>CM040745.1:10167500-10767500 GCA_022829145.1 Albula goreensis | reverse complement strand
GAAAAGGTCTCGATCTTCCACCCTGTGCACTCATTAATAGTTTAATCGCATAGGAAACCTTATTCAGAAAACAGAATTGAAGCCCGTCTCCTGTGAGATGGAAGGGTGAAGCAAAGCATTGGTGCTGGATGGGAATGAGGTTACCTCCTGCTCACACACACTGAGCTCCACGACCTTCCCATCGCTGCGTATACAGTCGAGCAGGCGCGTCCTCCTTCCCTGCCCACACACGGCATTCTCGTTCAGCTGACAGGTGCTCCATTCTGCAACATTTTCACAGAAATGAGTACACACACAGACATTCATACATGCAGGCATGTGTACACTTACCACATGCACAAATACTCCCATACCACACACGCATGCGCGCACACACACATATACACAGGACATATAATGACAGAACAGGCCATTCAACCCATCTAGGCTTGTCATTTACCAACAACAGAGCATCAAGTCTGTACTTGAGCAGTGCAACAGCCTCCACTGTACAGAGTGCAGCAGAGGAGGGAGTACCTGACAGATGATAGTGATACATGAAGCAGGTGGTGTTCAGGATGCAGGCCTCTGTCTGACTGTCCTCAGGGCAGCTTCTCCCTGCCCGAGGAGGACGCAGCGTCTGTCTCCATCTCTTCCGCACTGTGTCCTGGTCACATGGCTATAGGAAACCACACATAATACTGCCTCAGTGTCATAAATGCAGAGTAATGGAAGCAATGAACTAAATGCTGAAAGGAAAATCTCTGTCCAGGATATCACGTTGGCACCATAATTTGTGCCTCCATCGTTGTCGGTCCATAATGAGCCAAGGTTAAGATGTGTAACCGGCCAGATCAACGAGTTTAATGACCAGCTGTAATGGTCATCAGTGAGGGCAGCTCTCAGCCTAATCGATACATCACGTTTGCATGCTAGGCTTGCTGAGCAGTTGTACTAATTATTTACAAGTGGAACAAATGATCTACACTCAGTCACTGAATTGATTTGCCCCATGCAATTGACTTTATTTGGTTTGTGGTTTCTGTGTGCAGAATGTTGTAAAATAGAAAGGGCACTTAGTAAACAGATGAACTATCAAAAAATGCAATTTTTAAAAAAAAGTCAAACACATTTTTATACATAATTTCTAGCTTATTTACGCTTGTGTACATACACAGAGGTCTTGCTAGGTAATGAATTTAATTGGGGTCAGAAAGTCAGAAGGTGGAGGACGTGCTAGATTATTGAATATTTGATACATGTGCTGGGGGACCTGCGGTATTGACTGGCTGCGTCTCCATTAGAGTTTCTCCTGCTTGCCATGGTCTGCCTCCTGAAGTTATATGACATGCCTTGAATTGATTCTAAAACAGTAATGTAGTTCTCACAAGTGTCAAAATATGGTAGTCTGTGTCTGTGGTGATTCTCCTTTGTGGCATCAAAAAGATGCATTTTCTATGACTAGGTAGAATCCGTGTGAAGTACTTAAACAATGAATGAAACATCAGAGGCACTGGAACATCAAAGAGATTACACAATGCTCCTTCAGGTTTTGCTGTATGTGTTTCTGTATTGCGGATGGAACTTAACAATAAATGCTAGGACATACAAAAGCACTGAATCGAAATTGTACAGAGCGGGCAGCATCTCAGTTGCCACAGGATGATTGATGTGTGGAAGGAAGGGCCTTACGAGAGGACAGGTGTTCCACTGGCTCCATTGTGACATCACACAGTCGTCAGGGCATGGCAGGAAGCAGGTCTGAGCTCTGAGAGGCATCTCTTCCTGGTCACACAAGCTGTCATCCACAGTGTCCCTGTCCCCCTGGCCCTCGCTTCCCGCCCGCATACACCTGCCAACCAGAGGTGCATTCAGCATGGTTAACGCACACAGCAGGCTAAATTCCCTCCCAGTGATTGCCACTGAATGATTTCCAATATTTGCCAATAATGTTGATTTGAAGAATAATAAAAAAGAATTACAACAGTCAAATAACTGTTGACTTAGGGCAGAGCCTAAGAAATGTGGAAATCAGAGATACGAAAACAATGGTCAACCAACCAAATACAAACCCCCTACAGACCAGCAAGTAGTATTTTAATAAATCCTTAATTACATAAATGTGAAAATTTAGTTTGAAGTTGAGAAGGCATGCCAGCTATCTATACATATATATACTAGTTAAAAAGGTGTGTGCCATTTATTTTACAGGCAATCCTGCCAGTTTGATTGTTGGTATCAAAAATGAGAGTAGCATAGTAAAAAGAATAACCAAAAATAAATAAATAAAAACAAGATGACAATAGGTGATTTAGACATCACTTTCAGGATTACAGAAGACTGAAAGAGGCCTGCCTGACGCAGGGTATTTGAGGACAGAGATAGTGACTCACTTGACTTTGCGGCTCTGCACTCCTTCCCCACAGCCTGGCAGCTTGTCCACAGTGTTGATGGTGCACACGGACCAGGGTTCGGTCACCCATACATACTGACTGCACTCACTGTAACAGGGCACCACCTCAGACACCTGTGAGCACACAGGGAGACACAGCAGGGCTGTTACCGGGTAGTGTCAGGGCCAAACCCACACAGGTATGCTGCTGTAGCATACCAACAACATTCAACTGCAATCTGTGTGTACTACTGTTTTCTGCAATCTCCGATGATCTGAAAGGTACCATGCGTAATGGTTTACAAACAAACAGATACTAGCTGAACACTACTGCTGCTACTATTGCTATTACCAGTAAAAACACCGATCATCATTATCACCATCATTTTCACACATAGCATGGACATGATTATTTTATTATGCCTGTCAGTATAACAAGGCTTCTTAGGACTCATTTGTCAACTGTTTTTATGTATAGACATGTGTGTGAAACTGTGCATAGTGTTGTTTATATTAATTTTACATTTTTGGCAAAGATACACTGCTTCCCATATTCATACATGAGCATTCAGAGCAAGTAAACATCATTATCTAATGTAGACACTGCCAAACACATAAGAGCAACATTGGTCCTCTGGATAATAGGCTACATCATTATTATCAGGTAATGACATCCACAAAGATGACCTCCAAACTTCTAACGCTTGTAAACGTCACAATACCAGTATACCAGTCACCCAATTAAAAATGTTTCCAAAGCAATAACCAACTCCATCATATTGGCACAGCAAATCAACACAACATAGTACAAAAATTATGTATATAAGAACGTTTAGCTATTAGACACATTTCTATGCACCCGGAGCAAATAAAAATGGATGCTGTCAAAATAAACAAAGCTGATAGGCCAGAGGCAATGTTGATGGAATTGATAGTACTTCTCAAATGGAACTTTTTAGGCAGTTTAAGTATGTCATGGCATCAGGATCATCTGCAAGATCTGTACATGATCATTTTCATTCAGGCTCCTTCTCCTAAGTCATCGGCAGAGTATTAAACACAAGTTATATCCACAGAGCTGTCTGACCTTTGCCCTGCACCTCCCTCAGACGGCAGGTCACACGGAGCTGTGTGCTCATTATTCAGAAACAGTGATTAACTGCTCACAAATGCAGCAACACTGAAGTTCAAAATGTACTTTATTTATTTAATTTAGTCCAAATTTATGTATAGTACGTGAGAAGAAATTTGACATATCAAAACAAAACAATCCCTCTCTCTCTCCTTTTCTTTCCAAACACACACACACACACACACACACACACACGCACACACACACGGTATTATTGCTGGGCACTGTACAATACATGATCAGATGTTCAACTGAATATGAGAGCATGAGGTGTTAATGGTGTAAGATGAAACATAATGCACACAAACACAGAAAGTGTCTTGCACTCCAAAGTATATCATCCTGTCTCATACAGTACCTTCCTGCTCCCCAAAATGACACGGAATGGATTTACACTGATTACGCACAATAGAGGACACATTATTATAGTATGAGGAGAATTAGGATTGTATGAGGAGAATTAAAAATACAAGTCTGCTTGAATGCGTAATGTATCATGTGATTACAGAGTAGACCAGTAGACCTTCATGGCACTCATCTGTCTAACATATCAATTACACACTATATTAGTGTTGAGCTGCCTATAAACTTTGCAGTTTGAAACCTCACATTCCTGTTACTAACACAGTTCAGGACATACTGAACAGTAAGATGTTCTCATTGTCACCCCCATCATGGAACAAGGAGCTGTCCAGTGCAGTCCCATCTCAGGCTGTCTCTCCTCTCTAGAAGTGAAATAACAGCTCTCCCATCCATCCTCTTCTATCTGGCTTTACTTACTTATTATCCTACTTTCACTTCAAGCGCTTTTCTGTAAATGCATATCAACAATATTTGGACAGCTCATACGAAATGGAAAAAGGGTTTTGGTTATTCTCAAGATAATGAATTTTTTAAAAACATAATTATTTATCTATTTTATTATTATTATTGTTATTATTATTATTGTTTTTGTATTTTTATTTTTATAAATACAAGGCTGGGAGCTGAGGATGAAATGGACATGGAGATCTAGCAGGTGCTCTTCACATCCACATGTGCACTCAAATCAAATAAAAAGTACTGTCACTGCCGCACAGAGCGGGGACCGGCCACAGGTCTCCAAAGCGAGCATGACGAAGCCGACATGCATTTGCTTCATTAACGAAAGCAGAGCACAAGTACAGAATGAGCAGCACTGACCTCAGCCTTTGTGGATGTCCGTATTAGCAGTGCGTGACAAGCAGAAGAGGAAGGAAAAAAATGATATATCCATTAGTTTGAGTAATATTTTTAATTGGTCTTTATGAAATACATCTGTGCTTGTATATTTGCTAAACCTGCCTTTGCTGCACTAAGTCTGTCTCTATATGAATGTGCAAATGATCAAATTAGGTGCCGTCTCCTCTGATAATTGTTGTGTTTTATTAGACAATTAATGGAGATGAGAAGTAAATATTGCAGTATGCTGATGCATATGTGCCATTCTGGAGCCAGAGTTTTGCCAAAGTATAAAGCTTCATGTAAATAAAGAAAAAAGGCTTTTCATGGAAAAACCATCTGGACCCTTGTACAATTATCCTAAATGAACTCAAACACCTACAGCGTTCAAAACAAATACAACACAAAATCAGGTTTAGAACTTGACTATCCCATTTTATGCTGAAGCCACTTTCCAAATATCCTCAGCATTTACCAAAACAGAGATGGGATAATGAAATCAAGTACTGGAAGGGCTACCATCAGCTATCAGCAATTTGAACAACTTGTGTTTTTTGTGGAAAGCACAATATTTTGATTGTTTGTTTGATTGACACCTCTCCGCAGACCTCACTCTACCAATCATTAACATACTTTAGTATCATCATAGGATTTGAAAAGGAAGGTACTACTTTGGTGACAGGAGACAAATACCAAAAAAGTGATGTTGGGCATTTGGTTGCAACTCATACTTAATACTGAATTGCTAATTAAAGTCAGGACATTGCACCACATAGAAAACAAAGACCACCACATATGTTCAATCTCCTTCCACGTTTTGATTCTGTCTCAGAATCAGGCATGCGATCCTCCTTTGTGGAATGTATCCACCAGTTTAATGCGAACAACTGAGCAGTTGCACAGCTACACGCAGAAAGAGCTAACCGCTTAAACACACTGCACTGACAACACACAAGACTTAATTCCATGCAAGCCTGTAGTACCATGCTTCAAAAGGCTGAGAGAAGGAGAAATAATACTCTCTCTGTGTTACAGTTATACAGTGGGTTGGCTTAACAAAAGGTTGATAAGTGCGTTTGGTTGATGGCTGCTGCTTGATCAGACATATGTTCACAGGAAATGGGGTCACTGTCAGAATAATTTCATTGAATGAAGGAGTATACAGCATGCAAGCCATGGTTTGCGTAAGGCAGCATCCCAGGCACACATGATACCGTTTGTTATCATGTGCGGCAATGTATGTTTCTGATCATGTATTTCTTATATTGACTGTTATAATTTTGATCATCACTGCTGCCTCTTCATAAGCTCATCCAATAAAAATTTAGTTAATAATTGACTGCTAACATTTCTCTTGGCCACAGTTAATCACATGCTGACATTTTGAAAGCCGTCTGAAGTAATAATCTTGTACTTGGTGGCCAAGGGCAACTGGGAAACAGTGGTAGTCACTTATCACACGGGACTTGCAATTTAATCCTTATGGACACTGATTTGCCATGGCAGTGAATTCCTGACTTTTACAACACCAATGGAATTCTTGCTTTTGTTATGCTCATTTATCCATGAACCTACTCTGAATCATTTAATATAATGTAAAATAATTATTCAAACATCTTGTATGCCATTAATTGACTGCATTGTTAAATTTAAGGAAAGTGTTGCTGATTTATTAATGAACACCATTTAAACCCATTAAAATGTTCAGAATTACCTTTGCAGAGAGGGTAATTGGACTGCCACATACCACTGAATACCTGATCTGGATTATGGGGTCTGGTTGTAGCTGGTCTCTAATACTCTAACACTTTGCAGTTGACAGTAAGAGGGTGTTTGGCATGAAATCCCCACTATCGCTGACCTTGGTCATGAGATGGAGATCAGTGACTGTGACTGCAATCCTCTCTGATCCACAATGGCTTTATCACTGAGAGACCTTTTCACTTCGCCCTGTGAGATGAGAGATATGTAGGGGAAGCAAGGGGTTCCACTGACTGTAAGCCTCGCAGCCGTGCCCCCCGTCTGCAAATCACTTTAACTGTCACATTCTGTCTCAAGAGTGCAAACAGAGAGGGTCACTGCCGCCGCTGGACCCGCAGGATGTGATAGCAAACAACCGTGCCTTAGGACAACTCATGGAGACGAATGTACCTATCACACTAGGCCCTAACAGAAGTACATCTTAAGCTGCTGCTCTGATGTCTAAAGGCATACGCCAATTCAGAAAATGGAATATGAATGCACCCTCCAGCAAATATACTTTTGGAGCTACAGAGCTAAAGCACAAAGGACAGCGTATTTATGAATGAAAGATGTCAAGCTATTACTCTAAAACTGAGATTTCATTTCATTGTGGCACACTGAGTGCTGTAGTCTCAGCTAAAAGCATATGACTTGACAGAGCTGTTGTTTATCTTCAGCTTGGTGGCCATGTTCACACATAGCCATGAATTCTTCTTCTTCAGCAGCACTGCCAAACGTATGAATAATGACAAGACAGAGCAAACAAATGATTTTTGTGTGGTGCGGAGGTTCATATTTGCACATGGAAAGGATGGCTTGCTGACAAAAGTTCTTTAATCAAGAGTTTTTTGTAAATGGTGACACTTGACACAATATCAAGGAATCATTAATTCTGTATTGGGGGGTCCAATATGTACGTAGCATTAAATAAATCAAGAAAAAATATTTATTATTGTTTTTCATATTATATACATAATAATCATAAACACATGAATGTGAATGTCTGTCTGAAAAGAGCAACCTTGGCGGCAGAAAATAGCGTTTAAAATGTAACTGAAAAACTTCTGATACACCCATCTAAGGTAAGAGAAAAACACACGAAAGCAAAAGAGATTTAAATACCCATTTATCAGAGTGACTTTAAATCTGTGATGAAAAAGAACACATGAAAGATTAGGTTCCTTGATGAAATGATTAATAAATACATGAAAGGATTGGTTTCTTGGGGAAACCACAAAGAAAATCTGTCCATCGTTCCACTTGTCTGTCTAGTGAAGGTGCAGACAGCCCTTCTTTCAAAGAAGACCAGCATTCCATTTCTGTCAGACATCCAGTGGGTATTCATTATTTCAACAATTCTCATCCGTCTTATTTTGCAATTCTAATTAGTTTATATGGCCAGGGCTAACCTTGGTAACCGAAGTAAATGTTCTGGGCCATCAAGAACACAGGGGGAGACTGATGAAACTGGAAAGCCTCCAAAAGCAAACTGAACTCTGCCACTTGGGGTTGTCTGAAGAATATGCAGATTCCACTAAGATTTTATTATTCAACTACCACCCTACCTTGCCTGTAAAGAATTCACATCTGTGTAAATCTCACTGTGTTACCTGGATCTGAGTAGTGAACTCTTTAGTTTGTGTGACTGAAAAACACCGGTCAACCACATGTTTACATCATATATCACAGAGGATAATAGGGCTGCACAATATATTGCATTTTTTTAAATATCACAAATTAATTTATTGCAATAAAAATATTGCAATGCAATGGGATAATTTATTTTGATTTAATAAGCTGACAAGTGTATGGAAACGTAGAGAGCAGCGATTAGTTGTGCGCACAGAATTGGCTCTTGATGCAGATGTGTGCACGCTGATAAAGACATGTGGATGACAAGCAGGGAGCAGTGAATCCAGAGTGAAGCAAGAACCTCTCAGCACGCTCGTCTAAGGCTTGTCGTTGAAATGAGGGTCATAGCGAGGCATTTGGCCTGAGGGTCAGAACAGGGCAGCCGCCACAGCTGCAGAAAGAGATTCCTAAATGAAAAAGCACCTTGTTTGTGTGAATATTTTGGTTTTACAGGTGGGTTTTGGTTTTACACACTCAATCAGAAGAGTTACGCAGAAAAGATTTGCTGGTCACTGAGAAGATGGGAGTGATATTATATTTCTTTACCAGAGGAGGAACAGGAACCAAGCATATGGAAATGTCGTTATTTCAGGTTTTAAATATACTTAAACATAATTGACACAGATTAAATTCATTAATCTTTGGTTTATCACATTGCATATCACAATTGCGATAATCCATAAATTAAGCACATTTTTTCTTCATATCATGCAGCCCTAGAAGATAGGTTAATAGAATGTGATCCTGGGTTGAAAAAAGTGTCACTTTCTTAGAATTCGGAAGGCCTGAAGTTGTCCAAACCTGACTGATATTATAAATCATGGGAATAAATTAAAGTTCAAGCCAACCTTTTGCATGAAACAAAAACACAGTCTCGAGTAAATACTTTCATTTAAAGCCTCTGAGCAAGTTAAAAAGCTGCAGACCTGCCAGAAGTGCCATCATTCGAACACAGATTAAAAAATGTCATGATTAACAATAATCTTCAGGAAAAATAAAAAAATCAGCAAAGTGACAATTTTCAAAGCTGTAATTTGTGGTGGTAAAATAATCTGTGGGACAGAGGTGTCACTGCTGCCGTATTACTCACTTGCTGTAACAATGCAGCTGGCAGGAAATCCTCTCTATCCTCCAGCTGACACCTCAATACCAGCGGCAAGCTTCTCAACAGAATAAACCTAATGAAAACATGGGAATGCTGGACTACCACTGTGGTTTAGGCTAATTTGTGTCAAGTTTTTCCCTGCAATCCCTGTGAAAGAGATGTTTTCTGATTATGGATATGACTAATCATGGCTAAGCATCTAAATCAGGTTCAGGAGATGAATAACAAATTTCTCCTCATCAAAACCATTTTTTACCTCATGAAAGCTACCGGCAAACCTCTGAAGGTACTCATTAATGCAAATTAGCTTTAACCCAAATCAAAACATCAGCCTCATCAGCGCCATTCACATTCACAGCAAATAAGTACATCTTCAAAAAACTGCCATGATGTCAAGAAGCCACAAACATAAAGCCATGTAACCTTAATTTCAATTTGTTGAAAATGGAAACACAGATGGAAAATACATGAATTGTGGTAAATAAAGGGAAATGTGACAGGTCATGACTGGTGCAGCAGCGACCTGATAGTTTTCTCTCGATTTCTTGGAATTCATGCCTGGAGCTGAAACACACGTTATAAAATAAAGAATGGCACTGTTTTGAGAACTCTCTGTCCAGACATTTCTTCCCTGTGTGGAGCTCCGTATTGAATCAGAGTCATCAGACACTCACTGAGTCCTGAGTAAAAACGCAGGCAGCTTGTGAAACGATGCAGTCTGGGCACGAGAGGTTACCCACCTCCTGGCCGCTCTGTTTTAAAAGGCATGATTGTGGCCATATGGCAGAGGGCACTGTGAATATGCAGGCGCTCTGTGTGATGAAGCAGGGAGTGAACAGCGGGCAGCACTTCTGACCAGTGGGGAGAAGATGCTATCTGTGGTGATTAACTGCAGATGGGACATTTTTCCTGAATACTAAAACTCCCCCCAGCTGGAGTAATAATGGCTCATGGACTTGTGTCAGAAATAGCATGAGGATCAAAGTGTGTTTAAAATTATTATGGTTGCATCAAGAAACTTATTTAGCTTTAGTGGTACAGTCAACATACTGGATATAGTCAATGCAGGGGTTTTTGAATATCATATATGTGATGGCAGATACAATTTCTAGATCAAATTTCAAGATAGCAATATAACACATAATGTTAAATTATTAATGAGACAGTACTTAAATGGTTACAAGAGCCTTAAACATGTGTATCCTACATGCCAGTTTTTCTTTATGCATTCTAATGTATTCTGATTTATAAAATGTATTTTGGATTTATGAGAGTTGCATCTCAAAATTAATATTTCTAATTTCATTAACAAAAGTCAACCTCGGGTGGTAGAACCATGACGGCTTGTGTGAGTACAAAAGCATAAGTGCCACTGATATGAGGGCAGTCTGAAAAATGAAGTGGCCAATTAGTGAGTAATCCTAGGTGTGACACTCTAATATAACAAGACTTGTCATATTCAGCAGAAGCAGAATACAGTTGACCCTCCCACACCAACGTTTTCCACATTGCAGCTTCTCTGGTCGGCATCAAATTAAATGAGAATTTTTGGGAGCTTTGTGGCCTTGTGAGAGAAACTGCATAGCACTGCAGACGACGTGCGTAGCAGACAAACAGTAAAGAAAGAGTAAATGAGTTTAGTAAGTGATAAATGCATAGAATATACATATAATGTTAATGTATTTTGTCATTTAATGCCATAAATATACACAATTCTCCACCTCGCCATTTCTCCACATTGCGGGGGTGGGGGGGGGGGGGGCAGGGGTTGCTGAGCCCCTATCCTCAGCGATGTGGGAGGATGAACTGTATAGTCTGGTGCATAGATAAAGAGAGAGAGAGAGGGAGAGAGACAGAAACTTCCTCACTGACAGAGCTCAGAGATGAGTTCAGACACGGTATATGGATCTAATTTCTCTTGTTTCACATGGAGTCATTTTGGGAGCTGGTGACAAAAGCAGGGGAAACATCTGCTTTGGGGACCATGGTGACAGCGTAGCTCAGGTGGGGAAAAGCAGTGAGGTCACAGCAGGAACAGCAGACGAGATGCGCAATGCCCGCTGAAGTATTAATTAACAACAAAAACAGCGATACAAAAATTCTCTAAATAAATAAAATGTGTGGAATTAGCTTTGTCTTTTGATGTGTATTCATTATGTATGGTGAGGGCTTACTGTATTATCCAAGTCTTACAAACAAATAAAGGGCAACATAAAACATATCTAAATCTGAACAGACAGAATCAGTTAACAGAAAAAAAAAACGTCAAATTTCTGGCCAAAGGTAGATATTTTAGGTGAAAAATACACAGTGACGGCCATGTGCCCGCTCCCTCCTTGAGTTCACCACAGCAACAGTCTCCACAGATCAGAGCTGTGACTTGCGTTAAGGGAAGCAGACAGAAAGCAAACTGTTAGCCTGCTTTTGAGGAAGAGGGCAGCAGCACTATCAGCCATGGGAACACAGTCAACTACATTTGCTTTGGGCGCAGTGGAAATTCTCTCTGCAGTGACACAAATAAAGTCCGACAGATGCAATGACACAAGTGGCATGATATAGCCGTTAACAAAATTTTAACGGCAAGGATTTGTCTCCCCTTTTAAAGATTATAAAAGCCATCAGCAAACGCTGATTTTGATGGCAAGTTATAAGAGACCAGTTCAACGGGGGGGAGATAAAGCTTGTTAGTCGGCACTTAGCCATCTGCAGTCATTTCTCTAAAAGAACACCAATGAATAGCTGTGACACACACTGCCTCATCTAAATACTGACCTCCACAAACGAACATTCCTTAAAGCCTTTTCAAGCCTCCATGTGACACTCATATTAGACGCTTCACTGCATTCATATTGCAATTAGTTTCCTTTTAAAAGCATGATGCTGCCTGGTCAAATGCTTCATTCATGCAGGGTCACATACATTCTCCGAAGAGAGACATAGTAAGATGTTACAATTCATCTTTTCTTCTCTGTCACTGTCAGAAGTGAAGAATTCCAAATAATGCATACAGCATAATAAAGTATAAATTCAGAAGACTGATTTCCAAGTGCTGAGTTCACTTGAAGTCAGATTCATAGAAATGAAAGCCCAGATGGGTACACATTTACTTACTGACATACACAGACACACAAGAAAACATTTTCAAAGCTGAAAATGGTAATGAAGAAGCACACCCAAACACTGTTTCCTCTCATCTTCTTTCCCTTGTCCTACCTCACTGAGCAGACATGGGGAACATGGATATTTACATTTTCCCCATTCTACAATTTGCAATGCCAAAATCTTGATTTTACACTTGTCTCATCACCAGAACATCCTCCCTCAATTCGTGAGGATGCACACTAGCGTGACAGGTCTTCAAAATGTGTTCTGCCAGCAGCTGCTTCTTTTCGCTCCGCAGGCAACCAACTGCTGCGCAGTCGATGAGGCAGGGAACTGCGCAACTAGTGCAGCTGATGTAGGCAGATCGCTAGCACGAGATAAGCTAGATGAGTGATGCACTGAGGTGTGCCCTGCCAGTTTCTCCCTGTGATAGCAGTCCTCCATTTCAGGACAAGGCTTATTATACGTGAGAGGCATCAGGCCATTGTCAGCACTGTCATACTCAGACTTCCACCCAGACTACAGAGTGCGTTACATTGCCTTTGACTGACAAGCACTTCTGAAGAGTAAAACACTGCAAATGGTGATGCCGATGCGAAACAAAATGATAATACTCAAGCAAGAAGTGAAAGGTCGTATGAGAGGTGGATCTCAACCCTCTCTGCTCCATGACAGCACAGGAGTCCAGATATTGAAGCTATACATTTATTTCATGATTGTTTTTAATAATTATTTTATTTGAGCATCGAATGTTTTATAAAAAAAATACAAATGACTCTTCATATAGTGTGCATACAAAATCATCTGTTCAAAAGTCACAGGTTTCAAAGAGCAGCCACACTGAAGAAAATATTATCTGTAATTAATTTTGGTGTAATGAATATAATCTATCAAAATATAATTGCAACACATTTAACCTAGCATGTGGCTATTGATGAGAAGAGAAATAGAATTCAAATGGTAATGACAGCATTCTCTACCCTGTCCTGTGCTGTTCAATTAGCACATTTCCTTGATACACCTCACCTGGTTCTTCAGGTCCAGTTGTGGGCATGGCCTCCCGCCGTTGAAGGGTTTCTCTCGCAGCCATTTGGACCTGACCTTAACCCCACCGCCACAGGAGGCGCTGCAGGCAGACCAGGTTGACCAGTCGCTCAGCTTGCAATCCATAGGGCAGGGGAGGTGACAGACCTCCTCCACATAGCCTTAAATTAAACATATGTGGATCGCTTTAGGGCACACACAGAGAATAAAAAAACACCAAGCTAGTGATAAAACTATAACAACAACACATTGAACCTGGACTACACGTTTTCTCTAAGGATCCTCTTGCTCAGCTCTGTCTTAATATTGCAAAGTCTTGGCCCAACGGTCAAAACAGAGAGTACTGCCCTGAGTAATCGCTATTGAGCTTATTTCAGAACCATACAGTGCCAATTATAAAGTGAACTTTGCCACCGCACAGATATCACAAAATCTAGGTTTTCAAATAAATATTGCACCAATTATTCAACATAATACTGCTTTATTTGATTGTGTCATGAGTTTGGAATGTAAAAATAGAGGCTCCTGTGTTTAAATTGACATATGAATAGAAACCTTTTCAGCAATGTTCCACAATTTCTTAATAGTGAGTTTAACAATTGATATAATTATCTGGAAGGTGAAACCATGGAGAAGGAAAAAATTACATTGATTTGTGTCTAGTTCATGACTGTGCTGAATATATTTGTCTTGTAAAAACTTTTCCCATGAAACTGCAGGATATGATCTCCACAACAATACACTCATAGAGTAGGCAGGGTAAAGAGTGCCATTTCTCTTAAAAATCGGCTTTAAATAGGTTGTTAATTAATAAATAAATATGCTTATATAGATGAAAACGAAAAAAAGAGTTTATAATCATTACTTCGCGTACTTTCAATGTTCTCATTCTTTTATAAAGAAAAATTCCCCTCTTATCCAACCTCAAATCAAGTGAACTTCAGCTGAACTCAGCTGACCTCCAATTCACATGACAACTACCCCTTGCTTCTTTCCATACTGCAGAAGCACTACCAATTACATGCTATCCATGCTGCTGAAGGATGACAAAATCAGCATACACTCATGCATCTGCAGGCTGCCAGCCAATTAGGAGAGGTGGCTAGAGACCTGCAATATTAACCAACCATTCCCTGGTGAGGCCAGGCCAGTTGTTGCCTCACTATTGCGGACGTCGGCCATACTTGGTGAAGACGTGGCTGGGACTCAGATGAGGCTGGGACCCAGTCACAGGGCTCAGGCCTGCTTCCTGAGCACAAATCCGAGTGTGTGAGCCACCGGGAGGCACCCGATGTTTTTTTAAAATGTAGATGAGATTCACAAATTTGTGCTGGCATGGCAAGAAAAGTGATGAGAAGATATAGTGTGCAGGAAAGGCTAAGCTACATCTTTTATCACAAATGAGGAATTGCACCTATCTGTTAGCTATTCTTCACATTAGAGTGATATTTTAGTTGACTGTTATTAGTTTTAGTCAATGTCTGCTTGAGTGGCCAGACTAACCAGTCAGTGGCCTCATCCTAGCTCAGTGAATCCTAACCTGTACTGGTGCAGAGGGTGGGATCCACAAGGCGGTCCCCCTGGTCCACACAGGCCACGGCCCTGAAACGCAGACCCAACCCGCACTCCTTCACATCCCTGTGCTCCCTCCAACCGTGCAGAGAGCCGTGCGGCCTGCTGTCGGCCAGGATGCAGTCAGACCAGTTCCCATAGGGCTGGGAGAGGAACTCTGTGCAAGGGCAAGCCTCTGTCTCCACCAGAGGATACAGCTCTGTCTTCTGGCACTTTTCCCTCTTCTTACTGCGGCCTGTATTGAGGAGAGAGGGACGTTATTAGACAGCGGTGACACTTTTGTAATAAATACTGATGAATTATTTGTTTGCTATCAGCATGAACCTGACACAAAACAGAAACAGGTTTTCAAAAGCAACCAAAGTTAGAAAAATAGATAATACATTTCCACATCTTAGTGATAACACAATTATAAAACAAACAAAAAACTATAAGAGAAGACACATTCTTGGAAAGGATGGCCCTTTTAGAGGATAAATGCAAACCTCATCTCCCAGGTAACCTGTTTATAAACATTTAGGAGTACATATCAAAAAAAGGAAAAAAATTCTTTCCCCATCGAAGGGTACCATACCAAATTTTGCTTAAAAAGTGATTAAATATTCTTATTGCAGAGACTGCAGCTTTGACTCACTCAGCCACAAACTAAGCCTGTTTCAGCATTATTACTTTTTTTTTCCACAGGCGCTGATTAGTGTCCAACATTTGAATTAGTGCAGTTAAACTCTTTCTAAACAGATTAAAAACAGTGTAGTGGTAAGTGTGGCTCCCACGTTTCTGTTGTTCTGCTTTACACTGCAAGCAATTAAAGGTAAAGATCATTCATAATTGGCACTGTAAATATTAATTGTGCGAAACCGTAAAGGATTAAGGGGAACGTATGACAGATTTTACCACCCTGCAAGAAGTGAACTTGCCCAGAAACAGCTGCTGTGAAATCATACAGCTTTTGATGACAGAGATAATGTGCTCAGCCTTTTCAGCATTTGCATATATTCTTTTTGCCAAGCAGCTTTTCTTTCTAATCCTGTCTCTTTCAGCCTCTCTACTGCATTGTACCGCTCCCCTCACAGCTAACACTCCAACAATACAAAACTGAGCTGTATCACCATAGGTGCTTGATACCTGGCCTGACTGTGAGAAACATAACCCAGGCTTGATGCAAAGGTGACAGGGAAAAAAATCAGAAGGGAAGAAATGGTGAGAAAAGGAATCTGGCCACCTTTCTCTGCCCGCCTTTCCTGCAGAGTTTCAGAGTTGCTTCTCTGTCAATGCACTTTTTACTCATTTCATTTGTGAATGTGTAGACATATCCAGTTTCAATACAAGGTACAGAAGGGCCAAGTCTATATGTTCCTACCACTGCATCAGTCATTCACAGGTATTCATTAAAAAATCTTTTTGTGATACAGTGAGGATGTTTTTAGAGGAAATCCTCTTGTTTTCATGACTATTCCATTACAACATGTCAGAGATGTCTGCGCAGTTATGATGTAAGTGAATTGAAATCTATATGAAATACCATGAGATTAGACTTGGAGAACTGGGTTGCAGTTTTTATTTTGAAATGGTCAGTCTTGCTCACTGCATTTGCCCCCTCTGGGAATCTCTTTATGATTTCAAACCACCAAATGACCTGCAGCTGTGTAAACTAAGAAGGAAGGGGGGGTTTAAGAAGGGGAGTGTCTTCCATGGATTGTGACTTGGAATGCTCCATGCATTTCAAAGTTGCAGAGATTCACCTTTAAAACACAGGAAAAATCACCTTGATTTAACCATACTTTGAATGAAAATGATAGGTTGTAGGAGGGCAGAGATATTCAAGAATACACAATATTCATGAATCCCATTTTCAATTCAAGTAGCACTGATTAGGTTAGCTTTTGAATCAACAAAATGTTTTTTTGTGAATCAATTTAAAATATCAAAACCATAGCCTTGATACCTTATGAAAAAGATCACAGGACACATGCATATAAAAAATGGATTTGAGAATGTCAGGCAACATTAAAATACTATTGACCGCCATGGTCAGCAATTAACAAATTCAAAGAAGTTAATGTTGGCAGCCTTACATGTAACACAGCATGTACCAAACCCCACTCAGCTAATTATTTGAAAAACAAAATGCACTGAGTGTTTGCATAACCATCAGCTCTTTCTGCCAGCCTTGCCCCAAAGATGCAGTAACAGGTAAACATGTTCTCAACACATTTTGCGTCCTGTTTGGACAGAGGTAGAGTGATGTATCCAGAAATGGTTTTTCTCTGTGGTGAAAAATATCCGTTCACACTGCAGGGCTGGAGGGGACTATCTTTTCCACATTATTACAGGATGTCATGTGAACACAGCACATACACCCAAGACTTGCAGATTGGGTATATGTGAAATATATATTACACCAGCATCAATTACTGCTTCCCAGTTCAGTTTTGATATATGCTCAGCATTAGCTTTCTGTGTTCTTAATCAGGCCACAGGCTGCAGAGTGCTGTAGTGACTCTTAGGTATGCAAAATGTCACTCTAGCGGTGATGGGCTGGAAGAGCTGTGTGTAGTTTAGTATAGAGTGAGCAGTATATACCTGCAGCAAAACAGATCTTACTACATATCCCCTACGCATTAAACAAGACACATTTTTATCTTTTTGTTAAAGCTTACAAAGTTAGTACATTCCTGAATGTATCTCTCGTGTGCTGTTTTTAATTAATGTCAGGCTGTGACATTGGTATTTATTATAATACAAGTTACTTCCACACAAAAGTAGTATACTGTGAACCTAAGTGTAAATCTTGTAATAAACTATTTAATATATATTTTTTAAAATCTAGATAAGTAATTCATAAATGGAAACATGTATGTTATGTTTTCTTACAGTATAAAGGCTCCTAAAGTACTTCCTTGAGCAGACCTCCTCTGGCCCGAAGCAGATGGTGAAATTTTGGTGGTGTTCGGCGTGCAAACGTCTTCAGGTTGAGAGGCAGCCTCTCCACATAAATTCCTGCATGCCGTCTCTTCCGTGGGTGTCCTGGAACGAGCCCGCCATCTGTTTGCGCTACTCAGTGTCGGCCCCATCTCAAACCATTTCAACAGTGTGAAATTGCTGTCAGCACGCCTCGGCATCGCGACAGCCTGTTCGCGTCGGACTGCAGCGCGGCACAATCTCTCACCTCCTCTCGCTTTGGAGATCCTGTAGCTATCCATTATCGACCATCCGCAGTGCTCACCTGCCAACTTCATAATTACCACCATTTCACACACTTCTCTCATAAAACTCAAAAATCCTAAATTCTGCTCAACTCTGAAAAATATCAATAATTGCTGAGGTTTTCACTTATCGTTATGCATTGATCATTTTTGTTCATTTTTAGGACAAAACTTTCTGATGTATTGTAAGCATAATTAGACTATACTGGGTCAGATCGAAGTATTATATGTGTGACAGAGTGTAATTGCACTTTAGCAGAGGACACAGGCTTTGAGTCGAACAACAATTTAGCCTTTAATCTGACTCACAATTTAATGCAAGTAAGTATTCATGTCTTCACTACCACAGACTTCAGCAATCACCAATATTTGCCAAAAATTGCAAACCTGTGATTAAGAAGTAAAAAGAATATCTTTTACTCTTGTGCATTTTAAATTCAGAGCTCAGTCTCTGGGAACTGCAGACTGATCAACAGATAGAGAGAAAAGCGAGGAAGAGTTTTATGTTCCCTAAATGTACCTTTAGAAATGTATTTGACGTAGGTGTGATACTGAAAACAACTCCATTATAGGAATAATACGGGCCGTTGAGGAGCATGTGTTTCTTTAAGAAAACTTATCCTGCCTCAAGATAATGTTAACTCACTGACTCTCCAATTTGTTCTCAAAATTGCTCACAGCAGGTAATAGGTGTATGTGGAAATTGCAGTCAAATGCTGCTGAAAAAAAAAAAACCCTGAAAAAGAGCTCTGCAGGCAGATTATAGTTCAGTGGCTGTAGTGAAAAGTTGTATGTGGATCATGAGGATGTAAATCCGACAGACTCCTTACTTTCTCCCAGACTCTGCTGCATCTCTCTCTCATGTAATATACATTTAAATATAAGGGCTTGCATAGTAGTTCAGGGAACCCTGCAAGGTATCCCTGAAAGACTCCCAGGGGGTCCTCAGTAAAGTACAAAAAGATACTTTCCATTTTAAGAACACTTTAACTCCAAATTTAATTTATTACACATTTTATACATTCAGATTAAATGAGCCTGGCCCACATGCTCATGATCAATGTGATTCCTTATGTATTCACATGACTGAAAGTGCATGCATAGCACATGATACCAGTTCTATGTAAGACATTCTTCCTTGCTCTGATATGTTAAACACACCCACTGCTTTGTAGCCCGTCGTGGGAGTTAGGTAAAGGTCAACAGTGAAACGTTTCACTGAGATGGAGGTCCTATGCCAGAGGGTGGTCTTTTTAGGAGGCCTTGAGTTTAGACCATCTGGGAAGCCCAGCTATAGCCTAGAGGATGCAGCTGCTTATTCTGCCCATGACAAAAGCTGTGCGCTGCCTCACAAGGAAATTCAAAGCAGTTTGTGCTCTGTATAAAATTCCAAGAAGCATGTGGGCTATCAATATTAAATCAGTATTCATATTTTCAATTTGTAATATATATGATATAATGACAAAATATTTTTACCCATCTGCAATCTAAATTTAAATGCTTTTCATGTGTATTGTGCATGTCTCAATGTTGATAATAAGTGCGAGGTGTTTCCTTTGAAGATTCCAAAGGCAAAAAGCCTGGGTACATGTGGGTCTGTAAGATTTTAAGATTTGACCAAACACACAAGACTAATTTAGATCTTAAGTTGAGAGCATTATGGATGAAGGCAGGGGAAATCTGTCCGGGCCCAAAGGCAAGAGATCAAATATTTATGAAGACAAATGGTATGAGCCGTAGTGCAGGAACCATATCATGTAATTCAGCTGGGGGTATGTAAACTAAATTGAAATGAAGGAGTTACACAGTACACTGATTGTGTGGGGCTGGAGGTCTGGGATCTCACACTGTCACATGACCGCTGGGAGAAGGAATTATGGTGGACTGAGAAAGTGGGTCTGAAACATGTCATAAAAACCACACACTTTATTACTTCACTTTCCACAGCATTGCTCTGCTAATTTAAAATATGAAACATTAGAAATGACTGTACATTGCTGCTCGCTGATTTAATGAGTTTTCTTTTAATCCAACAATATAGTGCTGTAATTCAAAAAGCATCAAAACATTTACTACAGTATTATTCTGAATTATGTGACTATGTGGGCATCTAACATACAATACTATAACTCCAACAATGCTCTGAAGGATTCTTATGAAAGTGTTCTTGGGTTTTCAGTCTAGTGAAGGACATAAAGCGTGGAAATTAGCTGCATACAGCACAAGTGGAATTTAGAAAAGAAGACAAGGACGCAAACAAAATAACAATTCAAATTTCGTAGGTGAATTTATACAACAGAGCATCCCTTTACAGCACCCATAAATGAATGTAATGACAAATAACAAACAAATATATGAGGAACAAACCAATACACAGAGAAAAACAAAGATGATTGCAAAGAAAGACATGAGAGTTTACCAAATGATTATGGATAGAGTTGCAACAACATTCAGCGCCTTTGCATGAATCATCTTTTTTGCAAGTGAGTTTAATATGGATGTTTTAACTGGCAAAACATCTTCCGTAGACTTCCATTATTTTTTTTACAACAGCCCGTTTCATGGACTACTCTAGGCAGAATATAGACATGGATGCCAGGGAGATATGTCAGTCTTGGGCCAAAATGTATCTCTTGAGGTTAGAAAAATAATTAACGTAATTTACTTTTGGAGTAAACAATCACCAAGGTATAATCCAATGGCATACCTCTAAGGAAATCAAAGTGTACATGTGTGCCTTGTTGGAAATAGACGTATTAAAGGAAACGGATTAGTGTTATTTTTTGGGTAATATGGAATAGTGTCACTCACGTCCCTGTCCAAGCAGCAGGACTGCTGAAGCATGCGCGCTCACCCCCCATGGGTCCGCACAATGCCTCAGCAGAGTCACTGACATTCAGAGGATTTGTGTGTCACTCACCGATGACAACTGGTAATCTGTGGCAGCCTGGAGCACTGAGTGGAGGAGATACTGCTGCGGTAACCCAAGGAACCTTGGACGACCCGCTCCAGCCCTGGCAGGATGGAGACAACTGTCTCCGACCCCACCCACCACAGACTCCTACTCAATACTGCCATAGCCGGTTATCGAACTTGCTGTAACAGAGCTCGGCTGTCTGATACTCCTGAGTGAGTGATAGGTCATGTTAAAAAGCTAATCTTAGAAAAAGTCATGATTTGGAAAAAAAATGTCATGATTTTTAAAAAAGTCTTGCAGACAAAAATTCACACTGATGCTTTGTAATAAGAGGTGAACAGGATTGCTACCTGTTTAGCTACCTGGCCACACTTTTCACATTCAGTCTTCTGAAGCCTCTGTCATGTGAGTTTGATTGGTGGCTAACAGCTTTCAAAATACCTGCCTATTGAGCTCCTGCCAAAAAAAAGCATCCAGCCAAACTCTGTTGGACCCATTTTTAACTGGCTCAAGTATGACTCATGCCATGTCTGAATGATTTAAGTTTGCTCGGCTATTATACCAAGTCCAAATGACGGATGTGTGTCTGTGTGAAGTTTGGCTGACTATGACATAAATTCTGACGGATGGATTTTCTTTTGACTCACCTTACACTGACTTTGATACAACTTTTGCACAATTTACGGCAGTAGTTATTGAATTTTTATAAGAATGGTCTTGCTTTCTGCAATATATGCATTTTCTTTTGTTTTCCTGTCTGTAAGCTTTCCTTTAATTTTTCTTTCATTCAAATGCATTTATTTCGTATTTCTGAATGAGTCTGGCGCAACGTTTGCACATCTATGATGATGTCATGAAGTGGTCACAATTCCAAGTGGTTTGTGGTTAACCAGTTTTGATCTTGGGGCGTACGTGGCGGTGGGGGCATACCTGTGAGAGAGCGCTTGCGGCTGCGCCTGCCTCCGCAGCCTGAGCACTCTGTGAATCTGGACCAGCTGCTGAAGGTGCAGTCCTCCTTACAGGGCACCTGGCACTGCCTGACCTGTGCTGGCATGGAGCCTGCCCACTGCAGGCACTCTGACACGTCCGCCGGGTCGTCAGCCTCGTCTACACATGCCACACCTGGGGGGGGGACAAGAGAGCATCACTCTGATAACATGGGCTGTCTCATAACTTATCTTGGAAATGTAAATTCACACTTCTGCAAATAAGTCTTCATGTCTTATCTGTGTGCTTTCCATACTTGCTTATAAGCTGAAAATTTTAAAAAATGATCATACTTAAGCACCCGTTTGATCAGTCTCGCGCATAAACATACCCTTTTAGACCCCAACATTAAATGAAACAGCTCTTTGGAACTGCTCTTTTTCTACTTTGTTTTAGCTTTTGTTAACATAACGGATTAAACAACTGGCAAATGTCATGCGACAAAATAAACTGTCCTTATGTTTAAATGGATTTACAGTTCTTTGGAAGCCTCCAAGCTCAAAATTACATTTCATTAACACGTTTCTCCCTCTGTTGCTGGGGTTACATGATTGCAGAAGAGAATGTGAATGTCGTTGTGATAAAGCATTCATCTGGATCCTTCCTGGTTATAGACAGTCTTCTCCTTTTGAAATGTATTCTGAGGTTATGAAGCTCCATCTGGCTAAATTACAGGCCTGGTGACAGCATTTGTCAGCTGTTACCCTCTGGAGAGAACAATGCATT
This sequence comes from Albula goreensis, assembly GCA_022829145.1. Classification (NCBI taxonomy): domain Eukaryota; kingdom Metazoa; phylum Chordata; class Actinopteri; order Albuliformes; family Albulidae; genus Albula; species Albula goreensis. The sequence goes on along the minus strand of CM040745.1, from coordinate 10,744,763 downwards.
GGTTCCGCTCTCGAACCCCAGCGTGTTTTTACACAGCTCCAGAGATGAGGACGAGCACCCCGCCTGCAGCCAGAAATTTGTCACTCTGTTTTTAACGAGGAAATGTTTTGACACACTCCTCCGAAACATGCGGGGGTCTTTTGGAGTCAAGCGGGTGTGATATCATCAGAGAATAAAAATGTTTCTTGGATTCTTATCAGCTTTCCAAAGGATGCTGTCCTGAAACACGACACGTAAAGATAATCTATTTCAGCTGCAGCTTCTGAAGGGACACCAGGAAATGGCACACTGGCACAGAACTGAACCCATGCCAGCTTCTCGCTTACACAAAAATGCTATTTCAGGTCATTACCTGACAACAAGAGAGGAGTGTCTTAAATAAAGTGTTGCACTGTGTCTTCGCACGATGACAAATTGTAAGATAAGCGTTTTAACTGGCACGCCCAAGCATTGGACCTTTGCTGTTTTATTTCACCATGCTGACTGAAAAACGTCCCACTGTGGAAATATACACAATTGTATTGTTACAATATTACCCTCACAATTTCAACATTTGAAAATATTATCCAGCATAGTGACACAAACATTGTGCAAATCAAATTGCTTACACCATGACAGAATGAATCCTGTGAATTTCAGTCTCCTGCGACTCTCACTTTCATGATCTCAACATGTGGCGATCCCCTTTCTGCTGCATACAAGCAGCAAATGAAGCCAGCAGCCACTCTGGCATTGCCTATGCACGAATGTTAAATGCATGAACTTTTTACACATAAATTCAAAGGATGGTGGCATTGGGTGGAGGGGACATTGTTGGGAGGGGGTGCTGATTTTCTTCAAACAGAGTGTTTGTCAAAGGTATGTGCTGAACAGTGGTTACTTTTCAAAATTAACTGCCAGTTCGGTTAACCAATTTTTCCCAAAACCTCAGTAATGGCACTGATGGGTAAAAAGATTTTTTTATGACTGTTTTAGAAATTAAAAAAAAAAATAGCAAACCCACAGTACTGAAAGAAACACTATTTTTCCTGCTTCCACGGAACAACAGCACTGCAGTTAAGGATGGACCTGCCAGGGCTGCAGCTGGGAAAAAGAGGACTGCCGTATTCCAGCATCGATGATGTGGAGACCCTTGTAATAAAGCAGGAGTCTGACAGCAAATATGCAGGAAAGATAAATCTATTCCATGTCATTATGCTCTCGCTTAAAGGAACACCTCAAATCATTGGTATGAACTCAAATTAGCATTCGCATTGATAGAACCCTCCCTTTGGGAGTCTTGTGTACTTATCTTGGAATAACACCCTTACAATGTCTTTGATGTATCGCTCCTCTAAAACATGCTTTTAACACATCCTATTGATTCTTGTTTGCCTTTTAAATTTCGCCCTCTGATAAAATATGTTGGATCCCACAGTGAAGACAGCGTGGGAGGTAAACAGGGGAGGCTGCAGAAAGGGTTGTGGTCTTGGGATGGCATAATGAGGCCTCTTGGTGTTTTTGAGTAATGTGAGTAAAACGGTATTCAGTGCTCCAAGATCGAGGAAATTGAAGGGAATGTCCTGTTTATGGTCTGCTTGTCATTACAGTGATTCATAACACAAGAGAGTGATGCCACCTGCAAGTGGTGTTTTTTAAAGATGGACATATTACTGATATAATGCTATTATGCTTTATTACTATTCAGTTTAAAGTATGGCGAACAAATAAAAGGACAATTTCTCATCAGTAATTAGTATATATGACAGTTCAAACAATGCTTTACATTTTGTGAAATGAGTGGCCCGTGATTTCACCATTAATTATTCAGCTTGCATATGAAGTGACTGGCAACAATAATTTTGAAGCCTTCTTTTTGACCTTGTTTTCATTCTTTCAGTGGGTTTGGCACCAGTAAGAGTGCATTTCTAGCTACCTCTTCTTCTTCACCATACAGTCCAGCACCAGAGAGTTCTTGTAATGATGGATACACAGTGTTCAATAAAAAATGCTGGTCAAAAAATTAAGTTGAATATGTTTTCACTTAGTTGTATTGCATTTCCATTTTAAAATAAGCTGTAATAACTACTATAATATGCATTTCTTTAGAGAACTTGCTGCTGTGTAAACACAGAGGTAGAAGGGGGAGGATGCAATCTTTTTAATCATGAGGGCTTAATGTCAGCAGTCAAATACAATAATATTAATATTAACAACAATGTTAATAATAATAATAATAATAATAATAATAATAATAATAATAATAATAAATTAAGGATTTGGTTGTGGTTGTGGCAACACAGAGGTAGTGATAACAGAATGATCTAATAGGAGTAGTACCTCAAGAGCAGTAGCTCACCAAGAATTCAAAGATACATTATGGTTAGAACAGATTTTTTAGCCTTTTCTCTGTCAATGAAAGACTATCCACTTTTCTGATATACATTACATTGCTTGTCCAGCAGGGGCGTGGTTTATCTAGGTGGGCTGCTTAGACCAAACATGGCAGGAGGAAACCCTCAGGGTGACATACACAGTATATTGCACTGGCAGTTGTGAGATTCATTCTTCAACCTAAGTGTACCTAGTGCTTAATAAACAAAAGCAAGTAATATTTCAATGTGGGTGTACAATTTCATAAAAGACATTTTTACTCCCATATTTCTTGTCATCTTTCAGAGCACCTGGCCACAGTTTTCACTGCGCATGTTTAGGACTCATTAATCATGGATACCTTGCCTCTCTGAGGGCCAGTGGATGCACCATATGGTGGTCCCATGGATCCTCCACTTTAAAACATAATACTGGTACCGTCCATAAGACATTATTTACCTTTTTATTATTAGTTTTCTACACTGTCCCAAGAGTTACAAAGTTGAAGTTTTAATTAATGATAAACTACCATATCTTTTCAGTCTTATCAACCAATTATCATTGGATTGGGCTTGCCAAATGTGGTGTTCTTGACATGAAATGGAAGGTTACCCATTTTTAGCACAATTATTTCTGCTTCCCCTTACCTCTAGAGCGTGGGCTTTCATATTGCCTTCTTTCAAATCGTTAACATTTCATTTTTACCTCTGCTTTTGGCAGGGATCATCTTAATAATGCAGTCACTTAGAAAGGTGACAATGTTTGCAGACTGCAGAAAAGGACATTGCAGTTAACTTTTTCCCTCTTTGAACGAGCTTGTCAAACCTTTCTCTCTGGGGGAATGACTTTTCAATACTCATTAATTCTGTAGCACAGGTGTCTTTTGAGTATTCAGTCCTTCCTCTAATCCAATTTCTTCTTTTTTTTGATAAGATATATATATATGATAAAATATGACTGTTAAAACTCACAGTTAAACAGAAATACCATGTTTCACTAAGGTCCAAGTTTCTGTTATGTTCAAAATTTTCACACTGCAATTATCTGACTGAAACTTAAGGTAGCAAAGTCAGTCTGAACCCCTCATTTACCTTAGACATATTTGACATATGACAGCTCAGGAATGTACACATGTACGATACTGCCTATGGTACAGTAAAAATATTTATAACTGCCCCACATTGACATATTATATCTTATTGCTGTTATTTGTATATTTATTCCCAACTGCAAAATATGTAATTAGTGTTAATTAGCTACTCTCTGCTGTAAGTGACTGACATTAAGGGAGGGCAGCGTTTAAATCTCATGTTCACAGTAAGGTGGTAGACATGATATCTCAGCACCCTCTACAGTAGTTCATGCACTGCTGTAAGCGTCTCATTATTTCAGAGCACAAATGTCTGCATAGAATTTTAAGTGCTGGGGAGACTCCTGTCGTGTCTGGCTAACCCTTTAACATGCTGGAGGTGGCAGGAGCAGCGTTGCTCTGTGTGACCTCAGGAAGCCAGGAATGTGCGATGGAGTTTCAGAGTTCTTCCTCCATCCAGGCCTGGGATGCAGCCTGCTCACCACACTGTTTCTGTCCAGAGCTGGTTTAGCAGGGCCTGCTTTACAGAGCCTTATTTCACACCCCTGACTTTGGGCTATCAGCGGGTTTCAGTGCCGAGTGTCCGGACCATCAGCACCTTCCCCTCACAGCGCTTCTGTCTGTGTGAGGGAATGATGGATTGGTGTGCAAGCCATGATAATTCATCACTAATTACACTCGTTTGCACTGTTCAATCAGGTCCAATTTCTCCCACTTCATTCTGAAACATTTACTGCCTACTCCGTAAAACTGGAACATCCAGAGGGGACATTAGTCTGAGTAATCGACAGTATATGCAAGCACTTTCTCTTTGACTAAAAATGGCAGGTCTGGATATAAGTATGCATAATAAAATACTAATTACCTCATTCTTGGGAGGGAGTAATTACCTCAGCCTCATCAGGGTAAAACAGGGTGTAAGATAGTTAAACTCATCTTTCGCATTGATCTCTAGGCCCACTGCCTACAGATCTCCTGGTGAGCCAGCCACCTGAAGGTTTATGACCTGATCAAATGCAGACCCTGTGTTTCTCTCATGGCATGGGCAATATGTGAATAATCATGCCATCTCAAGAATACCTGGCTTAATTTCACATCAGTAATTAATACATTTATATTCTAAACCAGGGATAGACAACTCTGATCCTGGAGTGCCAGACTCAGTTTGGCTTTTGCTCCATCTGAACTCTTGATTACAGTGTGAACTGTTATAAAGTGCCTGAGCATGAATACCTTGTCTGGGCAATGAAATTTTCCTCCAGCTGCAGCACACGATCATCTGCATTCATTAAAGCCAAATAATGAATAAGCTGCTGAAGTTAGTTAGAATGGAAGAAAGCCAGAAATATGTGCCCCTCTCTGGGCCCAAGGCTGCGTGCCCCTTTGCTGAAGGCATTTTTAAGCCTGATCATCATACCATTGTGTGGCATCTTTTAGGCTTTCCAGAATTATAAGCATTTTAGTTGTAGGAGCAGGAACATATTTGTCCTCCCTTAATCTTATTTTTTTATAATATGCAATGCAATTTACAAAATAAATGGACAATTATCCATTCTGTCACTATGATAGAGTGAGGAGGTCATTTTATTTTTATAATTCGTTTTTTATGTAACAACCTATCCCATTATAATAATTTAAACGTATTACACAAAAATACAGCAGATGATGTATGTACATCCAAAAAATGTTATGATGTTAAGATTAATACATTATTTAAAAAATGCTCCACTACTCTCAACAGAGGAGCAAGACACAACACAAACACCGTTTCAGTTAGTTTCCTACAGAAGTTCATCAGTTTAACTGGTATTTTAGCACAATATTGGATAAATTATGTGACTTACATGAGCTCATATTATTTTCCTGTATCATTTTCTCCGGTGATGTATAGATTTGAATTTGTATTTGAAAAGTATTTTTGTTGTGTTTATACCCACCTGAGCCAATTAAAAAGAATATATAGGCTTGATGTCTCAAGCTTTGCTGTGTTTAGAGAACAACTCTGCTCTAAGTATATGCAGTAGCAGAATAGCTTTTAAAATGCATTCAAGTTTGAGATATCAAGCTTTCTCCATGCAGGTTCCACATCCCAGAATACCCTTTCAGCACTCTTAGCTGGTCCATTACCTACCACTTACACCTCCTTCATTCTACTCCTCAGTTTATTCATTCATTCAACATGCTGAAGCAGAACGTCGTTCTCCTTTTCGCCTCATTAATTTGCATCTGCACTGAATTATTTCAACTATTACAAACCGCCACTCCATCAAAAAACAATGCCAGGTAATTAATGGCACAGACGACATGCCAACCTGTGCTGCATCCCTCTCCATGACTACAAGGCACAGGATTCTAAACTGAGGAATCTGATCTGACACTGGTGGAAGAAAGCAAGGTAGATATGTGTCAAGCAGAGGTGGACAACTCCAGCTTCAGAAAGCATAAGTCCTACCATACATTTGTTCTGCCCGTTCACTAAAACCAGGTGAGTTCACTAATTAGCTCACCTGTGGCTTAGTAATCAGCTGGTTTAGTGCATGGGTGGAACAAATACATGGTAGGACTTATACTTTCTGAGTTGTCCACCTCTCATGTCAAGACAGGTACTTCATCACAGCAGCCTGATTAAAACAAGTTAGGCAGGTAACACTACCACAGTAATTCCTTTTTTTGATCAGATATCTGATTGACTGCACTCATGTATAGTATAGGTTTTCTCCGCAGGTATTAAATTGCCACGGACAATATCTCCCATCACGCACACTGCTTCTGGCATCCCTCCTCCTCCCCATCAACACATTCATGTCTACTGCCTTTCTTCTGTATTTCTCTTTCTCTTCTAGTGGTCTGGGGGTTTGGGTGTTCACCTCACCCAAATGTCCAAATGTCTGTACCGTTGCCACATCACAATAAACTCCTAAGCGCATTAAATGTTGTCTGAAAGTTTATTCTGCTGAATTATAGTTTTAAGGTTTGAATTATTGTAAAGGTTAAAAACATGTTTTCAGCAGCTTTCATCATTCAAGACATTAGTTGCAACAAAGAGCAGCATACACAGTGAGTCAACAGGATCAAGTCCTGAGAACCACTGTGCCACAAGATAATACAGTATCTACCCTATAAATACCTTCAGGATGATGGGATACACAAACTCAACTCCATGGCAGTAAGCTGTTATTGATTGGCTGTCCATTGCATGCTGAGTTATTGAGCTAGCATTTGGGATGCTCAAAATGGACAGGTCCAGCAGCACACTACAATACTGCCACAATGAAACTGCAAGAGGCCAGAGATGCATGTGCTATCCAGAGTGAAGAAAAAGACATTCAATGTCATAGCACAAATGTTCATTTAAAGATAACATGGCAGCTGTGTTGTTTGGATAGTGAGCTGTCATACCTTCATCGCACTTTCAGGTCATTAACAAATCATGTATTATTACTATCCCAGTTGCCATTCACAACAAACATGCACACACTGCTTAGATATCCCAGCAGTATATTTTATCACTGTCACTGTGATTACTCAAGTTGTGCTTGTTCAATATAAAAGGCAATATTCTATTGAATGATTGGTGCATATTTCACTTATTTTAAAACGCAAATTTATGTCATAACTGCGTCAGGGCAAAACTGATTTTTCAGCAGATTGGAAACGAACCATTGAACACACATAACTATGAAATTCTGCTTGTGTGAAGTCACACATATCTGAAAAAAACAAGGCAGGGCATACTCAAAGAAATAATTTGTATTTTGACTATACTGTAATGAATTTGGACCATTAAAATAGAGTCCTATACCTGCTACCTGCTGAAGTGTACAAAATTGAAATAGATAGCTGAGAAATTTGATGACATTTATCTGTATATATCTCATGGCACACAAGAAGTACATGAAAGGTAATGAACCCAAGTCCACTTGATTTATACATCTGTCAGGCCATGAGACGTCTCCCTCGGAGCAATGTTCATCTGGATGGACAGTAGGCGTGATTAATGACAGTGCCTTCTGTAGATTCACCAAAGGTCACTGTTTTAGTTCAGTTTGTGGTGCTGATACAGTCATAAACCCAGTCATTAGTCATTAAAATACCTCAGTAATGTATGCATGAGACAAACAGGTTATTTTCCTTACTTAAGTTAATATTATTATGGTCTGCTACATACCTTAATAAAGCCTGCCTTCCTTTACTGAAAAATCAATGCATTACTCATTACTTTTGTTTTCAATACAAATATGACAAATTTTTGATAAGTTTTACACACGTGTCATAACAATCTTTAAGATATGTATTATATATCATATTTCACAGCAGAAATATGTAAACTGCTAGATGCAAAATACACCCCAATCATTTTGAGACCTGGTTTCAATTTAGTTGTCAACCCATTAATAGATCCACTGGTTGAAAATGCTTTGTTCTCTGTCAATGTACATTTTTTGAAAATGTTTTGAGTGGTTTGCATATTGGCATGTCAGAAATCATCTTGTTTGAGATTACACTTTATCCACCACAACATAAAACCCTCTGTTTTATGGATTATATTTCCATTTCACTCTGTTGTGGAAAACTAATTTTGCCTACAGGTATTCTGCCCGTTTTCACATCTGATCATGCCTCTGTGCTGTTTACGCTCCAGAGCGCCTGTGTTCAAAATGTTTTACTTTATCAGAACAAAACTTAATAAAACAGTAATGATTCTATGAAGTGCGTTTTTTTGGGAGAATTAATAATCTTGCTGTCAATTGTCATACTCTTTGGGAAGTTTTGAGGGCTTTTCATTCAAGGCTTATCTATTTCATTCAAGGTTTCTCTGGTGGAAAGTGAAATATCAGTTGAAAGCACCACAGAAAATGTTTCTGAAGAGAGCAGTATCTTGATCCCTTCAAAGCTGAGAGTGTCTTGATTTAAAAAGCTGAGAGGAGATCCTGAAGAAGAGACTGGCTCTCTGAATGCGCAGGGAGCGAGGCCGAGCAAACTGCTTGCTGTCAGAGTCAGAACATCTGGCATCTAAGGAGGCCATTAATGATGAGAGGCATGCACACTGCCTTCTCTACCTCCTCAAATAAAAAAGTCTTTCTTCAGTGTTCATAACAAATTTAATAAATGTTTATGCTGCTTTGTACCAAAGTCCAAAACAACTGCGAGTTCAGAACAAAGGAACATTTCTAAACTCTATCTTTTTCAGATGATTAAACAGAGCGATCTCACAGAGACTGTGAGTATCTTACTGAAGGAAACTACTCTCTGTGTGGAGCAGATGGGACTCTTTCTGAGTTTTATTAGCGGTCTGGGGTTTCATAAGCCTAGTAATGCTGAAGTCAGTAATTACTGACTGCAAGCTTGTTCTCTTCACGGAAATGAATTATTCACTTCTTACAATGATCCTTAAAGGTGCCAAGTTTCATGCATTTGTCTCTTTATGTGGACATAAAACAAGTTGGTAAATACCCATGTAAATACCCTTTTCTGTACTATACATACTGTTTGTTCGTCGCTCTCTTCTTTCAAGTAATCTCCTAATCTCCTGTAATTTCGGTACAATTTGGATAATAAAATGCTCCCTCTCGTTCAGGATGCCTGCTAAGTCAACCCATTTACACAGCTGGATATTTACCGCAGTGGTTCAGAGCAACCATTTTGTGTCAGGTTAAAACGGTAATAGCTCCAGTGGGAATCAAACCAGCAATCTCATGTTTACGAGCGCTATTTTCAAATCACTACGCTGTCAGTCTGACAACATACATCTTCATTTCATGATGAAGTGTATTTTGCCTCCTCCAGTTCAAATTGGTATGGGCAAGTGACATTTTTTGGCATCTGTAGGTGTAGGAAAATACAAAATGAATGCATATTGTCTGCTGTTTTGAACAGCGACAGGTAGCTCCCATCAGATGGTCATACAGAATTACATTTGTTCTTTGTGAGAATATTCATGTTTCACAAATGCATGCAATGGCACAGATAAAAGACCTATTCTCAAATAAATAAAGCATTGAAGCATTGAAAGCAATATAATTAGTAGGGAAGCTGGTTTAAAATGTGTACCTCTGACACTAGCACAGCAGTTCCTGTCATTAAAATGAGGAAGAGAATTCACTTTAATAACCATCATAAATCAACACAGCAAGGAGGCTCTTGATATGGAACAGATTACTTTGAATGCTTCTTTAAACTGCTTTTTAACTTATTGCCTGGGTTGAGATATGACCAACATGTGATACATTTTACATGTGTGCATCTCATGGTGTGTAAACACTAACGAGGAAAGTATTGCTCTTCTTAAGAGAATGCCACCTCTAAAATTTGACATCATCTTTTCAGTCCTCCACGGTGCCTACTGAACCAGCCATGTCTGAGGTGGACATCAGTTCCCTTATGATGAATAATAACAAATTACAAAATTAGTCGAGTTGCTACAACATGCACAGTGCCAGATTCATGCTACATTTTTCCCTTGCTGTCAGTCCCTTCTGTAATTCAAAGGTTGTAAACTACAATTAGATATTTTAAAATATTTTGATTACAGCCACATAACTTCATTTAACATTGTAAAACACTTTTTCCTCTCTGTTTCAGTCTAAATATATCAATAATGATTTATGACCTTCCAGACATTTGAGGTATATAAACATTTCAGAGGAAGTGTAATATATCATATATACCATGGCAAAATAAGTAAGCAAAGCAAATGCTATAACTATGACTTAAGTAAGCATTAACTGTCTGGGTAGAGAATTGTACTGTCTGAAACAGTATGAGGGCTGCAGCCTGAGGCCTGAGAAAATGACTGTAACCGCAGACTCCTGGCTGGCCAGGAGAAAATGACATAGAGTGAGACCAATGATGATATCCACTTTGACTCGCATCTGTCCCAGTGTTACAGCTGAGACTCAGATACCTGACACTGCACCATGAACCTGTGCCTTATCTCCATGCACCAACCAAAGGCCTTACGACCTTTTGATATGAATATGAATATTGCATAGATAAGACGAAATATTGAAATTCACAATGTCAAGCCAGTAATCACAAGCACAGAGATAACAGAGGAGTTGCCAGGCATAACATATTCCCATAAAAGAGGAGTCTAAAACTGAAGACAAAAATGAACACAGTTAACAAATATCAAATATGACATACAAGATGAGCCCCCACAAATTGTAAGACATATGTGGCAGAAAAAAAACCCAAATAAAAGTGACAGCACCCTGAATGACTCACCTCTCGTCTCGAGGCCTCTGCCACAGGACTCCCCCAGCCCAGCCATCCCCTGCCTCACTGAGTCAGGCACCAGCACACACTGACTCCATCTGTGAGCCCTCCACCTGCCAAGAAATCAGCACTCAGGATCTTCCTTTAGACGCTTCATAAAAAAGCATCTATTATGTATTCAGTGATTTTACAACAAGAAGTTAACTTCTTACACTGTGAAAACAAACCATCCAAAATACACAGACTACTCAGGTGTTGACAATAATGTCCAGAGGTAAACATATATATATGTTTTCAAAGTTAAATTTAGAGTCACCGTTTGTCAGGTTATGGAAGATATTTACCAAAGTATACATACAGTATTACATATACTTCACAAAGCTTATTTTTTATAACATTCGCTATTTTCACCAAGTGCCACCATATGACATAATGTCTCAAGCTGTGATTTTACCTGTAGGTTGGACAAATGGGGAGTGTTTCACACTCTCTCTCCTCATAAAGAGTGTCTGGGCACGCCTGCCCCTCATTGGCTGATCTCTGGATGATGATCCTGTATCGTGATTGGGTGGCTAGAGTTGAGTTGACTGAAGAATGGAAACCACAAGTAAAACTGTGAGAATATTTACAATTGCATATCTGTTCTGAATGTCTGAATGATTAATGAACAAGTTTGCCAGTATTCATTTCTGCTCTCTCTCTCTCTCTCTCTCTCTCTCTCTCTCTCTATATATATATATATATATATATATATACTATATTTACTATATTGTAGTCTACCCACAAAACCTGATTTTGATTATAGCTCATGTAGCTTGAGCATAGTTTGTTGATAAAAACAAGTATAACTGTGAGATATATTATATTATAAACAAAGCAGGCAAAATAAAAATGAAGTAACACTTTGCTATATGGGTCTTTCAAAGTCAAGGATAAACTCAAACACAAAGCAGGGGAACTAAATTCCATTCTGCAGGAATCAGACACCATCTTTTAGCCAGTGAAGGGAGAAAAGTTATTTAATATATTATTCAAGGTTACACTACAATGTAGGACAGCTGAATTCTGGGCGGACAACAGAAAATAGACACCCTCTTTAAACAATTTGCCAATAGAGTTGGGAAATGAAAATGTCTGAAGTCATCAGAATGACACTGAGTCACACACTGTACTGCTGTTTTTTTTTTTTTATTTCTCAGAGACAATACCTGGCTGGCAGGTAACAGGACAAAGTGTCCATTCACTGAATGGAGTCACAATGCAGTTCCTCCTGCAGGCAAGCAGGCAGGGGCGAATGGTGTCTGGTCGAGATGAATCCGGGCACCTTGGAACACAAACAATGACATTGTCCCTGATTCCATTCCACTGTGATAACATGTATTTCACTGTTATTTCAATCAGGCACCTGATACAGTTCTGATATAGAAAGTGTGAAAAAGTTGCAAGGTAACTTATTTTGTCTATTTTGCCCTTTTATTTGAAATGCTGAGAAATCGTTTCCCCAGTTCTGTGTCTTTCCAGCCTCATAAGTTCTATATTCAATGGGGGACATCCAGATGTCACCTCCCTAATGTGTGACAATTTATGGAACCTGAAGGATTTTAGACTCTCAGAATGTATAGAAAATTACTTTGGTCATTTTTGCATCGCAGCAGAACATTATTACATAGATTAAAGTCAGTCATGACCCATTTAACACATGAATTCATTATCATTTTTTAATTATTTAATTAACACATGAATTATGCTTCATAGCTTACACAACATTCTATTTCCTATAGCCTTCACAGCCTCCCGAATTTTTCTACAGACCTCTACCACTGAACTTGTATTCTATCTCTGCCGCAAAATATAAATCTTGCTCTTTGACTTATATACTGTGCATACACATACTGTAGATATGCTTTTTGGCTCAAACACATAACATTTATTTTCTCTGGAAGTAAAACATGCCTGTGCAGTAAAGAAGCAAAAAAAAAAAAAAACACACGCACACACTCAAGGAAACTATGAAGTTCCTACAAGCCAATAGCATGAACTCCAGAAAATAAAGAAAAAACAAACCTATGTTCTCCTTAACTCTCAAACACTGTTCTGCGTTTGTCTCCATTCAGAGTCAGAATGGCTGCCTCGCTGCAAAGAAGCTGTGCTCTTGCAATAGAACCTGATGTACCAGTAGGAAAGTGAAAAGATCTTCAAACTCCTGAAAGATTGTCAGAGCTATTGAAGCACCAACAAAAGAGAGAATAATTATGCTGCTCACTTAATGCATTTTGGTTTTGGGTAATTGCAGTTATTGGCTGTCAGTTGTATTATGAATTAACAAGCGATGAAAAAGCTGTAATATAGGTAATACAACTGTACAGCTTAAATGAAATAGAATCTTTAACTAAATTAATATAATTCTGACTGAAAATCAATTTTTCATGTGTAGTTATACATTCACCTTTAGATGATTAACGTTCTATCTGTCTGTCTGTCTGTCTGTCTGTCTGTCTGTCTGTACATTTTTAAATTACATGCAGATATCTGATCAGATATAAAGTTGCAAGCAGCACAACTCAACTAGCTAAACATCATATTTCAAATGAATGCATAAAGTCCTTCATGTGTTAAAAGAATATAGCTAGAATAGCTACCCAGACATACCTCACAAACATCATGGAGCGGTGGGGAAAGTCAGGTTTTCTCCTACAGCCCTATGAATCAGATTCAAGTGCTGTTGATTTCTGTTTGGTGAGTACATATTTTCATTAGTTAGAATGTCTTGCTCCCACTCTCATATTGAGTTTAAGATACATTATTTTATTAATGTGCCAGTATAATGTAGTTGCTATTTACTGAACCTCTGCCAGATCCGATAACTACAGAGAGCAGAAAACAGTCTGTTTTCCATCCACACAAATAGGAGAATAACCTATATCAGGGCTAGTCTCAGGGATCAAGCAGTATGCTGTAAAATGCCATACATAGCAGTGGCACCCCCTGCTGTTAGGTTTGGAGTATTTCTGTAGTTCTTGGGATGAGGGTCTCGGGTCACCCCTCCCCTGCAGCGAAACGCAGGGTTCAGGAGAGGCCATGCCACAGCAGGGATCCACAATCATGCGGCTCAAGAATATCAGGTCCAAGGTCACTTCTCGGGACGGGAAAAAACTAAATAAAACATGCAAATCAACCCAAAGTTTCCCTGGTACGTCTCCTCTCCTGGGTGAGACTGCCTAGTTGGAATGCTGATGTGGTGATGTCAGAGGTGTTGGGAACAAACCCTGAGGGACCGCAGGGGTCTGGGGGGAGGCGGACGCATGGGGGCGGGGGGCCACAAGGTCAGCACTGGAGAAGAAAGTTGGAGGGAGGGAAGGGGTGCTGGAGACACTGACCCTCACCTTTCTGCACAGAGGTGTGGGTGTGTGATAAGGCAGGGCAAAGGCGTGGACATTAAGGAGGATTCAGCCTTGGGAATTTAAAGCACTGATGTAAAACACAACCGCTACATGAGAGAAAAACAGAGAGGAGAGCACAATAAAAGCACTTGCTAAAATGGTAAAATAGCATAAACAGCTACAGCAGCACAGAAAAACAATGAATCACTCAGGCTTAAGAGTGGTAGTACTTGCCAGACTATGAAATGCTTAGCAACTATGAAGGATACAAACAATGAACCACTCAGAATTTCAATTGTCCTTTTGATTAACATGTTACTTTTTGAACCAGCTGTACAGAGCAAGGCTTTATTCACGGATTGCTCCAGTTACAGCCAAAGCAGGGATTTGAGCACAAATACGACGAAGGCTTACAGCATATGAATAGGCTACCAGGCTGACACGGCAACTGCACTATGGTTTACACACAGACACTATATATCTTAGGTGGTGATATTTCTTATACGATGAAAATCTGTTCTCTATCACAATGCTTTTGTGCAGAGGACCTTTTCTCTTCTATGGTCTATTCTATATTTCCATAGCACTGTTGTATGAGGAGTTGCTTTTGTGAGCAAATGAATGCAGTAACCAAACAAGGCTCAGCCATCACATTACTTGGGCTATGTATCTACCTTAGTTTTATCTAGCTGCAAAGATACAAAAAATACATAAAGAAAAATAAAATAAAATGTGTGAAATGTATTCTACAACACAGAAAGGCTCACAAAAAATTCATGCTCAGCACATGAAAAAAAAAAAGCCATATGAAACCATTTTCATATTAGATTGATTTTGGTAGTCATAACCCAGCTGTTGATTGAGATGGGTGAAATGCATGATGGTCGGGGTGCCGTCTAGCACCTGCAGCTCCATGCTGCATGGCACTGGCCTGATGATTCGAGAATCAGTGTGTTGGATAATGTAGGTCCTCTTTTTTCAGTTTGCTGGCTGATGGGTTATTTATGAAAGAGCCTGACCAAATTCACCCATAAAAGACTGTACTACTTAATATCACTACCCATAAAATGTACTGCACAACTTTATGACTTGCTATGCTGCGTATCATTGCAGTTTCTTACTCATCCCTACTAGTCCAACAAACGACCATGAAGTATGTTTTTTGGAAGTTTCAATAAAAACTTCAGAATACCCAATATGCATCTTTGTAATGACCTTGCTGAAATGATCTTCTGATTTGTGAAGCCCAAAGTGAAGTGATTTTGTTAATAACGTTACAGAGCAATTTGTGGGATGCAACTTAAGTAACTGACATAACAACTTTGGTGAGAATAGAAATCAGAGCTCAGCACTCTTTTATCAAGTGGATAAATATCAAACTGTAATAAGTAGCAATTATGTGGATAGAAAGGGATATTTATGTCCCTTAAGTATTGACTGGCTGAAAGTAAAAGGATATGAAGTTTCCTGAGAGCCATCGAATTAAAAGGTCATAGAAATATGATAAACTTTCCTTTTTATCCTTTCTGTAAACTGTATAAAGAAGAATAGGTTTGTTACATAAGGCTGTATTTGTGCTTGTATTTATGCTTGAGTGTGTTCTCTCTGATTGATTGAGATCTGACGCATCTCTGGCTGGCTCTCTAAAAGGTGGGGTTTGGATTGCGGGTGTTGCTGTTGTTTCCCCCCTGAGCTCTGGATGCATTCTGCCAGCCACACTGCCTCATGCCCCTTTAGTGTTTTGCTTGCCAACCTGTTTTTCTCAGCAGGACTTTTATTGCAGATCACTGGGGACAGGAGGCATTTATTTTCTTTTCCTGTACCTTTTGAGTTGCTCCAGCCGAGTCCAGGATAGGTCAGCAAGTTTCCTGGAGGGCTTACCCCTTTTGTTTTGGTTTGCGTAGTCAGGGGTGATCTTTTGCATTTGGGCAGGTGCAGTCTCCATAAGAATTTGCTGATCCTTCTCTGGCTGGTCACAGCTGTTTTATTTGTGTTCTTTGTTTTTATCCATATGTTTTATTTTGTTGGCTGGTGCTTTTGTTTAATAAACATTTACTTGCAGCTCATTTGACTCTGTTGCGACCTTTTTTTTACTTTGGTCAGTTTTAATCATAATAAGCTACACTGTTCCCAGCAGTTCAGAACATGACCAACAGCACACACATATAATTTAATATTGATTCTCTCTCACATATAGTTTAGTGGTGTTGTTTACTGGCCTTGGGAAAAACGAAACAGTAAAATGGCATGGTGAGGAATTTGTTTTGTCAGTTAGAGACTGTCTGTTCGACACAGCCGTGACAAAGCTCTCGATAAGACGCAGACAAACATGCTCACCCCAAGGGTCATGAGCTGAAGCCCTGTTCTGGCCATGTCTGCTCTCTGTTCCCCCTCACCTTAACCCCATCCAGTTACATACAGTGACAAATTCACATAGAAGATGTTAGCATTTCTTTTTTTTATTTATGATTACTATGTAGCTTTTTGTACATTAAGTGAACCCTATATTACTTTCTAGGCTTTTTGGCCTGTTCAACAAACCTTGTTGAAGAGAGGCACAATGATTGACTGAATTAATTGTGTGAGTTAGCCTCACAGGAGTCTCTCCTGTAACAGGAAAAGTATGTCATTCTATGGGGCTTAATGGAACACCATTTGTGCTGTTTATCTAGGAAGTGTGGTGATGATAGAAAAAAAGTTGTGTGAAATAATCTAAAAATGAGTAATGGGTGTTATTTTTTGCTTGAGAAAACAATCTCATGAGAAGCAGTATTTGACAACATTTCATGAACCCAATATCGCACCATGAGTGGCATGATTGAAAGAGGCTGATCTCTGCGTGTAAGGGGCACCTGAAGCTCCGAGCATCATCTCTCCCTACTGACACAAACATGTCAAAGACAACTACATCAGCTTTATCACACATACCGCAGATGACAGCCTTCTAAAATAACAAGGAACAAAACCAAGTGCATCAAAACTAAGTGGAAATCATTATAAACAGGAACCTACTGCTTTCGTTTGATAAAATAAATATTTATAACAATATGGGAACTGAATGACACAAAGTTCATGTGATATTCAAGGAAATTAATGAGTTTTATCAATTCACATCCAATTATTTCCTTTTTTATCAGAAGTAAATTAAAAACTTGGACAAAAAAAAATGGCAAATATTTTGTGGAATTGATAAATATACATTTTGCCTTAAATCTTTATGCCCATAGTCAGCTGTTATATGTGTTAAAATGTTCTCAGCACAAACATGCTCATTAACAGTTGCACTGGACTGAAATTCCTCCTTAACAGGATTGCACTTTAATTTTCAGGGCAATGAAGGAAATCCTTCCCAAGCGCTCACATGGAGGTAAGAATCAGGGTACAGAAGATTTGACTGCTGGACCTTAAGCATGAATGCAAAGATCAGTTTGAAATAGCCATGAGCACAAAACTCTGAAAATCATATAACGCTTGCTGTGCTTGACATTTAAATAAGGATGCTGCTACCCTCTTAGCTCTGATGGTAATCATATTCTCTCTGGAGAGCACTTTATGTGCTCCATGGATCTGGTGACTTCTGGCCTAGTTTCCAATTCCAGTTGGATCCCACTGCGTAAACATGCCGGAATCTTTTGCATTCATGTGTTATTAGAGGAAAATAAAAATTCCCCATACTATAGAAGGAAAAAATGCTGTGTATGAGAAAGTGAGTACCTCTTTGGGATCACTGGGCCGACGTTCACCTTGACACAGGAGACCTTGCGGCTCTGCACTCCTATGGCGCAGGTGGGCTCCCTGGCCCAGCCGGTGGTGCCGTTCAATGAGGTGATGCTGGGATCCTCCATGCAGGGTCCCCAGGGCGCGGCCTCCCAGTGGAACAGGACGCAGGGATGGTCGTTACAGGATCTCCACTCCTCCATGGCAGTGGCTGCAGGGCACGCTTTCCCTCCTGCGCCCAAACGCAGCACACACTACTCAGCTGGCTCACTCTCACACTGCTCAGCCGGCTCACTCACACTGCTCAGCCGGCTCACTCACACTGCTCAGCCGGCTCACTCACACTGCTCAGCCGGCTCACTCGTCACACTGCTCAGCCGGCTCACTCGTCACACTGCTCAGCCGGCTCACTCGTCACACTGCTCAGCCGGCTCACTCATCACACTGCTCACCCGGCTCACTCATCACACTGCTCAGCCGGCTCACTCATCACACTGCTCACCCGGCTCACTCATCACACTGCTCAGCCGGCTCACTCATCACACTGCTCACCCGGCTCACTCATCACACTGCTCACCCGGCTCACTCATCATTCATACAAATATTAAAGAGCAGGATAACTGAGATCCAGAATTTCAAAGAATTAAAATGAGTCTTAATAACAACAACACCATAACATCCAGCATATTGATCAATAAACACAATATATAAGAAAAAATAGATCTCAATCTAGCAGGATTTTTTTGAAAACGGCACAAATAAATAAATATGACAAACAGCTTATACAATGCAAATGCAATTTCTGTGGTATTCAGATTGAATTAGCTAGCTGAGCACCAAAGAATAAAAATTCAATTTGTATCTTTACAACTGGGGCAATCTCCACGTATTGATCAATAAACAAGATATTAAGGGAAAATACAAAAAACAGATGAAAGTTGTGAAAATCAGCAAATATGAACTGATACGCACATTTCTTTCTGTAGTATTCAAATTTAATTAGCTCTTTGACCCCCATATGCCCTTATTGAATTATGACGTTGTGTTGAGAGTCACTTTCCCCCATGACAGAAAGCCTCTGTTAGTCTTACTGTCTGAATGTGAAATAAAAAAAAAACAAAGTCCCACAGACTGAAGGAATATTAATGAGGAATTGTGGTGTTTGGTTAGTCTTTGGAGGATGCCTGACTTGAAACATATTTCCATATTACTGCAGTGGAAATGTAGTTACAATTATGTGAAAAGTGACTTTGTGTGGGAGGTGAGTGTCCCCAGGTGCAGGTGTATTTCTGTCATAATTACACCACTGCTCTTGCATTCCACAAGGGCTGGTGTGATTGATGTCCCACAGAGTCCACTACAGAATAATTTAAGGTACCCAGATTCCATTGGACAGCGCTGTCCTGTCAGCCAGGAGATAGCCAGTCTCCATAATCAAACAAGTTTCTGAATACAAACACACACTTTCTGATTAAATATTGATTTTTCTAAGTGGGAATTTCGCATTCAATTTTTTTTTTTTTTTTAGCAGCAACAGATTAATTGCCACTTGTTGCCTGAGGGTCTAGTGTCTACTGAGACAGCTGTAAAGCACTATAAAAATGCTCTTAGCTGAAGTTATGGTAGAACCATGAAAACACTACCATATGCTAGATGATGATATTTCTAAACCACATTCCTCATAAATAAAGATGAATGACTCTGTCCGCTGTCTGCCTACTGCACCACAATCAAATCTGCAGGTAAGATGACAATGTATTTCAACTGAAATACATACAGGACAAGTCAGGACAGATGAAGGGGCCCTGCTTTTACTGCAATGGACTTTGAGGCTTGATACTGGATATCTCTTCAATCCCATCATTTAGAATTTTAAAACACAGAGACACAGGTATGCTGGCTGTCTGAACCCCCCTTCCCAGTGTGATTCTGGGGCCAGTCATGCACCATGATGTCCTCTGATGGTATAGTTGAACACGAGAAAAGCTCTCAGTGGTTGACTTTCAGTAATCCCATAACCTCCAAAAAATTCAAACAGCCAAAAAAAATGAGAAAAAGTTCCCTCTTCAAATCTCCAAGGTAGCACAGTTGTGAATGGAAGATTGGCTACTTTAACACACACAAAAATAATTGAATGATTTTTTTTATGTCAATAGACAAGTACATCTCCAGTCCAAAATCTTGAAGCTGCAGTGTATGTAAACAATTAACACTTAGTGGAAACTGTGAATTACACACAACATATTTATTTCTCAGCAATGCCAAATGACATGCACACATTTGGTGCATAAAATGACAGGGATTTTAGCAAGATTTCAAGTGATGATTTTAAAATTTATTTAATTGAATTATTCAAAAGAGAAATGGCAGTGTGAGAGTTTAATGGAGTCAAGGTTGATTGGATCCATGCCACTATAAGAGAAAACACAATTTCACCAAAACAGAGCACTGGAAGAACAGGTCTGCAGTAAATGGATGCGACACCTCATTTGGTTAAAAGAACTGAATTTGAGAATCAATTACTAAGTTCATGCTTTGGCACAAACATGATTATTAAAAAGAGACAGGACCCCTTGGGGGTGCACAAATAATAAAAAAAGCCTTCAGGTGTCACAAACAGGTGGGAAACTGACCAGGCGAGTGGCCACTGCTCAGGAGGTGAGGGGACATAGAAAAGGTCGGTTATGTTTGTTAATCTTTTTTTTTCTTAATCGGCTGGAAAATTCAAAGGTCTGTATTATCCATCAGTGCCTGTTTCAGATTGGTTTGCAGGAGAGCTGATTGAGCTAGTAGGCAGCTACCTTTTAATCAATTCAGAATGGCCTAATGGACCACTCTTACACCATGCCTTCTTTGTTTTTCTGCCAACATCTCAGATGTATGACGTTTCAAACAAATCAAAGGGAAACTGCACCGTGCCGGCAGAGTAATTCTTAATGGGCACTTTGATCCCTTGTGAGTGCTTTGTGAAATTTGTGGGCATTTGTCCCAATTTCACAGTCATAAAGAAGAAAAGTGCAAGTCCCACGGTTTTGATCAAATGTATTCATTCAATCATTACAATTTGCATCAGGATGAAACTTTAATATTCAATATTATTCAATATTCAATATTATTTATTTATTTGACAGATGCTCTAAAATATGATAAGACCATTGCTGTTTATTTTAGGTAACACTTTTTTTTTTTAGAAATTAATTTATTAATGTGACAACTACAACAAAATAACACACACAAATGTGCATGGATTCAATGTGTAAGATGACCTTTGGCAATGGATCATATCACTCAATAGTATATTAAACACCCAGTTACTGTACATCAAATGCATGTGTCACAGCTGGATACATGACCAAGTGAGATTTAGAAGACTGACACTCATTAAATGTGTCTCCTTGCCAAAAAAAAATTACATTTCGTCTCAACCATTCATAGAAGATGAGACCACTGACTAGTGCTGGGCTTCTCTGGTACCCCCAGTATTAAAACACCCAATTCAAACAGGTGGTTACCTTCTCCAGGGAGTGCGAGAATGGTACGGGTTCGACTCTGCCTGCCCTCTGAGGTTTTCGATGAGCATGAATGGGAGCAGGGGGACCAGTGTGACCAGGAGCTGAGCACGCAGTCTCTGGGACAGGACAGGTAACAGGACACCTGGGTGGGAGGGGCATCATCCTGGCACAGCTCGCTGGGCACCTCCTCACCTGCGGGGAGTGGCAGGTGACATTGGGTTTCCACAAACTTTACCCATGCAGCCAGCCTTGCAAAAACAGCATTTAGATTTGACCAGCTCAAACATAGATTTTCAGTGCAATACAATGCAACACATAACAACACAACACATACTGTATTAATTGGATCCATGTGGGATCCATGTGCAAATGTTAACTGACTGGTCAACACCATTTTCACACAACAGGATGTGATATACAGCTGAAAATATGTCAGGATGGCTACATTAGGTCTCTGATCCATTGATTCATATGAAGTCAAACACGTCACAGTCTCTCTCAGATTCTCAGACACTAATAGCTAAGCAGTTAGGCCAAATGATGGAAATTATTTGTCAAGCATTCAAGCTTTCACTCAGTTAAAAGCATTTCATTTCAAACTGTTTCACATTTTCAAAGGGTTCTTGAACATTACTTTAGCCTGTAAAAGTCTCTTTGATCATCAGACAGGGGCCTTTGATGTGTTTCATTCCAATAGAGCATTCCAGGCAATGCAACCACATCCGCTCCTCATTCACATATAATAAATCATAAAACACTGCATTTGTATGATCACAATAACCATGAAATCATATAAATTAACAATGATTGATTATGTTAAAGTAGTCTGCTCTACGAATCAAAAGTGAATTAAGCATTTTTAATACTCATCTGTATCCATTGGTAGCAAAACATAAAATGTACCAGCACTCCTGTATCAAAAATGTATGCTGTGTCCCATGCGATCTGATTGGTTTTTGACTTTACTATTTTTCACAATTTTGTTACTGGACTGTTCTGAACTTTAATTTAGGCAAAGCAAGAACCAATCCCATATGTTTTATATGCCTGCAGTGGTTGGTTTCTGGGATGTTGAGTAAGTCATTTCTTTTTTTACTATTACATTATACTTTTATATTACTACTGTCCCAGTAATTAAATTTTCCATGCCATTATTTGAAAGCACAAGCAACAAGAGCCATTTCTGTTTAGAGTTTTTTTCCCTTGAAAATAACATTCATTTTCAAGCAGAATAATCAGATACTCCATTAAATGGAGTATTAGTCCACTTACTTATTTCCTATCTATTAAACTTCAGCCGGAAATTGAAACTCATTGTATTTCAAAAAATACTCTAAAGGGTAAAAAGGTAAAGCGAGCAACGCTCAAAGCGTCATGCTCATGAACACACAATTCCCCACTGCATCCACGGTATATGAAAGGGACTTGACACACTATGTTTATGTTCCTATTGAAAATGTGAAAGCTGTTTTTGCCATGAGCATTGTTGGCCCATGGGTAGGCTATGAGCAGAGAAGATTATCCCCTGAAAGGAAAGTCTAAGCGGAATAAAGATCTCTGTTGCATTCTGTAGTGTTCTCTTACATCTAGAGTGAGACTTGAACTGGCAGAAAGATCAAACCTCATCCATTCCACACTTTATCAACTGCCCTTGAGCCGAGCAGAGAGTCCATCTACCTCAGCTCTACCAGCCACACAGAGGCCTGGAGGGAAGGGCTACGGTACGTACTGAATTACACTCACAGAGCCCCTCGCTCTGTGTCTCCAGACTGTAACACAAATGCTGTATCAAATGGAATATCGAACACATATCTACAAATGTGCAGACCGTCTCCTGCAGTGCTGATGAGGCACAGGACAGTAAAGGTGAACTGTGTTTCAGAGCGCTGAGCTCAAGTGCACGCTGACGTCTATTTATTTATTTACTTATTTCTGTAAGTGCAGAATACATTGATAAAGTGTAAGTGGACTATCTGGTGCAATGCAGATGACTTTGTAGCTGTAGATTATTTCCAACACCAGTGGATTAATTGATAGTGTGCCACTAAAAATCAAAAGTATCATATCGTTACACATTTAAACAGAATACAAGAGAATAACAGATAGTAAGCTAAAACTGGACTGTTCCAGGGTGTAATACAATAGAGAAACACAGGTATGGATCATTGCATTCAGTACGGGAAATACTACGACATGGTTGCAGGCATGTGTATGGTTTTAGGTAGTTGAGCTACATAAATACAAGGTAGAGACCACACAGGCTAGTGTTATATAGCATGGAGCTTTACTGTTTGCAATGGTATTTCCTATTGTATACATGGATTACCACAACCTTTTAATGAAACAGACTGTTACTCAGCATATTAACTCGAACAAAAAATGAAAATAAAAGTGCAGAGAGGACCTTACATCCTTTCATAATTTACGTGTACCATATTGCACTGTTTTTATATTCAACCTGCTGAACCCACTTTTGAAGGTTTGTTGAAGTATCTCTGAATGCTTTGATGCATAAATTGAAGTTTTCGTGTCTTGCATGGCGTTTTAATTACTTTGGCTGCAGGAACTCTATTTTAAAAGCACAGTCCCATAAAAACAAGCCAAGGGCTCAAATGTATTTATTTTTCTCATGCTGCCTGCCGACGCCCTGGCCTGTTGGAGAGCAGGTAGTGCCACTTCAGCAGTGGAGGCTGCAGAAGAGCTGTCTGCAGGGGATCTTTATTACTGTACCTCCAGGGCTCCACAGCCACTGCTGCCTCTAGAGCCCTCAGCAGGAGTAGGATGGGAAAGGCTTTGACTGTGGAGACCAACAGGGCAACACTTCCACTCTCCTGGTCATGTGACCGTTAACAATCCTACAGCACAGTGAGGCCAGACCCTTCAGTGCCAGCTTAATGGAGAACAGCAGTGCACATGGTATTCAGCCATGGGAATAATTTGCTTAGGAGGTGCTTCTCCTCCTTGATGGATCTGTGAAACTCTGAGAATAAGGGTCCACTGGTAATGATAGTCATCTCCATATCTGCCAGAAATTTCATTTAGGATCGTGCTCTTGATGTACGTCAGTGCTGGGAGATTTCCTCATATGGAGCCATTGTCTCTTCAGACATTTTTTTTCATTGGTATGATCAGTGACACGATGGGCAGTTTTCCATCACTGAGGACTGCAGTAGCCATTTTCATTTCCCTTCTTCAACGGCTTCACCAAGTCTTCCACTTCTGTAATGTCAGAGATGTCTAACGTATCGATGTCTGACGTATTCCTCCAGAACTCCACCTTCATCAGAACTGCTGTGGCGGTGCATCTGCTGAACGCGCTGTACGAACTGTTCCAAAAAGCGCATGAAACACCTGATGTGCCGCCCCAGTCCTCCCTCAAGAACAGCATTTCAGCAACAGGTCATTTGTCCCTTTGGTCTTTCGGTTGACACAGGGGATCTCCATTACATTTCAAATTCATTTCATGAAATACAGAACAAAATCATTTTTGCATAGCTGTTGTTTTGCAACATTCCTTGTTAGTATAGTATTTTCATGCCTTCAGCATGATGATACCTCCAAGAACGCATGAATCTCTCCTCCTTGCCATCCACCTATAAATAATATGGCTCTTCACTGTCATAAAGTTGGCCAGACCTCATTATTTATTACTTTATTAAGATCTTGTTGGGGATACACATATTCTAATTGAAAATTCACATTGGGTACCTCATGTACTGCAACCTGCTGCTGATGCCCTGCTCTTCTGGTGTTTACAGTCTGACACTACAATTTTCCACTACAATTTCCATAAAATGTAATTAATAGGCAATTATCTCATTAAATTAATGCCTTCAAGATTAATATATGTAACTCCGTGGCAGTCACTGACACAACTAATCCGAATGCATAAATACCTGGGGTGCTTACAAAATGATTTGCTATGCAGTCATCATGGGGTGCCTTTGTAAAGGTAACAAAAACAGCATCCCTCCAATGGCACTCAGGAGTCAAGTGTCTCCACAACATCAGGAAAGAATTACCCATGAACACTTTCAATAATAGGACACTTTAACACTGTCACATCTGTCTTTCACACATTCCATGGCATAAAACAAAAACCATTAGCTGGGAAAAAGAGAAATATGAAATTGACCATTTCAAAGAGGAAATGATAAGGAGAAATGAAAAGCAATGTTTTTGTATTTGTAAAAAAGGTTTCTGCAGAATGCTCCAGTCTGCCATTAAACAGAGAAAAGGCAATATTTCAATTATTGTTTTTGAGACATGCAATATTTCATCTCCTGTGAGCTGTGGAAATAAATATGCTAATATGACCAATTTCAAAGACTGCAACCTGACTTCCAGCAAAGCCACTTTCAAATGTACATTTTTATGAGTTCAGAACATACATCCAAGTATGCTGTTACATAAGTGTATAATTCATAACCTTCTTATGAACTCAGATAAAATTTTACTTGAAACATATTTTTTTTATTTAATCATTTTATTCAGGTGAGCAATTTCTAAGATATAGTTTGAAAAGTCTCACCAGTAGTTGTATTTATAAATAATCAAGGTGATCATTATTATGTGTTGGATTATATTAGATGGAATTTACACAATTACAAGTGCAGATACAAGGAAACAAACCATTATATAATATCAATAAGAGCTGCTCTATGTGTCTCGCTGAACATATGTTAATGACATGCACATATTATAATAGACATCCGTTCATTAAGGGTGCGACAATAGCAATAATAACTAATACACAGCTAAACACCGCTGACATGATACTGAAAGAGATAGCAGTTATGCTTTAGCATTTCTTAGGCTGTAGTAGCTAAAATGAACTCTAAGAAAGCAATACAAGTACACCATTGTACCTAAAAGCATAAAGTCTTGTCAGTGTGGTATCCTTTGAGGAACACATTGTACCAGCCATACAAATATGTACCCTCTGGCTTTTTACCCAAAAGGAGCAGTCTAAATGAATAATTAGAGCATAACAACCAGAGAGAAAACTTTTCAGGTTCAGCATATTAAATTTAACTGGTGATTCAATTAATTAGCAGTCTG
This sequence comes from Albula goreensis, assembly GCA_022829145.1. Taxonomy (NCBI): domain Eukaryota; kingdom Metazoa; phylum Chordata; class Actinopteri; order Albuliformes; family Albulidae; genus Albula; species Albula goreensis. Next base: position 10,718,433 of record CM040745.1, on the reverse strand, counting down.
CTGTTGAAATGCTCATCCAATACACACACACACACACACACACACACACACACACAGCACTGATATTAATATATCCTTTTATAAGAGTGTATGGTTTGTGTAATGACAAGTGAGTGATCACAAAAATGAGCGTCCATTACTGACATATTTCAACCAAAGGAAAGGATGCACTCTCGACAACAAAAGACAATTATTGGTTCAAGCCAGTGAGTTACTGGTCACATATTGTACTGCAGCTCCATCCCTTTGTGAATACCTCATTCGCCCATCACTAGGTTTATGTGGTTTCATTTTATGAAATGCCAACTCCTTGCCCTCCTTGTGAAAATAATTCCTGACTCAACAGGAAGTGTGAACAATAACTCAGTGGAATGCCACAGAGCTTCATTTTGCAAATTCATCAGAATGGACGCGTCGCCTCAGACCGGTCGTCAGCAGTCCAGCCCCGCCGATGGAAAGGTCACTCACCAGATTACCGTCACTTCCATTGATTGGATGCACAAATAACTGACACTTTGATAAGCCAGAGAATCAGGAAGAAAACAGATGGCTGTGAAGTGTCCTCATTACGGTTTCCAAAGGGCAGCTTTTACAAAGCAGAGTGCGATCTCAGCAGCACAAAAACATCTCCTAAGACCCTCTACTTCCACCTGCACTGGAGCACTTTACCCTCAGCCGCTCTCCTCCATTTCAGACAGGGCACAGACAGGTAAAGGTGATCTGCCATTCTGTACATCTTGACCTGGACAGCTCTGGTTTAAAAATAGAAAGGTGTGTGTTATAATATGCCAGTAAGGTGTTGGACTGAGATAAAGGAAACCGTGCACATCCGCAGAGTCCAGATTGTGTGCTGCAGGTTTCACACTCATAGCTTTTCAGCAGACACATACTGAGCCCTTCAGGGAGGTGGGAGGGAAATGTGATTAGTCCACTTCACATCCCTAAGGGCAGGACCAGGTGTTTAATGAACAATTAGTGCTGAATAGGCCATTGAGAATATCCCAAGGATTCCATAAACATTGTACTAATTAAAATAGAGACTGTGGTCTCCTCTGCTTAGGACAGACATACTTTGCGTAATTAAAAATAATGGTCACTTGAAATGACCATAAATGAACAGCTACCGTCCAAAGAAAAGAGCAATGATGTACATCATATGTCTACAGTATGAAATCCACAACCTAATGAACAGAGAATTGCAGAGCTGCACAATGGCATATGCATCTGTGAAGTCCCTTCGATTGACAGATAGTAGTGTTCATCAACTAATATCCCTTGATCAAATCGTTGATGCTCCTGAGACCCTCAAAGGTCCGCCCCTCTCAGTGTATCTTTAGTCCTATGTGTTTCTTGGAGCCTTTTCTGCTGCCTTTAATATCTAAAAGCATGATGTATTTAACTGCTTAATGCAATTCTACATTTCAGTTTTGTTCAAGAACACTCCTTTCCTTTTCCCTGCATAAGCATTTAAGACTACAGCAGTCTTGTCTCAGTCATGTACTGTTGCAGTACTTGATTAAAAAATGCCCTGTAATTTCATAGTGTAAACATAGATGAGAGCTTATGTTTTTGTACAGCAGCTATTCCACTCAATAACTTTTGCTTTAATCCGAATTCCCATGTTCTTAAACTAGATATGGGCTCTATTTTAAAGCCTGTGACAGGTTAAAGTTAAATATAGGAGATTTGAGATGAATTTCTTCATGGAAAAACAAAATCAAATAAATTATGCTACTATAAATAACATTTCAAATATAATTGACATGTAAATCACATATTTACACATCTATACAACATATCACCACATGTGTATATCATGTGATCATATATCACATTTACTTCATATTGGATGACAGTTTTCATAAGGGCTGGCTTATGAATTCTTCCACGTGACTATACATTTCACAAAACATATAATATATAGTTCTATGAAAAAAAATGTCAGCAATAAATGTCTTACTTAACTGCTTACGTGTCCATGCTTTTAGACAGATATTAATGGTTAATAATTGCTGAATTGCCCAGTTCAACCTCTACACCATGGTCTTTATTTTCTATTTGAGTTTCACATTTAAACAGTATTAAATCGTCTTGACAGATACAGGAGGAGATGAATTGAAACAAACTACTGCGTATGAACTGGAAATAATTAGACATTTGCATGAAATTGTTACGCTTCACAAAGAACACAGAAAAAAATAACAATTAGAATTTTCCTGAGCCTGACTGCACTACCAGTAATTCTTCCCCCCCACCCAATCAAAAGTTCTTCTGAGTCTGCCAAATGAGGTAACTTATGTATCTCTCCTTCATTCATCTTATCTCCTCTTGTCACATGGCATCAAGGATACCATCCTGAAATTCTGTTATATTTGCTGCAATGAAATGACAGTTGTCATTGTGAGAGAGAGAGAGAGAGACAGAGAGAGAGAGAGAGAGAGAGAGAGAGAGAGAGAGAGAGAGAGAGAGAGAGAGAGAGAGAGAGTGAGGGAGAGGGGAAATATTTGTATTTGTATGTCTGGCCCAACAATCAGATGGCAACCTGTCCAGGGTGTCTCCCTGCCCCTTACCCAATGCATGCTGGGATAGGCCCTGGATTGGATGGTGCAGGTGAAGATAATGGATGAACAGAATTTTTCATCCTTTTAAGGTACTGTTCCAGTGTGTGGACAGGCCCCACATCCTGGTACTAAATCTGACAAGTACCAATAATGGTCAGCCAAGCAGAAGCACATAGCCAGCTGTGGTGTGCTGCAGGGAAGGAGTGATTCAGCCGGTAGGGCTGTTCTCATCCCATACATTACCAGTAACCTCCCTAGTCAATCCATTGCCCACACTCTGCCTGCACAAAGCTGCGCATGAATTGCCTTCCTCAAACTCGTGAGCATGCAGGCTCCACGTGTGGAGAGAAAAGAGTCCATGTCTGACACCACTTTTTTTCTTTGCAGAGGTCATGCATGTCTCCCTGACAGACAGAGGCTGCAGCGATGAGCCTGGCTTGAGAATATGATTGGGCATTCCAAACGGGGAGGAAAAGGAAGAAAAGGAGAAAGACTGTTAAAATATTCCTTAAATTTGACGGTAGGGAATAAATTAGAGGAAACCAGTGTAGCTCAATAGACAGATATTACATCTGTCTCTCACTGTTGTGCAGTCAATGTCAAGTCCTTATTGACTCCTGTATTTGAATACTTCCAAGAACAAAGCACAATAGCATTTAGCTTACCATGGCACTGTCACAAATATCCCACACGTCAGTGGATGAGAGAATATCAATGCAAAAAATTGCAGAATCCAGTGCAATGTACACCCCAAGGTATCAACTGAATCAATGCCTTGGGAAAAAAACACAATTCATTTGAAGTCAGAAAAATCGGAATAAGGTGCAAAATATACATTTATTCTGAATTAAGGATTTGTAATTGGTAAAGAAGCATTTCAGTTTAAAAGCTAGGACCCACCTCTCAGAGTGGAGAAGTCAGTAAATGGATTGTTGCCTGGGGGTCTGCTGCATTATTAATGTCTAGATCCAGCGCTGGAGCACTAACTCAAATATAATACAGCATCGCGCTGTGTGCCATTCCCAGTAGACTTATGTTTTCCCACCCACATGCAATTTCAGCTTCACAACCATTATCATACATGAGTTACCCTTGCAGAGGTGAAAGAATATTTCAAGTCTCAGTCTTTTCATGACAGCTGAAGCACAGCTCATTTGAATACAAAATGAAATAACAACAGTATGTGCAGATTATGGTAACATATGCCAGGGCTGTCACTGTGTCCAGACAAATTTACCAAGCTGCATTAAGTTTCTGTACAGACAGTAATACCCACCCACAACTTAGCCCTCAGCTGCAGGGTGCTGACTGGACAACATGCTTAATAACTGCGAGCTGACAACTGATGCCAAGGAAACAAATGGAAACAGGGTACAGGAGACAGCTAAAACCTGGAACAAAAATGATGGTCCATGATGGACCTCAACTCAACCTCAGGAACAATCTCTTACTTAACCAGCCAATCTCCTTAACTTATGTGCTTACAAGGAACAAAAGAGATATTGAGTTGAGCATCATTATTTCTTTCAGAGGAATGGTGGAAGGTCATGTCTATGAATCATTTTGGACATTCTGTGTTTTGGTTCCATTACTTCTGTTTGTTATTTGCAATATGATGAACATTTAGAAATCCAGCTAGAAAAGTCAGTTTGCAAGCTCGTTTCCCAGATGCATTAGAAGAGTTTATTGGTAACATTGCTTCTGGGAAGATCTACTGTTTTAGACTTTTCAGTAATTATAGCTAAACAATGACTACTTCATCAGTTAAAGGAAAAACTAACATTTTTTCAACATAATTAACTCAGAATCAATGCAAATATCTAATGAAAGTTTTTTCTTTTCCTGATTTCACCTGAATATCATTATGCAAGATTTAATATGGAGAATTAATATGATTTTTGTGTAAACAAAAAAAAACCCATTATCAGACAGAATATCTGAATACTGATGACATGGGTTTTTCATCACAGAGAAGAACGTTTAAGAAATGGCTGCAAAGCTGCTTAATGTACAGCAGCAGTTGCACTGTGAAATATCATCAGCAAGACAAAAAAAATAAGAAAGTAAATAATAGTAGACAATCTCTTTCATTTTACACATGTGAAAATTGATTTTCTGTTAATCTCTACCTTTGATTGTCAAGCATTCTATCTATCAATGCCAGAGGTCCCGGTTTTGACATTAGCTTTAATTGCATCTAGATTTTGCTGTTGATAACTCCCACAGTATTATTGAAATAGCCTACAGACACTGGGGGTTTCATGTCTGCCCAGGATGTGGCTGTACAAAAATAACTCTGAGAATACTACAGACAGTCTCTTACTGCGAATATTCTTCAATTAAAGGAGGAACATTGAATTTACCCTCACATACCACTGAGCATAACAGCTCACAGGTTATACACTTAATTACACCATCCCTTGGTAATTTGTTAAATTTGATATTTTTGCCATTTAGCACATATTTTAATTCAAAGAAGAGGAGGAGGAAAGAATGAAGAGGAATAAGAAGAAGAATCTGAGGAGTAGGAAAACGTAGAACCGCTGTGCACATTGCATTCCTGATTTTAATGACGAGTATGATGATAACAATGATGATTATCTTTCTTCAATGTTAGTTATGAAATGCTTCACAATGGGAGTTTTATTTGTTTGATTTGAATTCAAATTTCTAATTGAATGCTAAATTCATCTAGAATTCCTCGCTGACTCCTGAAAAAGGGGATGGTGAAATAATTGTGGTGAACCTGGATTTGATGCAGTGTGGTGGCCTTGAGACATACTCTACATTACATTGAATTATTTGTGTAAGACCAAGGCTTCATAATGTCACATAATGTAAAAATGCATTCAACCTGTGACTATTTGTTCAACAAAAAGGAATAGGAGGGAATGTCTATTTGGGCAGTGCACTATATGTATAGCTCATTGAATTAAGTTTTACCATTTTTTTCTGAAAAATGAAAGGATTTTATTGTAAAAAGGAACATTCAGTTGAAGCTAAATGAAACCTGGATTTCATGTTTTAGAAAATGCATTAGCAGTTTGTATGTGAAAATGCAATTTCCTCAGAGAATTGCTCTTTTTTATAATCAGTTAAATTAGACTGCTCAGCCTTTGTGGAAGGAGGTGGTCATTACATATAGTATTAATGTACTTTAATATAATACACATGTTTACATTTTAATTGTCTCTTTAATTTCATTAATCATAATAATTATAATTTAATTTAGTAATATATTTAATTACAGTTATTCTACTAAAATGTATATAAGAATTGCATTGTATATTATTCATTCCAGTGCAGACATCATATAGTATGGTGCTTGGTAATGCTCTCAAAGCAATCCATCTAATTTATGTTAAAGGGTATAACCCAATTAAACATGTTATATGATAATTAGGTATTGCCTGTGTACCCAAAGCTTCAGTCTGGTTGCTAAGAGACTAAAGTAGAACATTCAAAGAAACTGCAAAACAAAGATAAAAATGGCAGAGATGATATTGAGGTCTACACTTTCATCTGGAAATCCATACTACTTCACCTGAAGAAAGGAGAAAAATTATTAAAGTGCAATGAAATTCTCACCTGCTACCCAGGGATTGCATTTCTCAAAATTGTTGAAAACACCTTAACACAGACTTCTGCAGAGTACTGCTATAACTTAAATAACAATAAACCTTTCCAGGAAAGTCACACAGATCAGACACATCACAAAACATAATAGTTTACTTTCTGGAAGATGATTGTTTAACCACAAAGTGGTCAAACAGTACCTGTGCACCATATATACATATATACAACGTAAAGATAAGGACTTGCATTTTAAAGCAACTTAACTTGTAGTTAAAGCATGTGTTGTTTAATGTTGATTACAATATGAATCACCACTATGTTTCTGCTATAAAGTAGCTCTTGTATCCCTCAGTTAAAAGCTGTATCCTGAAGAGGAGCAGTTGCTGCAAGTCAAAGCTGACCAAAAGGGATTTATGGGAAAAAACCACAAAGAAATAGGCTCACATATCACCACAGAACTGTATCTACATCTCAGCTATAACATAAAATGTACATTGTGGGCATCACAAGCTGATTTTTATGGTAGGTCTGCCATTCAGAAACTGCTTGTAACTAAGGGCAATGTTCAATGTTCAACGTCCTGGTGTAATGACCACAAAACACAGACAGTGGAAGAAAATAATGTTTCTAATGAATTGTCTTTTATTTTTTCCCACATCAGGACAGGCTTATGTTTGGAGGATACCAAAGAAAGATTTTTAATCCACCTCGCTCCTTCCATCTGTTAATCATGCTGGTGGATATGTTATGGAATGGATAGCCATCTTATAAGATTCATTGGGTCTGATAATTTACATGATACACTTATGGCCAAGAAACACCAGGATGAACTCAAACTCCTTCAAATGACAAGATCCAAAAACCATCTAATGTTTATGGGACATTCCAAAAATAGATTATGAAGATTGTAATCAGAGTAGGGATGCACTTCATTCATCTTTCAAAAATGCAGGCTTTCCTTTCCAAAGATTGGTTTGATTGAATCTAGTCCATTGTTTAGTTGTTTTTGAACCTGGAGATATCAGAGGGACTTCCCCATGTATCTATTGTCTCGTGGAGGAAAATAAAATGGTATTTTGGCTCAGCAAATTAAAAGACAAGTATCTTGATTAATTTTGAAAAGAGCTCCTCTTCAAAAAAAAATCTCAAGCAATTGCGCGTTTGAGATGTTGTGTCATACTTCATCAAGCACAGTTAAAAAGTAATTAATTTGGATCCTTAGCCATCTCCTTTACAAATATCTGTGTAATCTATTGTGACAGAATAATATAACATGCAAAACACAGATGTAATTAGGTGTATAAGCCACACAGATGAGCAATAAATATTTACCAAAGAAACCCTAATTCTGACTTTTTAATCAGCTCTCATATGTTACACTTCAGCCATGGCACATCAGGACCATCACTAATGAATGTGAGACATGATGTGATGGCTCTGCACGACATGCATTATGGGAGATCACTGGCATCAAAATGTCGCGTGAATGATTACACAGTCAGTTCATTCGGCTGCATGTTCCCATGGTGCCCCAGCATTCATTTGCTGTCCCATGTCAGGAGAGAAGACATGCCTACCTTGAGTGTTTGCGCAGACCGTGCTCTGGTTCGCCTTCCCCGATCCGCATGTTCCTTCACTGGGCATGCAGGGTCCCTCTGATGGCACACTCCACAGGAAACAGACGGGGTCTTCACACGGAATGGATTCTGTTAGATGAGGGCAGCTCTCCGATGCTCCTGTGGGCTCCTGAAGGACCTGCCGTGTTCTCTGCCTGAAACCTGCGGATCCAGAGGAGCAGGTTTGACCCTGGTCAAAAAGGTCCAATATACGTGCCTTTCTTGGTCTTTATATTTCTGTGTAAGGAAAAGATTATGATGTAGTAGGTATCTGGGGTGTTCATGATCTAAACAGGTCATTAATTTTATATATGGAGCTGGTCTTAAATCTGGAATGGGAACATTTCTCCATGTATCAAGCCTGACACCCAAAGATTACTGCGTTACCTTATGTGTCACATAAGGCTTTGAAAATAACCATGTATGATGTCAAGGGGATCATATATGTCTGATTTAATATTTGTCAGGTTATGGTGCACATCAACAAAACTACAAATATGATTCAGATATGGTCTGTATTTTTTAGCATTGCAAGTCAAGATACTCTGAGATGTTGACTGTTTACACCCAGTGTGAGGACATGGGGATGGTCATGTGACACCGCCCAACCTCGCTTCTGGGCCTGCCCGCCTGGGAACACCCGCAGAGAGTCACAGCAGCATAGGCGGAGAGCATCCGTCGGGAGGGGCGATAAAAACAGGATGTCCTGTCGCTGCCCTCTCACCCTAACGCTTGTTTCCCTGGAGAATCATCTCTGCTGGCTGCAGCTGTTCTCACAGTCCCAGACGTTTTCACACCCTTGGATTGTCTCAAATTCTCAAACGCCTCCGCTCACCACAACAAACACTCACAAAAGAGGGCATGATAAACTGTACGCTTATGCTTGAGGAGGGATGGCCTAGAAGGACTGTTATAACTATGTTTCTTTCTTTTATGAAACAGATTCAGCAGCTGACCTTCATTTAGTACTGTGTAATGTTGACTTTCATTTGATATGGCTCACTGTAAAGAGGAACTTTTTGAAACCTATTAAATTGGTAAGAGCTCAGCTGATTTCAGTTTGGTGGATTTGAAATGCTGTAATTAAATTGGTTTTGAGACACCCTTCTCAGAGAACTGAAACAAAAAAAAGAATGCTACATTTCAGAATAGGATATAAAACAAAGTAGCCTACATCACACTTTTCTTTCCCCAGAGCTTTTAGTTACAGGGGGACAAGAATAATGAGAATATAAAAAGTGTGGCATGAAGCCGTTAAACTCTGACTATAATTAACAAATTATTTGCAGTTTTTTTTGCAGAAACTTATATTTTGCTTGTGCTCAGGACTTGCTGTTTGTTGATCCACTCAATAGAGTGAAAAGCCAATGTTTGATGTATCAGTCATGTTGAAATTATTTTTGTCACTGAGATCTTAGCAGTTTTACTCTTTTCAAAATAGTTCAATGGCTATAATGTATTTGAAAATAGATATGCTCTGTTTAAATGATCCAGCACTTTTCCCTGGAGGGAAAAACTAAAGCAAAAATAAGATTATAAATGTGAGTCAAAAATGAGTCAGACTCTTGCATCTTGATTAAAATCAGATAACATAAGAATTGTTTTCTTGCAGAGTGTTGACAGACCTAAGCAGAACATTTGAGATTACACAGCAAGAATCAAAACAGAAACATGCAATCTTTATGGGATCATATGTGCTCTATCAGAGTTGATTTTACGCTGAACATTTTAGCATTTTAAGATTTCTTTCATATGTGGCTTTAGAGTTTAGAATGGTCTTCTTTAGATACATGGCTGAATTTAGCTGTTGCCTGTAGGTGCTTGAGTTTTGAGTTACAGTCACAGGAAAAACTCATCAAATCCACTGTGATCCACACACATGCCACATTAAATGAAAAATGAAACAGAAATACTCCATAGGAAACCTTTAAACTGTCATATTTGTGGTATTGCGGTATAGCAATATCAACACTACAGAATTTATCCTGAGTATGAAATTCTCAATATAAATATTTTGTCTTTTACATTAAATTGTACACGTCAGCCCCCTCTGGGAGAAAAAAAAAGAATTTCGATCTTCAGGGTAAGAGATAAATAAATTCGGACTGTTTCAGTGAATTCTTCTTTTCTTGGCTCCTGATCACAGCAGAAAGATGCTGAAAGCACAGATTACAGCTTTAGTGATAGTTACCACAGGCTCTGGGTGGTGCTCCTATACTTAATTCAGTGAGTAAATAGAGAGGGATTGAGAGAGAGAGAGAGAGAGTGAGAGAGAGAGAGATCTCTGCAGTCCTGGTAATAGATCAATGTCCTGTTCAGGAAAGGTTTAGAATTGCAAGCATACTATATACACCCAGAATCCATAGGCGCCAGGACTGGGGTGGAGGAGGAGGAGGCCAAGGAGCCATGGCCCTGCTACTTTTCAATTCTGACTGGCACTGGCCCCATCAGCCTGCTGCTTAAGGTGAATGCTTCACGATTCGTGTTGCTCATAAGTTATTTCTGTTGGGGTGCTGATTTTCATCACAAAGTCTTCCAAAATGTACTCTCAAAACAAAAGAGCATTGCTAAATGTGTGCTCAAAGCCTTGAGATCTGTGCAGTTTAAGCATCAAACGCACCGAAAAACAAGAACAGTCACTGTTGTTCAAACGTGTGAGAGTTTGACACCAGTGTGTGAGTGAGACAGACATGGGTTTCAAGAGATGCGGTGCCTTTGAAATCACATTGATTGAGCTTGAAGAGTTCACTCAATGCATGAGATTGCAGATTCAACATACTTTTTGGCAGTATGTTTATTTACCAACACAAAAATAGTTTTTGTCCTGGCAGCATCACACTTCCTGGCAGTACTCATCTCTACTGCCCCTTTTCCACCAAGGCAGCTCAAGGGCCAGCTCAGAACCGCTGCCTAATTTCAATCCAGTTCTTCACGTTTCAACAGCCAAAGACCCGGCTCTCGGCCAGGAAAATCAGTTCGTGAGAGGCACCTATGATTCTACACAGGTATATTCAATGCTCATAAATCATTTTAAGTCCTTGAACCTTCCATTGAAGATTTCAAGGTATCAAGACATTGTGAGCAGTAAGCTATAAAAATTGAGCCTTTTAACAACTTGCTCAACCCCTTCTGTTAAATGACCTGAGTAGGCTGTCCAGCATGTGCCTTATGGGAGAACAAAGAAGAAAATTGCCGTTAACTTTAAAACAACATGAAAAGATTCTGTGTGAATGCTCACTGAGATCAGAATGGGTACTCCCGTTGCTTAGTGACCAGATAACTGTTGGTAGCAGAAGAGAACATCTTATTGTCCACAAGGATTTTTTTTTATATAAAATGCTCTCATTGGATTTTTGGTACATGTCTAGATCTGCTTAATTAAAGCGAAATGTGGCAGTTCAAGTTGTATCATAAGCAGTGGGTCCAAGTGCTTACCAATGCTAACTACTATCAAACACAAGTTGGTAATGTTCTAGTTTTTGTAAATACTATTACTATTTTTTTAACAAATTGCAATTATGCCACTCATATCTTGGCAGCTCTGGACAATCATGAGACATTAAAGAAAAGAGAATTTTATTACTATGTGGTTAGCAGGCCATAAATTTAAACAAACTCCCCTCTAACAAACCACAGCCTTAAAAAACTGGAATACTCAGTGCATATACCATCATAAAGAATACCTATTATATGGATCAAGACACTCATAAAACAATACTTTCAAAATGCTTCTACAACTGGAGTGCAAGACTGGAACATTTCATTGTCAAGTTCATAGTACTGAATTCCTTCAGAGATTTTGTACAGTTCAAAGTATTATTTGGGCATGGACTTAACCAAAGGTTTTCATTCATTGATTCATGGGGCAAAGTCACAATGGGTTACTGTAAAGACCCAGCCACATTAGGCAGAGTGCATGAAATCTTTCTTTCCAAATATGACACTGGCGTACCAGGATCTCCCAAAGGACAAATTACTGCTATCAATCATAGTGAAACTGGAGACACCGGGAGAGAAAGCGGCACACGGGGGGAGCACTCAGAAACATCCCTCAGACAGCAATACGAGAGCGGGAAGCAATCCCAAACTGCCGGACAGCCATCCAGCTCACCTCCACACCGTGCAAAGCAGCTCTGTAGAGACACATCCCCCAGGACATTAATAATGGAGAGGATCTCTGGTCATATCAGATTTATTCAAGTCAAAAAAAAAAAAAAAAAAGAAAACATGGGGTGGGGGCATCAGTCCCAGTTCACTTCACACAGCATGTTTCTTATCAGCCCTGCTTCACTGCCTCTCCTCTGGCATTAAAGCAGGAGGAGGATTTAGAATTCACGGTAATCACCATATATACACCCTCCCCCACCGCCAAACACAAGCCTTTGTTCCATATGCCCTCTCCTCCCCCACCACCCCCCTCCGACATCAAACTTTAAAACACCTAACTACATGATGATGGCAACAGAATTAAAATATGTCCATGAGCCATGTAGGGAAAAACGCCATTTTCAAACATGCTTTATTCATGAAGCCTACCAACACGCTGTTAAGTTCACATTTTGATGAGTGCATTATGCGCAGGATTTTGGCCGGCCTGTATCTCCATAAGCACTTTGCACAGCAGAAAGGCAGAGGAATAGTTCATGTTTTTTGCACATGCTGAGCTTTGGAGTGTGCCCCACAGTCAGATGTTCAAGTAATGGTCTCCACAGAAAAAGAAAAAAACTTTCAAAGGTAGCATGAAGACAGGTGAGGCAAGAACATCTAGCAAGGGGACAGTGGACCTTTATAGGCCCTTTGAAAGATTGCGCTGCCAATCAGTGATTTCTATTAACCAATCAGAACACATGGCTCCCTACACCAACATTAGGATTGGCTGAAGCCAGAAAGTGTTACACTTCTCTTTTTTGCTTTTACACCTCAGTGAAACCATATCATTTCAACAAGTCAACAACCTTGGAGTAGATTCAGTCAAATACACTTTGTTTGTCTGGGTGTATATATACAATTCATTGAAGCTAGACTTCAATCTCTTGGGGTCATATGCTATTGTGATTTAAAATGAAAAGAATACCTTCAAAAACGTTTGCTTGTCTGCAGCAGAATACAAAAGACTCAAAGGCTGCAATGCAAAATCTGCATTTACTAAATGACATATGCCCTTAAAGAGACTTTTTGGCATGTTTGATTGGGTTCTAGTCCAAGTGACTTTAAATGAATGTAGCCCCCCTTTTATGGCCCACCCTACGATCCAACAATGTGAGGCCGCCACGCTAGGCCACCCCCTCTGGCCATAGGCTGAGTGTGCTGACCCCAGAGAGATGCCACCCAGGCAGAAATGTGTGGCTGACAGTAAAGCTTCTCATTCCATAGAGCGGGACCCCAGGGCAGGTCACAGCGACCTTCATCGACTCTCTCCTCCAGCTCCAGTAAACACCACTAAAACACACGGAGGCCGAGTGTGCCCAGTGTTCAATATGTCCATTTGTTCCTCTGTGACCATGAGGCTAACAAGCAAAACATGCTAATATGCAAATAAGGAGACTCGGTGGGAAAAATGAAATTTTGCTGTCAGTATGTACTATTAATTTATTATTCTATTGTGAAAGGAGCCCTCCCTGTCTCCCTGGCTGTGGATATGGAGGGTCATGGACATGGGAAGAGGAGAAATAACCAGCCTCCTTTAACGGGAGCGCTTGTGCATCATGTCTTGTCTTTTCTTGTAGATGTTATAATGTGTGCATTCATTTTTAAATGCATATTCTAGAATTCATTATCGTCAGTTTTATGATTATGGTACTTCAAGGACAGAAAAAGGACATGGGTATAGGACATATAACAAAGGATAACAAAAAAGAAGAAATTGTGAGCTTGCATGCTTTTTAGTTATTTGTTTTTTTATTCCCCTACCTTTCCGCCCTTGAGGTTCCATGCAGTTGTCGTAGAGACAGGGCCCCCAGGCAGACCAATAAGAGAGCAGACACTGCTCTGGACAGGGGATGTGACATGGCTGAACCACAGAGGGGACTTCTCCCACACACAGTCTTCTGCTCACAGGCCTGGACACTACAGAGAGAACAGAGGGCGTACATGGAAAAAAAATTGATTGCTTCTGCCTGGTAGAAAGAATTATTATTATTATTATTGCACTGTATACACATTTTATACCAAATTTTATACAAATGTAGCACAAAGTGCACTGAAGTAGGACAAGCTACCCTCACAAAAGCTGTAGGCCTCTCATGGGGTACACTGGCATGCTGGGATTGCAGCTGGGTTTTAGTGTTGCCAAGTCCATTTACAATCTCCAAAATTTGATTATAAATTGCTTGAAAGTTTAAAGCTTTGAAGTTGTTTGAAAGTTTTTGATGTTGTGGGATGTAATTTTGGTCTTTGTTTTGTTCCTTCTTTGGTGAATTAAAAAAAAAAGTGATTGCCTTCAGTTGTTGGAGAGTCACAAACATTTCATAGATTACATAATGGGAAGTGAAGTGCAGACCTTGAGATTCTGAAGTATTTTTGAATAAACTCGAAAATTCACCCTCCTTCAGATCCAACATGTATACTTTATAATGCAAAGCAAATATCAGGCTACAGGCTGCAGTACCACTCTGCTACCTTGATTAAGTACTGACATGTCAATATGATCATCAAATTATCATATCACAGATCATTTTGAAATGTCTGCACTTGATGCAGGCCTACGGCAAACCAACATACAGAACAAAAACAGGTCAATAATGGAGATACAAAGTGATATTTTCAAGGTACCATTTTATTAGTGCATTTTAAATGTTAGCAATTTACAATTTAATTATAACTTTGGAACAATAATATTGCAATACCTTTTTTACCATGTATTATTTCACACAGGTACTAGGTACTACACATAAGTACTACCTGAAATAACTAGATATGAAATGCTGCATTGCTTATTTTTTGGAAAACCAGCTGGGTTTAAATCTAGACATTAAATTGTTTGATTTCCATATGTGGTGCTGCCATTGTAATCTATAGCAAGATATATCATTTGGTTATCTTCAGTAAATAAAGTACCCCTCCAATGCAAATTAATATACATATATATATATATCCCTATAATTTACATATGAAAGTTAAGGCTTTCAAATAATTATGTTGTCACAAACTTGCAAAAATATTTCATGGAGATGAAAAGGCAGAGGAACGTCTGTGTGCAAACACAAAAAATTGAAAAAATATTTACTGAATTAAAAATGTAATTTACATTTCCCTGCTCAGATCATTGAACACCAGAGCACCATTTAAATTAAAATCTGAAGGGATGCAAACTAAATCCGCATCCACTAAAACAAATATATCTGCATGATGGGTACTCACTAGATCTTTCAATTCTTTTAATGAAAGAGAAATTATCTCTACATCCAATGCTAAAAATGCTTTTGAAGCCATTTCCCAATTCGTTGCACGAATAGAGTTTTGCAATATGTGACAGGTCACACATTTCAAAATAAGCTGTCTCCCATAGTTCCGCTGCATTTCATGAATAACCGTTCTGTAAGATGTGTTTCTATTATCTGTTAGAAGGCTGTCAGGCTACTCCTGTGGTGGCCCTCGATCGTACTTAATCATGGATATCCAATGATGCACAATAATTCCTTTCCTTTGATATCCCAGATTTCAGTATTCCTTTTCCAAGGTCTTATGATGCTATTGTTGCTTCATTGAGAGTGAAAACAAAAAAGAGACATGATATCTGAACAGTCCATCTAATGTCAATTGCATGTCCAATTTATTTGCAAGGAATGAAAGACCATGGCATGCCAGCTTTTGAATCCCTTTTTTTTAGGAATGCTAGAGTGCTCGCCTTTGAGTATTGTGATCAACCGTGCTACACATAGCAGTGCTTGGGATGCAGCCAGTGTGTGTCCATAAAGTTACCTCATACCAAATCCCACAATGCACCATTCTTAATGGGGCGTGTGGCACTTGATGACCACGGTACCAATGTGCACAGCACACACTACTGATCAAAGCATGCCCCCTACCCTGTTTGGTGTGGTGTGGAGCACTGTCATCAGGGACCTGTATGCAGTACGTTTCCCTAGTCTGGACCCCTCCACCACACAAGGCACTCAGGTTGCTGTGACGACGGTACTGTTGGCTGAGAAGAGGGGCCACCTGACAGTCTCCCCAATCTGTTGTCTTCCACACATACCTGGTGAAACCATATGATTATGAGAATGGAAAATCAGTGTATTTCATATCCACATAATCACTTTTAAGCAAGGTCTTTATCCCATCAGACCTTTACCAAAGCCATCAATCAAAATAGGTAAATCCATGGATGCCCATCTATTCATAATTTTACTTTTGAGGTAAGAACTGCATCAGAACCATTATTTATAAGGTGCAGTGGTTGCCCTAGAATTTTAATTTCAAGGATACACAATGTCTTTGAAAAACAAAATTGGAACAATAATAAAGTGGAATTGGTAGAATGACATACTATCCCATTATCCTTGCTTGATTGTGTAATCTCTATACTAAAACCACTAATATCACTGTTGCTATACAAAGCTGTATCACTTTCATTTTCATGTCTTTTTATATTTGTGGCTAAATGAATGTACCTGTCTTACTTCAATCTATACTGATGAAAGGCAACATCACGGTATAGTGCCACTCTAATATCTTTAGGGATGACTCTTGGGTCATTTGACAATCATTTGAGTTGTTTCTACTCTTACCTTTAAGTGACAGATTTATAAATGAGCTAAACATTATTATCACTTATTTTTGTTAAAATTAACATAGAAAGTCAGAAAAGAATAAATTGAAGATATGCATATTATTTTAGCTGATTTAAATAAAAAATATCTCGGGTTTTGAACTTGAAGCATTTGAAAAATTACATGATTACAGAGAAATTATGATTGTGAGGCCTCTGTGCAGTGCACATGGACATGCAGGGTACCTTGGACACTTGGGGAGTAAGTCTCCAGCAATGTTGCAAGCCTCTTTTTCCTCAAGGACAGGGCATTCTTGGCCTCCGCCAATTGGTATCTGCTTCAGGCCACGGGTCCTCGTTCGGTAACCAGGTGACAGATCAGCTGCTTGGCAGGTCTTTGAACATGGGCTCCACATTGACCAATCAGATGTCTCACAATCTCTGGGCATCACACAGGACTGGAATGTCACAGGGGCCTCGTCATGAATACAAAGACTGAGGGGAAAAATGAGGAAACAATACATTATTGTACATCTGTTTGTGTAGCCTTTTGATACAGTCAGGCAGTTTGACATACATTTTTGATCTAATCATTGATTATGACCTATTGTCAAAACCGAGAACGAAAAAGTCAAAGAGGAAAGTGGAAAAGCAGAAAAAAGGAAAAGATTTTTTGTGCAAGCATATCGAATGCATGAGTATGAATGTTTAACTGTAACAGCTTTAGAAAGTCGCATCTTTTTCTTTAGGCTTACCAAACCATGACAAAACTAAGTGGATGGATTAATAGAGTATGAATGTTATGGCACCAAAATCCTTTCTGTAGCAGTTTCTTTTAGATGGAATCCCAGCTTCCCACTGAACAAAGAAATTATGAAGAAACACCTTGAAATCAAAAGCCCATTTTGCTCTGGATGCTGGAGAAAAATAACACCCCAAGGGGAGCTGTGCAGCGCACAGTGTGCACAGTGGTTAAGGAGGTGGCTTGTACGTAAGAGGTTAAAAGTTCAAACCCCAGCTGGGGCTCTGCTGTTGCACCCTTGAGCAAGCTGTAAAGATAATGGATAACACATGAAAAATTCAGCAGACCAAGTCACTTTACATAAGGACACCTGCTAAGCATACATTTAAATCATTAAAGCATATATTCATTCGGTCTAAAAAGAAAACTTCAATGACAATATTCCAAAATATTTTAAAGGAACTGTATGCTTTTTGCATCCTAATTTGGCTTGAGCTAACGAAAATTCTCCCATGAGTGATTGCTCTCGGGAAAATAAATGATTCAGCATTTGTTAGCGATAGCCTGTTGGAACTATGTGAGCAAATGTCCCCAGTGGAGATTAAAAAGTCCCTTACTTGGCACAAAGTAGGCCTATGGTCCAGGTGTACGTGCTTTAGTGATGGTGATGCAGTGTCGTCTACTGCTTATAGCATCCTTGCCACCACAGGATAATTATACAACACAAATCAAAACAAATTGCTGCACTAGAATACCCTTCTTCCACTCTGAAGAATTCCACTATTAGAATTTTTGGCTGAATCTTAAACTTCATGACAATAAGGCCACAATATTCTGACTCCATTATACGAGAACATCAAGTCACTCTGTCAACAGGACATTCAGTCTGTCATACATCATGTGGCACAGGTTAATCAAACCGCATTTGGATAAACCCTGATGCTGTTTGGTGCATTTTGGCATTATTTAGCATAAGCAAATAGATACATTTTCCATGTGGTTCCTGGTGCTGCACTCAGCCCACTTTAACATTACTTACCACTTTCTTTTATATGATAAAACCACTACTCTTCATCAAAGCATTTAATCTTCATCTTGTTCCACGGAACAGAACACCCTCTGAAAATCTTAAAGCCCTATTTCACAGGAGAAATGATTTTTTAAAGTGGCCAAGTAATTATAATTTTTCAACTCAATATAGAAAAGTCACCTAATAGAAATGTTTTTATCATTTCTACAGTAATGAATATTCCTGTCTGGTTTTTGCAATAGGTCAAATCATTGGAGCTCTTTTATATCTCTTTAAATTATATTCTCAGCAAATGTGGAAGTTATCACTAAATGTACTTTTATTTGGTGAACAGAGAACCTACCATGCACAGACAGATTGAAATCATGTAGAAAAAATGTAATCATTGATTTACCCATATGATTTCAGGTTTAATGCTACACAGACTCTTTTGAATACAGGAATTCATTATTTACATATATTACATTTGCAGGACCATTGAATCAGATAATATATCTTTGATGATGTGTACAAGGTAATAGCAATGATACAGCATAATACAGTACCTGACACAAACGTTGTCAGTTGCAAAAAAAAATTCAGACAGATACTCAATGGGATCCTGTTTAACTAAAAATGTGAGTCTAAGAAGTAGAATACATTTGGATTTGATGATCTGAATAAAGCTAAATCTCCACTGAATCTGACTGAAGCTAACTGTCCCAGGAACAAAACCAGGCATAACTGGATTACAAGAGTTTTAACAATTCCCAAGCTTCTGGAAGATATTCTTTTTCATACATGTCTTCACTCTCAGACCAGGATGACAGAAGAAAAGGCAACGTCATGTTGGAAAATACAGAATCAGATGAAAATGCTCCCTTAAGGGCCAACGTAAAAGGACTATAAAAGACTCAATAGCAACTCAAATCATTTATTTCGTTTTAAAACAATCAGCCAAACGGCCCATTCACATTGTGTAAATGTTCTACATCCTTATCATCCATATGTCCCTTTTTTTTGTAAATGTTTGTTCTAGTAAAGTGACCTTGGATTTGAGAAAGGTGCTGTATAAAATAAAAATCGTCTCCTTCTTATTATTATTATGTGAAATAGCTGTACTTTCCAAAAAACGTTTGAAGAAAGTGATTTTTAAAAAATGTAATTGCTGCCTCCCTTCCCCCATAAAACGTAAATAAATAAATAGAAGGTCACATTCAAAATCAATTATTTCTATGGCAGACTGGTACTTCTAGGCCACACGAGATACTGCCACTGTGAAGTGTTGTGAGAATATAACCCCCTGTGTAATTACTGTCACAGAATGCTTAAGGCCTAAGTGATAGTCTGCAGTGACACATGTCCTTGTACCTGTTTTCTCCACATAAAACATTTCCAGAAATGCCATAATTCATCTTCCATAAAACCTCATTTTTATTTGTAATAAGAGTACAGATTTGACTTATTACCTCTTCTTCACAAATATGATTTGATGCCAATAATCTCAAACATTTGCATTTAAATAAATAAATAAATAAATAGATACATAAGGATGAAAAGTCTAACATTAAGTGGGTCCTGAGTATTGCATTGGAAACTACACGCAGTGCACAAGACAAACCATTAACATATTCATTGTATTCATGAACTTCTTTGATGGTTATTTTTGGAAGCTTACAGACTACTATAAGGTCACTTGTTACTATTTGAGTTTTGGGTTCTTACTACCCAGAATGCACTTTCTATGCAATTCATTTCCAAATACACCCTCTCTGGAGAGGGCAACAATCAATCAACCAACTTCAGCTTCACTAGGGTTTCACATTAGCCCCAAGTATTTGTACTCTGCTGACAAATCTGTGCTCTTTTTACTGATGTTGACAAAGCCCAATCATTTCTGCTGCCACTAACTGAGACATTGGTGAAAATGATCCAGTACTGTATTTCATGCTGAAGTTAAATCTTGAAATCTTGAGTGAGGCCTGTCAACTGCATACAAATTTGCAGAATTTATCCAATGGAATCATTTTCAAAATTGTTATTCCTCTTCCCAGGTTTTAAGGTTGTTGTATGCTTGAGAGCCTTGTGCTTCTGTCCTGATCACACGTTATGACTGACGGTGGATGCCGCCTCTTCCTGATTCCCCTTCCTCACCCCCTTCTCCCATCCCACTGAAAGCTGTCATAGGGAATGCTGGTTTAAAAAACATGCTGTTGACAGCTGAAAGTAACATAACGCTATGTAGAGGATAAAAGCCTTGATTTTCACCTTTCAAAATATATGCAGCAAGATCTTATATTTATCCAGGCAACAAATCCCAGCAGCTTCATGTCATGTGTTTTCTCATCTGTGTGTACATCTTTTTCATCTCAGACTGAAAACCTCTGAGGTGCAACTACATTTAAATAATACAATATATAAATAAATGCCATTTGTAAAATGATGCATAATTATATTGTTACCTATTAAAATCAAACAATTTAATGAGTTTTTTATATTATAATGTTCAGTCTTGTGTAATTTTACTTGGTGATTAGACTGTAATTATAAAATATGAATAAATGTAACTCAGGTGGGAAATATATTTTCAAATCCTCTTCATTACATTAAGTTTCCACTTGTGATTTACAAATGAGGCTCGTGACAGCACAATGGTCTGCTTTATTTCAGATTAGAGCCATGAGTTTACCCTTTCAATCACAACAACAGAAGGCCTGCGCATCTTGGGATTCAGGTGGTTCTCTTTTCCAGATTCATTTCAAAGATTTATTATACTCTTTAGTGTATAGATCAATAATAAATGCTTAATAAAGGTTAGTTAAACATGAATAGACATTGGCAAGCTTTCTCATTGTTAAGAGGTACATATCGTAGGTACACCAATATTACACAATGGATTAACAACTAATTCAAACCATTACAGAGCGTAAACAATATTTCATAGCATTATTGGAATGTGACATAACCTGTCGCACACTGCTGTGTCATATCTAATAACAGCAGTGTAGTCCAATGGTTTTTGAGGTGGGGTCCTTACTTAAAGCTTGCAGATTTGATCTAAGGGTACAGCACTGTCACTGTGCACTTGAGCTGCGCTCAGCTGAATTGCTCCAGTAAACATCCAGTTGTATAAAAGCATAGTTTATGAAACTGTAAGCTTTGGAAGTCTGGATAAGGCTGTCTGCTTAATACATTGAACCTAATATAATCATGTGGTATTTTCTCAATAAGGAAATCCAGGAGAATCCTTGACCTAACAGTAACACATCTCTTCATTAATGCAGCACTGTAAAACAACTATTTTTTCATAATGCATAATGTTTTTCTAATGTGTTTAGTGTAATTTAACACTAATTTCTTAGCCAAATATATAATATTTCAACATCAATTATTCCGCAATGCAGGAGGAGGAATAGCAAATCTTTAACACCCAAGAGTGTTCCTTTAAGAGTACCACAGGACTACACAACATCAATCAACAGTGTTAAGTGTCTGACATGGAAAACACAAGCAGCACACAAACCCCAAGGGGGCACACACACTCCCTCTTGAAGGCAACATGCAGAATGCTGCTAATTCTTTATTCACACATCCTCACATGGTATTATTATCAGTAAGATCTTATCACATGAGCTAGAGACTTTATCCGTATATAGAGTAACCCAGCAATCCTATGTAAACACATACATATGCAAACACACTCGTGTGCATGCTTTCTTTTTCTGTGTCTCACTGTCTCTTTCTCTCTCTAATACACACACACACACACACACACACACACACACACACACACACACACACACACACACACACACACTGTATTTAGCTTTTATTCAAGGATAATTTTACATATTTTGGTTTCGCAAAGTATAAATTACAGCACTTTTGTCTGCCAACATGAGAACCAGAGTTGTGCCAATGAAAGTCAAGGAAGCCACTTTCAGGATGAGGAATTAGAAAAAAGTGGCATGAGTTAAGTGTGGTGGCCAAAAGGAACTGCCCAAGATCCCACGCATTTTCCCGTCTGTGAAACATGGTGGTCGGGGTGCTGGCTCACTTGTCTTCCCTGATGATGTAAATACTGATATTCTGGTTTCATAAGCTGCAGAGTCCAAAAAGCTATGAGCTGAATCCTAAGGAAAAATCTCTCAACCAGCTGATTCTCAGGCTCACAGCACTAATTCCTTCAAACAGCAAACTGCTCTACAGATGAAGTCATTACAATCTGCTAAATTTTCACACGATCCAAAGAAAATCAGCTTATTCAATACTATCAAGAGTAGTCAAGAGGTATGGAGCAAGCAAGTATGTCAGGACATCTTGGGATATCACAGCATGAGCTCCCCCCAGTAATGCACCAGACGGCTATAGGCTTTCACTTGTCATCGGCAAGATTTACACCTCCCTGCTGATCAGCTCTAGCCCCTCTTTATGATATTGTGTGGCTTGCAGCACTGGCACAGAGCATGGATGTCTAATAGCCAAATAAATCATTTTTCATTGTTCATGCATCAGCCCTGAGACCTGTCTGCCTCAGCCATGAATATAGATCATTTTAAAGACAGGGATCAAACCTCAGTGAATAGATAATTTATGGTGTAACGTCTAATTGAATACCTTTATTTAAGAATAATCAAGAGTGAAATCAGTTTAAATGAAAGTACTTATTAAAACATCATACTTTTACAGCCTGTGTGAAGTAAGCCTTGTGTTACGCTATCCCACTAAAGTGGGTTCACCTATGGCAGTTCAGTTGAAGCCTGCCAAATTATTTAGTCACCTTTTCTACGGTGGCCCATGAAGGACATGCACAGTTGAACGGGGGCCTTGGGATGATGCACACAGTAAAGGTGCATGTTCATGCATCTATATTTCCCATGACAGAAGGCCCAAGTCATTGGGAAAAACCGCTTGATAGCTAAGTCACTAGGTTAGCCTTAGCCACATGAATTAGCTTCCTTTTTGGGTTAGTATTTGGTTGCCTTTATGCAGTCTGCAGCCATGGGAGTTTATTCCAGTAGGATCCAATTACAATATCAATTACAATTTCCCTCAAACTTGGATACAGCACCATGGTGACTCCTTGTCAGTCAACTCTGCACAATGGACATAGCCTTACAGAGTAAAGAGAAAATAGCGGGATGGTCCAATATTAACTCAAGAGATACAAACAAAGAGTATGAAGTGGACAGAAAATGAAAAACAGAGAAGATTTCTGAGAAAAACAAAGAATAATTGTGAAGGGGTACAAACTCAGCCAGAACAAAATGAACATGGATGTTGTGCTATTGTACCAAGCTGTCAGCTAGAAGAGGCTGAGACAGAGCTACACTTCCTCCTAACAATAAAACTATCAGCATATATTTTAAATGGGAAATATATCTTAAAATATCATGCTTGAAATCACAAAGGTTTGCCCAAATTTCACAGACCTTAAATGTCTGGGAGGAAGAGAAAGCTGCATACAATTAGTAGCACAATACGACAGACTTTTTTTAACTTCAGGGACAGAGGGTGAAACTTGTAAGATACTGGTTCGAGTTCACTGGTTGCAGAAATAGCCTATTATCATTTATTTTATCTATTCTTGTGTTAGTTCATGCATTGTATTACATTTGTTACACATATTGCTTTCATATGTGACTTTAAGAGAAAAAATACTTTAACTGAGTGTGTCTCTTCAAAATCATACACTAGCCTTTTATCATGGCTGTAATCTTCAAAAGCATTCACTAGTCTATTATAAACATTTTATAATACTTTGGAAAATATTTTATGTTTAATGCTGAAAAAATATTTTTAATTTACGTCTTGTCTCCTGGAATGTTAAATAACATACTTACTCAAAAGCTAAACGTAAAGCAAACATGAGGCTCAAATTCAAATGAACAGACACCAACTGTGCTATAAACGTGAACAGTTTACATTGGGCTTGAACTGTAGTTAATGAAAAAAACCATCAAATGTGCTATCAACATCAAACTATAGCACAAGCTGCAAAGCAAAAACCAACTTCATCACGACAATATGCTGGTCATAAAAGTTTATGAGCAATAGTTACTTAGTACAGTGGCTTACCTCAGCATTGAATTTTTCCCATCACTCCTTGTGCACCGAACCAAACGCGTCTGGTAGCCAATCTCGATGTCTGACACCTTGGAGCTGTGATGGTGGTGGCGGTGGCGGTGGGTGCTCTGGACGTGGCGCTTGACCGAGTTTTTCCGCGCCGCGTCAGCGCTAAAATCCAGCATGGTCCTCCCACCCAGCCAGGCTTCCTTGGAGTGGGGCAGCCGGCATTCGCTCCACGGCCCCACTTTAAGGCTGTAACGGTGCTCCTCCTCACCCTCAGGACAGGGCAGGGGGCTTTCGCATGTCCTGATTTGGGTGAGGTTGGGGCAGCTGGCCCCCCCATACATAGGCGTGGCCAGGACGACGCGGGTGCGGTGCTGGAGGCCGGCTCCGCAGGTCTTGCTGCAGCCGGACCAAGCGGTGAAGGCGGACACCACGCAGTCGTGGGGGCAGGGCACGAGGCAAGCCTGCTCGGCGGTAGGCCTCTGGGAGAAGTACTCGCAGATGTGCTCGGTCACCGCCGTGCGGTTGGAGCGGCGCACACAGTGAACTCTGCGCCGCTGGATCCCGTGCTGTGCGGTGATGCACTCGGCCGTCCTCGCCCCAAGCTCATTGGAGAGGTGGGGGACGAGGACACAAGCGCCCCACTCAGATACGTCCCACTCGAACAGCTCCTGGTGCCACTCACACACCTTGAAGCACTGCCGCTGGCTTTCCGGCTTGTCCCCGTGACGGCAGTTTGAATGGTGTGTGGTCCAGCCCTCCGTGTGGACACACCAAACCATTCTGGTCTGCACCCCGCCAGGGCCACAGTTCTCTCCCATACACCTACCCCACTGGCCTGCAGAAAGAACAGAGGAAAGGGCTACTGTCAACACCAGCAAAACACAATACCCTCCTCTTTTCCATGTTGAGGAAATTTACAAATTAGATTTGAACATTCTCAGTCCAAATGAGAAACAAGGCAGTGGATATAAGTCTGCTACACCATACTGCTCACATTATAGATTCAAACAGTAAACAACATATTGGGTGGTCCTGTCAATCACTTTTCTGAACCGATCACAAAGTTTTGCTTTGGTTCAACGTAGTTAGGTAACAGTATGATAAAAGCGCCACCAATTTGTTATGTCTTTCTTTTTTTGTTACTGTAAATTTTGATTCCCTGATTCAAACTTGCTACTGTCTGACAAGTGCAGAACAATTTCAATCAAATTATTCTATACACTTCAGTCAAACTGGGCAACTGTACCTGTACTACAGATAGGCAGTAGAAATCAAGTAATTTCAGGAGTTCCTACTGCAGCATGTGAAATTGACTGGTGCAAATTAGGTACTCTGACAAACATTATTAACACAGCTGGAGATGGCAACAGGGAGAATATGGACACATATAATAGAAAGGAGAATTTAACCTGTTTTAAAGGATTTGGACATTAAATCAGAAAGAGGTAGTTCACTTTATAAATTGTGGGGTTGTACTATATGACTCTTGTTGCTTATTGCTCTTTCCTGTTTTGGTCAAAATGCTGTCACAATGTAAAAATATTTGGAGTTATTTCTATTTTTAAATGTATTTTTAAAAGTTTATTTACTACTCCCAGAAAAAAATACCTTAATTTCAAATTTGCATCAATGACACAGATATAGAAAAATAATCAATACAAGCTGAAAACTGCAGCTATTAGAAAGTTTGAGAAAAATATTTTTTTCTTTCGCCTGAGGGGTCATATAAAGTGAAGTAGGAAATTTCCTGTAATTAGAGTAATTTGCCTGGAGGTTAATCTGATTCAGGTAATTATTATTGAAAAATTCTGGGTTCGAATATTGTTTAAAACATTATTGGCTGCTAATAATCAGAGCCACTGCTGTGATATATTCTGGAAATGGAGCATGTAAGAGTCTAACACCTGTGGGTTAACACTATATGAGTGATTCAAATGGAGCTCATACAGCCCTGTATTCATCTTATTGAAAGGTTATTTTATGCAATTGTAATTCAGATTTGGGCTATTGGGCAGTCAGACCTTCAAGGTACATGCAAAAATGTAATACATGCAAGCTCAATTTTTTAATCAAAAAAAGATGGGAGAAAGAATATTATAAACCTCACATTATAATTAACAACATTTAAAACATTTCCAGTATGTAGTGGCACCTCGTCTTGCTCTTGTGTATGCTTGTGTGTCTTTGTTAAAGCTGCTTACTTTCACAGTTATTGAAATTAAGGAGTACACCTTCTTTATCTATCTGTCAGAGCTCAGCGGAGCAGAGCGTTTCTTAACTAGACTTCACCAGACATCTCCAGTTTTCATAACAATGTTTTCTGTATGAGTAAAATGATCACTTAACACCATACTTTGGATAAAAAAGGAAAACAATAAAAAGATACAAAAAAAGATATCTGCGAGACAAAAAAAGGCTTTATTAAAATTAGAAATCAAATGCTCCACTGTTCTTTTTTGATGTCATGCAATGAGTTACCATTGACACTGGACCTGTACATTGACAATGAAAAAAATGTATAGCTGTTGCTGTATATTGATATTTTCTGCATGAAATGGTGTTTTAATTTAATTCATTTTATTTATTTCCCCTTTACTTAACCAGGTAGAGAAGTTCATAAATGATGATGCAACACATCAAATCAAACACAGATGATGATTATAATGCTACAGCACAAATATGCATTATGTCATTAAACAATGTGACAAGAACAGTAATCAAGAAAGAGTAATCAAGAATAAGGAGACCCACCAAGGTGACAGTCAAGAGAAAAAGACAGGAAATCCAAAAGTAACCCACTCTCATGGATAGGTCAGTAAGGGCAAGACAACAGCACGAAAGTGAGAGAGACTGAAAGCTAATTTCCTTAACCTCACATGCAAAGAGAATATACCTGCATAATATATATTCCTTATTGCACAGACAGTTATAAATACATGAGGGTCATTAGCAGTTGCACTTCACACCTCTATAAACATAGTTTTTTGTATTTTTTTTTATTTTATTAAACATAAATAAATAAATAAATAAATAAAGCACTTGCATACCATGTTAATTAAAATACATATCTTCATTGAAAACTGCAGGGCTATGGGCAGCCAAAGATCAAGTGTGTATCAATACATGTGCCTGCCTTGAACACATTAACTAGTGCAGCATGCATGTGCTAGCTTGATACACATGGTTCATAAAGAGCATTCCGTTGTCATGTATGTGGGTAAAAGCTCTGTGTGACCCTTCCATCCTGCCTCCTGTCACTGGCTCTCAGGGCATGTCAGCAACACTGTGGATGAGTTCCTTTCCACCAGGCATTACCTGCTTTCTTAGTATTTAAAATTCTTTGGTTAGGGCATAAAACAAGCACTCTTCATGTGTCTTTATAGGCATAAATAAGAAAAAAGTTTAAAATTCAAAATTCTAATAAATGAAAGTAAATGAAACAGAATTATATGAAATGATTTTATAATGTTGTGCTTGTTGTTTTAAATTACACAAGCATTTTGCCCAGAAATATAACAAACAGATTCACCAAAGAAAATTCTCTACTGCACAGAACATAGATAATGATGACAAACATGTGATCAACGGGACCCTGCTCCACAGACACCACCCCTTCTCACTAAACCTCTTCTCAAACTGTCAGAGATCAGAACCAGCCTACACTATGGGTTTACTTTCAGGCCCACCTGGCCCACCTTTTAGCCTGCCACTCGGGTACGCACAGCCCAGCTGTGCTTCACTGGTGATTAACAGAGATGTGCTCCGGCATCATTAAACTATCAGACATCCAGAAAACACAGCCTGTCTGATGCCCTCCAGCTATGGCCAATTACACAGCCTGCCACTATACAGCCCCTGAAAGAGGGACGCAAATAGCCTGCTTCCATTCATCTCCCACAGTTACTTTAGCAACACTTTAAAGGTGCTAAAATGTGGGCCCACAATGGCTAAATATTATCTTCATTAAATATTTCATATACAGTCAAAAGTATTTTTGTTTGATATATTTATCTGTAATTTTTGCTGAAATTACTTAACATCAAAAATGGGCAGATGAGCTTTTACATTTGAAAGAGTGAAATGAAAAAGAAAAAAGGTCCAATTCATTCATAATTTGCATATAGTACAGCTGAGCAGCATGTGTACTGTGTATTTACTTAATGTATACATTGTACGGTTTAAAGTCCACTGTACTTATGTCCTTGAGCTCCTTTATAACTTTTCCTTTGTCACTTAAACGTCTCAAAGGATTGATTGTTAAATAAAATTAAGTCTCTTTTTCAAAGCAAAGGCATGGGGCACAATCCCATTCTAGTGCACACACCCCCAAGCTCATTATAATGGTTCTCAAGCAGAGTGAAAGTAAAATTAGGATAAAGTTTGTATTTTTGTTGCCAAAATGTGACCCATGGTAGTTTTGTTGACTATATCCCACCGGGGATAGGTCAAGTTCAAGCAAGCCAGGGTTGCTTGGGTTACTACAGCATTAGCTCCTCCCACAAATGTGATAGGCTCCAATAGCTTACCAACGTTCATCAGTAAGAGACAGATATATCACTCACTTGGCTGGAGATGAATGCCTGTAGTACTCTGTGGTCTACTGTTTGTGTAGGTGTTTGTGTGTGTGTGTGTCTTTGTGTGCCTGTGTATAGGTGTACTAACCTTACTCAACTGGAGCATTCATCATGTTTGTTCAGAAAATGACCAAAAATTGACAGCAGCTGAATGCATTTTCTTAAATAAGTCTGTTGTTCCAGTCCATCTCTTGCATAGGTTGCAAGAGGTTTAACAGCTGATATAGATTCCTTGTCACGACTGCTTTGCACTGTGCATGGACAGATACTACTGCCTTTCTGCCAATAAGCACGTCTCTCTCACATTGTCAAATCTCCTATAATTTATGCCTGGTGGTGTGCAGTTTCGTTAATGATATTTGGTAAATGCTGTCGCTTAATTATTTCCATAACAGCCTCAACTATTCTCAGAGCTGCCTGAATCAGCCAATTCTGTCTTCAAAAATGTGTCTTCAAAAAGCAACAATAATAATTACAAATGTTTAAGCTCTAAATAACAGCCTGGGCTAATCTGTTTGAAAGACATTCATTTTCCATATTAGTGGAAAAAGTCTTCACTGAAATTCCACTGAACAATGACTTGCTTTGCTGACTCCAGTAGAATTGTGTCAGTTTTACAAGTATAAAAGAACAATCCCTGGGGAATTGCTAAGTGACAGTTGTGTTTGGTCTCAGCACACTAAATTAAGAGCTGTTCTTGAAATAAAAATTGAAATGACAAATTTAAACAGGTAACGGGCATAAAAATAAATCCCAAACTCAAGTCAAATCTTATTTATGTCTATGCAACTGGTATTCTTGTTTGTTTTGCTTTCTTTGGTTGGGTGCAGTCAAATGACTGTGAAAGTCCCCAAGAGAGCTTCGTCAAATGTTGTTTTGTTTACAAGGTGCCTTTAGGGTACAACAATATTAACTGTCACAAAAAAGCTCATTTGTATTATCCAGTCAACCTTTTTAACTAATGCTGGAAACATTTCATGTCTAATCCTCACATATGCTGCCTATGTATGCTGCTGTGAATCTCAGGAATACAAATACCAGTATAATTAACAACAATTTATACATACATACATTTAAAAATGCATAGGAGTAGATTCAAAGAAGAGAGCTTCATCTCTTCAAGGGCATACGCAATTAAAGTTAAATGGAACATGCCATTCCATTTCACAATGAAAAGAACAGTCATAAAGGACATGCTTTCTTGTGTCTAATAAAATGAATCAAAGACAGTTGTGTTGTAGATTCTGTTTTAGTTCATGCCCAGGACTCAGTGACAGGTAATTAAACCAAGAATTCTAGATCCTAACCTCTAAAACAACTGCTGCACTTCCAATTACCACAAATGTAGTTGGACACATTCTGTGCCATAGACAATTTGCTAAGATTGTAAAAATACTGGTACAAAAGTGCAGTTGTGCTAAATCTAGTCCATTTTTAATTCAGGGATGGGAAACTTTGGTGGTGGTGGGGGCGGACACATTTTTCTCCTTACTACAAATCCACACTTTTACATAGTTCACTACAGTTTCCCCATTACTGTGAGTAATGTAAGAGTTTTTAGAACCTTTTATTAACCTTTTATTAACCTCTATTTACCAAACCTTTATTACCAAACCTTCAATATTTGCTGTTCTACAGCAAATTTAGTTTTAAATTAACAAACAATGCTACTTAACATTACATATTATCAAGGAAATTCGAATGTCTGAGTGCAGAAAATACATTATATTTCCAACACACACAATTGCATGAACAGATATTATCTTTTTCAGTTTTATTACCTCTCAAATCTTAATTTCTGCCATTCAGATTAACTATTCCTTTTTATCCTTCCTTCATTTTTCTATTCAATCAGGTAACAATAAATGCTACTGTGCATGATATTAACAAGAACTTTGTAATGTTTCAGTGCAGAAGTTTATCCAGAACATTTCCTCCCCACCCTACCCTATCCCCTTGAATTTGGTAAAATGATGATCTGTTTCCCATTTCAATTGGAACTTGCAGTATTCATGGTCAACTTTTTGACTCATATTCACTGATGTCAGTTAGCCTAACAAGCAACCGTTAGCTGAGGTAAAAGGTGAACGACTGTTGCAGGAAGGTGCAGGATCACAGCATACAGGAAACAGCCGAGCGAAAAGAACAAGCAACCCCTCCTGGTTGATGGCAGTAATAACCTCTGAATCAGATACTATCCAACTGCCTGATGCTCGTTTTTTCCCTCAGATAGGAAAAAAAACTAGCACCCCTCGTATGTATTGAATGATACTATGGGCCGTATATGGCCTGCGGGCCACCAGTTGCCCTTCCCTGGTCTAATTTGTAAAATTCTGCTGAAGCTCTGCCTTCCTTTACATTTTTTGATGCGGTAGAGTTTTGGTGAAGGCATGTTTACTCATGGTAAGATGCCAACACTTGGTAAGGATTCATTTTCTGGGTTCCAATACAAAGGGCAAGTGAACACTAGTTTGGATATCTATTATTCGACAGCCATGATTTAAAATTGATATTATTAATAATTTTGGTATTTAAATATTGAACAAAAACAACACTGCTAACATATGTAATGGCTATCAGTCTTGAGATTGTTTCTTATCTTCTTATCTTACAG
This sequence comes from Albula goreensis, assembly GCA_022829145.1. Lineage (NCBI taxonomy): Eukaryota > Metazoa > Chordata > Actinopteri > Albuliformes > Albulidae > Albula > Albula goreensis. Next base: position 10,686,956 of record CM040745.1, on the reverse strand, counting down.
ACTTAAATCTTTTTAAGGGTATATGTGATTCTATATTATAATGAAAATAACATATTAATTACATGCATGCTTGTCTCCAATAAAATAAAGCAATCTTAAGGAAAATTATGTTTGCATATCAGGTATGTTTATATATAAACATGCTCATATATAAACTAAGGGCTGAATCCAAACCTGGTCGTAAATACATTTTCTGCATAAGTGTCTCACTCTTTCAGTTATGCACTTAAGCACATATATAAATTTGACTCTGCTGGAATACTAGCTCCCAGCCAGTGTCTTGTTGCAGTTGACAGTTTATTAAGCAATGACCAAGGCATTATTTGTGGAATCATTTTGGGAGAACCAAAAAGAGAATTTGAGAATTTTGGGTGTGCATGTGTCTAAATTCAGGCCAATCACAGTTGAGTGGTGGCTAACACAAAGACAGGAATAGACTGAATGAAATGCACAATTGATTGCAATATTTTAGTTTTTAAATTTCTTTCGGGACAAACAAACATGTCTTCTTGTGTATGTTCTTTTCAATTTAAATATACCAATATCTGAGATAAATAATGATCTGGAGTACAGATTGACTCAGGTGATTGTCATACAACCTTGGCTGCAAATAATTGTCTGTTTTTTTTATAACAAATAAATGTAAATTATATGACAGACTCCTGTTCAAGGAACTGTTCGACATTTTCCCTTTACCCTACTTCCCACCTTAGCAGGGAATGACTGCAGTAATTAGTTTTTAATGTCTTCAATAGCACATTGAAGCTTTTGTTCATTGTTTTATTTCTCTATAGTAATCATGTCTCTAAGAACCTTAAAAATGTGAGATTACTCTTAAGGATGGTGAAAACAGTGGTGACAGAAGTTTCTTTGCATGGTTGGGGGACCAATTAATTTTTCAAATATGTATTAACAATCCTCACCATTTCTGCTACCGATATATTTATTTCCTACATTCACACGTTTATGTACCCAAATAATAGGAAGGATAATTCCTAATTCAAGTATTGATCTTTAACGCTGACTAATAAGGATGTTCCTCACCATATTATTTAGTATACTGTATGAAAGCTCAAAGTCTGGGGAGTTCAATTACAAATGTGAAGGCAGGTGCATGAATAAATCATCAAAAAGAGAGATGAAAGACAACTTGTGGACAATTTTGCTTTTGTTTTGTTTTACTGTGTTGTGTTAGGGCTGCAGATGTTCTTATGCTGCAGTAGGAATCGGAATCACGGGGGATTTCAACTATGTACATAAACGTTGGGAGTCAACAGTATTTACATGTGTTTACATACTCTTACATGAAATCAAAATTGACAAACTGATATTTAGATGGCATTGTTTAAAATCCATACCTAATTCAATTACAGAGCTCTTATCAATTCCAAAAACATGATCCAATGCTCAATAGTTGCAGGTTTGGGCACGTTTATTTTGGCAGCAGATCTCTGCATATTAATAACTTGATGTAAATTGGATAACCATGGCATATACAGTATAATGGAGGTACTGGACTAAAGGTAAATGTTTTTTAAAGATGATAGAGATTATTTACATGCTAGGTACAAAAATAACAATAAAAATGTATTGCTGAAAAGCACTGGATACTCCATTGTGAAGAAATGTATCCATTAATTAATTCTAGTCTCTGGTTTTCTTGATAAAAAAAAACTCCAAAAACAGACCCATTGATTTATTTTCTCAACCTGGAAAATGTACCTCTTGCACAAATACAGCATAAACCCCATCAACCCTAATTAAGGTTAAGTGATTAAATCTAAGCCTCATACTTTGCATGAAATGTCAGTTTTTGATTTGAAATGTTGTACAGCACCAGCTTAAACATCAAGATGAGTTAAATGGGCCCTTTTTTCTGTGCCTGAGAGTGACAGAGTGTATAGGCTTCATTTTTGACAGTCAGCACAGTGACAGCACATCTCTAGTGCCCCTGTCACCTACCCATCTCCTGGCCTCCTGGCCATCGACTGCTGCAGCGAAATCAGCACAGAGTCTACCAGCAATCCCACCCAGTTCACTGCAGCTGCACTGATGTAGCACACAGTCCTAAATCAACAAGCTGTATAAAATAACTTAGAACTCCAGTTATTTACTACAATATTAAAATTATTACTTGACTGTACTGCAAAGACCAGCCAAATGATGCTATTCATTTGTTAATAAAATAATCAATTATTATTCCTCCTATAGTCCATTTAATCCATTATTTCCATGAGTGATTTTAAAATAATTTCTGTTTCTGTAACAAGATCTTACTCGTAGAAGGATTCTCAGTTTATGCCAGGAAACGTCTGGTTCAATTTGACAAGTAAAGCTCTTGAATTTACATCATCTAAAACAGCCTGCATGAGTGTTGTGTATCACTAACATGTCACCAGTGCCTACAACACTGACTTCAGTCACCAGTTTCACACAAGTAAACCTGTCATGCGTGATTCTGGGACTCTGTATGTGAGTGAATCTTCTGAAGCTGAAATCATGAAAAGTGTTTCACCACTGGCTGATGGAGCTGGCAGAGGTAACTTTATGCCTTTTGAACATGTTTAAACGGATCTGCGAGCATGGGAGGACTCATAGGTGACATTTAGTGGATAAGGAAAAGCTCTTTCCTCTGATCAACAGGAAGGGGAGGTACTCATATCTGAAAGGGACTGAGGTAATGGCCACTCTTGATTGCTGAGAAGACACATTGTGCTTTGAGATAAAAGATAACCAGAGTTCTTGGATGACAAGAACAGATAGTTCAGAAAATAACACTTTCGTGACAGTATCAGAACCTGGCTTTATACAACTTTACAGTAGGAGCAATTGCAGTAAAACATGACAAGTGTATGTCATGGACCAAGCACATTAGCTTCACCTACAAAATGCAAAAAAAAAAAAAAAAAAAAACCCAAAGCGCTGCACATATTTTGATGCAAAAATGCCTTCTGTATTTGCTTAAAAAATCAATTAAGGATTTCTCCCTCACTTCATAGAGGATATGGCATGCCATCAGGCAGCTCAGAGCCCAGCCAGCGCAGCATTCAGGCAGGCTTTTGTCATTGAATACCGGGATGACCTCAGGATGTCACCTGCCGAGCCCAAATAGATTTGCTCCCCTCCATCTGTCACTGCTCGCTTCTCTCGCTCATACATTAATCTGCTGTTTTCCGTGACTTGCGGAGAGGGGAGGTCATCAAATCACGGCCAGAGAGCTCAGCGTGACTGTCATCTACAACCTGTGTATCTTTGGAAAAAAGAATCAATTCGTTTTGGAAAATGAAAAAAAAACAACAGTCGCGAGAGGTTTTTTTTCTTTTTTTCTTCTTCCTTTAGCAGACATTTGGGCACAGGAGAATACTATAGTGTGCTGGTGTGAATTTTGTCTCACCCAATAGTGGGAATAAAACTATGCCTATGCGTCATACACAATTATTTTCCTACTGCCAGAAGTGTTTAGCTTTTTCCTTGTATGCTGTTCATGAGTAGCCAATAACCTGCATTCCTCCACATCATTTAATTTTTTTTTGTAGCTTATACTGAAGGTTGTGTCTTTTACCAGAGTCAAAATATAATGCAAAACTATGGGCACACCTGGAACAGTAGTGATAGCTCTAAACTTAATGGCACACTTTATTATGACAACTCAACATACCTGTAAATTAATGTTATAATTTCTTCCATGAGATGAAGACAGAGATGAGATAACAGAAGGATGAGCATCCATTCCTGTTGCACCTGTGCCTCCAAGCATGCAGAACCAGTTTCATGCTAGCTAGTTGCACTCCAAGGAAACTGCTCTGTAAACGAATATAGGAATTATAAAAGGGTTCTTCAGAACCAAACCATCTGTTAATGGGTAAAGGCTACTTTACATCTCGATTGTGTTCCATAGGCTATCAAACATCCTTTTGCCAGTCAAGTCTGGACGCTATGTCTGGAAATAACATGTGGGGTTGAATTTGCTCTGAAAATACATAATTATATTGTCTGCTAAATCTCATGTCCCACGCTTCATTCTTAGGTGACATGATTTTAGTTTCTTGTACTTACATTTTTTCCCCCAATCCTACTATGCCAACTTTTTCTAAGGCATCCCTTTCTGCTATGCCTTTTTTATAGGAATCAGGGATTTTCTGCTTTTAATTCAGTGGCCTTTTTTGGCTCCTCGAGGCTGTGATAGCTGCTGAGAAGGAAGGAGTCCAGTCTCGCCAGCTGAACACAAATACACCTGAGAAGGACGCACTCCAGAAGTCAGTTTCTTAACTTACTGTGGAGATATGAAATGAGGTACACCTAGAGTTATAAATATACAAATGTAGCTAGATATAAGAGTGAGTATACTGAGATTGGCAGCAAGACACATTTAAGAGGTGAAAAACATCTCAGAGCATGTCCACACTCTGCCTGGCCATTAACAGCTCCATTTAACATTGCTGTCTTTGGTGTCAAACCATTTGTCTCACTTAGCTTTACTTATGGCATTCCTGGTCAGTATTTTTACACCTCCATTTCTGCATGGAATATTAGCCATATGTTTAATGAGTAAACCAGTAGTTCCCCTAGTGATGTAAAGTGACACAATTTAAGTATAGCCAGAAGCAAAAAAAGACTTTCAGGTCAGACTGCATATCTATATATTCATAACATAGACTTTTTTAAGAGTAGTCCTTAATTTTGAATCACAATTAAATACACATCATTTTTTTATACACCAGACTGGTGAGTTCATTAATTTATACAGCAGATGGACTGAGTGAATTGAATCCAAGCCTACACGTTCGTGCATCTGTGTGTGCGAGTGCATTTTTTCCCCAGGGGTTAACTGCTGATAAATACCATGTTGGCCACAGTAATATGTAACTTGCAGCTCTCTGTCAGTAACCCAAACACAGGCAGCCATAGCTTTGGAAGGAGCTGTTAGAGAATCTCCAGACTCATTAGAGGCCTGCAGACGCAGAGGCCCCATTCCTCTCCCTGATGTATTGGCAAGGAGAGAAGAATAATGGAGAGTCTGGGAGACTGATCGGCTCAGGTAGTGTTTCACACACACCTTCATTTCCCTCCAAATGAGATCTACCACGCTGTCAGCCCCAAGGACTGCACATAAAGACAGAGAGAAAGGAAAAGACAGGGCATTCCTCCTCCATTTAACCATCACTAGACAACAAGCACTTGTTTTGGAGAGAACCTTCAGTGTGCCTGTGCCTGTAGACACACAGAGAAACAAAAACACTCACACACACACACACATGCATACACGCAAACACACACACACAAACGCACACACAAACACACACACACGCAAGCACACACACACACACACGCATACACGCAAACACACACACACACACACACACACACACAAACACACACACACACGCAAACACACACACACACGCGCAAACACACACACACACAAACACACACACGCAAGCACACACATGCACTCACACACACACACACACACACACACACAACAACACACACACACATGCATACACACACACGCACGTGCACACACACACATTCATACATGCAACACACACACACACACACGCGAACACACACACGCAAGCACACACATGCACTCACACACACACACACACACACACACAAGCAAGCACACACACACACATGCACACACACACACACACACACACACACACATTCATACATGCAACACACACACACACACACACAACACACACACACACACGGACTGAGAAAAAAACGTCAGACCTCTGTGGTGATCTCCCCTTCAGTCAGTCATGTGTACTCCTTTAACCCTGCTACCATCTGGAAGAAATGGGGTTCAGTGACATTTATGCTTGAAGTGGTGATTTGTGGGTGATGATGAAAACACCAAAAAAAGGAAAAATATATCAAAGACACTCTGACGTCTCTGGGGATTATGAAAATGCCTTTTTTTGCAGCATCAACACGTCGTGGAATCTATTGTCATGAAAGACTTAACACTTGACAAACAATCACATGAGAAGGGCTGAGAATGACTGCATGGGTTTTTAAAACCAAGACGCAGTTGGCTGTAACTGCTGTAGGCTTCCTGACATAAACATATGCAGCTCCTTGGTTACTTGAGGCAGATGGTGTCTTCACTCCATGATTATGTGATGTCAGCACTCAGCAGAGAAGTGGGAATAAATTGGCTCCAATCATGCTGAATGCAGCACCAAAGTTTGAAAGATTAAAGTGTGGACTGATGTCTAATTTTCTTATTTTTGTACAAAAATAAATAAATAAAACTACAGAATCCATTAAACAGACTGTTTCGTTAAACGGAGTTCATCAAATATGTGGGCTAGGGTCCAGTCAAATGCATTTAGTCTCTTTTAAGGTATACGCTGTTCAATTAAGAGGGATTTTTTTTGGTTACACTGTAATCTGATGATACTTTCCAAGAATATTAATAATGCTTTCTGAATGTGCACTATATGCTGTTAAACGGAAACACTAAGATAATCATGAAAGATATATTTCACAGAAAACCTTCCTATTTAACTTGATTTTATTCAGATCTCCTCGTTCATAACATTCAGTTATGGCTTGCTCTGTGCTATGGCTTGGGATTCTTTGACTTTTAAATGTTTTATATTGAGAACCTTTACGTATGAGTTACAAACTGTGATATAAAAGATACCACTGGGCAAGCCACAAGCCATTAGCATTGGTTTTCTTTTTTCTTCACCACTGCACCTACTACTGCACCCATTACGATGCAAAAGTTCTTGTTCTCAAATTTCTCTTCATATTCTTGATCCAAAAACAAAAAGTTCTTGTTCAATCTAATTATAATTTCTCTTCAGACAATTTGTCTTGATCTGTTAAGACAAAACAATGTCATTTAGCTGATGCTTTTAAGCGACTTACAGTTGAATAGATAAGGGCCAATGCCCTAATTATAAGGACCCAACAGCAATGGTGTTCTTCTGGCAGACAATTTGTCAGGAGTCCCAGTCATTACCTTAGCTCTGTTAAGACATGTATCAAGTTTAAAGACAAGGAAGATCATTAATGCTAGACGACAGTTCATTTCAAAACTCTGATATATGGTATTCATCTCAAGAAGAACGAAGCCATAAATGTGAGAGTGAATTATGTAATTTAAGGTATAAATTCAGTCAGACGCAAGGGGATACGGGCTGATTGCTGAAAATAATCTGTTGATCTTGAAAGGTGCAGCTGCAGCTCCCCAGCCCAATTAAATTTTCTTCTCCTTTTCTTTCCGTATTTGCGAGACTAAGCGAGGCTGAGGAAGGATACATACACAGACATTGACGCAACTTCAATTGCATAAATCTCAAAGCACAGTCTGAGGGTTTGTTTTTATCTGGAATTTCCCTCAGGTCGTGTATAATGCTCTGTATTTGTCAGGAAACGTCATTTTTGTCACGAGTTCAACAGAAACTGAGTTAATAGAACAATGACATCAAAGAAGGCAAATTTAATGACATATTAAATTATTATCTTAATTGAAGCTCATGAAGTAAAAACACATTTGTGGTAAAGCTGAAAATTCCTCGACTGGTTCTTTAAGCTTATCTGTACCATAACTGGTCATGGTGGTGAGGAATCAGCTGGCTAAGTCTCACCTGGGAAAATATGTGATAAACCAATTGAAATACTAAGTCTTATCATTCTCTAGTTGCCTTTTCTGGTCTGCCAGGCTCGTAGGCATTTTAGAAGTGATCATGTGTTGACTTCATTCTCTTCTGTCATGGGCAATTAGTGTCACATCTCAAAAATTGACAAAAGGGAATTTAGAAGTGTACATGCATGTGGCCCCCTCCTCCTGAAGCAGCGAGAGAGGTTCCTTTGTGGGGCCAGATAAAGCAGCTTGGGAAAATTTAAAAATAATAAATATGTAAAACTATAACAATGAAATAAAAATGTCATACATTTACTTTTCTTCCCCCGTTCACCAAAAATGTTTACTACCAAAGGCATCTCCTATCATGCTTCTCGTTTTGAAATCTCCGTGATCAAGACCCAGTGTAATTTGCTTTATCTTCTCATCCCTGTTTGGAAAAAAAATGAACCGTAGAGGATCCCTATTAAATTCTGTAGCCAGTGAAGCGGCATCTACCCTTTAAAAAGTAAGAAGCTGTCATTTCTTGCTTGGCTCCTGTGCAGAGCTAATTACACCTCCACAATCCCACCGCATTATCATGTTATAGCATGGTCAATTAAAAGCACACAAAACAATCCATTGTGAGCTCGCCCTTTTTAAGCTCACAATGATATTCTAACTCCGCAGTCCTTGAATTTCAAATGAGAAGTATCTTAATATTCCATGCATATGGAGGTGGGATAAGATTACTTTTCATCCCTGCTTGAGCAATTAATTAAAAATGACTAATTGCTCAACAGGATTTGCTGATTCCATGCTGTGATCATCAGTTATCTGATTGTTCAGAGTCACTGTCCACCTGGGGTGAAGCTACATCCTACGCAGAGGAGTGTGCCTTAATTATTTAATAAAGAGGACGAGGAAGACCTCGTGCCTTTCAGTGAAAGGAGCACTCTTACTTCATAATTCCCACACAGAACGATGATCTAGCAGTGAATAATTCACAGCATTTCTGAGGTTTTCACAAGACTGAGTGTGATAGAAGCTTTAAATGACATATTTTTGGAAAAACTAACGTGACATTGATTCAGTTTAAGGGGACAGTGTACCGTCTGCAGAAGCAAACTTGTTAGCTGAATTAGTAAAAATCTCTGAACACCTGCCTGAAATGCGCCACAGTTTGCTGAAGATGCAAGACTGAGCAAAGTTCTGAACCTTTTTCATCTGTCAGTACATTAAGTCTTGAAATCACTTGTTTCTGGAACTTTCTAGTTGTTTATAGAACTTTCCCTTTGTCATACGAAGACAAACCATCCTTGTTAGGGTTGTCCCATTCATTTCTTATCCTGTTTCATGGACTGATTTAAAGTCAAACTTCCATTCTATAGTTCCCAGAACAATGGTTCAAAAGGTGGTTCAAATCTCAAAATTCTAGAACCGTTGAATTTGTGGCCATAATTTCAGCACTGTAATCTTCTTTGTGTGAAGATAAGTGAACTTACACTGTTATCTGTTCTAAAGACTACTTCCTCAACTTCCTGGGCTCTATTTTTACTGTACATACTTGTGGCACAGTACCAAAGACTGTATTATATTAAATTATTGGTGCAACATTTATGTTAAAACTCAGTTTCTGTGATCTGTGTCGGGGCAAAATGAAATTAACAGCAGTTGTATATGCAGGTATGTAACACAGCAGCCATGAAACTGTCACATTTAACCTATGAGGAATTTATGCCACATCATTCATTTTGAAATTAACATTGCAACAATTATTCAAGGTTATATGCTCTGTTTTGACCACTGTGACATGAGTTTGTACTATGGACAAATGTCCATGTTTTTGGACAATGTCTCATGTTCAATGAGGTTAAAATGACCCTGTCTCACCACAGAGTCTTTAGGTGATTCGTAGTGATTTGCTTACTGCAGATCCAGAAAGTAATTTTACATGGAATCGAGGAACTGCTTGTGAGTCAGCTGAAAATATCCACAGTGGCAGAGGAGTGAGTCATTCGCCAACAAGCGAATGATAGAATCTTCACTGTACACAAAGGTGATTGGTCCAGGATTCAGTGCGGTATCTGCCATATGTGTCTATGTGCCACGGTGATACAGTATTTGCTCAAGAAGCTCTTCCTCAGAATGTTCAGTGACAGGTCTTCGCTAATCTGATGTCATTCTCCCAGAACCTGCCCCGTCAGACAACTCATTTCACAGCAAACACAGGAGAACAACTCACTGCAGGAAAGTATTCCTCAAGATATGGTTCTTAAATTGACTTCCTGAGTCATCTTGGGTTATCATCACCTTGTATAAGGGTCTTTCCATGGTTTGAGTGGATGGTTTTTATGTAACCATCTTTTTTCCTCTACTGTTTTTGTCAAAACACGTTTCTTTCTGGCTTTTACAGTCGTACCCCAGTTTTAAGAGGGTTATTTCTGTCTTAAAATGGCCTCCATTCTCTTACTTTGGGCCTATGTTCAACGACTCTTCTCTCTTATGCTCTTAAGTTTCTTTAATTTACCGCTGCTTATTTGCTATTAGAATTCAGCCTTTTTATGTAACATATATTAGTTTACTTTCAGTTCTTTGTGCTGATGCTAGTTACACATTTCCCAATTCATGCAGTCACACAAAACTGAGTTTGCCGTACATTTCCAATTCTAGTAACAGGGGTTATATGAGTACTACTTCACAGTTCCTTTCAGTAGATAAACCTGGAACTTCATCTTGAGTTCTGAGTTTCTCTGTTCAGTTAGTTTTAAAAAGTATTTGTACATAAAAGATGGAAGTAGAGAAATGCTAGACCTTTGTATTTTCAGAGTTTGTAATTGTGTTCACTATGTGGGTGATGTCATTAGTCAACAATGACGGAGAGACTGGAAAGGGCTTATATTAGTTATATTTTCCCAGGGCATTACAGCATAAGCACTCCATAGCAACCTACCGGTTACAGACAGGTTATAGAATGGCACTGCTAATTCTCCTTTAATTCGTGGAGTGTAATAGGAATTAGCATTGTGAGTGTATCACAAAGGTGCAGATTTAATTAATCTTTATTAAAAGTTGTGCTCTCTGAACAGGTGCAGAGTAAATAAACAGTGAGGAAAAAGGTGAAGCAAAATGAATAACTCCGGATGGGAGAAGCCAGATAAAATGAATGAAATAAATACAAACAGACCTTTGTTACACATCATTTCAGAGACGCTGTTTAAATCTCTCAAAAGTGTCTTACTGTTTCCTATTTCTCACATTTTAATTATGTTTTCCTCTTCATTGATCAGGGATGCCGCAGTGCTGCACTCCCTCTCGCAGACATCACAGAACACATACTGTAGAGCCATCTGGAAGGACAGCATGGTCTTTCCTCTCCAGCACCACGCGACTTTGGTGCGGCCAACTTGTGGCACCTTATAACCCAACTGATGCTGTTCCTGTGTCTGAGGTCTAGGTTGGTGGTTCCTCACCATGTCAGCTGAGCTCTCAGCTCCTCAAAGGGAATTAATCTCTCTCTGTAAAAGGGAGTCGTGGAAGCCGGAGGGGTCAAAGAGCCCTGCTGATGGAGCTCTTTCTTTCTTTCATGAACTCAAGCAGTGCTCCGTGGTCAAGTACAAAATCATCTGCTTCCACTTCCCACACTAAATCCAAGCGCCTTAATTACTTGTCTGTGTATCCTCTGCTGTGATCTAATGGTCTGTAACTCTCCTACTGTCTTATTTTCAATTCACTAGAATTTGTCTGCTTGAAAAGCTCAAGTCATTAAAATGACATTACTAGGTTAGCCTGGTAATGAGAAAGCTAGTTAATCTGTAAAGAATACATTTCTGCTTTTCATTCAGTTTTTGAGTCTATATAAAACAACAGCATGCTGTTTAGATGTTGTGTATGAACTTATTACTAAATAAATCAGCTCAACAGACACACAACAGATTACTTGATGATAGCAAGTTAGTTATATAATCACTAATTAGCTTGGTACCTTGTATTTCTGAGGAATCCACAGGCAATTTAAAAAGCTATAATTTTATCTCGTAACTAACAAAATGGCCATATATGGTGTCTTGTTAGCTTGCTAGACATGTAAGTGCACAGAAATGCTGGCTTGCTTTCCTGCATGTGTGCAGACCGGTGCCTTTTCTGTTAAAAAACAAGCCTCTGCTGAGTCCAAAATAAGTGAGGATTTCTATTGAGCTTCAGATGACAGGAAGTCAGACTAACTGTTTATACATTTACCAAAGTGTTTCAGAGAAGCTCAGAAAGCACCGGACAGCTGTGGAATCAGTTATGAGTGCATAGTCATCGATAGTTTATACAAGCAGAACATCATTTCCTTTCTAACCAGTGGTTTTCCCTTTCAAATACTGCAGATCTGTAATAGCCTCTTCTCAAGCCACATGCTAAACAATCATCCCAGTGTGGTAAAATAATCACCTCAATTAATCATATAATTACCATGAGCAAAGCTTCTAAGGATTGAATTTGAAGTGAATGTGTGGCAATATTTCATCACGCACCGTGTTGAGCAATACAGCAGTATGGACAGACAGTGCACCAAAAGTTAGTGGAGAAATAATACATACTTGCTGTTCTTCATAACTCTGTATAGCATTAATTTCCCTGATATTACTGTAATTGCATTTTAGCTAAGGATCAATATGTGGTACATTTTACTTCAATTTCAAGTTCTATCACCTTTGTTTAATCACTATTTTATATGCAATAAACATAGTAGTTAATGCAGAATATATCCCAGTACAGTGTGTGTGTGTGTGTGTGTGTGTGTGTGTGTGTGTGTATATATATATATATATATATATATATATATATATATATATATATATCGTCACATATATCTCTATAGTCACATTATTGGGCCTTAATATGAGAGCATTTCTCTGAGAAAAAACAAAAACAATTTGAATAAGGAGTTTATGTTTTTAGAATGAGTGACACCATGCTACTGTGTGGGAAAACAATCCTTGAACTGCCGAATGTAAGTTTTTCAATGCACATGTGAAAACACCTCACTCCCACAGAACCGGCAGTGTTCACAACATGTGTTAAAGGGTTAAGGTGTTGCAGAAGAGTAGCCATATTAAGAATCTTTACAATGTAGTCTTTTCACTTTCACTACACTCACACTTTTCTTACTCCTTTTAGTCAGTTAGCCAGACTGTCATCTACAGGAATCTCACATTTTAGCCAGAACAATGTGTAGATCTGTTTTTGTCATATTGCCTATATAAACAAAATTTTGACAAGAAGGTGTGAACGTATGTTTGGCTGTGCCAACAGACAGCAGCACTAAGGGATGAGAGCTTTGAGTGGAAAAAGCTCAGCTTTACCTTTTATACCTGGCAAAACCAGTTCAGTTTTACATTATCTGAGGTTCAAGATGGCATTTTAGAGAGTGAGACATCTTCTGTCATTGCGTGTTTGAGATAAACTTCAATGACTTAATTACATTGATTGTATCATGTCATATCTGTGCAGAGTAAGCCCTTTAAAAGCTTTCAAAGCATTTGTTAAATTTCTGTGGCTGTACCAGGGGCTCTGGGTTGATGCGTTTCCATGGTAACCTCCCTTCCTGTTGTCTTTGTATCCAACTGTCCTTTCAAAGTTGTGAATCACTTCTCTCTCACAGCAGTCCCCCTCACTCACAGTTCCATGATCTTTTATACCAGATGTTAATCAAAATAATTATTAATTGTGGCCTGTCATACAGGAATGACAAAAAAAACATACAAGAATAAATACATAAGGAAACAAGCTCAGATAACATATGATTGATTTTTTTCCCAATATATACACTTTTTAACTAATTTTTTGCTTTCTGCCTCATCATCCATATACATTTTTTACAGGTTTATTTAAAATTACATATATTTCTTCACACCCTGAGTCCAAATATATATAATAACTCCTATCCAAAGCCTAATTTGGGTCGCTGTCAGGAAACAATGATATGCATATAATTGTGACTGTTATGACTCATGTTAATCAAACATTGATTTCTGGAGGGTCTCTCAGCTAGCTCATGCGCCTTCGCTCTGATGAGGTCCCAGTTTCAGACAGCATCGATACGGAAGTCCGCTGTCATCCGACCGTCCTCACAGCTGTCACTGAAAAGCCACAGGGAAGGGGGTTCGAACCTAGCTGTCTTTCCCTGCAAATGTCAGCCTGCTAACGTTTAGCATCACCAATGACAGCCCGCTGGAGCTGAGACTTTCTCCTGCTGGCGCCCGGGTGTGATGTCAGGTCGGAAGGGAGGCCGGGTTTTCATGTGCTCTGGGGCTAAGTGGGTGATAATGAGACTAATAATGGGCTGCGTCTCCGGGTGAAATCACTCGCAGCGAGAAGCTCGCACTTTTATCAGAAAGGAGCTTTTCTCTTCACCCCCACACATTAGCTTACACAAACTGGATTATATTTCTACTATTACAGTGGCTTTCATTTATGCACTTTTGTATATTTGTTATGGGATTCACCCACAACAGCACCAAACAAACAGTGTTCAGAAACAGAAAGAAGAGCTTAAGACTGAATTGTCTTTCTTGGTCTTCATCTGCTCTCTTTGTTTCTGCATTACCCAGTCTCTCCTCATCCTATCTTGATTGAAACCATTTAGACAGAAAATGATGTGTTGCTTCCCCCAGTTATATGCATACTAATTGCATCTCATTAGTGTCTGTGATATTGACATGCAGTAAACAAATGGAAGGCTACGTTCTTACAGTCTGCACCCACAGATAAGGATCGATACCAGCTTTGCATGTGAGCCAGTGGTAACATTTCAGATGTCCTAAGTATAGGAGGCTGCAGCATTGTAAAAACAGAAACACTTGTTTGCTCATTAATTGTAAAAGATTAATGAGAATGTGCATGGGGAGCTGAATGAATAGGTTCTGGAGACTGCTTAAGAAAGCCGGAATAAAAGGAGAGGCAGCTGGAAAAAATGAGGGCCACAGTACTGCGTGACTCCATTGTATTTAGTAACACAGCCACACTGAGGATGGAGTACATGGCTGGACAATCTCTAACTATTTAATTGTAATGGCATATTTTCACTGTACACCAGTCACAAAAAAAGGGGAAATGTCATAGTCTAAAGCCAAGAACCCCTTCATATGAACTTTGTCTCTAAGAGCACAGACAATGCAATAAAAAAACTTTAAAAAAAAACCGAATCCCTTTTATGGATGGATGTTATTCTATTTTATGAAAAGTCTGCATTCCACTGGACATGTTTGGTTGTCATGTATGCTTTAATGTAAAATCAAACATGCCAATTTAATTTCATTGCATTTGGCCTTTAAGTGACTCAGGGCTTAAATCCTGTGCTTAAGTGCATTTTCAATGGGAGACTTGATATTCCCTGAGTACATTTGATCGGGTCTCAGATGTGATCACAATTCACATGTAGTTTTTCTTGATTAATTGCACTGTTTCCTGTTTCCATAAATCACATTTTAAAATCCCTTACTGGCAAACTAAGTATACAGAAATAAATAATGTGTCCTGAAAGCCCTCAGAAAAGTGTAGAGTGTAGAATGCCTTCATTTATATGACATTCAGATGCATCCTTATGATTCATTCATGAGAACATGCAATGAAGGATTACATTACAGATTCTATGTGAACTGCTATTCTCAAATGTACCTTAGTTAAGCATAACAGGGTGCACTGAAAGAAAGTCCCAGTGGAATGTTATGCAAAATACGAATGAGAGAATTACATCAGAGCTAAAATGAGCTGTATGTTGTGTACTTAAATTCCTCTTTAATGCGCCAAGAACAGCTTAATGATAAAGAGCAGTGACATTCAGTGACAACTTTTTACTGGGCACCCTCCAGTTCATGCTGGTTGTTGTCATAGTCTACCTCTTTGGCAATTACTTTTGAAAACAAGTTAACATACTTACTTTATCTTTATACCTATTTTAGAACAAGTAGATCCACAATTCTTCTTCTTCTTCTTCTTCTTATTATTATTATTATGTTTGTGAACAATTTTTTATTTAAATAACAACTTTGTACATAAATACTGAGAATCACCTCACATACAAGTCTGTAATATTTACAAATATTGTATACACTTACATTAACACTTACATTGATATACCATTTGCATTGCTTTCATCACACAATTGATTACCTTACATATCTCTTATCAATTCTAAAAACATATTCCAGTGCTCACTAGTTCTGGGTTTGGCCCTTTGTGACTTAGCGGTAGATCTCTCCTTAATAATAATTGAATTCAGATTGGATAACCACAACCTATATAATGGAAGTCCTGGTGATAACCTCGATTGTAAAATGGAGCTTTGAGGGCTGCTAACAAGAATTTGCGATGTGGGACAGACATGTTTACAATGACATCATTCAGTAGGAACACAGTAGGGGAGGGGAGAATTTCGGTTTGCAAGATCCCTGATATTGTGTTAGCCATGTCCTCCCAAAATGTCATTACATTTGGGCATTCCGAAAACATGTGAAGTCCAATTGCTCCCTGATCACAGGTCTTGCAAAAGGTGTATAAGTTTAAACTGAACAAGTTGATGCGCCAAATTCTTTGACGATGAAAAGGAGTAATCCCAAACTCTCCTCCAATCAGGAGCTTCCTTATACACACTTAGCTCTCTGTCCCAGATCACAGAGACCATCAGTGTGACCAACATGCGTCTAACAAAGTGATTACATAAATGTGATACCAATTCTTTGTCTACTGAGAACCAGTCCAGTAATGGTTGAGTGACTAAACCTCTATCCAGGCCAACTTTACTACCACAAACAAATCTGTAAGTACAAGAAGTGGGTCATGCTTGGGGAGAGAAGGCTCCCTTTATGTCCTGTAAGCTGCACAAGCCTGTTGTACAAAACAAATCCTGAAGAGTAAAAACACCCCTAGAAGACCAAGCTGAGCAGGTGAAAGGTTGACCACCGCATAGTAAAAATGTATTGCTCCGAATGGGTGAAGAGGCATGAAGGGGGTTTGATATCCCTAAAGAAATTTCACCTGATCTCCACACTGTGAGGGAGTGAGTTATGATAGGGCCAGATTTCAAAGGTCTTCATCTTACGGATAGTGAATGGTAAACCTTGTGAACGATGCGGGTGGCTCAAAGAAGCCTAGATTTTTCGCCAAGACAGCAGAGAGCTCATATCTAACCAAACTTGCAGAGCTCTAAGTTGGAATGCCCAATAATAGAGCTTAAAATTATGAAGTGCAAGGCCTCCATGTTCTTTCAGCCATCGCAAAAATTGTACTGAGGTTGTGGGATCATTATAAAGACTTGGAAATATTTTAATAAAAGATGGGCAAATATTGACCAAAGAAAATCCCAATCAATGTGGTCAAATGCCTTTCCAGCGCCCAATGAAAGAACAACCCCTGGCTCAGCTTGGTTGTTTGCATGGTTAATATATGTAATAGCCTATGAACAGGCTGACACACATCTTCCATTCCATAATCCAGTTTGATTACAGTCAATAAGAGAGTCTATGTAGCATTCCAACCTGATAACCTTAAATCTTAAGATCAGAATTAATTAAGCTAACAGGTCTGTAGCTACAGCAGAAAAGTGGATCTTTCCCCTTATTTGCCAGCAAAGAACTCAATGAAATATTTTGATCCCTGTGGAAAGATCCATCTTCAATTGCATAACTGAATGAGTTCAGCACCAGTGGACTAACAATATCCCAAACAGCCAGCAACAGCTCAGGTGGTTTGCCATCCAAGCCAGGGGATTTTTTTCTGAATCAGTTTCACAGAGTTTTTTTCGATGTTGCCTCTAACTCATCAGTTTAAGTCTCTGCGACATTAACTTATCTGAAAACGTATTAACTTATTAACTTATCTGGATTCCACTTTTTCACAATTCTTATTTTTGTTAGTACATGGTTTGTATTTACATTCATTAAATTAGCTCTTTTCAGTCTTGTGAATTATCATGGTCATATAAAGTTTCATAGTCTCTAGAAATGAACAAAAACCACTAGAAAGTAGCTAGTTTGAATAAAATCAGATGCACTTTAGTGCATTGGACTGTACCTGCCCTGATTACCCAATCAGGTGAAACTCCAGATAACATGGTACTAAATTCTTTTGCGCATGATTGCTGCAAAGCTAATGTGAATGTCAAATAAATGAACTAATAAATGCAATAATATATTTAAATAATACAATAAAATTGCATTAACATTAGGATTATTTTTACATCATGCTTAAATGCTAATGGTAATCATATTGCAGGCATATATCAAATAGAACTTTACTGTACCCAACTATAATGAAAAGATACATCTGTTTTAATTATTAACAAATAATTTGCACCAAATTAGCATTAAAACTTCTAAGTCAAAGAGAAAATACTCTACATTCTTATGTTTAGCTAATGCTCACTCCAGAGAGACACTTCTTGGCAAACTGAAAGAATAATTACTAATTATTAAAATTAGCTACCAGACAGGTAATATTTCACCAGTAATTAATGTGCTAAATTTAAATTTCATTTGAAGGGTCTGCTAAATGGACAGATGTAAACAATACAAACTGTATAATCACCTCTACTGAATCATCAGTTATTTTAAAGCAATGCTCTGCACATGGTTCATATCAGAATAATGAAACAGTAGGGAAGATTTCATCTTAATTCCAGCAATTGTACTAGTTGCGAATTCATTTTTGAATCATCATCACATGTGTGATGTGTCAAATTGTTCTGTGGGAAACCCTCAGAGTTCTATTAAAATGTATTCAATAAGTTCAAAACACCAGCATTCTGAGGTTAAGGGCCATCTAGCACAGCTAAGTAGTTACCTCTGCTTCATTAGATGTGCAACATACATGTTAATCGAAGTAGAACCAGGAAGGCAGAATACCAGACAGAGTCATTCAGACCGTATGCCAGGAATATGCAAGGGAACGGACATAGGCAGTGATTTAAATACATGCTGACCATTTTTTCCAGCAGCTTATTGTGTGCATGAGATACTTCTAACTGAAAATGAACAGGTAGCCCTCTTCCCTGCTGTACAATTTCATTTGGTGTGCTCATCACATGGTGAAACACAAAGCTCTTACAGCACTAGAAATATTTACATGATTATTTTGTGGCTGTACCTATTTACATAATCACTAGAAGTAAATACCCTGCTGAATTGCCAAATTGTGCACATAAATTATTTCACAACACATGCAGTAATTTGCAACTGTATACATTTGAGCCTGCATTGTATTTTGCACTCAACAGGAATGTTACAGAAGGGCCAAGGCATCCAGCTGTGTATACCGCCTCAAGGTGGAGCCAGGACCCCCTCCAGGGTGCCAAATACTGCACAACACTTACAAAATAACATGATGCTTGGCGCCACAAATCTGCTTCATGACATGGATGGAAAATGAAATTTACTCAGAACGGACCCTGCTTGACAACTTTCACTGCAATGTCTAGACGGCCGTGATGACCTTTATGTCACAGCTCTGAAAATGCCTCCCAGGTGAAAAGGGAGTATTTGTTTTTGCAAAGGTTTATATTGGTTTTTGTCATTATTCAAACACTTTTTATGTGTTTTCTGTCATTTCTTGCATTCCCAGTGTATGTGAACTCTTCTCAGGAGACATGTAGGAAATGTTGGAGAAGATTTTGGTTTCATTTTACCCAATGGATGTAATTTAACCAAATCTTGAGTGGAGGTAATAAGGACAGCACATTGTTACCACACAATCAATTTCTTATTCCCTCTACCATTTATTTTTGTGCACAATTTGTATTTGTATTAGTTATTTTGGTATTATCCTTATTAATAAGATACTGATTTGTTCAACATGTTGACTGATCACAGTGTATCAGTAAAACCTCTTCAGGAAATACATTTACACAATTTCCAATGAAAGGGATATTATGACCCAGATATCATATTGAAATGTTTTCAAGATTTTGACTATTCTGATTTCTCATATTTCAACATGAGCTATGTTATTTGCTTGGCCAAATACAAGGTAATTCAATAGTATATATCATGCCATATCCATCACATAACAAGCCTAATATCCTCACAATCACAACACATCATCTCAGCTCTGTAATGCCTATGGAAGCTGCCCATACTTGAATTGACAGCTGCAAAAATATTTTAAGAATTTTCATCTTAGTGTTACAATAATTTTCACATACATTTCCATCCAGTAACTAAAGTTTTTTCCATCCAGGGCTTATTTGATGCTGAAAAATACCAGTGATGACATACCCCTTAAGGACCGACCTGGTGACTGAGCGTGACAGTGGATTGTCTGAAAGGCCAGAAGTGCCAGACTCAGCTTCATCCCCTGGGAAAATGACCTGTGGTATGATCAACTGTAAACTGCCCCTTTGCAGAGACCCTGCTGGAACCCGGAACGCCCCACCTGTTTCTCTGAGATACCTGTCTGACAGGCTCTTCTGCGCTCATCCTCAGACTGAGCACCTGCTGGACTGGATGGAGATTACTGTGCACAGCACTGCCGGCTCCTCTCAGTGGAGAAGTATCAGGGCGCTTTCACCGGTACAGTCTTTCAGGCTACAGTATTTCACAGTGCAACTGTTTGTGCTTGCGATTGGGGAGACTGAGGCTAATGAGAAACTCAAGCAAACCCGAGGCATTCCGAGCTCATTCTCTCTAGAGGAGGTGAACACATTTTCTGGAACATACTTTCCAGACAAGAGTAGATCCACTGCCCCAAATATGCACAATTTTTTTCCAATGTTAAAATGAATATTCTAGGCAGTAGAAAACAAAAACTTTTTTTGTCAGGAAATATAGACCTATAGTTCAATACATATTATAGAATATTTGGAAATATAGTGTGGATCCTTACTACAGTGTTAAGACAGAGTTGTGGATCATTTTTCATCTCTAGCCACAGAATACCTACTTGTAGCTGAGTACCCCTCTACAATGAACTCAGTAATGTTTCACACTCTAATCAAATACCATCAACTTTAAATGCAAAGGCTATTAACATGATTTTACATGAAATAAATCTTCATGTAAATTTCATGGACCTACATAAAACATATACATAAAAATGTGTGTATTTTATTGAGACAGTAATCACAATATTACAAAGGAAGAGGAAATCAGTTTTATCTTTACTTGACAGTCGAAAATATGTGCATAATTAATATGTAAATACAGACTAAATAAGCTTGAAAGGGAAATGTTCAGAAATATGAATTTCTTCCAAGGAAACAAAGCTCCCAGACAGGCTCCTGTGGTGCAGGGAAGGGCAAACGAAGAAATGCTGGGACCAGAAGACAGATCCGTGCCAGAACCACAAAGGAAGCTGTCTGCTCCTTGGATCTGTGGATGCGGCCAAAGACAGAGGCGTACTGCAGTCCTGCTCACAGCTCTCAGTCCACAGCTCACAGGACTCACTTGTTCCTAATAAGAAGCTACCAAGGCAGCGCTGTGTTTGCATCAAGTGGACCAACACAAAAGCATATGGGCCCTGAAGAAGCTGGCGAAGGCTAAAGTACCTTCGCTGCTGCTTGTTGCCTGCTGCTCACCACTCATTATTTGCCTGCTGCTCCCCTCTAATTACTTGATTCTGTTTTTTCTACAAAGTTTTGAACTTTCCCTGTGGTCCCTGCTGCTCTGATTCAAAGATGCATGACCTGAAGTCTTCCTTCTGAGTTCCTTCTCCTTTCTTTGTTCATGGCATTGCTTTAATCAATTCCCTGTGCTGGGGTCTGGGTTTAACTCAAGAATTTATATTTTTGCACAGTCCCTACTGCATGCTCTGCCAGGCCATAATAAATGCGGCTTTAGGATTTCGGACTTTAAGCACTGTCTGTGATTAACTTGCCATGCCCATACAGTCATGCAATTCTCACTCTACAGATCACTGACTCTTTTTTTTTTCTTATATTCTAAAATTAAATGCAAAATTCATACTTCAGGACACAGAAGATTCAAGACACGTTGCTTATAGAAAACGCATTGGATCTGAAAAATAGATCTGTGACAGGGGCCGCTCTGGGTCTCTCTGTTTCACTCGAGTGTTCGGTGAAACTCCTCCCAGTGGCAGCTGACCACTCAATGGAGATCAAGTGTCAGCCTTTATAAGCTCTTCAGCAAACCCCTGCCCCACATCACAAAGACTTCTGCAAACTCCTGATGGCATGATCTGCATGGAGAGGCTTTTGAAAATCTACATTTACATTTAAAAAACCTACAGACACACACTACAGACGTTTTTCAGTCATGAACTTCAAAAGAGTAATTTGAATTAGGAAAATATATAATTGTACTCCATATGGGCATATATCACTGTTGTCACTGGTCCGTTTCCCTGTGCACTATAGGATAAATATTTATTGCCTGTTTAACTCAGAGGGGAAAAAATAGAATACGGAAGCCATGTTCTCATTGTAAGGTTATTCATTGGCCCTCCATATTTTTAGTTTTAAATCAATACTCAACATTGGATTGCTCACCCTTGGTCCCAACTGTACCAATTAGTCAGTATACGTGTAAGCATACCTTTGAGATGTGGGTGAAATTACTTTTCCTGTTGTTCAATTTCAGTGCAGCATGGACAGCTGGAGATTTGTGGAAAATAAATATATTAAAATCTAAGCCACACAGCGTCGTATTTTACTCCATACCCTGTCCCCCATCATGCATTCCCTGCTTCTCTCCTCTATGCAAATGAACCATTCCATGAAATATCAGATGAGTAACTCAGGTTTAAAAAATGATCTTTTTGCTCTTTAAATCTAAAAGGGAAACATCTGGTTTGCATTTGGTGTTTTGTTTATCCAAAACTGTGCTGGGATTACCAAGTAATACTGTAACAAATGAGGAGGTGATGAAAACTCTGACCCTGGTGAAATTCCTAATTCACTGGATTCATCTTTCTCTGTGTGCTGAGAGATCTCAGAGTTCATTTTCTTGTTGACTGCTGGGAGACTATGACCCTTTTCTCAGAATCTTAGCAAAATGTACAATTTAATGATATTTGGATTGCCAAAATCTAAACAAAACAATGAATAGCGTGTGTGTGCATTTGTGTGTGTGTGTGTGTGTGTGTGTGTGTGTGCACATGTGTGTGTGCATGTGCGTGTGTTTGGTGTAGGTATGGTGCTCTATGGTCATAAAAATCATTGTATCCAGTATCTGAAATATTTGATCATATATTTGGTCATATATTTGACATCCTGCGATATCATCTTGCTAATTGATGTGCATTTGCCTGAGCAAACCTTTCAGCAATGAAGATACCTTTCCACATACAAATCTTTTCTTAATAAATAAGATTTGACCAGCAGCATCTTCAAATCCCCATCATCTGTCCCTTGGGAAGAAAGAGCAAGTTCAGCTTCAGTCATATGCAGAGCAGGCAGATAAGAGACATTTATTCCAAATACAGTCCTCACATATTTATTTAGATTCATCTGTAATTTAAATGAGATTACAGCTTTCACACTGAATAAAGCAGTTTTCCCATTATCTTTGAAATGGTCAGCTAATTTTTCTGACTACAGATTTCTCTAATGGTAAAATGCATAAGATGGTCAAGGTTGGAACAAAATCATTTCTCACCTAACAATGAATAAATGTTATAACTAAGTTGTGTCTCCTGAAAATTACAGCAGTGATTTTTCAAAATGGACATACTGATTTTACCATTATTTTTGCCATGTTTGGTGCTCAGAAATTAATTTCCTAAAACTAATGCAAACGTCCTGTAAAATAAATTGTAATGAAATTATAACATTGGTGGATGTCAGCCTCCACAAACTGTTGACAACCAAAATGAGAAATGTTAATAGTAAGATAGTTGTAAAAATGTTCTTGTGGAGAGTGATGTAGACCCCCAAAAACTAAATATCACATAATAATCAAACCTGTAGAAGAACTTTTACTATCGTATATATTCTATGTCTTGAATATTTAAATTCCATAAAAATATAAACTTTTTTCTTGCCAAAATGACATGATGTGAACTCATCTGAAATTACAAATATGGATCTTTAGAGTGTGTGTTTTGGGTGTCTGATCATAAATACTGGCATCATTCAGTCTATACATAGGACCGTGAGTTTAATGATTAACATAAATACTATGATTAAGCATGAGGACACACAAATAGAAGAGGTTCTGGTGAAAAATACAGGGAACAGTTGTAAGACATTGAATTGGAAGCAGCATTTATTTCTAAACATTTCTGACTGTGCAGACAGACATCGTTACTCAGCGCATATTGGCTTTGACCCAGGTCCAAGAGCAATTTAGCTGAATATGTCCTTCCTTCCATGAGTTGTGCTTTCTGCCCTTTTCGGGGGGATTTACAACCCCCTGATGTCGTACGTAATCCAACTTTATGCTGAAACTATGGTGGCCACAAGTCATATGGATAAATTTGTCCTTTTTATAAAATAAATCCAGCTCTGAGGTACAGCATTGAATCCAGCTGGTTCATAATTCAAGGAAAAAGCTGTCCTTTTCTCTAATGTTGAAAACATGACCATAGAATCATAAAGATTTAAAGGGATCCCAACTGTTCTATGCAGGAGAGAAATGTTTAGGGGAAGCATTAAATCTCTCTGTGATTGGAAATTTGAAGGTTTGTGAGGCAGTATGAAAGTCTTTCTTTTGAGTCACATGCAAATGTACATGGTTAAATTTGAAATTCTTTCTATTTTCAGATAACTTCTCTCGGAAGATTGGCTCAATGTACATATTTCACATCAGTAGCAGTTCACTGAAAAGCTCTAGGTTCTATGTAATGCAGAAATATCAACACGATTTGATGTCAAATATCAAAGTGTTTGCTGTGGTGACACACGAACTGAAGCATCAATCTGACATCTACCCCCATGCATCAGAGAGGTAAAAATATACTTTTTGAATTAATGCCACAGTTCTTGACATTCTGCAAGTCTTTCTATCTATACTCGAAACCTTAATGTAAATCTACTTCACAGAAAAAAAAATCCTCCATTATGTGCTAGAATTTTCACAGCTCTGTGGAGTCCAGAGTGTCTACATGCCTTTAATCTGATCTGGGCATGTGTAACAGTAATAATGAAATCCCTATAAGAACCGGGAGAGCCAGCCATCCAAAAGTGAATCAATCAGAGACTCTCAGCGGCTCAACAGAATGCCATCGAGCAAGCTGTAAAACATAACGTATATTCCACTTGCATAAAAATGAAGGAGTGATTATGTTAAAAATGAAATTGATATATTTAATTAAGATAAAATTAAGATAAATGATGATCAAATTAAAAAAAAAACAAAAATAAAAATCCAAGGGTTCGTTGGTTCGTTTGTAAGGGGATTCTTAATCTGTGTAAATTTCAGTGGCTGTTTGGCTGTCTTTTCAAAGGTTGGGTTTACAGAAAAATGTGTTGTTGCTCTCATATAAAGGTTAATTTGGTATCAGTCAATATCTGAAAATGTGTCATGATGATGTCATTACGATTTTTATTACGAAGATCATTAGTTGTGCCACATTGGATGTATTGTGCAAAAATTTGATGTGACCTTCAATATGTGGAATTAAATGCAGCATCCATATTGCACAGAAATTAATTATAACTTAAAAAATATTAAAGAGAATACCAATTTACATGAACAGTTAGTCCTAAATTCACCAACAGTTGTTTTAAGCTCTTTGACTTGAAAAATTAGTTTTTTTTTACTAGAAATTCAATGATACCTCTAACCAATAAAGTCTTAAATGTGTTTGTGAAGACAGAAACATTTTAATTTAACAGTATGTGGAGCTAAGGAAGCATTGTTTGAACCTTTGCTTAAATGTTAAATATATTACTGATATTCTTGTTGAGTCAAAATTGTATCGGAAGTGGGTGGGTTAGTTAAAGACGAGATGAGTGTATCCCATGCTAAGATTGTGGAAGCATGTGCTTTATTTGATACTGCCAAAGACCGTTCAATACTGGCTATGTTTCTATAGTGTCCTAGCCACTCTTGTAACGATGGTGTACTGCTATATTTTTAAACAGAAATACATGGACAGTATTCCACATGTATTTAGACGATTTATATTTTAATCTGGGGTGAAAGCACTGGGAATGCACCATGCTTACTTTTCATGGTGCTTAAAAAACTTTGAGTCTGTTGATTGACAATCAAGATTGCCAGCTGAACTAATGGACCATTTGAAAATTCCAGTCCATCTACATTGGAGTGGTAAAACATGAAAACAATTAGAATAGAGAATGAAATAGCTGTCTGGCAGAGTACAGTGGTACATCTCTGGCTGCTTTAACAATTAATGCGACGCTTCTCTTCTCTTTTGTGAAGTTTGGCTTCAGTTCAGCTGAGTGTAATTTAGCAAGGGGTGCAAACAGACAAAGAGAGGGCATCTAGGTCATTACTCTGGCCTGAAACTCAAACAGAGGCTCCTGAGCCTTTGGGAGAATTAACTTCATGATTTTGCCTGATTACAAATATTGATTTAATATTGAAATACACAAATATATTTAAAATATAACCTAGAGACACATTTTATCCCACAACACACTTGTGTGCCAGTCATATAATGCAATACTGCATAACTATTTGATGCCACTAATAAAATAAGCTGAAAGGGATTTATTTTGCAGTAATGATAATTATATGTTTAAATATGAGACTTGAATGTTAGCAAAAGACTAAGCCATTCAGTTGACTTTACAGCTGACCTACTACTTAATTTCTGTGTAATCCCTACTATTCGCTTCAGTATTAGAGACCACACACTCTGGGGCAGGTACAGCTGACTGCAACTTAATATTGCAATGCTGCCACAATTTAAAGTGCAACCACTTTAATTATAGGTCTCACAAGATGGATGAGACAAGCTGTGTGGTGTTGCACATTTGCCGCATACACAAATGTTTGCTTTCGCCTGGGTTCACCCTGAAGAAATATTTCTGCTGCAGCACAATGAAGCTTGGGTGGCACTCTTGTTGAGCAGACATATCCAGAGTTTGTTTCTATGCACTAGGTGTACAGTCTTTACTCCATTTAATGGCTGCTTGGTTATGCAAATACTTACAGTACCGTGTTTATACCCTTGTTACATTAGTTAGTGGCCAGTAAATTTAGTGGGTACAATTTGTTGTACAACACATCCTAACATTACATGTTCAAATTGATTGTTCATTTAAATACCCTTTTGTCTTTTTATATGTATTTAAATATAAACACATGTATTTTTATAGGCTGAGAAGGACTTCCCTGTCTGAAAATAATGGGTCACAATTCAATAATATTGAAAGTCTATCATACCTACATTCATAGTGAATATCATACCCATATCAGACACTTACAGGATTCGCAATTCACTCTATTCTTGGGTATGTTTTCACTGCAATATTTATGCAATCTATTTCAGAAGCAAAATAAAATAGTAATATTGGGTTTGATTCCTTGGACAAAGCTACTCTTTACAAAGAGTATTATGAAACAGTTATTGGACTCCATTTCTTACATTTTGAGGTTGCTGGATCTTGGAGACACTGGCAAAGATCATTTCAGACCTTTGTACTACTACTGTAGTCTGCAGTTTTAGCTGGTGCTACATTTCTCTTGTAGCAATGCCATGAATTCAGCAAAGCCTACTGCTAGTACTGCTTCTTCATGTACATACTCTGTGATCAAAAATGCCATCTGAACTGGGGCCATTGCCCTACTACTATATGGCTACAGAAATATGTTCTCTAGATTTATTCATTTTATGATCCATAAACTTCTCATATCTTCAAACATCTCTCAGTTAATTGAAGAAGCATTTTTTTTTTCTCCATGGTACGTTAAATCCTTATGGTTTCTCCAATGCACACACATACTCCTTCCTCACACACAATCACACAGACACATATTGTACTGTTGCAAATGAGTATAATATTTGATCCAAGACTGTAAGCCACTAAAATATATGCATAAGGCTCCAAAATTCAATAATTCTCAATTTGTTCAAAAAGAATAAATATATTCAGTTGTAATACTTTCCTAACATCACTAAGAAGGGATTATACTTCAAATACATTCTGAAACTTTGCACTGAGTTTGCTGATGGACTTTCACATCTCAGACTGAAACCATTAAACATATGATACTTTACGTTTGTGAGATTCTCACTTGCAGTCAGGCATTGCTCTTACAGAGCAGTCGAAAGCCTCGCTCCTGGTCTTCTGATTACACAGCTTTTTTGGGCACATGACCTTTCAAGTTCAAGTTCAAGTAGACCTTACTGCCATTCTATGCCATGCATTTCTGTGTGTACAGCAGAATGAAATTATGTTTCCCTGCTCAGGCTTTGCAATTGCATCATACGTAAGTACAATACTATGAAAATACAACTCTGACTGTATACAGCACTATAAGACGATAATAGAATAAATACACTAAATGTACAATGTACATATTTGTACAATATCACTGCACATAGAGCACAGGGCAAGACTGAACAGACAAGGAGGTATGATTCAGGGAGTATTAAATACAGTACTGAAACAGAATGTATTACATGAGGCATGTACCACAGACCCTGAGAAGAGAGAGTGCAAGTTCTTGGATAAAGCGTCTGTGCAGAGACAGTAAAATGACTAGTGCCAGGAGGTGTCAGGAGGGAGACTGGGCAGATAGGGTCTTTTGATTGATTTTGAGAATTTTGACAGCTTGGGAGAAGAAACTATTGTTGAGTCTTGTAGATCTGGTCTTGATGATGCGATATCTCCTACTGGAGGGCAGGAGGGTACAGAGACCGCAGGAAGGGTGGTGAGGGTCGGCTGTGATGTTCCTGGCCCTGTTGCTGCAGCGCCTCAGGTAGCTGTCCTGAATCAGAGGTAGGGACACTCCAGTGATGTTCTCCACTGCCTTCACTCTCGGTTGCAGGGACCTGCGGTCTGCGACGTTGCAGTTTCTATATAAGACTGTGATGCAGCTGGTCAGGACACTCTCAATGACACCACGATAGAGCGTGGTGAGGATTGAGGGGTGGAGCCTGGCTCTCCTGAGTTGTTGAAAGCAGATCCGTTGTTACGCCTTCTTGACCAGGGATGAGGTGTTCAGTGTCCAGGTGAGGTTCCCAGAGGTATTCACTCTGAGGAAGTTGAAGCTCTCTACGGCCTGCACAGCAGTGTTGTTGGTGAGCAGGGGAGTGAGCCTCATGATTCCACATGAAGTCCACAGTCATCTCCTTGGTCTTGTCCACATTAAGGGTCAGGTTGTTGATCAGCTGGTCCACCTCTGTTCTGTATGCAGACTTGTTGTTATCAGTGGTGAGGCCCACCACTGCGGTGTCCTCTGCAAACCTGATGATGCAGTTTGAGCTGTGCTTGGCAGTGCAGTCATGCGTCATCAAGGTGAGCAAGAGTCGGCTGAGCTCGGACTGCAGTTTGTTTATGGCTTCATAAAGTTCCCCCATCGTTTCCTAAGCATTAGCATTTGAGGTAATGAACACAGCCATGACTATTGCAGTGCTAAGTTCTCTTGGTAGATAGAACGGTCAGCATTTGATAGAGAGGTATTCAACAAGCGGCGAGCAGTGTGACAATATTTTTGTGGCGTTTGTACTCACATGTGCAATGGGCCAAATGTTCCTAACCACAGATGTAATACGCAAGTTCTGATGGCACAGGGAAGGGTTTAAACCTACTCAGGAATAACAATGAAACAAAAAGGTAGAGGAGTTTCTTCCAGTCCTGTCATTTTGCTCTGACTTACAATGGGAGATAAGAGTATTCTCAAATGCTTAGGTTGTTCTAATCCAATATGAAACCAAGTGAACGATCAACAACCTCATTATGTGTGATGCATTAATTCACATGGTCCCTTTGATATACATGTAAACACATGTGTTCACTCACCTTAATTAAGAAAAAGCTTAGCTGAAACAAACTCCGGCACGATCAGGGGCCTTAATGACCACGTTTGAGAACAACTGCTTTAAAGGCTGGAAAGACTTCAACACGCAAGCAGCAACACCATAAGAGTTAGACCTGAAGTATGACTGAATGCTCACCTTAAGGCAACATATGGTTGCATATCAGTGTCAGTCAATAGCTAGCTTTTTCAAATTGACACAATGCTTTCTGCCATTGCTCTCCAGTAGCTGTGGGAGCATGAGGTTAAAGAAACCCTGTAATGGGTGGTACAAGTGAATCACTGACTTCTTTGTACCAAAAAACAGGTTTAGTAGCACCACATATAAACACAATGATTGGTTCAACACCATATCATATGGGAGTTTCACTCAGTTGGTGTGTCAAGATGCTTCATTTTTCCTATCACTGTTCTACAGCAATAAGTAGTGAAAGAGGTAGCCAGCTAAGGTTGAATAGTTACATCATAAAAATGAAAAAATTGTCTTTCAATTAATGCAATTATTTGCATGCAAGTAATTTGATATAATATAAATATTAAAAGCATGTGGTGACCTGGTGTTTGTACACTGGATCTATGACACAGTCAAGGAGTTAAATCCATGTTTCCCTAACATGAACTGGTATTTTTGCTAGTAGGTTAGTGTTAATGGTACAATAAAAACCAACAAACTACATTTTGATGAGGTGCTTCCGTGGGTCTCAGTATTTAGCAATGCAAATAATCAGCAGCAATTAGCTTCCATACAGCCCTTCACAAATCCAGATCTGGCCAAACTTTTGTTTTTAGCAAGAGCTACTCTTCATCAAAATTCATGAACTGCTGAACAGTGCAATCTGAATATTACCATTCCTGTAAAAAACATTATTAAAAAAAAAACTCCAGGGGACAAATACCATAGTAACCCACATATGAAGTTTAAGAAAAACATCTCACAATTCCAAAAGGTATAACTCAAGGTACAACTCATCTGAAATGTACTAATGGGTTTTTCAAGTGAAAAAATACTGATTTCCCCACGCACAAACATATGTTATACCAGTAGAACAGCATTCTGTCTTACTCAATGTCCTCCTAATGGAAAGAGGAATACAGGCATCTTGTCTAACTGCAGCTTTGAGAACTGGGGACATATGGCTATACACTTATCATTATGGTGAGTGCATACACACTGCAGCGGTGTGATCTCCAGTGCCCCGCAGATGGATAATATTATAGAAAACATATATGATTATGATAATGACCACAAATCCTACCCTGCCCCTCATGTCATATTCCTTGCTATTTTTCTTTTCCCAAGTTGTTGAGATTAGAAATGGGAAACTATCCAGTATGTGAATGGCATAAAGCAATTTAATTTATTCCATAAAAACACTCCAGGACTTCCATATATGTCTGGTGTGAGTGTATGTGTTTCCATGTGTGTTTTTCATTTATTATTATGCAATGTATAATTGTTATTTTATTACAGTGTTGTTTCAGTTTTATCATCCTTTAAACATTATTTCATATTAGTACTTTGAAAGAGGCAAAAGGAATTGGAAAATGTTATGGAGTCGTTTAATGTAAGGGAACACTAAGGCAGACAGGCAATCACAATCTTTCATAACCACGATCTTGCCTGTTTATTTTTGGAATCCACTGTGACCATTTTGACAGGATTTCAAATTATTATGAAATGAATTTTTTTTTTTTGCCAATTCACTTTCTGGTTCACATTAGTATTTGGGTCAAGTCACTGAGGTGCAAGAGAGGGGCCCAAACTGAGTCAACTCTGGCCATGCAAGACAGGACAGCCTGCTGCTGATCTACACTGTGACCGAGTTTAGCTCAAGACCAAAATGCTTCGTCCCTCAGCCCGGCAGCCGTAATGCCTGTGCCTTACCTGTTTTCCATGTGTAGTATTTATCCTTGGGATGGTGTAAATCAGCTTTAGCTTGAGCAGCTATCAGAGACATGAAGAGGACCAGATAATTCCCAGTTCGCCATGTCCAGGCAACAGCGCCAAAGTCATCTTTTAGAATCATAGTCCAGCAGATTGACTTTATCTCCTCTCTTACCCCTGAAGAGGACAGAAAAATGGAAATATATCAGAGAACTGTCTTTACGTACTATGCCTGCCATGTCATGCCATGTTTTAACAATACACTACAAAGCATGACAATAGCAAACCATAATATGTTATGATAACAAAGAACAGCATCCCAATACATAAATTATGACTTATTTTAGGCAACACATAATTACTTGACATTACTGTACTGCACATTTCACTTGCATGTGTGGTTGTACATTAGAGCTTCAAAATCACAATGGACAACCCATTAACCATGAAAAGCAATAACAAATGGAAACAATGCTCATGCAAAATTTTTGGCACAAGCACTGGATCAAACAAATGTACCATGGGGCCCTGGCTGTATGTTTTGCCTGCTTTATATTAAGGCTATTTTTTCATTTGCGCACCTTGGAATACCAAGCCGTATTTTCTCATTTGCTTCATCAGTTTCTTTTGTTATGCCAGGCAAATGTGTTTTATGCATCACTGCATTGCAAATTCTGCTCATATATTTCCTTTAGGTGCTGTTTAACATGCCTCACCCTGCAGATGTCCAACTAGACTGACTCATTTAGTTAGTACTCCAGCCCCATGTCAGCTTACCCTGACCAATGCCCTGTTGGGTCCCTGTTGTTAGGCTTCTAAGATAGCCGAGTGTTGTACTTTATGCAATAACTATTGTGGGAAAAGAAATGCAAATCCAGTGGCACTGTTCTGGGACCCTCCAGCTTTAGCTCTCAGATTTTACAGTTCAGGTTGTGTCTCTTCAGTGGTATTGACATATTTCGTAATTTCATGAAAATGTTTTTCTGAATATTGTTTTCTTAATGCTTAAGCCAGCTGTGTGGTCCAATCTGGTTGGAATTTATGCTGCTAATGACATTTTTTACACTGTAGTAGGCATGGTTTTTTTGATCAGTAGGTGTTTTCATGGGCTAAAAATCTGTACCGTTGCATTTCACCAAGAACACTGAATAACAACATTATGGTACAAAACCCATGACCTAAAACAAGACTGTGGAACTCTTATCCAATCTTTCTAAAGCACATCTTTGCATTTAATACACATTCACACACATGACACATACATATAGCTTAAGACACAAACACACACACACACACACACACACACACACACACACACACACACACACACACACACACACGCACACACACATACATTCCATGAAAATCACTCTTGATCATAGGGCCTAAAGAGTGGTGAATTAGTTTTAAGTTAAACCCTTCATGGGTAATTGTGTAGACGTATACAAAGTGAATCCCAATATTGAATAAAAGAAGCTGTTAACACCTTTTTAACAGCTAGCTCATTTATTTCCACCTTTCACACTTATATCCTGAAGGCTGTGGAAGTGCCCCGATATTGCTGCTGTGCTGTAGGAGAGGATGCTAAGGAGCAAAGTGTTGACGTGTTAAAGCTAAAACTTTATAGCACATATTAAGCAAAGCCGACATACTTAGTGTGTTGTGAGTTAGGGGTTAAAATGCAATGTAGCACTAAACAACTGAAGATTATGCCTGAGACTGATTGTATTTGAAATGATTTTTATAGGGGTGTGTTAGTATAATATACTCAGCCCGAAAAGGCCAAAAAGCTTTACCTAATCCATGTAATACAATATGGATGAAATAGATTTTAGACACTTTTTTAAAGGATCCAAAAACACTTTTCAGAAAATGGGAAATTCACTTCTTTCTGCAATACAGATATTTGCTGTGGTTTGTATATCTGTGAAATATTCTACACTGAAATGGCCCATATTTCCATTTTCAATCTCGCAGTCTTTCACTGAAAGATTGAAAGGCATTTCCTTGAGGGTTCAATGTCTAGAACTTACCTTCAGTAAAAAAAAATCGAAGGTTGTTTTGACACAAAGACAATTTCAAATGTTGTGATCTGGAGAATTTTATCAAGGGATAACTCACCAATAAATAACCACTTGACCAAAGTCCTTGCAAATTACAAAGACACAAAAGCTACAAGATGGTGAGGGCAACATGGGGCCAATTAGATAATTTAATAATTATGCCAAATTCAGAATTCAAAACATTTTTACAGCACTACATAGTGTTTAAAAAGTGAGGAATTTAATTTGAGTATGCAAGCCTCGACAACAATACTACTGAATACTAACCATGGTCCAAATCCAGACCTGAGTTATGCTTTAGTACATTTTCCACAAAGGTCTATTGCTATCTTTACAACAGATTTAAACCTCAAATACACACAAGTGGCATATAAGTCATGTCTGGATTTGGCCCTAAAGTTGCTATGATAAAAACTGATACTGGTGTTTCTTTATTTGTGTGCTGTAAGTATTCATGACAGAACAAGACATCATGATATTTTACAAACTGATATTTATTATTTATGATGACTTGGAGCAGCAGGGGAAGAACTTATGCAGGAGAATATATATATATGGTTACTCAGAGTTTTATCCTAACTGAAAGAAGCCATTCCTCAGCTTAGCATACTGGATACAGTATAAGTGCTGCCATTCTTTATATTCTAAATGTGCATTTTACATTCATTCTCCGCCTTTCATATTTTTTTGCGTTTCTGAATACAATGTTCACAGTGGTAGAGGACCGGTTATCAATTTTAAATCTGTATTTGAATTATTTGAAAACAATTTCTCAGGAAAGCCAGCTGCTGCCAACTGATTTGGGTTTGATTTCATTCAGGAAAATGAGATCTCTTATCTGATTGCGTTCAGTGCGTTGCACTGACAGCTTATCTGATTTTGGCAAGAGGGAAAGAGTGAGAAAGCAACAGTGCAGGACAGGGGGCGGAAAGACAGAGTGGGGGAAGACCTACTTCCAGATGCTCGCTTAGGTAGGTAAAGATGTTTGTGATATTACAGTAGTTTTCAGTAAATGACCAAACGTGCATAAATCCTGCTAATTTCTAAATCCACCCCCTGCCCATTTGTATGAATCTGGCACTTATGTATGCAAACATATGCCAATTAGTGAGCGCTGCTTCCAGACTGCTGGAGCGCCAGGCAGGGAGTGGAGCCTTGTACTACGGGGGGCCAGCACACAGCGCATGGCAGAGACAAAGCCCATAGCCTCCTGCTGAGAGGAGCCTCACCTGACTGACAGGGTGCGAGAGTGTGTAGGTGTGTGAACGCGTCGAGGTGGGTGTTAACGCTTTTTGTATGCCTGTCGCTCACTCCCCTCCCACACCTGTGTCTCTCGGAAGCCCCAGGAAGGCATAAAAACCTGCAGCTTTTTAAAAAACAATTCCTTGCTCTATACTTTATGCAAAAAGTGGGTCACACAAAGCTCAGGTGATCTCCCTGTCAAAGAAGGACCAGAGAGCATTCAAACATGGTGCTGTCACAGAAAGACCATGATTAAATGGTACTGATGTCACATAACTCTGCTTTGTACATCCCAATGATGCTGCTCTCTGTTATTTCCACACGTTCATCGACACACAAAACGCTGTAATTCCACAGCACACATCAAGGGACACAAGGACTATTCCTGCTTCTCAGTTAACAGGTGGTCAAAATAATTAATGTTTGATTATGCTGCTGAAACAATCACTAAAGTGATGCTCGGGCCAAGGATCCTTTGGAATGCTGATCTTATCAAGGTTCCATCGGCCTTCTATCTTACGAGTTAGGTGCCAATTTGGCTGGAGAGAACACAAAGACGTCTATCCCCTTACCCAGGAGCTTCACTTCTGCTTACATCTCAGTCCAAATATTTACCCAGTCAGCTCATTTTGATCACATCAATCCTACCTTGGATTTTATCTGTGTCCTCCAACTGTTATCTGTGTGCATTAGTGCTTCTGTAGACACTGCTCCTCAAACACCTGCAACCTGCGCCTATGCACTATACACAAAATGTTTGTGAGGTTTTAGATTACTCCATCTGACAGCAATATCAAAGGTAATAGGTATAATAAGCACAAAGCATTGGGACAAAATGTGAGAAGAAAAGGATTTGGATTTTCAAGGCCTGCACAAGTTCAAATGACTTTTTCTTTTTCCCTGGTTTACTTTAGTAAGCACAGAGGAGGAGTGTTGACTTAGGACTTTACTGAACTGGTTGGAAAAGTTATGACCCTTCATTAGCTCAGAACAGGACAGCTATTTCACATTTGTGAAATACGCAATAATGTGCATCACAGCATATGGGAAATCAGTTTAGGATGAAAAACTATACCTTCCGCAGCCAAAGCACTCACACTTTCACTGAACTGACAATTTGTGGACTTATTTGTGGATTGTCTTTGGTGCTACAGACTCCCAAATATGCATGCTCTCTGAGAAGATGAGTGCATGGAAGATACCAGTGATATAAAATCGCTAGGAGCTATTTGACACAAGTATGAACTCGTTATGCCTTCTCCTTTAACAGATAACAACACAATAACCAGCTCCCATGACAGCAATGGACCATTCATATTCTTAAAAGGTATGATGCCTTGGAGGTCTGACACATAGGAAGGTGTGAAAGCTCGTTTACCACTCATTACATATTCTAAGATGTATACAGAGTCGGATGCACTAACATGGCACGTGAATATATGACTGAGAAAAGACTTACCTCAGCCATGTACCAGTGTGGAAGATGCACAACTTTCTGAGTCATGCAGGTTAAATGTGTGTATTCGATGGACTGTTTTTTTATTGCTGATAATTTGTTCAAAAGCTCCTACAATTATTTACATTTTAAATTATCACTTCTTTTACATTTTGTAAACACCCATTAAAAGTGGTTTCAGGTGAAGCTTTTTCTGGGTAATTACACATAGTTGTAACAAACAATCTGCAAACTGCATATCTGAATACACACATATGAACATAATGCAGAGCAAACGCAAAAGAGGATGAGCAGACAGTACCTGAACTGGAAAGATGACGGTCATCACTATGTGCTGGCAGGTGGGTGCGGAGGATCAGTGGCTCTTCCAGTCGTCAGCGGCGATAGAGCGGGAGGAGATGGAAGCCTCGTTTTTCACCTGACGCATCATCCGGTGGCTTATCCTTTTCGGCTTCCCTTCCGGAAGACCTGGAGGAGGCGGACTTTCCCGTCACAGCATCCCCCGCAGTCAGTGCGGATAACCCCCTGTGGCAATCAGGTTAGGTCAAGCCTCCGCCAAAATGAAATCCCTCCAGGGACCGGTCCCAGAACAGCGCAGCTGGGAGGAAAGAGAGGGGGAGAACATTCAGAGCAGGAAGAGAACAGACAGACTCTCTCTCTGGGAAAAAAGAGAGTCCCTGCAGCTTATTTTCTGTCACACAGGAGAGCACGTCAGAGGCGATGTTGATCTTGGGTGATGTGACTGGTCTGTTCTGAGACGGTGGGGTGATTTGCTGTCATCTCTCCAAACCTGTGTGCCTTCTGCACCTGTTGCGGAATGGCAGTGGCTTTGACCCCAACAGGAAACCTCCTGCAGGATGCTCCAGCAGGATTTGTGGTTGGGGGTGTGGATTTGTGAACATGCGGATAAGGAATGTCTGAAGTGAGATGCTGTGACATTTACTCGAGCCTCTTAGGAAAAAAGTGTCAACCCTTTTAATGATAATTACCCCTACTCCAGTCATTCTTAATGTACAGTGTTTACTTGGAAAAACCTATGAGGAAGGTTGCGCTGAAGGATAGCACTGTATTACACTTCAGAGCCGGATCCAAAGCTGTCCATCTATTTGCACAGGATCCCTCTGCTTATGTCACAGATCAGACAGTCATTCCAAGGGCTTACTCCTGAAGAATCGTCTTACCTTAATCCCCTAAAAATGGCAAAGGTTTAGACCAAAGAGCACAGTAAATAACTCGATATATTTGTCCTGGAAACTTGGCAATATCACTTGATCTCATACAGTATCTGTATGCATTAGTTCAGCAATATAACCCTAAATCTTCTAATTCTACATAGTGTGCTGTACTTGAATGATATTAGAAGAAGATCCCAAACATAAAGTAGGTGTGAAGGATTAGGTGTTCTGCACTGTAACTCATGTAACTTCACGCACAATCTGTTCAGTCAGAAGTTTTCAAACTCACACAAAAAGACACAAACAAATATTATTTTTCATGTTTGAGTGAAGTTAACCAAACACACACACACACACACACACACACACACACTAGTATTATGTAGGCGTGTAATTCTTAATTAGGACCTAAACACAGAGCGCAATAATTGCCATCATATAGTGTTGGCATTGTGAGTGTGGCTCTCATATGCTGTGTAACAAGCTGTCCTACATCTAAATTTAGTTTACCGCACAGTATCTAACCTACATGCCACTGTGAGTGAATCATTGTCTGGAAAATAAATGTACAATAATAATACCAAACAACTGAAAGTGGTGTACAATCATTCTGGCTAATCTAAAGCAATCAGCATCTGAATCTTTTTTTTCCGGAGAAAGAATGGCAATTTGTGGAGCTCTCTGCCCGCTCTCTCAAGCTGACCAAAAATCATTACCTGTCAACACAATAGAGGGCTGCATCCTGAAAGTCAATCCCACCGAATCCCAGATTCCACTAACATTGTGAGCCCCACCACCCCTTGCTCTCCTTCCCTCCCCTCTCTCTCTCTCTGACCACAGCGCTCCACTTCCCTCCTCATATTGACTTTCCAAACCATGCTCCAGTAAGCTCAAATCTCTCTGACCCCACGGCATTTCCCTAGGCTTTGAAGTGTGGTGCCGTTCCCCACCATTATGTCTCAAATGGCTCTGCTCGACGCCACTGCTTTTCGCATTTCCAAGTCTTCACCAGAAGAAAGAACATTTCATAGCTGTCTGAAGTGTCCCCCCCAACCCCTTCTTCCCTCAAGCAAGATCAATCTGAAACATGCGGTTCAAGTCCATCCAAGGGATAAGACGGAATCATTTACATTTATACTGGTGTGGCCTTTTATTCTTTTTGCATTAAAAAATGTTCAGCTATTTAAAATATGAACATCTTGACAAGCTTTGCACTTATCTGTGGTTTGCATCTTTTAATCTGATGATGCAACATTGGTTAATTCTACTGCAGTATTTTATGTCTCTGAAAATCACGAGCAGGAGTGAATATGATCATTCATGATAATATGATAATTACTGATGATGAGCCCTGATATACCATACATATTTCAGTCTTTTACTCATATTTTTAGAGAAATTGAAAATAGTCTGTCTCTAGTGTTCGGGTAACTACAATTTAACTGTGTGGACAATGCCACAGTCATATCCCAAATTTTCCCTAGATCTGAGATTGTCTTGACTGCACAGATGGAACTGAAAAATTGGTTACCATAAAAAAGAAAGCACACCACCTATTGTCAGTTTTGGATTACTTTCTCCTTAAGAATTCAATAAAACCGATTGCATACATTAAAGATTTTTATTTTTAAGATTTTCTGCCAGTGAGATCTCCTCTGCAGGAAGTCTGCTAGCTCGCTCAGACAAAAACAACTGAAGGTTGGCAGGGTTTTTAACCCTTACTAGTTAGTATGACATTGTCATCGTATCTATGAATTGCATCACCAGTATCAGACACTTAACACCAGCCAGCCATTAATTATGCATCCTGACAGTCAAAGGTGGTTGGCCAGCAGCACAACGACAGTAACAGAACTTTGTTGGCTGGCTACTTAAATAAGTGAGTATCTTTGTACATGTATGTGGAAACAAAGGTAGCTGAAACCTCTATCTTACCCCATATATTATTTGCGCAGATTCTACCTCCAGTCTTTGGATGCTGACAGTTGATACACTGCCGGTAGGCACAGCTTGCGCTGCACAGTTATGTTTCTTCTTTTTTTAAAAATTAAGTGCTCTTTGAAAGTCCATGATGTGAAGTGTTGCAATTAGCCATTACTCTTCCCAGGCAGTGTTACCAGCTCTCGCGAATCAAATAAACAACCTCACATGCAGAAACAAGCACAACAGTTTATACCTGAGGTTGGCTTACGGGAAGATGAATTCAACGTAACATATACCTAACACCTGTGATATTAAGGACATGTGAGTAGACATTGCTATTCTATGTACGAGTCTCCATACTTTTTCTATCAACGTTTGAAGTATGAAAGAAGCCGAAATTTGCTTATGTTAGGCGGACCTGGCAGCCTCATTCCCAGGCAGAAACACTATTTGAATGCAGACACTCGGCTGGCCAGGAGAGGCCATTGGAGAACAATGAGACCGATTATTTTACTTAGCTCATCCAATTTTTCTCTTTCATGGCTGAGCCATTTGTTGTCTCACCAGTGTGGAGTTTTGACTATAACGGGAAGAGTGGCTGCAACTTGACCACATGATGTAAAGTGAATCATGAACATGTACGTACCTTTACAAGACCCTTGCTTGGCTGGGTACATACCATTTTAGCAACCTACAAGCAATGGGGTGTGAAGTGCTCACCACAGGTCTTCTTTTAATTCTCTGTAGTGGGGTGCAATCAGGAGGACAGGTGTGTCTGTGAAAGCACATGCTATAAGACCAATAAACTCTTTCTGCTGCTACCCCTTCAAGCGCAGTATCACTTTTGTGTCTGCCTCCATGCTCCAATACTAGTGCAAAGGTATATAGTTATATATGAATGAGCAGAGGAAATGGTGTCAAGCAATATTTTCTTCTTCCTTTCTAGGTGTTGTGCACTGAAAAAAATCCAGTGTTTTGCATGTGACTGCCTGAAATAGCCACCTATTTTCACCTTTAAAATGCCTCCCCTACCTTGAAGTGTCACTGAACCTGTCAGGCTTGCACAGATCTAATTATAATGTAAGCATATACTCTGAAGTCAGGTGGATTTGTCAATTTGAGAAGCCTGATAAACATAAAGTAATTTGGTCTAATACTCCCCTTCAGTCTGACGTTTCGTCTTGAGCTGCCTCTCTGTCAGTGGGAAAGCGGATGTGAGCAGGGTAAATTGGCAGATACCATTAGTTAGCCTATGAACATATGCTTTGCTGTGAGATTTCTAAATTGCTATGATTAATTACAAAGTAAATGCGTTTAGACAGGGCACATTTTAAGAGACAACGCTGAGGCAGAAGGCTGTTTAGATACTGATGAATTAAAACAGTTATTTTCTCTGTATCAAATCGATTTTTAGGAAATTACAACGAGATTTCACTTTGGAAAGTTTAATTAGTTCTTTCGACCAACTGAATTCTGCACATATTGCTTTTAAGAAAATGGTCCAAAGCAAATGCATTTGACAGCTACTGCAAGTGTATTAATTAAAATAAAGCACACTCCATCAAACTGGTCAAGATTTGCTGTAGATATCAATGCAGTTATCTACTTGTTCATTTGCAGGTCTTCAATTCAATAACACAAAGTCTGATTGTTAGTTTGCATAAGGCTAGCTA
The DNA here is from genome assembly GCA_022829145.1 of Albula goreensis. Lineage (NCBI taxonomy): Eukaryota > Metazoa > Chordata > Actinopteri > Albuliformes > Albulidae > Albula > Albula goreensis. The sequence goes on along the minus strand of CM040745.1, from coordinate 10,646,058 downwards.
CACTTTAATATCCCTGAGGCATATTTGGGTGAGACAATGAAGTTGTGGCAGACAGTGATGGAGGTTAGGGGTTTCATGAAGCTCATAGTTGGTGGAGCTGAAATGACCTGTCAATAATCACTGAAACACTGTGTTCTCCACAGGGAAACAAAAACAATAACAACAGCAACAACAACAACAATAACGACTGGTTCAAATGACCAACCAACAACCATGCTCTTTTGCTGGCTGCAAGCTTTTTTGTTGTCATATTGTTTGTGGCAAACACAGGGATGTGGTGCTGCATTTTGTGAAATGGCTGTTTAGGCTTGGTTACTGGTCATACTTACTAATCATATGTGAAGAAAACCCTGCTATATATGATGCATTTAATATATTTTTTATCTGTCAGCGCAATTATCTAAAGATATGAATTTCTGTGAGGATTTTAGCAATATATTTAATTTAGCCTTTATGCAATGCATCTGACTAAAGGAGTTAGAGTATTATTGTTCACAATATTGCTAATTCAGTTAGAAATGCATTACTGGAAATCGGTTGGAGACCAGATTGTTCTCAGTAAAATGGTATCCTCATGTTTTGATTTCTCCACAGGTTCTGATTCACATCTGAGGTCACTATTTGTTTAGAGATTAATTCTGCAGCCATGCAAATTCATTACTGATTTACTGCCTGTTTTCTGTGGTTGAATAATGCATTCCAACTGAGCATGGGTCAGGACAAAGTAAATGGTTGCTTTATAAGATGGTGAGTGAGATGTAAATAAATGATGTATACATTATATATTATGCTAATTTATTGTTGAATGACATGTTTTGGTCACACATTTGTTGTATTTAACAAGTACTTTTAAATTTGCGTGCTGAATTATACAGGAGAGGAAATTATGTTTTTTCCTTTGGTATGCAGATTAGAAATGAACTATCTTAGCTGCTACATACCACATATAGGCATTTACACATACTTCATTGTTAGAGTGTGGATAAACAAAATTTCTCAGAAAATACAAATGCTAAAAACATATGTTGCTCAATTTCTCCTGCACAGTATGCCAATAATATTGTGGTGTTTCTGCACTATAGTGTTTGTGGCATATTATGGGATGTGACTAGGTGGTGTGTCTGAATCATATTTTTCAGAGAACTTCACTCTTACAGCAGATCATCTGTTTTGGCACCAAAGATTCAAGGTTTACTACACCCTAGCACACTACCACTACTGTGTGAGGCTACATTACTCCAATGCTTCTGCCAACATTCATCTGAAGAAATCAATCCTTAAAAAATACGTATTTTCCCCCAGGTTTTGGGCCTTGAGTCAATCAGTATAAAAATGTTTACACTGAAAGAAATGCATGTACAAGTGTAGACAGGAGCCTTGCGATGGCAAATAGAATTAGACTGCGTTTACAACTATTACTTCTCAAGCTTTCATTCATATTAACATACTAACCCCTATTAATTGCCCTGGCTGGCTGGTGTTATGTGAGAGTACAGTTTCTGTTTCATTACCCACATAATAATGATGAAATTACTAAACAGATATGCATTTTTGCTGAGTATCAGCAAATATGAATACAAAACAGTTTCAAGCTGTATGAATATATTTTCATCTTCCTTGACATTTTCAGGTTATTTTCCATCTTTTCTAGGTCCAATTGTGAGCTCCCTGGAGAAAAGGATTCTACTAATATTGCAGGAGGGACACCAGCAGGAAATGACTAATATTGTGTTCCAATGGTGTATCTGCCTTCAGATTCGTATGAGGCAAATTCTTTTTACAGGGATAAAATTTTATTTAGGAATTATTTCTTCTGCTATGCAAGTCATCTCACATTAAGTCATACTGAGAGTCACCATTTCCTAGTCATTTCAGCATATTGTTTATGTCTTTAGCCGGCCACTACTGGTGTTTCTGGAATATGTCTGGATTTTGTGCATGCTGATGTGTAACAGTGTTACAGATCTAGCAAAAACAGTCTGTAACCTGTGTGTATATGTACAGAGATTGCTGAGAGTGTTTGTGCAAGATCGCTAACACCAGAGTACGGCTGCTACCAGCACTGTGTGGTAGTGTGTGTTTGGTAAGAAAAGTACACAAAACACAGAAAACACACCTTGAATCATATTATTTTAAATAGTGCTTTGTATTACAACAATATTACTGTCGGGATGGCATCTAGATGTTTGCTTCCAGTGGTGCATTATAAGCCACACACAGGACATTTTTATACATACCTCCAAATATGTGATTGGACCTGTGCCAGTGGCTCTGATTTGATATTAAATACACAAATAAAATATGCTTAATGAACAAAGAGATAATTATGCAAAACTGTCATCACAGGAATCAAAAAGCCACGGGTATCAAAAGTCATGCAGCTCTCCAAAGTGTGTGTTTTTCATAAAGGTTCAAGACCGTTCCCTCTTCAGGTAATTCAGCTGTAAATAAAAGCAGCTTCAGACAGCACCGACCTTTGACATTACTTCTGATTCAGTAAATTTGCTTGGCATGAATCCATAAAATGGCTTGGTATAAGATGTATTTTAGTTGAATAGCATCAAACCCCAGCCAGCTGTTTCTGTTACTTGTAGTTACTATTTGGTTGGTTTCATTGAACACTAAACACTGTGGCCATTTTTACATAAGGATGCACCTGTACCTGTGTAGATTTGTAAATAGTTTTGAAACAAGAGGATATTGCTCAGTAAGTACAATGTAATATACATGGATGAAGAGTTAGTGGTGTTCGTAATTGCTCATGTGAAGCAGGGCCAGACTTATTGCATGTTAGTTATCATCATACGAGTTCCCAAAGGAGGCTGAACATACAAGTGATTTTTACATAGTAAATGTACTAAATGTATGAATTCAGATAAAGATGACCAACATGTGACAGAGCTTCTTTCACGTTTAAGTAAGAACACCATTAACCTGTATAACATATTATAGATATCGTAGATATTCTTTAATGACCTGTTGTTGCTATGGTAGCTGGGATTTAACTATTTATAGGTAAAGGTGAAACTTCATTTAAAGTTTTACTCAGAAGTCTATTCAGTGTCTATGAAGAACTGCTGGGTGAACTCCCAAAGAGTAATGTGGGTGTTCTCCACAGAAAGAAAAATCCTCTGAAATGTCTACTGCTGGGACAAAAGAGTGGCCCCCTAAAAAATACAGATTGATTCGGACTCATTTCTGAAGTTAGTTCTATTACGATGACAATTGAAAAATAGGTTCTCGTGTTCATGTTATAGCTCAGTTTGACCTTCACGGGAATATAATTTCATGTCTCTATAGACATTTTAAATACCATTGCACATACACTTAAATTAGATATCACTAATCTGCGAGAAAAGTCAAATTAGCATGAGCAAATGTGCCAGTGGGTTTGATGAGTTCATTTCTTCCTCATTTAGGCCAGTACAGGGCTGGTCATATTGATAAAGACAGTGAAATAATAAGCAAATGGTGACAACTTATTCATTAAAAAAACTTCTCATCGTCTATACCCGTACCTCCAGGACTTTTCTTCAGTAATGATAGATGACTTCATGCATCATTTAACCTTGGACAAACTTCCCTGTTTCATTAAGTGTGTGACAACCAAATCAATAGTTTTTGAGCTAAATATTTCGAAATTGACTTTCATCCTCCAACAAAGTTATTGCCGGGCTGTGTCTATTACTTGCACTGAAAAGGAGCACAAGTTGTATGCTTGCGTTAGTAGTGTATATTCTCTTAAAATAAAAATGATGAAACAGTAATACAGAGAGCCAGGGGTGATGACTGGTTAATTCAAATTGGGTAATAAAAAGGTAAAACATAATGCATATAATATATAGTACAACTTAAGGCAAGATATAAATTTTCCTTTCAATCGAAGTTAATAGTTCATAATTTTGCAGTTTTATTAGGGTACATAACTTATTGCGAGCTTTATTAATCACCTTTGTCTGAGCAACAGGGAATAGAATTTCAAATACTTCTCAAAACTGTGATGTTTCATATATGGACTTTAAGGAGTCATAATTTGTTATACAAATACAAAAACCATTATAACAGTTTTATAAACCTTTTTATAACAACTCCAATAGATACAAGATACAATGAAATGAAGCCCACAATGAGAAGTGCCCAGATGAAAAAGTGCACCATTAAGAGGGTTTAGTGAGGCAGCAAAGAGCTTCCACGACAAATAGCAGAGGCAGGATATGTGGAAAGAAATAGCTAGGTGCTAGCTAGTTGTTATGTTTTGTATGTTGGGGTAATGGTAAGTGCCTTTTGCAACTGCAGGGTAGCATCAGGGATCATTTTGCCTAAAACTGGATGTACAGTCCTGAGGTGGTAACAGCCTCTTCATTTCACTATCATGGCATATCAGACCTAACATGAGAAGCACACAACAGAATCATTATTTTTAACAACTGTAATATGTGCACTAGACGTAATGCAAAGCAATAATCAATTAGTAAAACAGATGAATGTTTCCATATTACAATCAAGTGTTACAAAGGAACTACTGGGGAATGTTTAAAATGACCATCCCTTCAAATGAATCATGAAGTCATTTTATTGTAACATGATGCCAGCTTAGTATTGAAGGATAATCTTTTTTTGATGGAATAACTACTTTCCTTTCCTTTTCCTTTCCAATAACTTTGCAGTTTTTATTCGTTATTCCGTTATGCACAGAATTGTTTTATTGTTTTTTTAAAATACTCAAACATATTGAATGATGGCAAAAACAAACTAACATGTTTCTTCGAAAACTTTGCAGATACAAGCACAAGGAATTTGTGAAACCGACAAGGTTGAAATTGTGTGCAAAAAATGTGGGACACTTTCAACTGAGAGAGTACACCTTTTGCCAATGCCGGTATTTATAAGAAAATTCCTCCAAATCGATTGGGCACTTTAGAGGTAGCTATTTTTTCCCCTTAAAGAACAATACAAGTCTCTCAGCAAGTCTATGACAGTGCCATGAGATAAAGAGCAAAGAGAAGAAATGGGGAAGTGAAAATAAAGGAATTTGCAAATAAATGAACCCTCTCCATACTTGGGTATCACAGAGGAACAACAAAGACAGCAGGAGTGCATAATTGATGGAAAAGTTCAGTGCAGTGCAGCCCTGATTAAATTGCAGCCTGGTTAACCAATTTATAATTAACACAGTGTGTTGAAGTAGAACTATAACAGCCAAGCCTTCTCTCCTGGGACTTGATAAGGGAATATAAATATGTTTCGTGGTGGCGGTGTGGAGGATGCTGGGTTTTAACGGGCGGGGTGGGGTGGGGGTAGTATTCTTAGGCATGTCTGAATGAGAAAGGTCAAATGATAAGAAAGACCAAACTTAATCCAAAGTGTCAGGCAAACCCAATGACAAAGCTACGACATATCGGACTGTTAATTGTTTATGCTTGTAGTACAACCAGTGGTGCAGGGTGAGCATGTCATGGGACAGCAGCTATACAACTGAGCACTGATAGAACTGCAGGCTGTTTAATATAAGACACTTAACCATTAATTAATGAATGAATATGCTATTATTGCATGATGAACCTTTATGACGCACACCGTCACTCACTCCCTATAAATGTCTTTATGATATTATTACACAGAAAATGATACATTAACTTGGTATTTTTAAGGGATTCACAGTTCCCATGATCCAGCTATGATCCAAATGTCAAGATATGAATCAGTTTGACCTTTTAGAACTAGTAATTGATGTCAATGGTCTAATTAACTTAGACGAGACCCATTGTAATCTCAATATTATTACCATATATCTTTCTGGATATTGTGTCTGACAACAATACGATCTCTGTGTTTTATCACTTTAATTAACTTTTTCCCCATGCGATTAATGCTTTTGATTCCATTACGCAGATATTACAGGTCGAAGCAGAGTAAGAAGCAGATGACCCATCCTGGTAGTTCTGCTGTGCTGTAAGTTTATTGCTAATGCTTTTCCTAATGAGTAGGAAAAGTGATGAAAAATGATAACACTAAGGAACAAAAAGTCTCATTCTTATATCAAATGATGAGCATAAACAAAGCATGTGTATTGTACATGGTTCAAGTTTGTGGGTGTCCATCCATTGAAGGTGAAGTGACAGGAGGAATGTAAGGGCTGATAGGAACCTGCTTGATTTTGGCTCAGTACATTTGTGGTTTGTTAGAGAGAAACAGAGCGCTACCAGTGAGCCAGAGTCAGGGAAAGTGTCTGCACCATACCTGACCACCCCCACCCCTTCCCTGGTTGAACAAACATTTGAATTAGGGATTAAACCTTGAGGCATATATCCTGCTTATCATGCTATGTAAAGAGCTTTGGCAAGTCAAGACTGCAAGGATGGATGTAAGAATGTACACATACTCTCCAGAGTGTGCTAAGACTCAGAGGATTTACACATGCTTCATAGAGCAAGCTATTTTCAACCACCCACCATTCGTCATACAAATGAATTTTATATACTTGGTCTGCACTGTTTTTATAAGGAGGCAATGTTTGAAACCACTTGTGAGATAAAATGGCAAAATGAAGAAACATAGAGCCAAAAACTGTGAATCAATATCAGAAAACATGGGTGGAATTGCTTTGGAATAGAGTTTGTTTAGTTTCTGTCAAACATATTGGTGAAAATCTATTTGTATCTTGGCACTAGTTTTATATCAAAAGTTTGGTATGCAGACAGATTTTAGGAATAATACATTAGTATTATAGTATAGAGTATAGAGAGTGCAGGCCTTGTATGTGCATGTCTTGTACAGAAGAATTTCATCCAATATCATGGTTTATTGGATGTAATTGAATGTGAAACCAATGGCAAAAATGCATACAAACACACAAAACAATATCAGCAAGCTCCTGGTTTGAATAAGACATGCATCATTACAATCTGAAACACCAACAATGAAATGTGAATGAGTGCTCCGCTTTGACTTTTCCTGCACATTATTTTCACAGACAATGAAACATGGTTTTAACATAGTTGAAGCCAGGAGAGAAACAAGAAACAATTGCTTTGTGGGTGGTTATAGCTTATAGTAAAATCTTTATACAAGAATTTCAAATTAATCAGGAAGCAGAAGAAGCCAATCTTTTGTTCACTTTTGTTCAAATAATTGTACACTTGCAGAAAAAACTAAGGTTCCTAAAGGGTTTTTTGCTTATCCTGCTGGGGGAACCCTTAAAGGTTCTTCTTTGATATGGACTTCACTCACAGGTTCTCTCTTAGAACCTTACTCTGAGGGTTATATAAAGAACCCCTAAAAGATATCTGTATCAAATATGAACCTTTAAGTGTTTTTTAAAGGTTCAACTTAGAAAAAAAAACATTTTTTGTAAGACTGTAAGACTGTAAGACTACTTTATACTATAATAAGGATGATGGACAACATATTGTCGAGTTCAATACGGAAATACAAAATTCTGCTTTGACATGACATTCAGTTGTATCCCTTTTTAATGCATAGGATTAATAAACCATTTTTAAATTGAATTTCCCTACGCTTGTCTGACAGAGGCAACAAAACACCAGGAACCATAACACCAAATTGTCCTGCAGCAGTGGAATCTAAACTAAAGCTACAGATTTAGAGGTAAGTACCAGGAGGTTATTTGAGGAAGTTGCTTTTGGTGCTATCTGTAACAATACTTCAGCACATATTATACCTATGTAATGTACAACAAGAAAATGATAATGATCCACACAGTCAGTTCCTAGGACATCATCTTTCCCTGCTCATGCACTTTCCTCTCATGGGCTATGATATGGATGCTCATAAACATTTCATATTCACACCGTCCATTAGAAACATAGCTATTCAAAACAAACCCAGCTAATGGGAAGATCACTCTCATTTTAATTCACTGGTGAATGCCTTTTATAAAGATGATTTCAATTGTGAAGAGATGAGAGCATCCGTAAGGTTAAATATTTCAGTTCTAATTCTTAAAAATGGTGGAAATGCTCTTCACATCTGTTGATCCTCCAGAATAACTTTAAACTGCAAAGGGTCCACAATAAGTGCAATATTTCTATGTGGCATTAGAATGTGGCCCCAACAAATCTGAAATAATAGTTGCTACAAGGAGTAATTTTTGAGAACATACTACTATATTAGCCACAATAAACCAGCAAATTCAGTATTTTCTATTAGGTATTTATCCAGACAGGTGGCCCTTTTCAAATGTGATGAGGTACACTTGAGAATCAGGGTCTTCTATAAATGGTGACAAGTGAATTACCCATGGTTTAAGATAAATGCTGTAAACATGGGTCTATCCTATTTTTGACATTTAGGGTTAAACCCTGGGTTTTGCTGTGAAATGGCAACCACACGATGGCTATGGTTACCAGGAGCATCATTCTGTGGAGCTACTGCACCAGCTCCCTAGCTCACTCAAACCCTCCATACGCGCTGTGGAGTGACGACAGTTGGAACCTGCTGCTGCAGACTAAAAGATATTCGGCAAGTGAAAAGTATTTCTTGAGCCTGCGATAGGACCCAGCCTGCGTTTTGGGCAGCACCTTAATGGACATTCAGTCAGCACTGCAGCCTTCTTTTATAAGAACTTAGAAACCCCGAGCCATACATAGACAAACATAAAAACCCAGGACATGTGAAAAGCCTGCAAATCACTTTGAGGACTTCTCATCTAGTATTTGCAACAGTATTCACATTGGTTCATTTTCTCTGCTGTGACAAATACATTTTATATGAATTCTCAAAGTGAATTGACCATGTGACATGCAGCCACATGGTCAATATGGGATGCCTGTGTTGACTTAATTCTGCCAGAGCCATCTCCGGAAGAGCTTTTGACAGAATGGTGACGTAAATTATTTTCTAGTTTGAGGGAAACAACCCTGTTGTCTCAAATGGCATGTCTCCTGTCTGCCTTTATATTTATACCCCGGCCCTGCCTGGATTGTGTCCATTTTGAACAAAAAGGATAGCAGCATTAAATCAAATTTCCAGGCTTGTGGACACAAATATTGATTCCACCTTCTACCAAGTGGTACATTCTTCTTGTAATAAGTTATAAAAAAACAGAGGAGGCTTTGGTTCAAGCAGAGTGTGACAGAAAATTACAGGTGAGGGAAATAAGAGAAAAGCCTGTTGAAGCAGCTTTAATGTGGTTTGAAGATTCTACGCAATGCGTTCTCATCCTCGGTAATGTCCCCAATCAGACCCAGAGGGAAACCTGAAAACACCTCTCATCCGTTAGGCCTGCCCCCCTGAGTACCCTTTCCGTAGCTGAGTTTCATCACTCTGTTTGCCTCTAATCACAGTGGATTTCAGAAAGGAGCTCTGCCTCGTTCCTACTGTCACGCCCATTAGTACAGCATGCCCTGTCACCCGACTAGTGGCCGGGGTCAGTTATTGGTGAACTTAGAAAAGCTGTTAAAGACAGCTGAAACGCCACTGCTCTCTTATTACCCACTGTGATGGGCCTGCATGGGTGAAACCTGCAGTCCCTGGGGTGTTTGGCCAAAGAGCCACAGGACTTCACTCAGTGGAGGAGTAGAGTTTGCTGAGAAGGCCATGACGGCACTTAAAAAATTGAGAAATTGAGCAACCTTCATATTTGAAATGAGCGCACATGTTGATTGTTTATTCCTCAGGCACAGCAAGCTCTCTCACTCAAACAGCACTCTGAAGATCAGAGACCAAAAGAGCAGCTGTTCAGTATGTGCAGTCAGCCATTCAGGTGTTCGAGCAATGCGATTCACACCCGTATACTTCACCAGCCTCAATGCTTGAGGATTTTTCAATAGATGTGCATTGAGTTCAAGTGTGAGTATTTTAACATGCTCACAATTATGAATGCAATGAAAATAAACACAAAAATGAACAATTAATTGCAAGAATATTTCTCTACAATGTTACTCGAAGCAATAAATTGTGGCTGTGCTAGAATATTACACAATTTAAATAAAGGATGTTGATATATAACACATTTGGGTAAACAGCTACAAATTTAAATAGAGTCTGCACTGCAAAATGAATCAAAGAGGAAATGCATATTGTTTAGTGTGTTTTAAGATATTTTCCAAATGTTACTTTTTGGCACATTCTGCTGTGCTATTTAATCTGTGAAGGCCGATAATTTCATGGAATTTAACTTATTTTTTATCTCTTTTCACAGGAAATTAAAGTCATTTGAGGAAAATAGCAGAGAAAATAATTAACTTTGTTCTGTATTTTTGACCATACCCCTTCCCTGTTCATGCGAAAAATTCGGGACAGTACATTTAATCTCCCCGATGTCTGTGTGTGTGTCTGTGTGCGTGTGTGTATGCACGTGTTTGAGTATGCGTATTTGCAAGTCATGAGCACTATATCAATCATATGCGCACAGCTAAATAATGAATCAAAACTGACAGGGCCGTGCATCATTGAACTGTCTGCCTGAACTTCCCTTCTGTCATGCCTATTATTGTTCAATTAAAAACAACAGTCTGCTCTGCCCAGCCAGCTGCTTTTCCCACATGCCAGCAACTGAGCAGAGCCCACAACACGCTGATCTGCAGCAGGACTTACCTATCTGCTCCTTCTTGCTTGAGGGAGAACAGTACAAATTGACTCAGTTAAGAAGGTGTGACTGTGACATAGAGAGTCTGTGATATGTGCTGTGCTAGCAGGATATCACTCTGCACTGCCATATGGATAATTGGATTTCATTCACAAGGTTGGAACAAACAGTCACAGTGTTCTTTTCCGATCAGTCCCATCAAAGATCACTTTTTTTTATCCTGTTTTCAGATTAGCACAATGTCTTTTCCAACGTCCAATCCTTTTTTTGGGACTGTGTGGAAAGAGTCCTCTTGTTCAATTTTAGATTAGAAAGATCCAGGCAAAAAGATCACATGGCTGTCTGTTCACTGATTGGGATAGATAAACATTTAGGCTCATTCAGCTTGACAGTATTGAGGTGCCTTCCCTCACAGACTGTTCCAAAGCATAACTGATAACTGATAACTGATAACTGATAACTGATAACTGATCACCAGTCACCTGTTTATGGGAAATAAGGACAGCACCTTGTCATTTGCACTGAATTGCTTAAGAGAGCATTGGGCAGTTACCAAAGCTCAGTGAGATGACTGAGGCCATGAGTCATTATCTTCACAATCAGCATGTTTGTGTTTTTTTCCATTTTTGTTTACCTCATTTATACTTGTTTTCATACAGTGATATTTCAACTGAGAAATCATCTTGAAAATATGTAATCAATACCGAGTCAAATTTACATACACCACATCATCAATTAATTTCTTACACAGTGTGATATGGTTTACATGACATTTTTTTTTTTAATGATAACACCATGCCAATTTTCTCCACTGCCTGGTTATACATCAAATGGCAATCAGGGAAATAGGTTTTTGGCACTGCCAGGCGTGACAACACAGGCAAAAGAGCTAGAAAACCTCCCTGAATACCATGTTATGCATAATTAAAGAAGAGCAATTGTCCATTAACATGTTTCCTTGTTAAAAAACCACTTGGCATAGTGAAAGTTTCATATTAAAAACCATCAATCACTGGTCAGTAGCAGTGGCCCAATAAACTGTAAATGTTCAAATGGAATTTTGGATGAGCAGAAAATCATTCAATGTACCCCAGTATCCAGTTATTTTATCACCAGAATGATACATACTGCTCTGAATGAAACATACTGGCTCAATGCAGTAACAATAAAATGCATTCATATTTACTTGAGTAAATAGTCATGCTAGGTAGAGGACTAAAATGTATTTAAGTTTGATCTGTTTGTGACAAACCAGGTAAAGAGTGAAGTCACTGCCAGGTTCGGTGTGTGCTTATACCATGGGGTGAGGAGGAAAATGCAAACTCTTTGTGTAATTCTAATACATCTCTTTTTTTAAAGGAAACACCAGAGAATTCATCTCCATGTCAGGGCTGTGACCTGCCCCATGAAGTGGTGGTACCGCAGAATGGCAGGGACGTTAAAAAGTTACCATGAACAACATGCCACATTGTTCAGAATGACAGTGCAGTCAATATTCCAGGGGAAATCATATGGGGAAATAATTAGTTAGTCATGGCAAATTTTTTCTAGGTAGTTATTTGATAACTCCCTAGATACCAGAATGGGAAAAGACATCTTGATAATGTCTTTTCTTTTGTAATTGCACCTTGATGATGCAAATATCATTGATGTGCATTGCTTCATAAACTTTGAGAATAATACATGACTATGGAGCTGTAAAAAAAACATAGCATTTGATGTAAAAACTGTAACTTCAAAAGCAGGTTGAGTGCCTCCAACAGCAGTATCTCCCCTGGAATCAAACCTGAAAACCCCTTCTACTTCCAGGGCCCTAGCCTAGTTTGGGAGATTGAGTTTTCTTTACAACATAATGGGAGGAGCTACAGTGAACTGTCACTCGTAAACTTATCTTGAAGCACTTAAAAACTTTGATTTCCACAGCAGGATGTAATGGTTGGCTCAAATCAGAGAGTCACTGAGAGTGGTATCTCTGCCTATTTTTGGTTTAATGAAGCCCCATTTTCCCATAACTGCCCTAACCATTACACTTCACTGCCACCCACTGTGCACTGTCATTGTGTCCTTGAGCAAGCTACCAATAAATGGATAATATGCCAAATGTGAGTGATACCCATGTCCTGGGGAAAGGGCTTCCACTAGGTAATGAAATTCTGTTGTAGAGGTCTCAGAGGGTTGTGTTCTTCAGACTCTGCTGTAATAAATAGCTGTAGGCACTGAAACAGGTATTCTTGACTTCAACGTGTCAAGTTGCTGTCGCTCTGTGCTGCACTAAAGAGGAGGAACTTGGCATTTTTGTCAATTAGTGACTGTAACTTCCAGGTATCCTGGAGGGTTATGGTACAGCGCAGCAGGTATGGTGAAACAGACCTTGCAAAAGCTGTGCTCACTGATATCCACTCTTGAATATGCGTGGAATGCAGGGTGTTGGTCACTGAGCCAGTCAGAGCTGCGCAGACACTGCCGGAGTCTGGCAAAAATTGATATCCTTTTTTTACCAAGATACCCCTGACAGTGTCATTAAGGGAAATATGCCCAAATACCTCAGCCCTAAGTGCATGTTTAAAATTTCAGAGCCAAAGATAATACAAAGGCTGTAATACTTTTAACGTCCTTGCTTTATCTTCTAGCCATACTTGGAAAAAGTGCAGTTCGGTGTAATTACCCCTCGTTTCAGTGGCTCAGCTTAGCGAGCTGGTCTGATTACATCTCACCTTGACCTGGCCTTGGATAACTGGATTGGCTAAAGCTGCTTCCATCTTCAAGCGGAACAATGCATTACTTAATAAACAGATAATAAGAGGAGATAACAAACCCGAATTCCATTAACAGCCCTGAAAGAAGTCCCTGGAACCCTGTCCACATATTCGGTCTGCTGGGATTTTAAGGGGTTGAGTTGGGTGTTACCCTTTAGAGGGAAAAACCCTTGAATTTAATGAGGATTTTTGTAAGATGGAGGTGAAGCTCTCTCCTGCTGTGCAGCCAGCAAGAAACTGAAGATGTAAGTATATGGTAAAATCACAATTCAATATTCAATTTCATTTTAGCAGTGTTTAGGTACTGTTTTCAATCAAAGTGCTTTGGAGATTTTATTTTTTAAACATTATTTTTTAATCTTCATTTTATTTTATTCTGCAATTAGAAATGTTTTCACGTTTTTATATTTTAGGTCTCTGTGTCTGTACTTCCCTCCTCTGAGATATAATTGCACTTTGATCCTGATCCATGCCCGGGTGGAGATGTTCAGTAAGTCGCTGTTGATAAGTGCGTGTGCTAAATACCTGTAATCTAATGTAATTAAAGTCAAAGTGTAATTGTTGTCTCTGTCAATCCACTCAGTTTCCCTCAGCTTTGAAGTCCACTCGCTGATCTGTGTGGTTGCAAGTGATGAAGCTGTAACAGTGGCAGACTCCGTGAGCCGTAAAAGAACCATGCGGCCCGAAAAAACCCAGCTGACTGAAACCATCTATCTCTGGCCAACAGCATATTCACTTCTCCATTGCCCCATAGGATGACATATTAAATCAGGATTTGACACTGTCCACATGGCTGTTTTATTGCATTGAGCAAACAGTCATATCATCCAGACCAAGTAATCATATGGATCTGGGAAGCACAGAAGGGCTAAAGTACACTTTTCAACACCTAAATTGAGAAGAAAATGTGGTGCCATTACTTGGTGCCTATTCGTTCCAATAGCTTTTCTGAGCATATTCAATAGAAAAATCACAGTTACATTGAATTTTAGCCCTAAAGTTCCTAAACAAGTAAATGTAGCAGTGTTTCACTACTGTAATACTACATCGTATACCAAGTTGCTATTGTGTCAAAACAACATCTTCTCCAATTTTAAGATTGACCAAAGAGAGCAATTTGTCTGCTATTATTGTGGTAGATTCTCAATATGTGTTGCTGAAAGGTGTTTCTCATGTTTTGAAAATACACTGCTTCCCTGGAATACATTATGAAAAAAAAAAAAAAACGTTTAGAACTGCAATATATGGAATGTCAGATATTGTCAGGAATTTGTTTCAAAAATGAAAAAAGAACAATAGTTCTTTTGTGAAAATATTATTACAGTACTATACTAATATAACAATGTTTAAAAAACTAGATCATCTCTCATCTCCTTTGCAACCACAAACAAAATGGAATAAGAATGGCATTAGCCCTGATATTCTTAGGCTCAAAGTCAGCCACAGAATGCACAGTGAGGGCAGAGTGGTGACAGGATTTGGGGAGAAGCCGAGAATAAAAGATGAAAATCTTTCCTTGTAAGAGTGTTTTATCGTCTAAAAATGCACCAGTCAATGCACATCTTTGATTGGTAGTCAGAAAAATGTGTTGTGCCTCACAAGTCAGTGTCAAATGTTTCACATTCTCATATCTTTAAATGCCTATAACTGATGTAAGGGAAATGTTGAATAAATCTATCCACATATTTTGGGAGCTAGAAAGAATAAAGCTGTTTGACTGACTGACTGACATAACATGAATTTTAATCAGTTCATTTATTTTCAGAATGCCAGGGAAGGCAAGAACAAAGCTTGAGGGTTTCTTTTGTGTTGGAGAATTTGTTTCAAGGAGATCAATACCCTGTTGCTTTGACAGAACACACTAAGAGAAAAAGTCAGCCCAGTGAAATGCATGCCAGTGCTTCAGAATAACATCTATTCAATAGAGCAGTCATCAACTGTATGTGTACAATAATAATTCCCAGGATGTTGGTTTCATTTGTCATGTACAAAAAATATACATTCTTTGGAATGTACGAAGACTGCAAAAATCTCACAATAGTTTTTTTGGCCCAACAATGTTTTCACTTTCACTACTTGATTATTGCAGATAACCATAATTCATATCTGATTTAGCGCATGCGTGCTTTTTCCTTGTTGTTTGTTGGAAGGCATGGTTCATTTGTAACATATTTGAATAATTAGGAAAATAAGGGAAAATAATGAGTTGGATTGACTTAAGTAATCTGATTGCTATTCTTAATAAATAGCACAATCAGAGCTTGTGGGATCACGTAAATGTGCAGCCTGCTGTGATCAGAATATCAGTGCAAAACCTAATGAGCAAGGGCTGCTTTTACACAAACCTCCGCTAATCCCAGGAATACTTAACTATTACTGCATATGCTTAAGAAAATGTTGAGGATAGAGAGCTGTAGGATTCCTTTGCTATCAGCATTTGCTTGCGCTAGTGTCATTCATAGTTAAAAAAAGGTTTTTTTTTTTTTTTCTGAAAGCAACTATTATGAATTGATCTTAACGAGACAGTAAATCAATATTAATATTTTGTGATTAATGTACAGTATATATATAAATGACCCGGTGGCTTGTGCTTACACCATACTAGCATGTGAGACCTTCAGAAGATAAAATTATTCTGTCCTCAGCTACCTATCTGAATAACTACTGCTACTTATACAAATGTGTCCTTTGCAAACGTCAGCAAACGCCCACCCCCAAAGACATGCAGGAAAAGGTCAACCATAAAACGCAAGCTTAAAATTAATTTTAGGTCTGGTATTTAAACACCATCTCTCTTCCCCTGCCTATTTGTAGAATTATGGAATATAAGCACTATTATTGCTCGTTCATAACCCAGTTATCATTCTTTGTTACAATAACATTCATTATGACACAATGATAATGTGCATACATTTACCAGGGTATCAGTGATCAATTCTAGGATGTAATATCCCTATTATTGATTTGTGATTGTGTAAAGTACTGTAATTGTACTTAATTTATACTGTATAACACACAGTATCAACTTGTTTGTGAATGGAAATGTCTGCACTTCAGTGATTGTTCATAGAAGTCCCCCTGTATTTTCACCTATTCTGGAAATAGAAACTGCTGACAATATGACATTGAAAAAGAAGACATCCAAATGATATATGACTGAACCCCAAGTGACAAATGTGGCACCATCTTTTGTTGCCTTTCAAATGTACTGAATATCTTCCGCATAACCTCAGGTGCAACTCAAAAGCAGGTTTATGACTTCAAAGGAAACATGAAAAATGTATGACTGAATGTTATATAATGTGTAATAAAGAAATTTGCACAGCAATCAAAATAGTAAATTGGAGATCATGATATACCTGGCATGGTACTGTCATATCAATACTTACCAGGAACACTGAAATGCTGAAGTTCATGGTTTTTTGTGAGATATTGTCGCTCAAAATTGTTTTTATTGCTCTCCATATGTACTTTTGAGATTGATTTGTACCTTCATGAATTCCAGTGATTTGAATGTACATATCAGAGCTGTACCTTACAGACTATAGAGGTGAATAGAGCCTCACATTTCTTTTGTGAAACAAGTCCCAGCTGGCTAGCTGGTAATTACGGAGAGTGTCAAAGTTGCTGCTAAGATGCTAAAGACACATTTGTCAACTAAACAGTGACTGCAAATAAAGATGTAGAAGTGGACTGAAGAGATATATGCCATATAAAACATTTTGAGTAAGTAAAAGTAAATGAGAATAAAAAAGTTTAGTTAAGTTGTGTTTAAGAAAAAAAAGGTTAGATATTTCAATGTCCATATGTATTTTCTGAAATGATACCATGATATAGAAAACTGACAATAGCAAAATCAAGGTCTAATTTATTGAGAATACAGTATTTGTCAGTTAGGGAAACAATATAAAGTACAATTATGATCAAACTGTAGGAGTCCTGCTTGGACTGACTATTGACATTACAGCAGTTGTATCCTCTATTTGCTCTACACATTGGAAGCAATTGCCTTCTCTGTGACTTTTTTTGCGCAATTATTATTGCTCAAATTATAGGTTACAACACAGGAAACTTTCCACTCAGGCACAAATTCTCTGCTGCATTCTGTCACGGCATCAGTCGTTCAGTCAGGTCAATGCTGTGCTTCCGTCACAGTAAGGAGACAAGATAGTCAACATATATGCAGAAGAACTGGATGATTTTACTGACAGTGTCATCCAATACAAGAGAAGCTCTGAGAATGTTTCTACATGCAGTGACATGATTTACAGAACTAATCCAATGTGTAAATGTAAGAGATCTAAGATAATCTAAGAATATTTATTCAATGCATCCATTTGCCTTGTCACTTTTCTGGACCTGTCTGCGCAAGAGTGACAAAAATGACAATATTCAACAGTGCACAATGTGAATCAAGAAGGGGCAAATTCAGTTAATGTTCAGACTGGTAACGGTGGAAAATGTGGCATAACACACATTTACTGCCCCTCATAGTGGCATCCCAGGTTTGCTCATAATTGTTTAATTTTCCCCAAATCTGACCTCTCTGCAGCCCTCTGCAGATGCACACGATCATGATACATCACCATCACCACCCAATGAGAAGAGCTGCATTTGTAGTTAGCTATTTAGTGTTGGACATTTCCCAGTGCTTTCCTTTGTTTATTGTTTTGCTGTCTTCATGTAAATGTGCTTAATATTTGTTCTGTTGTATTGTGGCATCGAAAGGAAGGGAGGGAGAGGGAGAGGGAGAGGGAGGGAGAAAGCAGCAGTGTACATTTGGTACATGAACAAAGAGTCAAAACATGAATAATGCTGCCAAGCAGAAAATGTGTTGGTCTTGTCCTGGCCTTGTACACAATAGATGAACACTGATTTGCTATAGGTCAACACCATCTTCCCTGCGGGAACTTCACAGATGTGTGATGTAACTGTTTATTTGAATGAAAGAGTGTAACGTTATTTATTTTCACATGCATGGTTCCACCTACACTTGTGCCATCAAAATAGGGCTCATACGGTGATTATTTCATTGCATGAATGTCCCATGTCTCTGTCCAACAGGGTATATTCCCTCCATTCAAAGGTGTGCTAAAGGATGCTTTCCCTTTTTCCAGGATTGCTACATGTGGCTATTTTCTGAGAGTGCTGTGGATGTCTAATACAATAGGGCCCTCCATGCACTTTCAGCCAGCCCCCCAGCTGAGCATTACAGCCGCCTGCATCAGAGAGGGAGTCTGGGCCCCACTACGGATTCTCTCAAATCTTTGTAGCATCCAGCAGTTAGGGCGAAAGTGGCCATCCCTGCCTAGGCAAATCCAATAAAATCTTCATGGGGCGACAGGTTCAATCAGTCAACGGCCAATTATGAGTCTCTCTCAGACCGAGGTCCAGAGGTAAACTGCTCCACCACCGTATTATTTATTTCTGAAGCTTTGGTGTGGAGGATTTTGAAACCACCCCAGAGGATCCAAGTCCTGGATATCATGATGGATCAAATCTGAAAACAGCTTATCCACTCAATGATTTGTTTTCTCTGGCTCCCTCTTATTTTATTTATGTTTAGATATAATTTTCCTTTTTTTTTGGTTAAACATCCAATTTTGAAGCTGCTTTGAACTGTCAGATATTATTTTCTGAAAAATCAACAGAGGCCAGATCTGAAAACAGTTTCCTGCTGGTCACATTTATTTAGGCTCTGTCTTTGTTCAAGCCATAATTTTTGAGAATAACTTGCTGCTAAATTGTATTAAATCTAGAATGGTCAGGACAAATACAGATCTATAACAGTCACCATCCATTAAATAGCAGCTACATCTTTTAAACTACAAACAAATCTACTGCAGTCAATCAATCATGCAATATTTTTGTACATGGCAGGCCACAAGAGGATGTTGCAAGGTTATGCTTTAAAATCACGCTGCAAAGTTCAGCCCAGTTCACATAGTTACATAAAAGCACAATCACAAAGACATCTTTTCAAATGGGGTTTAAAATAATCAATTGGGATTCATAACTGGAGAGTATAGCAGAGTTTAGCAGAGTGCAGAGATCAAAGTCTGAACTCAAGGGAACTAAGGTGTTACCAATGCTTCAAAACAAGTGAGTCGTTTTGCATTTGTTTGCCAGTAGTTTGACAAAAAAACTTTACTTAAATGCTCATATGGCTTAAGATCCATTTCAATGACCACTTAAATGATAACAATATACATAAGGATACCAGAGCATTTTCAGTACAATGACGATAACAAAGGGTATCACAGTAATGGAAGAGTGCACTTTAGGGTAAGGTAAAATATAGGGGAAGGCTGGATAAAATGCATTAAGCTAAATAAAAACCAAAATCACCACTGATTGATTTAACATTTGCATAGTTCCCTCATTCCTGTCACCGTTTACACAAGCAGCACATGTCTGTATTGTCAGTGTACATCTATCACGGGTAGTTGTTAGTACTTTTTTTCTCACCAGATTTCATCCCCATTACTCTTCTCCAGATTTGAAAGTGGCAGTTTTGCCCTGCTGCCCGCTCTCAGTAAAAGCCCTGCTGGTGGAGTGCATGCAGTATTCCATGTCACAGACTGCAGTCATAGCGTGCTCGCATCAATTCATTTGGAACCTGTTGCTGACTATCAGCTTATACACTTCTGTTAGCTGTGAATTTGTCATAAAAGTAATTAAGTATCCGTTTGAGGATATAGTGTGTTGAAAACAGAAGACATGATTGATTAGCTATGTGTGTACGTATGACATACTAGCTAAAGGAATGCAAGTTTAATGACAACAGTTTCACACTCTGTTCTCACATACTAAGAACACATCTCGGGTCATGTACTCTTCAAAACAGAGATATTGTAGATTAAGAAAAAGGGAAATCAGTCTTGAAGAATGAAATGTTGAAAACAGAGCAAAACCGTAGTCAGATGGATTCAGAATAGGCAACATTCATGACTGTATTTGAATCAAACAGCCGTCAATTTGATGCCAATAGCAGTTAAAGACCCACCTCAGTCACCCTGACATTTTTCAGCTGTATATCACATATGAAGGGACTGCAGTTTGCCAAAGGATTCCAGTGTCATCATTTCATTCTTCCATGTCATGAGTATTCAAGCACAACCAGTAAATTTGACTGGAATGTGCCTTTGAGCAGCAATGCTTTGTGGGTGGTCGACACATATCTCAGAAAAGGTGTGAAAATGCTCTCAAATTCCCATACGCAGCAGAAGGGTAACTCAGACATTCAGTGGGAATGCCGTCAAATTCAATTCAACTGTGTCAATTCAACTGTGAGAATATTAAACAATCCACAATAAAATACAATGTATCTTAGAATGGACAGTAGGCTGTAAAATCTTCAGCTTTCCTGTCGTTCGTGATGAACACACATTCAGGCACATGCTCAGAGCTTCCATCACTAATAGATATTGCTTTCCATCCTTTTTTAAAGAATCTGAAATCATTGTGGAACATACAGGTAAAAGGAAAAGAGTAAAAACAAACTACGTGGGTGACATAATTTCAAAGTTAAATTGACCCTGAGTGTGGTCTTATTCTGACATGTCTTTAAAATTTCAGTTCCAGTACAGTTAGGTTTATGCAGTATCTGCTAACATCCATCTGGAGGTGTAAATGAAAGTGGTCCATGTGTTGCCCGTTTGATTTGCGCTGATCTGAAATATGCAAATGCTGAAATTTTGAGTAGAATGGTTGGTCTCAGATAAGACATTCTCATTGGAAAAAATAACATTGAGGAACCAGTGGGGGCAACTGGGAATCAGAACTGAAGATGTTAAAATGGGAACAAATTATGTTCTAAAAAACGGAAAGGTGTCCAGGTTGATTTACCACAGCTCCTGGATGAGCTCAACAAACTGCAAAAGTTTCTTAATCTGTTGATCTGTCATTTTCTCTGTGTGTACAATACTTCCTTTGTCTGTTGAAGTATCTGAAATAATCCAGATGACTAAATTGGGTATAATTTTAGTGACCATGATGGTTTTCCTATTTGAGAAAAAAAAATAGTGTGTACCTATTATTTTTCCAAATCCTTCATATTTATTTTTAATTTCCACTAACACAAAACTAATCTGTACAATTTACAGCACTTTAATCTCCAATGACACAATCTGCCATTGTTATAATTATTAACAATTAATTGAATGTGTGAGTTTAATAATGGAATGGCCTGCTGAGACTGCATTTCTCACATACCTGTTCACAGCTGGGTCTGCGATTCCATCTCTTAACCTGCATTCTGTCTTTTTTTAGCCGATAATGTAAAAGGCCACAGCAGAATAAACAGCCTCTTCAATGCACAGACGCTGAGGCTTGAGTCACATCCATTATTGATAGCTTCTGTTTAAATATTGGATGACGCAAGACCTCTCTGAATCAAGAGTACGGTTGTAAAGACAAAGGTCTTTTGGAATAGCATGGTTCTTTCCATCTGCAACACATACAAATTCCAGCCTGCAGGGAATATTCCATTTAAGGATACTGTATGTGTACTGCTTCTAGGTTCTGTCATTCTTGGTAAATTACTGAGGAAACATATCCTTGGAATTCAGAATTATTCTAATGCTCCATTCCAGTAATATTTTTTTTTTTGTTTTATAATCAATCACCATTGTAGCATAATGTCATTTCATGACATTGTTTTCAGCAGATTTATTTATATGGAACGATAATGAGATTCTCCAAGAAACCATTGACCAGGATTGTAATCGGCTGAAATGAAGATCTTCGCGGCAGGACACCCTGGCCGCAATTGGGCTTTCTGTATTGCTGCGGCACTTCAAGGTCAGCCAGCTAATCGTTCTGCCCAAAAGTCTTTTTATTGAATCAGCAAGATGAAGACTGAACCATTTCCCAACATGATGTATTCCTTTTTACATTGCCAGTGTACATTTTAATAAATACTTCAAAATAATGAAGATTTTTTAAAAATCCATTTGTCAAAATGAGAGATGGCTTGAACTTCTGAAACTCAGTATATCAGTGTATTCAACTATGGTGCCCTGGTCACTGCAGTTACTCATTTAACTAAATTCCACCCTTTAAAGAATTTGCAGTGTGCTGTTTGACTCATGTAACTTTGCAGTCAAATGCTGGGACAGCAGTACAGGTGATCCTCACACATCGCGGCTTTCCACATCGCGGATTCGATTTTTCACGGGTCGGCAGCAAACAATTAAGTTACGGAAAAACTCCCTTTAAAATATAATTGTCCCTTGAAACGGACTAATCATGTGAGCACTATTCAGCGCAGAACTGCAGTCTGGTTTAAAATGCTCACAGTGCCCCGACGAACCGCCCAGCTGGAGGTGCTAGGTCGCATGCTTGTTTTGCTCACCAAGAGGAGCCGAACATTTTTTCCACATCATGGGGGTTAGGGGCTCCTGTACATGTCTGTCTGATGAAAAAAAGAATAATAATAATAAGCTATTCTTATGTATTGAATGAATTACATTGTGAATTTATAGACCAATGGTATGACCAAGAGAGAATGCCATCAATTAAGCATACAACTAAAAATACAGAAATAAATTCATAAGTAAAAACAAAAATTAGAACAAAGTATATTACTCTGATTCATAATTAATACTGAATACATGTGGGCCCTTATTCTGATAAATTACAACAATTTTATGATATATGTTTTCATCTTTTTGCCTGTCATGCAGTCTAAAAACATATGAACCACAATAAATGCAATCAAAACACGCTGAAAGTGCTTTCTATGAAAGCTATGCCATGATGGGATTCTCTGAAAGTGAATCAGTCGCACTGTGTGCTGTAGCCAAGTTTCCTTTCTTTGGCTACAACTCAAAGTATGTCACTCTCCCTACCCCATCTTACCTTTTTTGAATACTTTTCTCTTACTGAAAAATGTCTATGCAAACAAATAAAGGAATTCTCTGTTTACTGAACAAATTTGAGATGTTTGCCAAATAAAAACATATTTGAGGAAGAAATAATTCACTGACAGCAAACACTGCATTTCCGTCCCTTTCAAAATACAACTAATGAGAAAAGTTTCCATCAAATAGAAAAACAGGACCATAAAAAAGAGAAATACCAATGTTCACAGATAAATTGTCCCAATGAATAGCAATATCTCCTGTTATGCAACCTCACTTGGGGATACATTCTACTCAACATTTCAAAGATTACTTTTACTCTCTTTTGCATTGGAAACTAAAAAAGCTTTTTGACTTCATGATCCATGTTCAGTAAAGCTTGAATCATTTGCCGAGCTGACATCATTGTCCTTTTACAATATTGACTTCCTACATTTGAATTCACAGTTTTTCTTCAACATTGGTCTCAGAACTGAGTATGCCATCACTTGGAAATTAGAACTGTCCCTACTTTGTTATGTTTGGTAGCACAAAAATTGAGAAATAACATTCATAAAAAGGAGGATGTTATCAAATTTTAAAATAAATGAGAATGTGATTCTCTAATCCAAAAGTCGTAACTGATCCTGTTATAAGCATTGGTAATATTAATCGTTTGATAACTGTATAAGACTGGAGTGCTCTGGAGTAACATTAACTTTATATAAAATTATATATATGCTAAATGAGAGCTATAATTAAGTCTTGTGACTTAAGAAAATGTACACACTGAAATCCAAAAGAATATAAAAAATAAGTTAATGTTCTTCCTCTCACAATCAACTGAAACGTTGTGAGCTAACACTGCAATGTATTTGCTAAATTAAATGAATACTAACATTAATAACCTGTCACATTAGACATTGACTGGGTGGCATGTCCTTAATTGCATATTCAAATGTATGATATAATAAAACATAATGCTGCTGAAATAGTTACATATTAATGGAAAACACCATGAAGCTGATGTTCAGACCCTCCCAAAACTGGTACATGAGTGAAATTTGCCGAGTTTTGTGGTAATTTACTGTTTCAGCATTCTGTGGTCATACTGGAACATGAATGAATGAATGAATGAATACAACACTATATGAAAAAAACAAACGCACATTCAGCAATATTCATCAATTTTTAAGTGCTAGCCTCAATGGTACCTGTGATATAAGGCCAAGCTTGTTCTCTGCAACTGTGAAAAAAAGGCAGATTTTGTCCTAAAAATGGAACTGTGAGGAAGAGAGAGCCACAGTTTCAAAGCCCTGTGTGCGAAGGCTACTCTAATGCTTGCCCAGAGAGTTACGAGTACAAGTACTTTTTCATATCTGTACGCTTATTTAGGACTGGTGTGTACCAAGAAAAAGGCTGTGCCGTCAGTGAGCAAACCCACAGCATATATAACATGCACAAACACACACACACACACACACACACACACACACACACACAC
Source organism: Albula goreensis (assembly GCA_022829145.1). Classification (NCBI taxonomy): domain Eukaryota; kingdom Metazoa; phylum Chordata; class Actinopteri; order Albuliformes; family Albulidae; genus Albula; species Albula goreensis. Next base: position 10,621,407 of record CM040745.1, on the reverse strand, counting down.
ACACACACACACACACACACACACACACACACACACACACACACACACACAGATTTATATTTTATATGTCATTTCCTTTATAGACTTTGTACAGTAACAAGAGATAGCCTCCTCTGTGGATAACAGGAGGAGCTGGTGCCACAGAAGCTGGTTTAAATCTTCTTAAATCTATTATGGTAAGGCCATGACGTGAAGCAGCCTTGAGATTCACAGAATTAAACCATAATGGGCAGAGAATGTTGAGTCAAGGGTTCTCCTCTGCTGTCCCTGTGCTAGGGCTTTGTGAGAATTACAGAAGGGTTGTTTCAAATGGAAATAAAGTCAGGAAATGCACACCCTCCCATGAGTACAGTTTGAATCTCAGCTTGCCATTGTAATGAAAAAGCATTCAATTGAACAAGAGAAACCACTTGAGGAACATGGTGTTTATAAGTGTGCCAAACTGCTCAACACCACCAGGGTCCTACTTATAATGACAGATTCACAAACACTTCCTTGTTTATTAATGCTTATAATCAAAAGCTGTGCACGTTGTTTGACTAGGATGGAGTTCTGATAATCAGAAAAAACCATGTCTGGTTACAAAACACATTCTCTACAAATCATCCATTGAGGTGTTTCATTTCACATTTTAAAAATACTTCTTTATTTGTTAATAGAGAAATAGCCGGAATACCAGTATGTTTACCCTGTAACTACATTAGTTATTAGGACCGGATTTGAGACTGGATGTATTGTTTGCCACCGCAGTCACAACACAAAGTCACCACAATTGTAAAAAATGTAGCTAGCTAATTCTTTCTCTCTTTTCACGATAAATACCAGACCTTCAAACATTCATAGTTCAACTTTGTACATTACAAGTATTATGCAATTACCGTACATGCTAATACCCTGCTGTAATATTGCATCAATGTCAGTAGTTGCATAGTTCTTACACTAAGCTGGTCTTCTATTTGAATAGGAAATACCATTATTTCTGGTAGGCCATATAGGAATGAATGTAGCACTGTGTTTTGTTCCTACTATAAAGCCAAGAATCAACAGCAGCAATTTGAGCATCTTGCTGAAGGGCCCAAAATTCAAATCAAAATGGGGATTCGAACCTGTAATCCCATGAGTCCCATATCACTGCCCCAATTTACACAACACACTGACACTGCTTCCTGGCAGAGAGGAGACAGGGGACAGAAGGTCCCTTAGTTGCTGGAGGATATCCACATTGCAAATTACTGTCCAGATCACATCCAAGCCATTTTCCATATCTAAGGTACTGTAATTAAAAGAAGCCTGACTGTCTGCCTCAGGGTTATAGTTAATGCTTACATACACACACACGCACACGCACACGCACACGCACACACACACACACACACACACACACACACACACACACACACACACACACACACACACACACACACACACACACATACAAACAATCTGTATTAGCCTGCATACTATTGTTTTGAGACCAATCATCTCCTTTAATTATATGAATTATATGCATACAACAGCACAGAGAGTTGTAGAAAGAGAAGTGAGAACCATAATCCTGGCTGCTTCTAGGTTAGTTGTGATGAAATAATGAACTATCAAGGGAGCCCTGCAAGCAGAGAGGGCTGTGGTGTGTTTTAACAGGCTGAGCACAAGCTGGCACCTTGTACAGGACAGAGCAGGTTCATGTAAGTCTAGTTTTGAGGCAATAAGGCTTAATGAAGTTACTGTGAAAAAAAGTAAAAAAAAAAAAAATAATAATAATAAAACCAACATTCTTCACAGCGGTTTGGCCCAGAATTTCATTATGGCAGCGTATCTGCTCACTCTCAAGCACACTCCTCATTTTCTCTGCTATGAACTTAGCTCTGCCTTCATTTTTGTAAGAGGTCAGAAAAAATGTTTTATACCTCCTGTACTATCTAGAAATAACTAAAGAAATTGCCCTGTCCATATGAGGTGAAAACCTGTAGCTAGCCAATATTCTCTTCTATGCCCAAATTAATTTAAAGGGGCTGCCACAGTATCCTACAGATACAATGCATTAGCTTTGAAATAAAAATAGCCTTTTTTACTTCACATTCCATCTCCCCACTATTGCCTATTGCCTATACCACTCAGGAGACAGTTATTACATTTGAATGTATATGTATGTTTGTGTGTGTGTGTGTGTGTGTGTATGTTTGAATAAATGGATTTTTATTGTTTTTACATCTTTCATAATTATCATGAGATGGGATTTGACCCACACATTCATCACTGAAATAATGTATAGAGGGAGGCAGTCACTATCACCAGGGATGTATAGAAGTGTCAGATGACTTCATGGGAACACATTAGAGTACACTGAGGTCACTTGCATGGAGCGCAGTGATATGGACATGAGGTTGTGCAGACCTCAAAGATGGGTCCCAACAGACTATTAATCCCCCTCTCATTCCCACAAGTCTTATCTTCTTAAGTTCTTTAACCAAACGCTCGGCTGTCATTTTGAGCTTTAACAGAGAACTTTGAGGATCGTCAGAACCATCTAAGGCCTGACAGGGATTATGAACTTCTCATGTGTGGTGTTAAATCAAGGGAACATCAACAAAGGCATAAATGCAACCAAAATAATGAAAGGGGCTGGGGTGGGGGTCTATCAACAGTCATCTCACGTCACGATAAGGGTCTCTCAAAGCAAAGAGAAGGTCGACACTGCTTGTAATGGTGCTTTGCTGAGCTGCTGGGAGCATCTGTATGTGGGTGGGTTTTTGTTTGCATACTGCATGACCGGGCAGAGCAGGGCACCATAATTACCCAATACAAAGACAGACGTGAATAGTAATAATGGAAATAATTAGCAGTAACCTTCAGAGAGCGTTGCATGTTGCAGCTGTGCAGATACACAGTATGTATACAGCAAACTGCTGTCTGCATATATACAATCCTGGAAACCAAAGTAACTGAGTAGGAGTATGTTTTGAATGGCTTGGTGTGATATACTATATGTTCATTTGCAAGTAAATGCATTTACTATGGGTGACTGGGTTGTGGCAATTCATTCACTTCCATTTCTATCTTTGCAGTTGTGTGCAATGGCATGCATCCTCTATGCATCCTCTTCTTCAGGGTTTTTTTTTTATTATTATTTATTTATGGGAAAATAGATATAGTGCCAGATGTAGCAATAAGCTCATTTCCATCTGTGGTCCCCTTAGAGGTGGACAGGCTCTTACTCTGATGAAAGCATGTTTACATATTACATAGGAAAAACTGCAGTACCAAATGGAGTTAAAGGGAAGGATGGAAATGAACAAGTAGTAAAAGAGAGATAAGGATTCATAGTCAATAGTTGTGCATACTGTAATCACGGATGACTATGTGGGCCGCACTGATTTCATGATGCTATGACCTACTGTGAAGGATCACCCATGTCTTTTGGAATTTGTATAAGTAAGTATCAGTATAAATAAAGTGTTGTATCCAATGTTTTCCTAGTGAAATAGCTTAGTTTATTCAATTTTACCAAGCTCAGACTGACTTGCCTCCTATCAACAGACAAACTACGCCTTGCATGATGCATTTTCCTGTCTTTGGCCTTGTGATCATGGCCTAGGGATTGAATTTTGATACTAGTGGGTGCAGCTAATATCAAAATTGATCAGTTAAAACCAAAATTGACTGAAATCAAGCAGTATAAGTAGAAGCTGACTGACATGAGTAGCTTTATGAATTTTTACATCTGACATTACCACCAGTGTTTCTAGTGTTTTGCGTTTTATAAATCTTTTTTTTTTTTTTTATTTTTGGGAAAAAAACTAAATAAAAGAAAAAAGAGTCACTGGTGACCTGCACGTTTGCCCATCATAATATTTCATTGACCGTTTCTGTTAAGTTTACTTGCTGTCACATCACTTCCTCTTGTAACAGCCACATAAAGGAAGCATCAGAGATGAAATACAATTCACTCACCAATGACCAACAGGCCAATGGGTACTTCCCAGACTTGATGCCTCACAATACTGTAGTACTTTGTGAGAGTTAGTGCCAGACAAAAAAGAACAGCATCTTGAACAACACAAATGTGTAGATGCCCAGTGAGGGGTTCAGGGGAGGCCTGAAGCTGCTGGAACATGAAAAAGCCTGTCCGTAATTCCATCTCACATCATTCATTTCTGGTTGACTTTAGAGGTTCATGTATTATTGTAGGAAAGATGAAATGGGGGTGGGGTGGGGGTTTAAACACAAAAATCCTTTCTGTGAATCTGTTTTCCCTCTGTATAACCTCCAAACACTACCGCCCAGGCAGGCACTGTGCCTAGGCTTTCATACATTTCTCAACATTCAGTCAATCTCAATTCTGAACATCAAAATGCTCTAAAAGATTCTGTTATGCACACAAAAAGTAACCTTCTGCACATTCACACATATCGATTATGGATTTGAATACCACACAGACAGGAGATGCCTTTAAATAACACACACCAATATAACTGTCAATCATATTTATTTTACAACACAGATTGCAAAAAAAGGTCCCATTAATTATTTCTTTACACTGCATTGAATAAAAATCTTGGGGATCTTAGGACTAAAATGTCTTTTATAATCCCTTGTTATAAAAGAGACACTCTTCTTTCAATTGCTTCTAAAGTACAATGTTGAAAACACACTTCTGGTCTAATACTTTAAAAACTTAATGTAAGACCTATTTTCCTGCTGCAGTTCACAACAATACATTGCATTCATTTTATTTGTGTCAGCTTGCTGTAATTGCTGTGCAGCTATCGTGCAGAGTCACTGATTTTTACTCCATATGAATGGTTGTTTATATTTGTATTCACAAAGACCTCTCTATCGAGATCCATATAACACAGATCACTAAATCTGCACAACTTCTGCAGAACATACCGATCAGAAAAAAAAAGCAAAAACCTACTCTCTTATTCTGAGAGAAGACACAGCAAACTTGTTTTGGAAGCGTGTTACATTACGTTTACTCTCTTTGTGGCTGTCTTGGGAAAGAATTAGCAGAGCGCAGGTGAAGGAAGCCTAGGCAGTAGTTCCTTCGACATCAGGGAAATGTATCGGGGCCATTAAATTGACAAGTGTAATAAATAAAGTGGGAACAAACTTTCCTCAAAGTACATTTTATTATCTTACAGCATTAGGGACTTGTATTTCATGTCCATTGGTCCCACCAGAGGGATACCAACATGTTTTTTTTTTTTTTTTTTTTTTTTTTTAATGAAATTGGATAATTCTGTGCTCATTTACCTTCAAACCTTTGAATTTAGCTTTTACACATATGAGCACTCATTCTGCATCAGGGTTTGGGGTGGGGGAGAGACAGAGAGAGACATGTCATGTGTATTTTAATAATGAGGAACAGGTGATTAGCATGACTACTAAAGAACCCATCAAGACACCTCCTACATGTAGTTAATAGATCAATTATGTATAATAAAAGTGTGTAAAAAGCAATATCATATATTGTAACTAAGGTAAAACAAATTAGCAGGGAGAAAAAAATCTTGCATTTATTGGCTAGATTAAGTTTGTTTGATATAACTTGTGAACTAGTTGCCATATACTTAGCTATCAAGGCAGTTAACGATAACAACATACATACAATTTTATGTTTGTCATCATTCAAAAATATCAAATTGACAGCTCCCATTTACCATCTACAGATGTCTGCATTATCAGCTTCTTGGACATCTCAAATCTATGTCTTGCTTTTGAGATGGCCGAAAATGTTGGTGTCCTCAGTCTAATTTTGTTACAGGGTTCAATGAGAACATTGTCTTGAGGGAACTCATTATAAAGTTGATATTCTGTGTACTGAGGGAAAGGATTGGGAGGGTGACAGTTTTGGGACACTTTGCCACTCCATGGCTTTGGCATTGAGGCAGTGATTGAGTTAACCATGCATTCCTCACTGTACCGACAGAATTGGTTAAACACATGACTACCACATTGTTCTCTTATTCAGAAAACCTGGTTCCAATTGGACATTGAATGTACATTGAAATAACATTTTAAATGTATTGTTACAAATAATATAGATACTGAGTCAATTTAAGAGTGACTAAAGGGAAGAATATTTTATTAAATTAAATGATTTTGTTGAGTGAATTAGTTCATTTATACACATTTCTATATTAATTTTTCCACTTTGATAGTTAATTAAGTGCTCTTTGTAGATCAAACACACATTTTGTAGAACAAACAACCATAATTAAATGCATTTTAAACCCACAAAATACAACAAAAAAGTTAAAGGAGGTGAATATTTTCTGTACAGGAAGTTACCTCGGAGGCATCAAAGCTATTTCATGGCATCAATGAACTGATGACATGGTGCTCTGTGGTGTAAAATAAGAAGCACTCAGTGAGTCAGAGAGGAAGGCATGTCTGCACACTTCACTGTGCCACAGTGACATGGGCAAATATTAAATAAGCTTCTGTTGCATATGTGCTTCTTAGCAGTATCGGGGAATATCATTAAGGTTGTAACACTAGCTTTAAATCAAAAGGTTCTCAAGAAGAGCTTGACAGCACACCTGCCACACATTTTCCCTCAGTTCTATGGGCTGTACATCCAGAGCGTTGATTGGTGTACTACAGCAAAGAATCAATTCAAAATGTACCCATACAAGACACCCAATTATTCAAATGAAGCCATTCCACAAACAGCAACAATGCATTATGAACTGTATTTCCAGTTTGGTTGTCAAATCGTGGCTGTGGAGTGCTCTTCAAGCAAACATACTAACTGGCTCAGTGTCAAAATAGGGATGCTGGCATTCAACGGTATTATTGCATGCTTTCCATGCCATTATTGCTTTCAACTGTGTTATTGCTTCACAATGCTTAATTGTTATTTCAGGTACAATAAGTACCTAAACTATTCGTAATGGGTTTAACACACTTCACATTTAATTTGCTCCTCCCAATATTCATTTAGATCTGTGTGACTAAGACTATGGTAAATTCAATGGTAATTCTATTTGCCAGTCCATTACTGGCCATGTAGCAGAGTGAAGTAGAAGATTAATGTGTTTGCCATTTAGCTGTGTGTTCCTCAGATCAAATCTCAATTACACTCAACCATCTCATTAGTATTGCACCTGTGCCAACCAGACCAGCTCTGCACATCTGTTGACACACAGAAGTCTTTGTTTTCAACATTCATTGAGCGGGGGAGGGGTTTGCGTTTCTGAAGATATGCGTGTTGTCATAATTTCATTTAGAGCGTGGTGCACCATCTGTCACGGCAGGATGGAGGACAAAGGGTCAAAGTGCAGGACATCTGGTCACCCGCACTCCTGATCTTGACGATCCAAGCTTGGCCGGTAATTGCTGGGATGACCCAAGATTTGGACTCAAGATCAAATGTCACCCCGAGGGAGGCAGGCACCCGCACAGGGTTTCGTACGGCCAAACATATCAACTTTTATCTCGATTTACCAAGTTCCTTCCAAAAGGCCACTCATTCCAGAGATAACTGTTGAAGTATCATGATCCAAATTATCATCAATCTTTCAGCCACTGTAGAACCGAAAGACTCATTTTGAAAGACACATATTCAGTTTTAGTTCATCTCTGCTGCTGATGACTACTGAAGGTTTCTCACCCTGTTTGTCTCATCTTTTCTTTTTATATATCATTAAATTGGAAATAAATGTTGAACTTCATGCTTTAATTTCTGTTATTGTTAGTAAATTACATCTTTCTAAATTTGGCCCTTCTGCAGGTTGGCGTATTTCAGTCTGTTCCCTCTATCTGTGATTAGGTTTTTTTGCCCTGTCACATACTGTATTATTGTGCTACTGATTGTAATCTTCAGAACCTATTTTCCATTTTCAAATTTAGCAAAATCTAATAATCAAACTTTGTGAAAGCAATATATTGAATAGGTACTGGTTATATATTCAACATAAAATGGGCTTCTCTTGCACAGAGGCACAGATATGGGAAATATTTATAGGTAATGCAGCTGCCACAATGTACTTTCATAACAAGTACCCTTATTCATTCCAGAACTTACTCCTATGACTGTAGCCAGCGCAGAGGTTGTCTGTGAAAGTGTCCTGAGATGTAATGAAGTAGGCGGGACAGGACCTCAGCGGGCCCCTTGCTCATCCACCCGTTCTGGCACTTGCACACAGGCCAAGCAACAGGAGTGAGCCTGGCCTCGCTCTCCTCCCGCTCAGGAGGACGGACTCAAGGAGGCCGCCGGTCAGAGAGGGGAGCCGCTCCTGCCAATCTGCCATCCACTTCACCCACGACGAGGAGATCAGGCGGGCGTCGGGGGCCAGATCATTAGCATTCTAGAGACGGGGCTGGGTAATTGAAAAAAAACAGCGGAGGAGGCAGGGCGGGGGAGTAGATCCAATAGACTCCAGTGAGCGTTTGCATTTGCTGGCCGAATGCCTCTGACACTGGAGATGTACGGGGAGGACACCAGGGCTCTAGTATTGACGGGCGCGGTGCTGCAAGGGACCTGACCTTCAGACGATCCTTATCGGAGGCTTCATTGCCCCCAGTGTCTGTGGCTGTAATGAGATCAGGGAACCACAACCTCGTCTGCAATGCTAATGCCCCGAGTTCTACTGCCCCTGCAACCCTCACAGGGCATCTGACATGCCCACTGCCCCAGGGAGACGCACGCAGATTAGCACCAGGTACTGCCTCTGCCACTATCCCTTTCCCAGCTGCTCATATGGAAATAAATAAAATAAATATACAAGATATAAGGGATAAGAGAAAAGGAATCACAACACTTTGCAATACATGAGTAAATATTCAAATAGCTAAGGTTTTCAGATATTGAAATATTATTTATTGATGTACTGAAAAATTTTGAAAAATATAGTGATGTTTTCCAAAAAAATCCATACCTGAGCAATATGATGCAGTAAATCCAATTTGTTTGAGGGTATTAGTCATCATACCAGAGCACTGTGGACTATGAACAGAATGTGAATGTATAAAATGCTATATATTATGTAAGTTACAGATATGTTTTGTGCCATTGTTGGAGGGACCTTGACCTACATTCTCCTGCTAGCATTTAACTGAGAATCTCTTCCATTTAACTGAATAATACAGCGCAGTATTGATACAAGGTGAAAATCCACAGTTCCTAAATATGCATGTGGCGTACTCTCCTTTCCCTTTTATCTTCTGGCAACAAGCAAAACTTTGACAGAAGGTAAAAAAAAGACTTATGGAGTTTCATTCCTGAGGATAAAGGGATTATGAGGTTCAAAGGGATATTTAAATGTCGTCCACTGGACAACAGTATTCATTTGCATTTAATTCTTTAAAGTGCTCTCCCCTTTAAGGTTGGAGCATATTACACATACTGTAAGTGACCTTATATTAAACAAGTCGGGAAGAACAAAACTATGACTTATTTGCTTGCCATGTGACTTGGGCAGCTTTATTATTTATCACTGCATATTATTGACTCATGCAGCGGGATATCCAGCATAGATATTTGGGGTACCTTGCTATGGGGCCACTGTATGTGGGTGGACAGACACTAAAATTACCACTATTTGACTGATTCATTTGAAGATTCATAACAAGACTGACAGTGATTCCATCCATTTACATCCAACTCCTTAACCTGATATAAAAAATCTAACAATAGACACCTCCTCTACATCAGTGGCAAACTGGTGAACTCAAAACAGGGGAGGAACAAACTTTACCTTTGTACCTGTCATTATGTTCAACCTGTTCCCGTTTATCTTCCTTTGATTAACAATAAACAATGAATTCATGAAGTAATCTACACCAATTAATGTAAATAGAGTAAATGGCTTCTAGTTATATTATTATTATTGTAGGCTAATTTATGTTTCACAGTTGTTGATAGATTAAAAACGTCAAATGATATAACAAACATAACTCTATTTTCTATAGAACAGCAATTGCATTACAAACTGACATTGGTAAACGTTTACTCAATTTATGTCAGCTGGTGTTGATTACTTCCTGAATAGTTTGTTTTATTGTTAATCAAGGAAGATAAATGGGAACAGGTTGAACATAATAATAGGCACAAAGGTAAAGTTTGTTCCTCCCCTGTTTGAAGCTCACCAGTTGCCATTGCTCTACATATATCCAGATTGAAACTGAGGCTGTTGACAGATAAATGGAAAGGGAAACCCACAAAGACAACCCTTAAAAGGTGGCTTTATTTGGAGAATGATGCAATTCAACCACTGAACACATCTGCCACATTACAACTGAAGAACAGAGAACAGGGAGGCCTGGCATAACATGAAGCTCATAATGAGAGAGCTGAGTGCCCTAATGACTCAAACCCTCCCTCCCTGGACACCACTACAGACTATCATGTGTCGCCCCTTGGGGATTCTTCACCATGGAAGGCACTGGCATAGTTGAGATTTTATTTCAGATTGTCAGTTTATTGAGAGCAAGTGCTTTAACTGGATCAGCCCGTCCAAAGCCCATTTCGTTATGAAACTGATGGAGCATTACTTTAGTTTTGTAATATCCACTTTTCTGCACAAATATCTGTAAAAGTAATTAGCATATTCTACTGCAACACCCATTCTCTGACATGCAGCTCAGAAATGAATGTGCAAAAGAAAAAAGACCAAGAGGCCTGTCTGGGTTCTGAGTACAAGCAGTAAAGTGGGCCCTGTAAGGTATCTTTGGAAACTGAAGTCACTAACAGAGCAGAACAGATTTTCTTATCACCAGTGTTTCACTGACCATGGCTAGTTCATACCTCAAAACCAGTAACTTCATACGGATGGCTAACAATATGATCCATCAAAACAGTACATTTCATATAGTAGAATAAAAAACGCACAAAAAATATTGCATGGTAAGGCCACCCCCAACCACACCCTCACTCCCCAAAAAGCTGACATTTGACATGACAGTATCTCAATAGCTTAAGGGAGACACATCCCTGGATAACCTTCATCTCTATAGCCAGTGTAACAGTGATTGATCATCAGTTGTCATCAAATTGTCATTTAAGCATTTGATGCAGACACTTCTGAGTCTAATTAAAGTAAGTGGCTGAAGTAGAAAGTGAACTGAAAACAAGGTCAGACAGTGGATTTAAAAGTTGTCTTCATCAGCACAATGTCAGCAGAAGATGAAGAAGATGCAAGTGAGAGAAACAGTGAGTAGTGGTTTAGTGTCCTCATACATTGGGCCATGATGGCAAAGAAAGTCATGGCCCTGTATATAAAGACTTAAAACAAATAAAATCTAAATCTTGCTCCACATATCCCACATGCACACCAGACCACTACAGACCTATTGCCGTGTGACAGAGATATGAGACCTATTAAAATAAAGGGAAGTGTAGACATCTGCTCATTATTATAATTGTTCTTCTTCTTATTATTATTATTATTATTGTTATTAGTAGTAGTATTTATGGAATATTCTTCATCTTTGTTATAAGGAACGATCTTCATTGTTGTTTGTTATCAGCCATTATTTAATGTATTGATAGAGCAGAGCTAAAGCTGCCAGCAGCGTGTGCTCATGGTGACTGTCAGTCACAGGAAATCATTCTGTCAATGAGTCAAAAAGGATGGGCCCTTGTGAATCTGCATGGCCTCCGCTCTCCATTAATGGCAAACTCCACATAATTCACATAATGAGGGACTCTCAGGGCCCGGCGATTGTGATTTCAGATGCGCAGCTGTGGAAGATGCGCTCTTCCAGAGGGTGGGGAGGTGAGGTGAGGGCAGGGCAGGAGCGAGGGATCAAATTGCTGAAGGAGAGAGCAATTGAATCGATAGACCCTGGAAATGGGTTTCCCCCTGTTTGCAGGGACCAGATGGACATCAGAAGTGAAACACTGTCCGGATGGATGTCACATGGCAGATTGCAGGGAAAAAAGAAACAGAACGGGGAGTGTTTCATTTCTTAGTGCGCATGGACTGGCTGTGACACCGTCACAGATGGCCTGCATTTGACAGGCTTCTCTGATATACTGCACTGTATCTACACAATCACAATTTTCTTTTATAATATGTCTGTAAATTAGATATCATGTGTTTGTTTATGTATGTTTGTTTGTAAAAGAAAGATGTTAATGGGTAAAATTGAGTAATGTACTCCCTAAACACTGTGGACAAGCTGTCATATTTAGTGGTTTTCATTGACACTAGTGGGTTGATGAAAAGAGTAATTCCCTGAATAATTCTCACAGGTCAGTGTGAGGCATTATAGATGGATTTGATGGATTTGATAGATCAATGTTTTAACGGTTTTCAGTCTGTTTCTCTTGCTGAGAACCGTGTACATTGTGTATGGGGATTCTTATTGACTTCAGCAGTGGGTTAAAAGCTTGGCTGTCTATATTCTTTCCCCTTACCTTTGTCACTGTGCAGACCTGATTCATATGATCCAATCGATACCCTGTAGAGATGTTCAAAAAGGCTCCAAAATACCAGCCTCAGCAATAGATCAATATTTACAGGGTGGGATGCTGTTAGCAGCCGGGAAATAATTCTATCACAGGGTCATGTGACGGACTAATTCACAGGGGAGGGGCTGAACTCGTTTAGGTGATTCACAGCAGAACTCTACCACAACTCGGATGGAATCAGAGCAGTCTGTCTTCGAATATGAGTTATTCAAGGCTGGACATACTTGCCAGACAAAGCTGAGCATTTCTCTGACTGACTGCCATGCCTGGTGTACTTCAAAAACCAGCAAAACAGAAACACACCCACCCACACACGCACGCAAACACAAACACACACACACACACACAGGCTGCGCTCTGAGGAGAAAATAGAACCTCAGGACTCCAAGACCACATGGATGTGTACTGTATCCTTTCTTTGTAAACAGTGAATTTGATCATCCCCACTGAGCAGGAGGCTGTTGTGCTGACAAACGTTATTTATTTGTTTAACAAGTGCGTTTATCCACTCGTTCCTTTTTGTATTATCCTGTTTCATGGCAGGATATTTATGGATGCCACTCAAATTAAGTGCCTTTATTTAAGGGGGTACAGCAGAGCAGCACCTGGAAATTAAACCTGCAACCTCCTGGATGACAAGCCCTGCTCGTTAGGTACTGAATTATACTGTGTAACCATGCGAGATATCAATTTTCATTGCGCTGATGTCACTCTCTGTAAAATGAGATTGTGCTGCTGGGATGAAATAAAAGCCTTTGTGTAGCAGTCAAGACTATACATGAGAATTAATAGATATTACTTTGCAAGTCCACAAACATTAATGAGGAAATGGTGAAAATGTTGTGCAGCTGCAGCCGCTTTTTAAAGACCAAAATTCACAGCTCCACACTGAAAGAGCAGACTTCACAGGCTCTCTTGATCGTGTTCGACTGCATTTGGATCTTGGGGGTAAGAAAATAAACCACTGGACAGAATTTTCTAAACAAATCCAGTGAAAGAAAATAGTGTTTGGATGCTAGTGTGGCTACATGATTAATCTGTGAATTTTTGAATCATCATAGGGCGTGGGCTGACCTTATAATGCAGGGTAAGCTACTCCATGCTCTAAAAAGGGATACATTAGGGAGAGGGTAGCAAATGGAGTCGTCTGCCATTCAGAATCAAAACAAAGCATGAATGATGTGCGCCCATCTCCTTTCTCCCATTATGTACGCGTCTGTGCATTGCGCTTGTTGCACACTGTCCATAAAGAACCAGGCATTTCAAAAGCCCAGAATCAAAGACATCAACAAGTTGAGAACAACTACTGCATCCCCAAGAATAGGTGAATCATGTGGTAAAGTGTCTTTAAACTGTATTGTATGTCGGAAAGTTTGTTCACTAATTGGACACATGGATTAATTAAAATGAATAGCTCAATAAAAATGAAGGATATAGTACAACTGATAGCAGTCTTATTCATTAAAATAAGAACACTGTCAGTCATTTGACAATTTTCCACAAAATAAGGCATTTGGATTCATAGGCTTGGTGCCAACTGGCCTGAAGAAAGAATTGTAATTTGTCATGCTTCCTCAAATGGATTTAATTTACAGTATTTCAAACTAATAAAACCATGGTTGTATTGGACAATGGATGGACTGTTATAGAGAAATACTGCAATTGCAAAAATGTACATTTTTAACAAAAGTGAAATTTCCAGTGAGGGAAAACATTACATAGTTTACTGAATATACTTTCAGTGGTATGACTGCATTGTATTACATATGCCTTACTTGCACTCTATTTTGCTGCTAGTCTTTTGGTGGTTAACCCCTTTTGTTTTGATCATTGACAAGCCGACCACCTTTTTCCTCTTTAAGATAAAATAAATAAGTGGCATTCTATATTGTCATCTGAAGAACAGGTCTATTGAAACAGCAATAGAAGAAGCCCATTAAAAGGCTTCTGAATCATAAGGTCTCTCACCTTCCTGCCCTCTGGGGCTACCTAATTTTTCCTCTTCATTTTCAGTGACATTTTTAAATCTAAAACTTCCCTTACTCTGTGTCGAGAATAGAATACAGTGATAAAACAATATATCCATTGAAACATTTCCCCCAGAATGAAAATAGCTACATCCACCACAATCAGATTTCTATTGCATTACGACCTATTAACTCTGACATAAATAATATATAAGTTCACTTCTGCATTAGTTATGAACCTCAAAAGCAGCATAAAACCCTTGTACATATATATATATATATATTTTAGTCTGCTGCGAATTTTAATGCAAATTTGTGCAACTCATTTTCCTGTTTATCTCTTAGAGTTAACTGAGTTCGAGTCCCCAGTTCCCCACAGAGTGACTGCAGCCTGCTTGTTACCTGAAGAACTGGTCCCATATTGACGCCATCCTAACACACATATTAATCATACTGACACCTTGCTTGCATTAAACAAAGAAAACGTGTGCTTTGAATACATAAAGGTAACATCTGGTTGAGCTATCAAGAAGGCTATATGGTCCAGCTGTGCAACACCACTTCACTGAAAAATTAACTTTACGTGAAAAATGCCATATGTTTGTTTGTTTTTATTAAACACTTTGAAGACCGCACTCACATAATCCCGGGTGAGAGAAGCTATAGTAAATATTCAAACAAAATATTATGGTGATGTACAGCGCATGTGCTGTATTTGGCTTGAGGAACCAGTTGCAAGCTGTTACACTAGTAGGAAGAATGTTAGAAAGGTGTTCTTGCATGCCCAAATGATAAATATTCAACCACTCAAAATTTGTTGGTATAATATTCCATCAAAACTGTGCTGGGCAAACAAGTTTACTGAAACAAAATATACAGGTCCTCATCTGTAATTAATTAACACCAAACACTAAATGTTCATTAATATGAATGCTGGGGTATAAATGAACCGTTTTAATGGCAATCAGTGTGCCCTCATGGCTGTAAAACGGAGGAGGAAAATCAAATTGTCTTTTCCCCTCCAGCTCCTTCATATTGAGAGTTAATGTTCCATGCCTAGAGAGTTACAACTAATGACAGCCAGAGCCCACAGTGAAAAATGCTTCGTTAAAGCTTGCATACTTTACCCGAATGCCCATCTGCCCTGAGCCAGAACAGAGAGGTTTTCCATAGGCAGAGACACCTCGATCGGAGAGTTCTGTACAGCTTCTCTATTTTCAAAGGTATTTCAACAAATAGTCTGTACTCCAGAATGAACATCGCTCAGCATACGGTCGATGCAGCACCTTTACCTAATGTGTGTTGGAATCAGGGAGGTCTGGCTTGAACTTGGATGGTAATCTGAGAAAGCTGGAGCCCACCCCGTCCCCCCCCCCCCCCCCGCCCCCAGCCTCATCTCACCCCCCACACCCCCACCTCCCTCCACCCCAGCCCATGAGCCCTGTCACCTGGCCTGTCATCACTTCAGTCCCCTTCACCACCGCCATGCTCCTAGATGCAAATCCATTCATGTAAATCCCCCTCCAGCTATCTTTAATTCATCCCTTGGGGATAGCAGCCTTGCGCAAAGCTGTGCTCAATGCTTTTATCTAGTTCTGCCCCCCCCCCCCCCAGCCCCGACTCCTTCACACAGCATGTGTCCTGAAGTTACCGTGATCCCAGGATTTTTTGCGGTTGCCTATGCTAGGACTGCTTACATAATCACCTGTCTCTGGGTCAGTGCAAGTATGCACCTGCTCCTTCTGGACCGCCACCCCCCATACCCCCTGCTATGACTTGGCTCTCGGGGTCGCGCTCGAACCGACAGCCAGCGCATCACTTCACTTTCAGTCCTGGCACCATGGAGTGGCTGGAAACCCAGGCTGCAGACACACTCAGACCACCAACAGAAAACAGCAACAACAATAACAACCACAACGGCGGCGGAAAAAATCGAAGGTACAAAACTGATGCGCTTCTCTGAGGCACAGAAGAACAACCCAAACAGGGAATAAACCCTGGTCCCAGAAGAATGAGAGTAAGGCAGCTCTTACACTTACCTGTGCTCTTGCTGCTCGCTTCGCCACCGCTGTGTGCGCGTGTGAATGAGATTGAGAGAGAGCGCGACAGAGAGGCAGAGAGGGAGAGAGAGAGAGGGGAGTGCGTAAGTAGAGGAGGAGACAGCACTGCCGATGTGTGAGCACGGCTCCCTCCCAGAGCTCTTTTCACTCAGGAGACGCTCCAGCGCACGGAGGTGGAACTTCTCCCTCTAATGACATCGTCCTCTCTCTTTAAACTCATTGGCTGACAAGGATGATTCCCGTTTATCCAGCCCCGCCAACTCCCAATGATTCTGCCCTCCCCCTTGCTCGTCTCCTCATCCCTCCTTCTCCCTCCTTTTATCTCTCTGCCTCTAGTTCAGCTCATCTCTCTGCATGTGTTCCATGCCCCCACCTCTGTCATGCTCCTGATGCTCTTTTTCACATCGTACCTTCCTATCCTCCTGCAACTGCACTCAGTGCTCTTTGTTAGTCTTTTCTCTTTTGTCTATGCTTCCATCCGAACACTTCTTATTTCCTTCATCAAGCTCAACATTCTCACAGTGAAATCAGTGCATATCTATTGTTGAAACTAGTGGCTTAGAACATGTGTTGGATTATCGGCTTCTGTCTTCTATATTTTGTGGTCTTTCAGGGGGAGCATAATTTCCAGTCCATGAAACACGAGCCACAAATTTTATTACACTGTACATATATTCTCAGGGCAGAATTGCCTCTCTCAAACTAAGGCTCAACTTATATTAATTCCAACTGTGAGCCAAATAAGTATGTCACGAACATTTACTTCTCATGTTTATGCACTCCTGCCAAACCTTCTTGCTAATTTTATTTGAAGAAATGGAGAGACATTTCACAGACATGCTGAGAAAGGAAATTCCCCTTTATTTGCTCACTAACAATGAACTAGACAGCTACGTCACATCTATAAAATATACAAGACCATACATCATGGCACTTGGGAAACTATTTTAAGGAGGAAATCTGAAATTGTTGAAAGTATTGGAAGTACTCATACTTTCTGCGGCAACTCTTTTTTTTTTACTCTGATAATTTTAGTACATAATTTTCAAAGCACATGATGTGATATGTAATTAAAAAAAAAAAACATAAGAATGAGTCAAGAGGGCCTTTAAGACCCCCACACAAGTATTATTTCAAGTATTTTCACATATAGTCTAAGAGTTGCTGTATTGAAACAGACTAGTGGAAATGGAGCAGGCATGCTAAGCAACAGTGTATGCAATACAGTGGATGCGGCAGAAATATCTTTGCTGTTTCAGTCACATCTTCAACTCCCATTGCCCGTCATATAATATGCAACAATGCCTTAGAGGTGTTTCGAAGGAGATGAATAATGCAAAATGATGTAACTGAAGAACAATACATAACATCATGCTTAATATGCATGGCACAGAGCAGCTAAAGACAGGCAAAATTAAGTGCTTTATTGAAATATCTGTATTTAAGCTGGAAAGGTTTGTTAAAAAGCATTTTCATGGTTCAATGATGAGAAAGACCATCCTGACCAGAATATCAGTTAGTTTGAAAAAGAGTTTTGGAATGATAAAATGAAGGAGGGTTCTTTGCTTGTTTCAATGTTTTATTCAGGTACTACTTTAATGTAAAACAGAACTTAATTGTGCCACTTAAACTAATTATAATATAAAAACTTATTAAAGTAACCAAACTAGCCCCCATAATTCCCACAGGAAAATACGAGAGTTGCTTTATTCAGCATGGCTTTATCCAAGAAGCCTCCACTTCCTGCTTCTTTGACTTCTAATTGAATTCAGGAGAGAATACACACTATTGTTGGAACACACGCCTCGTCTGCCATTTTCTTGTTCCTACAATAATTGCATGTCTGAAGAAACTCTTTGATCTTCCCATTGTTTTTTCCCTTCATCCAGAGTGGAGTAATTGGCAGTTCCGATGCTATCCCCCTCCAACCCCCCGCCCGCTCATGTGTGATGTCCATCTGTGCTCATGTGTCCTGTAATTGGAGCTTCTCTCTCACCCTGAAGATCCCTCAGCTTGCCTACTCAGAAGCGAGCAGAATTTCCAAGTGATCCAATCTTTCAGATTCTACACACACAGAGGGCAAATGTGGAGGAGGACGGTATTATGCCAGTGGGCGATTTAAGTGAGTACATAAATGAATACTATGTATGACAGCTATGAGGAACTACCAGACATGCACTGGATTATGAGCTAAGTGTGTGGTTACTGCATAAACACATGCACAAATTGGTTTTGCTTGTTTGCCATGCTTAACCCTCTTCCATGGTTTGAAAATATATGTTTTTACAAACAAAACTGTATATAATAATAGCAAAGTAGTCATCAAGCAGCAAGCAGTGAATAAACAAACTCTTTCAACCAATTTAAACAGCATTTTAAAAATGTGTTTTTTCGTTTGTACGTGTGATTTGTCTAAAATTGAAATTCAAGATTTAACATTAATAATTGCACGTACGTTACGTAAGATGTTCCGACCAATGCAGAAGATCAATAAGTCAACAACTTGTTTATTTTATTTCATTACTGTATTGACTTTCCTGAAAATTGAGGTGCTGTGGTCAAAAAGTGTCTAAATCTACAGTATGGGATCAATTGCCCATGTCAGTCATCAGCAGTGAGACCAAAACTTTCATAAATATGCATCAAACATTTTTTATTCCTCCATTCACACAAATGTATCTGAAACTGTGAAACATCAAAGCATCAGTTTTACAAGCCTTGGGTTTTGCCTCTTCCACGTTTGAAACACAGCTCCATCTCTCTCTCTCTCTCTCTCTCTCTTCCTCTGAGTTCGGTCTAACCTCCTCAAAACTTTCAAAATATGTTTTCTGCTCTAGCACGGTTCTTGGTACACATCCAAATCAATGCAATGGATTATATCATATGGAAAAAAGAAACTAACCAAACATTGCTCACTTTTTAATCAATCAGGTAACATATTATATAAAAACAAAATATATATGCTAGATATGTAGGAAATAGGAGGTATCATGTGACAAATCATAAAAACTGAAACATATATGTATGTTAAGAAATTCATTATGTTAATGCACAATTTTAGGTCAGCCTCTCTTCCCAGTTGTACGCAGATATGTAAAATAGGCTTTGTCGCAGTTTTTCATCTTATCACAAAGCAGGTTACTGCGGTATGACGGCAATGTGGAGTAACTGTGAAATCAATGAACTGAAATCAGAAGGTCAACAGCTGTACCCTTGAACAAATGACTTAATCAGAATTGTATCAGTTCACATTCATAGATCATATGCGCAATGTGAGATTAGCAAGTGCATGTGGATAAAGGCGT
Organism: Albula goreensis; assembly: GCA_022829145.1. Lineage (NCBI taxonomy): Eukaryota > Metazoa > Chordata > Actinopteri > Albuliformes > Albulidae > Albula > Albula goreensis. The sequence continues at coordinate 10,601,654 of CM040745.1, read as the reverse complement.
CTGCTGAACAGATCAATAGCATCAGCCACCACTTCAAAATCAAGCATGCTGCTCTGCACTTTGACATGTTTGTTCCTACAGCAGCCGTCGTTATGAGGCTTTTAGCCAGTTCTCACACCTCACTGCCACGGTTTCTGATAAAAAAAAGTCATTGAAAAACCTCTTGGGATCAGTATGCTTAAGTCACTGATGGACCGGGCCAAGTCCTATTGAAAGAAAAACATTTATCTATGGCCATGCCACTAAACCAGGGCTGTCAATGTATTACAACAATTTAATTTTGCTGATAGACCAAAATAATCCATTGTTGATTATGGAATTGTAGGTAAACTTTTTAAAATCCACCTGGGCAATTGTTTTGCAAGTCATAATGCAAAGTAAATTTAAAGACATAATATACAGCTCAAGAATGTAGCTAAATGGGCTGCTCGTTCTTAGCTGATACTTAAGTCATGTGCATGTGTTCTTAAAAGTATTTGATCCGCTTTACATATTAATTGTATTAGTTCAGCTGGACAGCACTGTCACTCTACACTGGATTTCAAGCTGAAGTACATGGTCTCAGCCTACTGTGAAGGCATTTGAGATAAGCACTCAGCATCTTCAGGGGTGTGCTCAACTGAAATGCCAGGTAGGCTAATTAAATTTGGAAGCTAATTTGAACTTGTTCACAAGAGTTATCTACAAAGTATTCACAGAAAGAAAAGGAGTAGTGCCCTTTTGCTGTCTGCCATGAGAGAGAATATCACAACTATAAAGTCTATGTGCAGTGTGTGCGCAGTTTTGGTGTGAGGCATATTTCAGGCAGAATAACAAAACGACTTGTCCACTTCCAATAAACTTGAGTTTGAAAGGATTTTAAATAAAACTTTATTGTTAAACTGTCAGCTACCTTGTCTTGGTGACTCTTTGACTGGCTGCTGGGTGAGGGGTAGCTTGCTCTCCTGGATGTGGTTTTCTGATACATTAAAAAAAAGAGAATGTGTGACCTAGACAAGCCTTACAGAACCAGTTTTTCTGTGTTTATGCTCATTTGACTAATAAGTAACCTTAGCTATATGGCCTGTAAATATACTTGCATTGAAATCAGACTGATGGAAATAGACAGCCTTGATTTACTTGATTTCAATAACTTAATACATGCTATTACAAAAAAACCCATCGGACATGGTGTTCTTTACCCATACAACATGGGGGGTTATTTGTGTTATCACTTGGGGGGAAATGGCAGGAAGTACTCTGAGTGATGACATATGAAATGGAATAACACCCTTACTACTCTAACACTGACCGTCATTCTGATTCTTGGAATTATGTCTGTCCAACAGAATGTTGAGTATGACCTTTCGAGTTTATGTTCCATTGCAAAATAGGTAGACAACAAAATGAAAGCACTAAAATGGAAAATCAGTATACACACACATTTCATTCATGTGGAATTTCTAATGAATATCACTAATTAATTAATGTGTGTTGGAATATTAGAGATTGAAGAGATTTCTAAATAAGACCAAAGTCCAAATTCAATGGTATCAGTCACAGAAATGTCAATATTTCAAATTATCAAGGGGAACAGTGTCAAAAATCGTGACAGAATATGACAAACATGATAAAATTATCAGGAAAGAGGAAGAATGGGCTCAAGACGGAGCTCACTGACAGGGCACCCGCTAAAACCATCAGAATAATTACAAAAGAGCCACAGAATCTCCATGACCCACTCTCAACAAAATGTACAAATCGTTAGCCTCATAAAGACAATATTTATGATATTGCTGCCATTCAGAAACCACTGGTAACCAAGGCCAATGCATAGTGCTAAACCTGATGTGATGAGCACAAAACAGGGGCAAGCAAAAGGCACAAAACATCTACACAGGTTTATGTTTGGAGAGAGCTGAAGGACACCTTCAACCCACATTGTCTGTTCTGAGCTGATAAGGATGGTTGTGGTTCTGTTATGGTATGGGCAGCCACCTCCTGGGACTCATTGGGTCCAATTATTACCCTGAATGGTAGAATTACGGCCAAGAAATATGAAGCCAGGGTGCACCCCATTGTGCAAACATTGTTTCCTTAAGATGCCTCCATATTTGAAGATGATTATGCCCCCATACATGGCCTTAAATGGATTTAGGAGTGGTTTCATAAATGCCACAATGAAATGCCACTTTCCATGGCCCTCCAATCACCACATATAGCATCACTGAGCCTTTTGGGGAATATTCTATAACACACTTTTCAGCTAACAAACGTTCATAGATTGTTTTGTGTTTACATTGCAACATTTTGTTTATGCCCTGAGAACCCTTCTGGTGAAGAAAAGGTGGCATTTTTATGTCATGAAAGTCCATAAATAAAATACAGAGAAAAATATGAAGAACAAATTGTACTTCTCTGTGTATTGTTCCTCTATGATTTCTCAAAGATCACTCAATCAACTCATAACTAATATGTGGTGATGAAGGCTTTCATCTCCATATTTCCACTGACATAGGGGCCACAGGCACAGACAATTAAGAAGTACAATTTTGTCACCAGAAAAAGACACTGCAAAGGAAAATGGAAGTGACAAAATGCAAGTAAAAACAAAATAAAAATAAACTCAAAACACAAGAAAAAGGTTTAGTCATTACATGGAGTGAAAGAGTGTTTAAAATGCATGACATATTATATCACATACCTGCATCTGTTCATACAACATAAGATACAGCCCAGAACCATTAAATTTGATTTTAAATGTAGAATTTTGGTCTGCCAATGAATAAATATGAGAGCATTACTTGACAGTTTGAAGATCATTCTGTGTTATTGTGTGAAGTAAACATTAAAATGATGTCTGTAAAGGTGAGAGCTGCTGTGTGGAGTTAACATTAATGGAAAAAAAGGTATGAGTTGCTATGTGAAGTAAAGACTGATATGAGAGAAGTATGAGCCAGGGCCGTCACTATTCATTCACTTTCATTCATAATCAAAGACTGAGAACAAAGTCTGGAAAGGACCATTACTCCAATACATTTTCCTAGTTCATTGTGTGCTGTAAAGAATGCTAAGTGGTCTCCCAATAATTGGCAGTCCTGGCTTGTCAGGCCATTATCACATGCGGAGCCTTAACTTAAACCACTAGTACAAAAAATGCAATTTTCAAAAAGACAGGATTGTTTCCCAAAAAGAGCAAGCAATTGTAATGATGGTAACTGCAATGGTCTTCATCTGCTCTGAGAGTGAAATTACTCTTTATGATGATGTGATTTTTCTTCACTTTATATTTTAACACGCATTTTAATCATGGTAGTAAACCAATATTTTCCAGACTACAGCTAGATTTTTGGCATATCAATCCACTGTGTAATAAAGTGAATTAAGAGATACCTTTAATTTACATATTTCAAATTGTCCTTGCTTCACATTAACTAAAAATTGTAATCTGTATCTGTAATTAACTGTATTCATCATGATAATAGAAAGAGTATATTAGTCATTATAATCACAGCACAACTTTATGTTGATTATGACTGTTGTGGTCTCTCTTGTCATAAAAAAGTTGCTTAGTACAAATTAAATATCCTCAATTCCTCTTTATCTCATTTCATAACATACGTTCTAACCCATTTAAAATGTGACATCTTTATCCTGTTTGCACAGAGACTGAGCCTATCAGTTACTTTTTCAACCAGCTCCCCGAACTACTATGTTACCACTCTCAACCACTCTCAAACAGTTTTTTTTTTTTTTTTTGGAATATTTCAAGAATTCCATGAAGTAAAATTGGCTGAAGGAGGCATTCAAGAAAAATAAGTTATAACAGGAGTGTTTCAATATTCAGTACAAATTCTTTGGGAACCACAATGATTAAAGTCAAAACAGAAAATATGGTTTCATTGATATGACAGCTGGGTCCCTAACCAATGCCAGAGGCACAACAAGCCAAGCTTCTCACCGGGTGCCCACATTAAAATATGACATACACATTGAGGGCAAGTTGAATTGTGCAATCTTATTCTAATTGGGTACACTCCACATTAATGTGACATTCAGAAATCTGATGGAAAATGGGACTGTTAAAAAAAAAGCTGTAAGCTGTGGAAATAAAAAGACAGACCAGGGCACGCTTTAGCTCATTGCTGTAGCTGAGTCACACTACTCCCAGGCAAAAATGAATGATCAGTACAAGAGTCACTGAGTGAAAAATGTTAAGTCTGGTAAAGCAGCTAAAAAATTCCTCATATCCTCAGCATGGAATTCAACCTTGGCTTTGACTCTCCAAAATCGAGAGGTGTGACTGTTGGAGAAGAAAGGTAGATTCATGAATGGCTGTTCCACTTTTAAAACACTTTCAGACAGATTCACAGAGATATGTACTTTCTGTGAAAGTTCATGTCAATATCATATAAGTACATCAAGTTTGATCTATTACCTGTAAGCTAAACATACTCATGTTCACATATCTTTCTGTAAGTTAGAAAGTACTTGGAAAAACCTGTTACAACATTATCTTGCAAGACTGGTGGAGGAGAGAGGAAGACATCTTTTGAATTAACAAGATAGTTGGTCAAAGCACACTATACAGGCATAGCATTATGAATTAGGTGACCTGAACCATATTTTTAGTTACTACATTGAGCCTGTGTTTTTAAAAGGCTGTGCAGATTTTCTTTGAACTGGATTCACTTTTTAGTTTATAAATAGAATGAAGAAGACAAAAAAATCTGTTGAGGATATGGCAACCTTGTTTTTGTGTGTGTGTGTGTGTGTGTGTGTGTGTGTGTGTGTGTGTGTGTGTGTGTGTGTGTGTTATACATACATATCCCAATGCAGACAATGGACACCTAGAATGTCATTACTTGTCCTTCAATTGAAACTGACAGATATTTCTACAAAAGAACATTGAATTAGTATAATCACCATATGGCTGCCTCTCCAGAAAGTGCTAATGTGCTATATGGACTGAAGTAATGCCAGCATCTAGCAGTGCTGATACTGCCTAACACACCAGCAGTGATCCTGGAGCGAATAGTTATTGACCATCCAAATGTGTCAGAATTCACCACATGTAATTCCTACTGCTGTGTCCATCAAAACGTGAGCTCCATCGTAGCCCATTCATAACAGATCATCCAAGTATTCACACAATTGCCATGAAATGTTCCACTACTGAGCATTCATGCATACAGTCTGCGGGCCAATATACGTACTAACATGGAAAAGGTTATCCGCTTCACTTCTGCACACCTGTTTCATTTTTACAGCTGCTTAGAAAATATATTGACATTCATGCCCTGCGATCCCAATGAAGCACAATGACCTTTAACGACTCCAGATTTTATATGGACACAGGAACACAAAACATTTGTTTGCAAGGATATGCAATGCCCAACAACATTCTGTACACTTCCCGTCATTTACCTGTCTGCAAGTTTGCTTCGCCATGGCAACTTTTGTTTCACTTATTCAGCATATTTGGCCTGCTCAATAGCAGCATGTTGCCTCTGATTGCAGCATTTCCTTAAATTATTGATCTTGATACATTATTGATTTTGAAAGATTATTATAACTCCTACACACTTTTTTAATTCAAAACGAGGACCACATCACCACCTCAAATTGCTGAGTCACTATTAAAAATTATTGTAGATCTCGCAAACGTTAGACAGCAGTGTTAGTCACAACAACAATGACAACAATGTCAGATTGCATTATTGTGTAGAATGCCAGTCCAGTGAAAGCCAGAGGGAAAGCAGTTTGCGGCAGTAAGTAGTTTAATGCAGCAACCTTAAAGGCATGATAAATATAGAGTGAATGCTGGGGGAGACTTGCAGGAGTGACCAGTGGCATACTAACCGTGTGACCATCTAGTCTGAGAGAGAGAAAAAAAACAGTAAATGAAATTTTGATACTATTGTTTTATCTGGTCTTGACCTCTTGCTTACTTGGAAGGTGCTGGTGCTTCAGTGTGTACAAGGAATTATGTTAGCTTTAGCTCCAATGGTGGTAAATGAGAAGCAGACACAAAGAGCACATAATCAGCTATCCAATTACAAAATGAACAATGATAGCAATAAACACAATATTATGGAAAATTAATAGGAAGTTTTACTGCTGAACATGCTTGTAATAATATAAAAGTATCAAAGGTAATGATCTCAGCCCTGCCCCTGACTGCCACAAACAGCACAGGTAAGCAAAGGCCAAGCACTCAGAGCTACCCATCATACAGCATTAGCTTCTTCCTGAATCATCAGTGGATCATTCATTGAAATTGCATTTTAATCCCTCCTGTCTTGTGTGCTGAGACATTCATGAATTAAAATAACATTCAGTGATGTAGAGTCCTTAACATCTGCCATGGAAATGCAGTCAGCAAAAAAGTGATTCTTGCAGACATTTTCAGTCATTCTCACAGATGGTACTGACCTCCATAATGGCACGACAGTGGAGGATGCATTTGAATAATGCAAAGTCTTTAATTAAACTCCTATTGGAGTGGTAATTTTAAAGATAACACTAATTATTAATGTTTCCTTGTACAGTTCTTCACTTAATCGTTAACCATAGTCTACTGCTGACCTTCAATAGCTGGCAAGGGAAATTCTCATAAAGTAACACCAATTAGCAGTTTGCCACAGAATAGTCTTGGCTGCATTATTATTTTAACACCACCTACAAAATGCTCAATTCCCCAATTGTCCATGGGAGAAACATGATTGCGCATAGTTAATCATTTAAAAAATAGTTCAATAGAAGAACCTGTAGAATAACACAAGGAACACTAATCCTTGAGAAAGACATCTTCTATAATAAAGGATGGTATTAATTTGGCTCAAAGCATAATCATAGATTGAGAATAAGATGTCTGCCAATGGAAAATCACTGTACAATTCTGACAAATGTGGCTGATGTATAAACAAAAACTGCAATGACTCTCAATGACATGATACCCTCAGGGAATACCGCTCAGATCCACAGCTTCCCCACAAACTCATGTATTACAGCGTATGCTCAGTGTGCTTGGTTTTATGCTTCCCATTCAAAATCATCCATCTTCAAATCAGCTCAACCCTGTAAGTAATACAAGGTGCAATGTTTCTGTGCATCGTTGTGAATGTCAAAAATCTTCTCAGATTTGTAATACTGTGAGTCCGCATCTGGGAACAGATGATGGACATTCATTAACATTTACCATGTTAATTGAAAAGGCACCCAACATACATAGTTGTGGTGTATTTCTGTGTGATGGAGTGTGTTTGTGCATGTGTGAGTGTGACAGAGAGTGAGAGCCAGAGAGAGAGAGAGAGAGCAAGAGAGAGAGTTATGAAACTCTGCTGTGATGCAGGCTGAGGGATAGCCCGAGGATGAACAGTGTGTGTGTGTGTGTGAGGCGTCGGGGGATGCAGCGCCATAAAGCAGGACTCGGCTGCCATCTCGCACATGGGTAGAGCACCATCAAGGCACAGGTTGTCAAGGCACTCCTCTGACCCAGCATCCACCCCCCAGCTGTGTGATGTTCACTCTAACTTCAATCTTCTATTTCATTAAGGTTGCTTAAATCATGCCTTCACATTTGCTTTGAACTCATTTACAACTAATGGTTTACTTCTAATGACCAGGAGTGCATATTATCACCAGGATCAAGGTGGGAAACCCTAGCTGTTGGGAGAGTTGATGTCAAAAACATAGACAATGAGCACCTGCTTAGATACATCCCATTCTCACAGGTATTAGCAGTGTTCTGCTCACAGGAAATCAGCTGTTCAACCCTAGAACAGGCTCTACCCTCTTAACTACATGCACCTGCACACTTTGAGTAGGTATGTACAGAAGACCTGATTCTTTCACACAGTTGAGGATAAGAGCCTCAAACCCCATTTATATGGATGAGGTTATCGTTGGGCTTCTTTTCATAACATTTTCCCAGGCAGCATGGTGTTTGGTATTTGGTCACCATTCCTGCTGCATGTCAGAGCTTCATTTTTTTTTGCACCAGGTCTGCTGCCAAAGACTCTGACCCAATTTCTTGTCACTGTTGGGTCTTGGAGATTCAGACATCCTTCTAAATTCCACCCATTCAACACCCTTTTGGTGTTAGCATTATTCAGGTGCTAAGTGCAATTTATGTGCACATAATTTGTTACATTTATTTTCATTTCATCAAAATACCTTACTGCTGACATTTGCTATTTGATTTTCCAGGTGAAAACTACAGCTTTAATACCACTCAACCTATTAGAATTGAAGATTTTCTATTATTTCAAAGTTTTGAGCCAATATAAATCATAAGTATACAGCTATGGTGTAAAACTTTAATTTAAACATTAAATTGCTTATTACCTATCGCTAAAGTAAATCGATGGATAGTAAGAGATCTAGCACTTCTTACAAAATATTACTAGAACTAGCACACGTATTTCTCATATGATAATAGTTCAAATTTAATTTGTGTCAGTGCGGTAGGTATAATTCATATCAAAAGCATAAACATTCAAGTTTCACAGATAGCTAACCAGCTTGATGAAAATCAATAGCATACATTTTCAGTTGGCTAAATGAAGCTTATGAAAATATGTCTTAAAAATACTGAGACACGGTTACATTATCAACTTACCATTCGCTTTTTAACCAAGATCTCATGCTCTGTAGGTGTTAACATTAAGCATTTCACTTTTAGTCTTATAAAAAATAATGTAGAAGATGTGCATGCATTTATTTACCTTGATGGGTGGAACTGCAGTGAGTAGGAGTAGTGTTTCCTAAAAATATTGATAAATAAATCAATGCAACCTTTCGTATTTATGAAGAATAATAATTAATGATTCTTTAAAATGGAAAATCTAAATACACTTTATTTTTGAGAGAAATTTAATAAAGATAATTTCAGCAGGACACGGTGCTTACCTGCCAACAACTAGGTGGGAGGTGGGGTGGAGGGGAGTAAATGTGTGTTTTGCCATGGCAATCATGTGAGATACCTTTGGGTTGCCAGGTTGTGTTGAAACATAGCCTGATATGGTACGGTGAGTGGATTATGTTTAAAGCATAATTTTAAAGCAATCTGGCAAACTTCAGTGATGTCAAACAAACAAATTAGGCTGATTCATCCGTTCATGATGAATTTTACTAATACCCATTGAGGGCTGGAGAAATTATGGAAGTTTTCCAGGAACAACAACAAAATGGGAGAACTCTGGTAGACAGCTGTAAAATATGGTAGAAACCCAGACAAAAAGGAGATTTGGCAGGTAGGAGGGTGCTTCCTATTGGCTAAAATATACTGCAGTGCCATGAGGTGTTCTATCCAAAGTTCTAGTGCCTTGTGAGATTTTCTGATGAACTATAGAGAATATTTTTGTGGACTGCCCTGCATTACAGTCTCAGAACACATTCCTTTCCGTTAGGAACACTGGACCAGTTATCTTTTTCTGCATCCCAAATTCGTTTGTGTGTAGGTCCTTAAGATCATGCTCAACCCATTTATTGGATAAACTTGCTTGATCAACAGCATGTGGTTTATCATATGTGTCACATAAGCAGCTTTGGTTTATACTGAAATTGTTAAGCATGTGCAGGATAATGATTTCAGCATATGCCCATACTTACAATGAAATGTATGGCAGCATTAGGGACCAGGATTCAATTGTCAGATTTCCCCCCCTTGCATAGATTTGTTCAAATATACCACAAAGCTTTGTGACTGTGTCAAACTCCACCTCAAATGATCAACTCAACCCTCGTTCTGCCAACCCATAGCAAGTCCTTAAGAAGAAGGTAAAAAATACCACCTTTGGCACAACATAATTTTATGGAATCGCACCACTCCAAAATACCACTTATGACAGCTGTGTCTGTGCCATCACAGGGCTTTTTGTAGCATCAAAATTGGGGCCTTTTTGTTTATTGTCTGTAGCTTGAAGGTGATAAGCCTCATGGACAAATTATAGAGGTTTTATACAGAAGATGCAGGTTTTCACAAAGGACAGTGAAATCTGTTTTTCCCAATTTCATTTAAATCAACGAGCTGTCATATAAAATACAATGGCTTACAGATGGAGAGTCAAATCAAGTCAAGTCAATCTTTTTTCATCCCAGAAGGAAATTTGAAGTGTAGATGGGGTCAATAAAACAAACAAATAGTTATGATGTTAAAGGACATACCACAGAACAGAAGATGCAGCTCCCGCACTAAACCAATACCTACAGTCCTGATTTGGATGAAGCGGATGTGCCAGCTCTGCTGGGCTCGATAAGAGTACATAAAGCAAAAGAAAAGATCAATATAAATAAATGCAATACACTATAAATACAACAGCTAGCATTATAAAAACACTGCACACTATCGCCAAAACAGGCCAGATTCTATCAGATGCACTTACTCTCTTTAGAGGCATTTGCAATTCAATCAAAACAGATTTCGCTCTGCTCTACTACTCTATTTTAAATATTTTCCATTACAGTTACTAACAGGGAATGAACATATTTAAATAATAATAGCAGCCAATTGAACAACTACTCCTTCCTTATGAAACAGGCTGACTGAAATTAGGGTAAAAACAGGATTATAATTATACCACTTGAGTCTAGGAACTATATACTACTGGCCAGATGGTTGAAGCTTGAATTTAAAATTAAGTGGCTATACAGTGAGAATGTCTTTTTTTGTAAGAAGAAACATGACATTTGGTCTGTTAATGCACAGCCAATGCTTGTATCAAAGCCTTAGAAACCGAATGACCTAATTTCTAGCTTAAGATGTGTGGAAATGGAGTGAGGATATGTCTTGTAAGAGTAGTGTCTTTGGCCCAATTAGCAGGCACCAACACCCCAGGGTACGATAAATGTAATAAATGTAGATGTACTTAACAATATGGATGAAGGAAACTGCACAGTGTGTTTGTTAAACATTTTGTAGCATGCTGGTATTTTTATGGCCAATTTTAAGGCGAGGACTCCTATTCAATGTTTAACTCTTCATTTGTTTCTGATATGTTACCTCAGTCGTCATTCACCAGTTAAAATGATCTCGTCATGCCTGAACACATTAGGGATGTCCTGCCCATTCACATTCCCAGTTCACTAGAGAGCATCATTGCAAGCCATGAGCCACCTGTTAGATTAAAAGTGGTTTACTGATGGACTCCTGTGGCAGTTAAGATTCCAAAGTGTTGTGCATACATGAGAACTTTAAGTGTATTGCTTTAGTGGTTCGGAAATGAATGTTGTCAATTGATACATTAAAAATGGGTCATGCTACGGCTAGTTTTAATATTGTCAGCTTATACTTAGTTAAACTCATTTATAATATGTATAATTTACATATATCATTCTTTTATATTATTGTTGATCTTACTGCCGTTTGTATACTGCACAGAAGCTGTAATTCACATTCTAAATATTGTTTAAATAGCAGAATCTGTGATGCTAGTTATTAAGCCATATGGCATTGGCGTCATCTTATATTCTGCATGTAATGCTCAGCGAAGCCAGAGTCAATGCATGCTATGTCATTCTCTTTTAATTAGAAGAGTTGCCTATTCCATGCTGTACTTGAGATTAGAAATTCATGTTTGCTCTAAACACTGTAGCGCAACATTCTGAAAGTACCAGTCTTATAAGTTGATAGTTTTATTTATGTTACGGCTGAGATGTGTAGTTATTAATGTATTTTGCTGCTGCTGTATTTACACTTATCACTTGTTGTTGTTTTATTTTCAGAACCACAATTCCACTTTGGGAGGTAGCATCTTGTGTGTGTGGACTAAACAGTGGTGATGAAGACATTAAAGATCCTTCAAACCAACATTTGTTTGTCTCTTACCAGACATTCTGCAGTGTGCCTAAATCCACAACTTTCTGAATCAGCAATTAGAGCAACAGAGCCAACCATTCTTTTCATGTATAATTAAACTTACCTACTGTAACAGACAGCAAATCTGTCTCAGGCATACAGACATTTGACTGTTAAATATTTTCAATGTGGCAAGAGTACACTGTCCAGAAATATACATGCTGCTTATGCACAATGTATCTGGTGAACACCTTGGACATATTTTACTGCTGTCATTCAAAGATTTTACTGCCGAACTTGACAATTTGGGCTTGCCTATATCTGTTTATAACATTCAAGTTGCCAAGACCAAGACAGAAAAGCACAGGCTGAGTAAGACCCAATACTCAAAGTCCTGTGGTCATTGATCTGTTCATTTGAAAAATATTCAGAGTCAAACGGCACATTCCTTTCTTAAAGATCATGTCAATATTCTTTATTATGGTTCATTTCAGATCAATAAATGTCCTTAGGTATTTGAAGCTGTCAACTATGTCTACTCCAGTTGCTGTTCTATTTCTTATTGTTGGGTTATGTGTCTTTTGAATGCACTGATGCTATTTTTAGTTTACCACATAGCTACACAATTGACATACCAATGTGCAAAATCTTGAACCATCTAACCAAAGCACATTTCATTTTCTTGAAGAAGACAAACAATTACTGAGTCATATACAGAGTTTGTAATATACCAGCTCTCATGTTTTTGTCTGTACTGTGACCCAGGGGGAGGAGGGAAGAGTACAGAGGGGTCCCAGTCCCCCCACCTGCTCCCCCGCCACACCCCCCATCCCGGCTGTCCAGCTGCTGTCAGTTGTTTCTGTGCCCTCACTCAGCTTGCGGTGCCTGCAGGACTTGTGCCTGCTGCAGCCTCACAGGTATGTATGCTCAGCTGAGGCTGATCAGCAGGCAGCAGGCAGCAGGCAGCAGGCAGCATGAGTGTTGCTCATTGCCTCCATAAAGGCCTATTATAAGGTACAGCTATGTTCTCAGTTACATTTGCTCATGGATAACCTTGCCGAACTGGATTTATGTTTGATAATTCTAATAAACGTTGAGATTGCATGGTTTAATATTGAATTTGTGTGACTTTTCCTTGGATTTTTTCATCTCTTTCACTTCCCCTCTCCATCCAGCATCATGCTAACACTAACCACTGGATAAGAGAAGTAAATCACATAGACAACTATCTACCCTGATTATTTCAGTTATGTTAATTGAATTGGGACTGTCTAAATGGTACTATTGGTACTGAGAGCAGTAAGCAATCCTATTATTAGTAATAACGTATTTACAGATGAGGCATAACACAGTAATAAAAGTTTTGGATTGGCATAAGAGGTATTTGAAGGCAAGGTTGTAAAATTATATGAGCAAAGAGATGCTTACGAGTCACTCCTCAGGAAAAGTATCAAGCATACAGTAATAATTTTCATATTTTTAAATTTTAGTTTGCAGAGACTCAGTGTCTACAAGGAGGGAGATAATTAGGCAGCTTAAGAGACCTTGCTTAGAAATTGTACACTTCATGTTTTAGTTTGTGTTTGCTTGGCTGTCACGATTAGCTAACAGTTCTGTCTCCAGGGATGAAACAGCTGCAGTGAACAAAAGTGGAAAGAGAGCCATCAGACATTGCATGAAGCAAAAGAAAGATGTTTGAAAGCTCAGGAGGAAATGCCAGTGGCATTTGTAAGCAATTCGGTTTTTCTGTCATTTTCCAAAATTATATCACTTTCTTAAATTCACTGATCACAGGAAACAGATGAAGGCACTCAAGGAAACCAGCCATAATTACCTTCCCAGCATAGACGAGCTCACTCTCTAATTAAAACAGCTGTGTTATGTGGCTGCTGATATTGTCAACACATTTTGTACATTACGTATCTGTCAATACGGCATTGTCCTGCTCACTTAATAGTGCAGAATGCCTGTGATTAAAACAACACCATCTACTTTGCGCAAACTTACACTTTTGATCTGCTAATTTCTCTGAATTAATTTTATAGTTAGTGTCTCTATGGAAGACATTTTCACTAAATAGTTCACATTTCACATTCCATCTTATCTGTCCTGGACTGGAATTAAAACTACAAACGAATATGTATTTTCAGGTCCAGAATCCATCTTCTGTGCAGTCAAACATAAATCATCATTCTGTACAATAAAAATCATAGCACTGCGCTATGTTCTAAAAGGTTCCATTACTCTCTTGAAGCATGCCTTGTTGTGTGTAATAATTTTCATAAATCGAGGTTACAAGTCATTTAAGACAAATAAATTACCCTACTGATGTGGAAGGGAGTTGGGAAAAGATGGGGAATAAGTGGTTCAGTCCCTGGATGGTTTTACGTGCAGGACACAGCCTTTCAGGAATGAAATTATATACTGGAGCAGACCTCAATCACCCTGTCAGATTCCAACAGCTGCTATCTGTCTTCAATCTGAATGATCATAATTTAGCTAGAGGGCTCAACTTCACTCTCACTCAAAGTGGAGGGTTAGCTGGGAAATGGCAGTGAAAGGTTTCCAAGATGCACTTTGAAGAAAAGTTTCAAAGGCTCACTGGAGGTCAGCTCTGGGCTAAATGAAGAGTGGAGCCCATACTGAAATATATTTCAATAAAATATATATTTTCAGGTTATGGCAACTCTTCACAATAAATTTATAAGTATACAAACTACAATTTTCAGATATCATTATAAAAAAGTGCATTGCTGTAAAACTGTCTTCCAAAAAAATTCACTTGTACATTTTTACATGAAAAACGTAAATAATATAGGACCTGGCACACCCACCCATAGCAGCTGAATAACTGTAAGGCGTGTGTGTGTCATAGCTGCTCACTGACATTTGCACAAATTACCACAGGTCTTACAACATAGTACTTTACATTACATTTTACATTACATTACATTACATTACATTAGGGGCATTTGTTAGACGCTCTTATCCAGAGCAACTTACAAGGCGACTTAAAAGGGTCACTGGTGGTCACTGGTGGTCATCACTGATTATGATTCCACCAAAAACCATGTGAGTAACCTTTCATAGGTGGCTTGAACTGGTGGACATGAGGAGCTGAAAAATATGTAATCCTGTTCAGGATGAGCATTAAATTAAAAGATGTACACTGTCTAGGAAGGACTAATTATTTTGTATATTTAAATGCCTCTGCATTCCAGTTTTTATCCACTGTATAACCCATTTATAATGTGGAATGACTGAGATTGTGGTACTAAACGTTAGTTCTGGTGTTGTTTGATATAATCCAGGGGACAGATTTAGTTGCATTATTTAAAATGGTTTCATTTCATGGACCTGAAGTCAGGCCCTTTCCTGGGATCAGATTTACAGAGGAAAAAAAATGTTCAGAGTTCTTTGAGGCCTGTCAGTTCTCACTGCACTATACCACAGAGATAGCCGATGCTCCTTTCTGAGAGACAAAAAAAAGAAACTAAAGTCTGAACTCATTACTCAACGTTAAGGACAATGCCCTGGCATGGCTGAATAGAATCCTGGGATGCTCCTCTGGGGTGCAGATGTCAGAGTGCTCAAGATTTCAACAGCTTCGCTTTCAAATTCTGATCAATAATGCACAGGTGATTCTTTGAAGTACCTTCATATATGAACATAATATACGTTTGGAGTTTTAATTTACAGCAGAGTATGTCAGCCATGTATAATGTCCATAAAAGATAGCAGTGAAAAAGCTTAAAACGTCTGCAGCTTTGAAATAACCTGGAGGTTCAGGATTAGTTTTGAAGATGACATAGCGGGAGGAGCTCATTGTTTACAATTGAATTATAGTAAATTATATGGAATATAAGTGAATTCCACTTCACTTGATCTGATCTTTTTCAGGGCAGATGGTACAGTGGCTTCATTTGTTTTATCTTTTCTCCATCAGTTTCAAATCTGACATTTTCAGCTCAGTTTTGACTTATTTCATTTCATCAGAATTAAAAAGATGCTTCTTTTTTCCCTGTTTTCCCTTCTCTTTGCCTTAACTCCATATCAAAACGTGGAACTGAACTGAAACCCTAACAAACCTGCCTGAGTAGCCAGGAAGGGTCCTGAATCAGAGAAATGGGGACCTCATGCACCCCTACTACTTAGGGTCCCTGAGGAGTCTGTTCAAATTTAGTTTAACTTTAGACACTTTTGACATAAGCAATTTCCAAATGACATTTTCAAATTTTTCATATTTAAGTAGAAAAAGTTTTTCTTTTTCCCATTAGCAATGAAAACAGAATTTGGGGAACTAAATAAATGAGTTTTTATATGTCAGGTTTTGCAGGGGTCATCTTGACCAAATGTCTCCCACAGGGAATGGTTCATTTTAAGGGGTGAGAGCACACTAATTGACAGGCCCCAGTCAGGCCTGGTGTTGGAGGGAGATGAGTGTCTCTCTCCTATGACAGCACTCATTTGTGGGGAATCATTTGGAGAATGACCTCAGATAGTACTGATGTCACTGAGGCTTAATAAGATTCAGTCAAAATGTAGGTGAGTAAACGATTCTGGGGAAACATGGCTTTCCCTTTGTAAGGTCAGTGCAGTTGTTGATATACTGCCATTGTAATGGTAAATTCAGCATTCAGCACATTATGAAATTGAAATTATGAAAATGGGTTGCTTATGACTTTTTGTGGGTTTTGTTGACATATCTTTTTTAATTCAGTAGTCAATTCAATGTTTTTTATGATATGTATGACATTTTTTAGGCATGTCTGATTTACTAATTTATTTATTGATTGGTTTTAATTGACTGGGGTCAGAAATTACTTTTTTTATTATGAGCTTCAGTGACACAGATAGCTTGCTAAATCATGATCAAGTTACACAATGTATGGCTGTCTAGAGTCCTCAAACAATTTGGTATATTTGAACAAGAAAATCAAGTGTGTTATTATATCTTACATATGATCTTAAAGCAAGCAATGGTTTGATTGAAGAATTACTGTGTGTACAGGAAGAACACCTTTGTTAACAGTGCACTGGAAATTCCTAGCATGTACTACAATAATTAATCCACTTTCAAGAAGAGAGATCAAGGAGAAGAAGCTGATTTTGACAGTAAACATTCAGCTGTATAAATGGAAAATTCATTAAATTATTGCCAGTGTAATAACTTTTAAAACAAGCATAAAATTGACTTTGAAATCATAAACTGCTACTTCAACATACAACCAGAATCATATGATTCAGCACCACGTGGTCAGCCACAGTACAATGGGCAGAGGTGCTGCCATGACACCATGACTAAAATGTATGAAAATGAGAAACTATGGCCTGTTGATTACAGTGATGAACATTTTTGGGAATCCTGCCTGGCCTAGAGCCCCCGGAATCATTATCACTTTTCAGTAAATTAGCAGCACTGCTGTCTACATGAGAGGCATATGAAATATAATGGAACATACCACACAAGAGAGACCCCAGGTCAGCATGTTGTGTCCAAGAGGCAACACTATCTGGTTTACTGCAGTTTTCAGACTACACCATCAATGTATTGATCCGCTGCATTTCTGGACGTTTCTACAAGATGTGTCCACAGATGTATAATATGCTAGCCGTTAGAAATATGAATACATCTCCCATGTTACAGACTATGTTTTTAGAACATGAACTGTTTCTGTACATGAACATGAACTGTTTTATTAATAATGCATGCTAGTGAACACGAGCAGAGTTGCCTAGCATCTGAGCCAACTCTCACAAGCTAGTGTGGGCCTAAGTGGGAGGGGAGGGGGAGGTATCTGTAAAGCGAGACTGCATTCATCAGCAGGGAGGAAGAGGGAAATGGAAAGCACCATACCGGGATGAAAAATCAATCCGGACATGAAAAGTCATTTGTATACTTCTCTACATCCTTGAAAATGGCTGTCAGATGTAATGGATTGGATTATTGAATAACCAATGGGGAAGAGGAGGCTCCCTCTCGCTTTTCAACAGACCTCCTTCCAATCGCAGACACAAGTGGATGTTGATTTGCTGCCGTGGCAGCATGGTCTGATTTTGGAAAGGAAAGTGAATTAATGCATTAGTCAGGAGTTTGCCTTTTACATGTCTGTGAGAAAAATACATATAACATATAAAATGATTTGACAGTGCTGTGAAAAATATTTTCAACTGTCGAATTTTCTGCATTATTACACATCTTCACATTAAATTTGGTCTGCTATTTTGTAGGTTCTGTAGTAGTATAGAGAGAGTCTCACAGAGGAAATTAAAATCTAATTTTGGTGCTTTTCGTATTTAGCAATACAAGGTAATCAAACGTAAATCTTCAGGTGTGAAGAAGTCATTGCCCCTCCAGTTAACTCGACCTAATTAAAAGGATAATTAGTGTCACTCGTTTGAAGGCTTTGGAAAACAATCAGGTCTGATGTGGGCAAACATCGCCCAATGTAAATGAGACTGGAAAGGATCACGCAGCTATTTCTCTGGCTCTGGAGCTCCACAGAACTGCAGTCAGACCCATTAATTGTGGCTGTTGGCAGGAGAAGCAGTCCTGCAAGAATCTTTCCAAGAGCAAGACGAAAAATCATTCAGTAAGTCACAAACTACATTATAACAACATCTAGAGTTCAGCAGGCCTCTCTCATCCCACCTTTCTGTGTTAATGACTCCACCACAGGAGAGATGCTGAGCAGAAATGGTTGTTGTGATGGTGGGAACTACTGGCAAAAACCAAGCACTGCATTCTGCAGCAATGGACCTTGTACTGACAGTCAGTCATGGAGGAGATAGTGTCATGGTTTGGGTATGAAATGAGATCTGTTCTGCATCAGAAAAAGTCAGGCCACCCATGCAATAGCTGAAGCTGAAATGAAGCAAGGGAGCAAGACAATGATCACTTTAAGACAATGGTAGACAATGGTCTACTTTAAAATGATTGAACAAAAAGAGATGAAAGGTTTGGAATGGCCTAAAAAATCTTCTGACCTTAACCCCAGCTGAGATGTTGTCACAAAATCTAAATTTCATGTCACTTGTTCACTTAGGCTATGTTTTGTGTAATAATACTTTTTGAATGACAATCTGGTAACATTCATTGACAAAAATATGTAGAAATGGAGAAAATATTAAACCTGGTCTCTTCATGTTATAAAGTGTGGGAATGACACATTTATATGAAAAAAATGGTTGATTTCTGTGTTAATAGAATACTCTCCCTGTACATTGTACTTTAACTTCTTCTCTCTGTTAGTTTTTTTTTTCAGTTTGTACCAAAAAGCAGGGAATAAAAAAAATTGAATTAAAAAGAAACACAGAAAATCTGCATTTTAAGTATTCATAGGGAAACATACTTGTTTTAGATATGCCTCAGTTAATTTTAGTTCAGCAGACAGGTCAGAGATCATATCCCCACTCAAAATCAGATTAAAAAGAGGAAACCTCTATCCCATCTCAGCTAGATGCTACCTACATTCTTGCTTGCAGCAGCGAGTTGGGGAGGGTGGCAGTGGGGTGGAGCTCTCCAGGCACTCAATATGTTTCCAAGGTGGTGCCCCGGGGCCATTTCACATTCATTTCACATGCGATGGCATGTGTCAAAGCCATCACTTTGCCATCAATATTTATGTGGAATTCCCGGTGACCCCTGTGATCCAAACGAAAAACACAAACAGCCGCTGAGGAGTGACTTCAAATCGACCGTACACCTCCAAAGGTGCGACTGTGGATCGACCGTGAATCTCAACGGAGTGACTGCGAGTGGACCGTGAAGCTCTATGGAGTTCGAATTGACTGGAGGTGTGATGAATGAAGTCTTAGACAGGGGGTCCTAAAATAATGTACAAATTCATAATATGTCAGATTTTAACTTGCTCTCTAAGTCATTTGCTTAGCAAATAAATAATGCACGATACAGTAACTCCTGTGTAAAATATGGGTCTTTCTCTCACAGAGAGCTTGGCACTGACTGTACACTCTGACTATGATTTCATTTTACTCATTAGCTTCTTCATAGTGGAAAGGATGAGTAATCATTACTTTTAAGACATTTTATATGAATTGCTAAGAATACCAAAAACAGGTTAGCATCCTGAATTTGCACCATTTTTCATTCCTGGTGGTTTTTTTGTGGCAGTTAAGGCCAAAAGTTGAAATAATGAAAATCCTTGAGCATGAAAGGGACTGATCATAGTGTAATGGTACATTTATGGATAATAACTGGTTGTGTTTTGGTCTACGTCTCATTCATAAATGAGCCCAAATCTTTTTTTTTTAAGCAGAGTGAGAAGTTGTGATCTATACCAAGCCTAGTCATTTTCCCCATGCAAATAATTATCAGTGTGCAACTGGCAACTGAAATGAGTGTCTGATGAATACTGCATGCATGGCTGAAACAAGCATTATAAATTACATTAATTACTAATTATTTACCTCTTAGCATTTCTGCATTTTTGATATACAACAAATAGTATATTGTGTCATCACAGAGAATTAAATTTGTAATAAATAAAATATTTTTATAATCTCTGCACAGAAGCAGTAATGACTTGGGAACTGATTTGATTTAATTAAAGTGAGTTGAAAGGGACAGGTCAAACATAAAATTATGCATTGTGATATCATCTTATATTCATTTGCAGGCCACACATAATCAAGATGACGACAGCAAAATCTTTCTGTTCATCCCTATGGTTTCTCTGAGTGCACTGAGCAAATTTGACTTGATTGCTTCCACCGATAAAACCGTGTTTTTGTGGTTGTGTCTTTCGGTATGAAGATCACAGAGGAGTGATCACAGGCTAAATTGAATCAGCTCCGCTAATTTATTCTCTGAATGCCCTTCCATTACTTCTAAAGGAAGGAGCGCATTTTGCACAGGCAAATTAGAAAGTGATGAAAAGCGAGATGTCAAAGTCAAAAATGTACGTAATTACCAGTCTGAAATTATTCCGGAATCTCAAAATGAATTTTTGAAGAAGTGTGCGGGGGGAGGGGCTGGGGGGTGATGTGTCTGACCTTGTGAACTAATATAACCCATCCTGCAGAAATGCTCCCCATTCAAGGGCCCCGCTGCACAAACATGGGGAACACGTGCATATTTCTCACCCATCATGTCTTCCAGAGGAGAAATATTACTTAATCGTCCTGGAGAGGTGTTGGCTGCCTCAGCAGATTCAACCACTGCTCATCTCCTCTGACAGAGTGCAGGCAGCTGTTTATCTTGTAATTTCATCCCTCTCTCTGTCTCTTCCTCCCTCTGTGTTTCTCCCTCTCTCTCCCTCTTTCTTTCATACACACACTTGTTTCAGAGGTCAAATCCCACTCATCTGTCAAGGCTGAAGGTGCTGAAGGAGAAGAACACATGGCTATAATGAAGGATGCAAACACGTGGGCTGACACACATAAATGCACTGACGGTACAGCTTTCATTGTACGATGATAATTCAGAAGGATTCGAGGCTGCTTTTCTGCCATATCTACTCTGACTGAGACAACTGACTTGCCATGCTTGCAGTGTTTCAATATCCACTCTCAAAGGATATTTTCCCTTTCTGAAAATATCAGAAATATACTCATTTCCATGATTATATATCATTTCATGTTCTCTGGAAGGATTTGAGAGCTTTACAGCCTTAAATACTTCACATGTGTATAAAAGAGGAATTTCATGTGCTTTTCAAATTTAACATCTATTGTAATATGTTTCTTTCACCATGAAATGAAAGGGGAATCTCAGTGTTCATATGCTCACTGGCGTATTCACAACACTTAAAAGCATACTAGAATAGCAGCATCCATTTGGAGAGAAATGTCGCCCACAAAACCAAAGCCTTCTCTCGAAAAAGCAACGCATGAAACACTTGTTTTTTTAGAAATAACAAATGCCCATTATCCTTGCAAAGGCAACATCCTTTGAAGATCTCTGGTTGTAAATATGGCTAACATGCTGAGGCTGCAGTTCTCCCACGCCATGCTCTTTAACACAGACATGAGTTATCTGTGTGATTCTCACAACAGCTGAAATATGGAAGCAGCAGGGAAGGGCTACCTGGTCTGATAAACTGCTCAACCTGTCAGGGAGATCTCCATGGGTTTTCCCTCACTAAGGCTGGTATAAACCAAACAAATAATGCTTCTAACCAGAACCAGAGGAAGATAAATGTTTCCTTGCTAGCTACAGTCCTACTAAGAATATTCTGACAACAGTGAGTCCACTCTGGTTTCACTTTGCTCAAGCAACATCTCAGGTTTTGCTCTTAAAAGCTGAACTCTTGTGTTTTCTTTTTTGCGGCACTGTTGAACACTGTCATATCTGAACATTTTTGTCTGTTTCATTTTGCCCTCCAGAGAAAAATAAAGACAAACATTTCATTCCATACTCTGGGCTTGTTGTTTACCCAAGCCTGTTACAGAGCAACGTGATATCAGACGACTTGTCTCAGAGGAGGCATCAGAACCATGACATTCAAACTGACCTTAAGTTTTGAAGCTTGGAGGGATTTCTGTTTCCCACCAGCCAATCAGCACCAGTTGGTAAAGTGGATAGGGCACACTCTTTGGTGTGCTCAGCACATATAAGACCCATCTTTTCCTCTCTGATCTTCCACTTCAACTGGGATTTCCCTTATTAGAACACTTCTGAGGACCACTGCAGCAAAGTTATCCCAGCTCCCGCACCTGAGGACAGATTATGACCCGGGCCCAGCTGATGGTTTTTAGTGAGATTACTAAATGAAGAGGCCTTAGCTGCTGTGTGGCACATGAGGAAGAAAGATGCAGTGATACTTCACTAGTGGTCCCCCACTGACTGCCCATAGCCAAAAGACACTATCCACTGTTACAAAGCTAACAGCAGAACACCTGGGCACTAGGGACAGTCTGCTCTTCCAGATGGACAGAGCTGTTTTTCATTTAAAATTTCAGTGTGTAAGATGTTTACAATGAAATATATATTACTTTTTTTTAATTTTTAACATCTTGTTAATAATAATGGTTAATTGCATCTTATTTTTGCAAATATAATTACTATTTACACATTTTTGCAATATGTGCTGCACATTTTTGTGCTGGCTCCTCATTTTAATATGGAGAGCCCAACTTAATTATTTCAAATAAAAATGATTTTGCGACCTCCTGCACTATTGTCATTGCACTCTGATGGGAGAAAACCCCTGCTCCCACTCTGAGGAACATGATTCAGAAGAGTCGTTTTTAATAGCCTACACCAGTATACTATCTTATTATTTACAGCAGGTCATCCACTTAGCAGCTGAGGATATGTGCCATCAATAAGAAAAGCCCTACTGTTACCCTGTACTTTGCCACTACAGCACTGGACCCCTGGTTCAGATCACATCTCTCAATGTGTTAGCATTTTAGAAAAGCAAATTGCATAGTGGTTTAAAGTTACCCCTATGCTACTATAAATTGTTGGCTGTATATGTGTGAAAATTATGTGTAAAGGATGTAGACTGCTGTGCTCACCTGCTCTCTTATTGACATGCAACATACTGATGAATGTTTTTAATATGTTGTGATGATAACTGTCTTGTATTTACAGTATATTGCTGGGGTGTTTATTGGCTTCCACAACCAAATGCACCAGGGACTGATTAGTGACTGGCACTTATTCTATTTGATACAGCTGCAGAGCAGACTGAATGAGCTGAAAGAAGTTAAATATCTTATATTCTGTACACAAATATGTTGTAGAATATTATAATTACGCATCCACAAAATCTCCAATATACATATCTCAAGGTATGATGTAATGTCAATGGTCAAGTCAGAAAATGTCACTTTAAGAGGGCTGCATTGTGTGAATGTCTGTCCTGTGTTTAGGAATAACTTTACTGGATTTGAGAAGGCACAAGACTGTTTTCTTGTTTTTGTAAAGTTTTATTTGGCTATTATGTCTGATAAATGAATGAGCTCCCTGTTTAAAATATCACCAGTTGAATACAATGGACCTCATTCATCAAGCATGAGCCGAACGAATCTGTGGGATTTATCAAAAGTTTTCAATCAGTTCATTCGTAGGATCCGAAGAAATTTTAGTGCTCTTAACTGTTTGTATTGTGTGTGTAAATGGAAAACCATGGTAATAATGTGTGTTTTTTGTGCTTTTGCTTTTAGAGGATCATAAATACGTAATAGTTCTAATTTGAACAAATTATTTTACTTGGGATTTGTTCCTGTAAACACGCACAGGGATACAAACAAATGCCATGTTTACTGGAGGAATTTGTTAGTTCATATCCGTTGATGCGTAAATTTACACACAGTTTTATAAAAATATTGATAAATGAGGCCCACTATACATATTCACGTATATAAAAACAAATAAAAATGAAAAAAAAACATATATTTTGAAATTTCAAGGTCATTTCATCTGTCTGTGCTTAACATTACATCTCCTAAAAGGAGAAGGATGTTTTGCCTACTTTGAAGAGTGATTGTATTAGCTGCACCCGTTTTTCGCTAACACATAACAACCTGTACCTGTAATTGTATCCTAATGCATTAGAAGGAAAGATGTTTCTTATTTGCACTTAAGGGCAAAGAACATTGTACAGAACAAATGTGCAGAGACCGCAAAGGTCACACACCATGAAATGATATCCTGTGCATACATGTGGCATGGTGACACACATTGTGCTCCATCATAGCAGGACTGTTACAACTATGTACAAGAAATACATTCTTTTATTTTATCTTAAACTTGCAATTTTGCATTTTTTATATCCAGTAACATAAATAAGTCAATTTTTATCGAAAATCTTGAAGAATTCACCTCTTAAAATTACGGAAAATCATGGAAAAATTATACATGACGCTCTTTTCCAAACAGCTGCAATGCGATTCTAATAACTTGCTCTTTTGCTCGTTCACTTAAAGGAGAGTGGAAAGGACAGTGGTGTCATCTGTGATATCTAATCTCATTCACATTCTCCTGCATTTAAACTTTATTCTGTTGGCCTCATATGTTTTATGACATTGCTTTGAGCGTTTGAGATCCCATATCTGGTATGAATCCAGGGCACGATGAGATGTGCAATATATCCGACATTAGCACATCTGAGCCTTTTCTTTTCCCTTTTCTTCACTTTTTTTCAATCTTCCTTGTTTCCAAAAGGAACACCATTCAAGTATTTATTCAGCAACATAAAAACACAACTTTCATGAATGAGAACCACCTTTTTATGGTTAGCAGCTGAGGGGAACTGAGACAGAGAGGGAGTGCACACTTGAAAGGAGCCAGCAGTAGAAAGAGCTCCAGAGAGCGCGAGCTGCCTCAACAGCCGCAGATGAGACACTTCGGTCTTTGTTGAGCACTGACTGCATTGCACCATCTCCTTCTCTCCTGTCTTTCAAGAAAGCCGTCTGGTCCCTCCGAGATCTGGGGAGAGGCAGATTAGAACCAAAATCCGACGTGCAGAAAAACAGGGCGATCCCACAGGACCCAAACCTTTAAATGCTTGTGAGCACAAACAGTTGAAAACCAGTCTGGAACACTGAGTCTGTGTGAATGCTGTTCTAAGGAGAAGCACTGAGAGAGAGAACAGACAGCAGGGGAGTTCAAATAATCCTTTTTAATTAATATAAGGTCAATAATCAGTTTGTTTAATGGTGTAAGGGAAGTTTACGCAAACGGTCCCCCAGGTTTTTACTTTCATTTAATGGAATGCTAAAGAGCAGATTCCTCTGTCTGTTTGCTTTGGGTAATGGGTCATTTCAAAACAATATCACCGCATCAAATTTTATTTATTTCATTTTGATAGGAGGAATCTGCCATCACATTAGCATATAATTTTATAGCTGTTATTCCATAACTGTTAATAAGTCCGCAACCATTCTAGTAAACACACATATCAAAAATCTGTGTATGTAAAGAATTCATCACTGATTGGTGTAAGTACACAATGTGCACATTGTAGTTGGGCTTGTGTAATTTTCATAAACAATATAATCACCACTTTAGTATGTAAATACCTCCTGAGAATTAATAACTAAAAAACATACAATTATTTTATACTAGGAGGCTGGTCCTGTCTCAGACTTGTTCTGCCAAGCAGGTTAATGGCTAGCTCAGAAGCTAATGATCTGTTAGTGCATGTGAGGTCAACGTTTACTTTGAGCTGAAACACATTCCTGTGCTTCAGCTACATCTGAAAGTAATCTCGTTACAATGTTGTTACAATCTCAGGTGTTTATGATCTAAAGCAAAATAACACACTGTAGCTTGGCAATATTGTTCCTTTAATTGGATTTAATTGACTGAACTCTGTTTGTTTGGATAGCTAGCATTAGCTGATATTAATCAGCCTTGTCTTCCCTGTGCAATTACGTAGCATTTCATGGCAGAGTCTGAGCAGGAAAAAGAGATTACAATGGGCACTCTATGTATATGGCCACTATGCACTGGTATGCAGCACGGATTTCTAAAAGAGCTAGCATTTCCCCCTTGAGTCTTTCAAAAGAAAGGTAAAGGGGTATACAATGTTTTATAGAGGTATCCATTGTGGTTTGCCTGTTTTATTTCATGCTTAATTGCATGTTGCACTTTTTTGAGTGTTAATTGTTTTTCAGTTGCCACAGGCAACTGATTTTATTCCTGTTTACAGTCTTAGCAGACATGCTAACAAGAGTTTGTTTACATATTTTCCCAAATAAACAAAGGCCAGATTTATTGTTGGCATTCAATTTTTGTCTGAGCTCCAGAAAATTAACTGAACCATGACCCCAAAAGCAAGGTACATACTGTACTATGAGTATGAAGAACTAGTACACCTCCACTGGTGCACCTGTGTTGTATAATCAAATAGGGGTTTTTGTTGGTTGTCTTTAATATCAATGTCTACCAGGTAGTAGAAATGTATGAACACAAAGTACTTGGAAAAGATGCAGGCATGACAATTATATTTTAATTACCTGTCACACTCAGATATCATTGGCAACAGAGAATACAATGAATAGAGAAGTATTTTGAACTAAAAAAAATTATTGTATAACAACAAATATAACCAGAGCAGGTCAATAACAAAAATAAACAATAAAACAAAGATACTCATTTCATTTCCATTGCAAAAGTATCTTCATTTATTTTGTTTCCCTTTAACTGACCTGTAAAACAATAAAATACATGTATCTTAAAATGATTCAACTGGAAGTAAAAGTCGGCTTGCAAGGCTGGCAGTCTTTCATTAAAAAAGGAATTCACCACTTCCCTCAGTTTGTTCACCAAGTTGGAAAGGTGCATTCATTCCATGACAGTTAAGTCTGTGTTTCCTCAGTCATGTGGGAGGAGGGTGTGTCCCTTAGGTCCTTGCCAATGAGCTTTTCAATGAGCAAAGTTTATCCCTCTAAAAGGTATCCATCTAGGTCTTACCTGTTACTCTACTGGCTCTCATTAGTTATTTTCAAAGATAACCCACCCTCAATCAAAGTAAGATGAATAGCAATGAATGAATAAATCATAACATGGCAGAAATCCAGTTCAGAAATGTGGAATAATTTGCAAAAGACCACCCACTGGTATTCACTGAGCTTATGGATTTAACTATGTGGTTAACTTTGTGGTCATTGTCTTTAACAATTATGTCATACAGTCACCTCAATGCAGTTTACTACAGAATCCAATATGTAATTCTCTTTGCATTCTACATGATATCCCATGATCTTATTAGGTTGATATCTTATCCTTGGTACATCATCTTATATCCAGAAAAAACACAAGATATGGTAAAATGGCACTTCTCATCAATCACTCTCATTGCTGCTAATGGCATAACCGGTGGAGGAACTGCCCCTCAGAGAGGCAGTTTTTCAACATAATAAATTCCTTGATATAGCTGAGCATTCATGGGTCTTTTCGAAATGTCTAAATATGGTTTAACAATTGAATAATTAGCATGCACAATGAATTATCAGCTACCGCTTTCATGCAGACTCTTCAAAGACCCATGAATTAACTGTTTTTAATAGCTTTTCATAGCAGTCATTCTGAAATGTGATAACTTGACCACATGAGACATGAATCACACAGTCAAAAAGGAAATCCTGCAGTAATCCTGCAGGACCTTTGCAGGTCACCCCGAGATTTCAGCCATTTTATCTTAGAAACAAGACAGCAGCTGAACCCATTTATGTTTTGTGTGTTCTGTTTCAAAAGTGTATTCATTTTCTTTTCTGTTATTCATTTTATCCCTTGAATCATAGCATTTTCCAAGACATCACCTTAATTGAATCACAAGGCTTTAGAGAATCAATTTTCCAATTTAAGCATATTGTCTTACATTTAATTGTTTTCTTTTGATTCACTCGTATACTGCTCTCTGTGAAACACAATCGCAATCTGATTGTTTATGGAAGTATATACAACAAAAATGCAAGAAATTATGATTTAGCACCATGGGTACGGTGCAGGAAATGGGAGTGTATTGACCATAGGGGATCCTTAGCTAATGGCTCAGCTGCATTACTCAGCATAGGTGTATGGATTTTAATGCAGGATTCTATCAATTCTATAGTTAATCAGAGGGTAAATACTTCATCTTAATGGAATTGTCTTTACTATCTTGTCAGTGACCTGTCACAGTCAAATTGCCCTGAAGTGACCAGGAAATAATAAGCTATTACTAATTCAAAAATGGAGGCATTACGTCCTCAGAACAGCCTTTATTAACTGGATTCCATCCAGATTTTTTTTTCTGTAAAGTTCAAGTAAACTAATTATAATTCTAATGCAGTGGGCATTACAAAATCAAATATGCGAATATTCAAGATTTAAGAGGTGAAAGAAAGGTTTGACCTTTCCTATTAGATTGCTTTAAAATTCATAAATTTTAGCTACTAGTGCTTTTAGTAGCATTATATTAAATGCAGTTTTAACAAGCCCTATTCACCTTAAACAGGCACTTCTGCCTTCAGTCCATTTAGGCTAGAGTCAGCTCGTATCACTATATTGTTTCTGAGAATTAAATGGAAATGTACAGCAATTATGATTATGAATGGTTTCCTGCAGGTATGAATTTTTAAGTACAATATAAATCTTTACACAATGTTATCTGTGTATTTGGTTTTTGTTCCAGGTGTATGCAGGGTAAAATTTTTATCAGTACATGATAAACAGCGAAGCCTTGTCTTCTTGTATTGGGGCCGTCAGATTTTTTTTAGGGTAATTGTGTTTGGCTGATGAGGTTTCAGACATTTACCCCACACCCCCTCCGTCCCCAACTCATACTTCTAGTGTCCAAAGTGGCAGGTTTAGCATTGGGAGATGATACAATTATAAATTTCAGATGATTTTTTCAAATCTATTGCTGCGCTGTTTGCAATCAAAGTCAAAGCAGTCACTAATTTCTGACCTAGTCATAAAATGGTTTACAGCCTTACAACTCCATCACCAGGTGTATTAGTTACTGAGCACTTGACAAGGTACCAGTTCCCCCGCATACATTATGACCACCAATGACAGGTACTCTATTTTAAGGAGCTCCCATAACTTACTGCCTGAGGAACTAAATTAATTTCTTGTCATAACTGACGCCACTGTGTGCAATGCTGGGATGCCAAACACAAACACATCTAATTTTAAGGTGGGATGTTTCCTTAGTGACAACGGTTTGGTCATCAGGACAACTACACACTTTGCAGGCAAAAGCTGAAAAGTCTCGACTGAGATTTTGCACATGGGTGCTAATGACCCAAAACTGGGAGAATGTGATCTTCTTAAGAAACTTTTTTTTTTTTTTGTGCAGCACAATGGAAACCACAGAGACTTGAAAAGAACGTCATCATCTCAGACCCTGCATGCTCACAGGAGATGCTGCAAAGCTTTTTGTAGGTTGTTTGGACTGACTTCTTCATTGTTTGGTTTTCAAAACAGTGCAAAGAACAAAACATGACATTCAATGACAACTGGGACAGGATTTAGCACAGGCCTCTTTTCTGTTCCCGTCATATTCTACACCCAAGCTGAGCAGCTGCAGTTGTACTGTTTGAAAAGAGCGAAAGAGCTTGCAAGATAGACCGACTAGGTTATGATTCTGATTTTAGTATTATTCACAGCTGTCAGTATAAATCACTTTAACAAAAGCACACATTTCCAATTTCATGCCAGAATATCCTCAGAAAGATTTAGGTTAGGACCCAATCAAATGAACTTTAAGAGTATGCAGTTCAATCAAAATGGATAATAAAAAATTGTCATTTCTAAGACCATACGACATTCTATTTTAAAATGAAAACACCACATCACAAAAGACATGGTTTCCTGTGTCTAGTAAAATGTATTTCAAAAGAAATGTATGCTGTAATGTACACTCCAGCTGAAATGAGTATGCTCTTATAGATACTAAATATATTTGATTAGGTCCTCACGCTACTGTTTTCAATATATGTAGTATCAATGGTAAAACATAATGCTTTTGTCCTGTTTCTGTTTGTAATGATCTTAATGTTTTAAGTTGTCATTTGAACGGTGATCTGCAAATGCCAGTCATTACAGGACTTCTTATATAAATGAATAGATAGTGAAAAAGTTAATTTAAATTATCTCATTTTTTCCCCTGTTCTGGTATGAAATACAGAAAGCTGCATCTTACAATATTAAGTCCAAGGTCATTAACAATATAATTTTTATCTGATATAACATTATTCAGAAAAAATAATCTCATCCGGGAACAGACATTTCTGGGAACAAATAGTTCAATATCAAGCCTCCCTTGAGTAATCTTTTCTTCAGAAGTGGAACCAAATAGAGTATGGAGGTGGAGAAGCAAGTATCCTCCACAGAGATAATGTGAGCAAAGAGACCGATTTAGGGCAATTCTCCTGCTTTGAATCTCTAGAAATCACATTGTTGTGTCAAACTCAGTCAATGGAGCAACAGTCAGGCATGCAGTCTAGATCTGATTACCTCTGAGAGGAGAGAAATGTGCATGTTAGATGTTAAGGACCTTGCTACATCACTTTTGTGTGTATTTTTAGGATGCCCTCCCTCAAGCGAATATGCACATTACTAAAACAATTAGCAAGCACTCCAATCTCTACTGCCTGTAAATATAATGAAATATGTGCTTTGTTGTCTGTCACTTTAGACACATTAGTCTATATTTTAATAGTCATGTAAAACCAGTACTTACCACAGTTAAAACCGAATTCCAGTTACAACCTTGTTCACTGTTGATGAATGATATATGCACATTAAAACGTAACTCACTGGGGCAAACAAAAACTTCTTCACCAGTCATTGCTCAATGAATCTCTCTGAAGTGTTTCTCTCTGATAGCAGCCCCACTTGTCAGGCTCACAAATATGACTTTATATTTGTGGCTAAAGACAGCAATGCATAGCCAATCCAGTCTGGATCTCCTCCTCTTTGCCTCCTTTCCAAAGGCAGAAATAGCACCAATGTATTATCATGATGGCCCAATACAAGCAGGTTATTGTCATTTACAGCTGTCAGCTGTCTTTTATCCACATTTATTAATGTTTAATACAGTATTAATGGTGGGAAAGTGGTCTTTTGTAGCATTTCTCATGTATTAAATTTGAAATGCGTTGTGATACACTGAAGTGTTTATTTAACATACTGACTGAATGATTGATCAACAGAATGACTGATGACTCTGGAGTGAAGACTGAAGACAAAGTCTAAGCTATAAGACTGCAGAGACCTGGTTATTTTACACAAACAGCTGCTCGAGGGAAATAAAAACACAGTGAATGGCAAAAGGATAAATGTGCACAATCCATGTATCTTATTAGTAAAACTGATTCAGAGATAAGCAGGATTTAATTAAACCAGCACACACGGGGGTTCTTGGGGCTTGCTTTAGGCTGCAGGCCTTGATGTTCAAAAGCCTCTCAGGCTTGCTGTTCTTCTTGGTCTTGGTACTGGTTTGCGAAGCAGATAGGAAAGGGATTCTGACAATGCTGTCATTACACAAATACATCTTCATTGGTACGTAGCTTTGTATGTCAAATTAAATGAATTTCACTGTTTTGTCACTTTATTTTGAAATCCCTTGAGAGGTGTTGTCATCTTGTTTGTAACTTGGTTTTGGAAATGGTATTAAACATAGTTAAATGTGCCATATCTGTGCCTGAGAATGTTCACACATTTATGTTTTCATATTATGCTGTGAAAGAAAAAGCTTCATTGAAGCCATAGAATACATTCCATTTGATGAATTAATGTATGCACGTTTGATATTAACAGCACAACTGGATGTTTGAAAACGCTCTTCCATTGGATGCCATTGGATTTTTGTCCACTCTAGATTATCACATATAGATCTTTTACTCTCCTCAAGTGGATCTTGAAGGATACAGTTTAAAATGTAAACACCTCAAGCACATCCCTGCACAGCCTTCAACTGATGTCTTCCTGTCTTCACCAGAGAGTTATTATTGTTTAATAATATGGATACCTTTAACCTTGTTAGCTGTTTGAATCTACAAAGCAATTGAAGAAAAGTACTATTTTATCTGCTTGTACCTGGAATTATGAAAAAATAAAGTGCTTGGACAAGTATTGTCTCATTTAAAACTAAAACCTACAAATAACAATCTTGCCAGGATACTGCAATAGCCTGCAGTTACGCTATGTCTTAAGTTGCATATTAGGCAGCAAGTGTGAAGCCATCTGGAGCTTGACTTCAAGAATTAAAGTAAAATTAGTCATTATTTAGTTTGGTACGTCCACAACTTCACAACAAAGCAACAAGATACTCACAAGATACTGGAGGGAATGTTAAGTGAATGAGAGGTATCAGTCAGTATCTGATTAATCTGAGAAATGGTTTGCAAGACAAACAAACACACACACACACACACACACACACACACACACACACACACGCACGCACACACACACACACACACACACACACACACATCTTGCCATGTGCATCTTGCCATTGCTGCTATAGTCTCAGGTGCATTGTTCACTGAACAGACTGGGATGTCTGAATGTCAATTAATTTTTTAAAATTATAGGTATCTGAGAAGGTACATTTTCTGTGTTGGCAGTGAAAGGCACAGGAAATTCAAATTGCTGCAACAACAGAGCAAAAAAGCTAATGTTAGTAATTATATATTCTAAATTTGGGATATAAAAATGTTTTTTGTAAAGGTGCCTACCCCTGCGGCCTCATTCACTGCATTGTCTCTGTTTTTGGTTTGGACAATCAGGTGAAGCCTGCATATGGCCTGAGGTCTCTTAGAAACAAACAGAAAAGCTGCATTTTTTGTACTTTTAGTGCAGTTTAGGTTACCAATTTAATGGGTTCTTTCACCCTTATAGTTATTCATTTGGTCTTATATGTTACACACAAGGGGAATGGGGAGGGACTTGAAGTGTTGGAGAAAACAGTTTATAATGTGAAAGGTATTTACACCATGGGACACAAAATGGGAGAAAATTAGGGGTGCTAACAGTACATCAGTCAGTATGGCCTGACCTTAAGTAATGAATGGGAGAATTGACTCTGCAAATGCAAGTTTACAACCACTTATTCATTTCATTTATATTCAGGCATTTAGCATTGTGCCATTATCCGAAGTGACACAATTTACATTTTTATTCACTTATCTGTTTATTCATGTTTATACTTTTTTTTAGATATTTACTGGACCAATTCAGGTGCAGAACTCTCCACAAGGGTATAGCAGCATAACTATACAATGGAATCGAACTGAAACCTCTGAATATTCTATGTATTATCGATCTACTGATTTATTAATTTTTCATAGTTGCTGCTCTGCCTAATATGTTGTGGAATAACTTGTCTTTAGTAACAACTTATTTCTCTCAAACACCCATGTTCACCTACCAACAAAAGCATATAGTGAAAATGACCATGGTAAATGCGTCCTGTAGGAAAACATCTTCTGATGCCCCCATCTCGACCTCCTCCAGAGCGTGGAATGGGGGTGTTTTATGGTTTCTAACTGAAGGACCCATCAAATGTTTTATTTTGTTATTTTTTAACCCTCTTTTGGGTTGTGTTCATTTGACGCATGGTTCATATGTTTGACTTGGGTACTTTTTTAGAAGATGACATTTCCAGCCATGTCTGGAACCCTGCATGCTGCTTTGCTGACTTTGATATATGGAGTCTCCAGTGGTTCCGGTTGTTTTACAGAAGCTGCAGCACTAAACAGAGACTGCTAAACTGCTAAAACACCCCTCAGAGGGTCAAATAGGAAAAGGTTCAAGATTTTGCTCTGATCATAGGTCCTTATATCAGACTTTCTGGCACACTTTATTTTTCAGCTAACGTTTCTCATTAAAGAGTCAGTACTTATGAATTACTACTCTAAAAAAGAGGTTGATTTGAGTGTCATACATTTATATAGTGATCATAAAATGATATATATTTTATATTATATAGTTGAGCT
The DNA here is from genome assembly GCA_022829145.1 of Albula goreensis. NCBI lineage: Eukaryota > Metazoa > Chordata > Actinopteri > Albuliformes > Albulidae > Albula > Albula goreensis. The sequence continues at coordinate 10,567,468 of CM040745.1, read as the reverse complement.
TAAAATGAATGTGGATAAGTATGAACAAAAATTGCAGTATATTTAAATTTGTACATTTGGCAAGTCACTGGAATATCTTTAACAAATTGATATGTTAAATTTGTTTGATAAAATGGGGCCAAAGTTGTGGAAGCTGTAAGTTACCTTTACATTCATGGCATACTACCTTTGCTTTTAAGGCATATGTTATGACCCCTGTTGTCATTGCTTAGCTGTTTTTTAAAGATGAGGCTTTGCTTTGATTTGGTAGGAATGCCAGAATGTATTTAACTACATGTGAAACACAAAGAATATCTGCAAGAACTATATGGTTCCTACATACTGAAATGTGTTATCATGCAATCTAAAAGGATTTGAGTAGAGTTTGAAGACTTGAGTGTACCTCTACATCATTTGGGTTTAAAAGTTTTGAGAGTACACTTCATACTGAAGTTTCATCTTTCAACCTAAGAGCTCTGGTTTAAGTCTGTTTTGTACTTCTGTTTCAACACCAATACCTTTTTTTATATATAGACCTAGTTCATGTTTTCAAAATGATGTCTTCATTTGCCATGATTATCTGGGACAGAGGGGCGTCATTAGGGAAAATAAGAATTCTAGCAAAGCACAACTGGGATAATTAGCTTATGTCTGAATGTCATAGCATTGATGTATGGTCTAAGGCAGATTTAGGTGCACTTCCATATGAATCAATGTAGCCTACTGTCTGTGTGCAAATGATAAACATGTCTAAAGGAAAGCATAGGCAATAGGGATAAAAATATAATCGAATAGGCGCAGCGAGTACAGTATGTCCAGTGTCATCCTCTTTCCCATTCAGACAGGTGAGAGCCATGCATCTCTACATGTGGATCACAATGTTGTGTGTTGTGAGTATTTCATTAAACTAGTTCTGATGGAGATATTGAACTGGAAATGTCAGACGATATGTGGTATTCTTCTAAGGACAGAGACCTGTATGTAGAGGAGAATTACCATACAAGACACACTTCTGATGACTGATAGAGAGAGTTTTTGTGGGTGACAATTGTGGCAGTAAGACTGGCATTTGATCAGAGGAAAAGGTCAAGTACATCGCTCTCCCTTGTTGTTAGGAAAAATGAACAAATTTGACACTGTAAAAGGTCAAAAATCAAAACTGAGACTTCAGTGTGTTACAAGAAATGGAAGTCGGCCACTAAAGAATTTATTTCTTAGACTTTCCTCATTTTTCTTACTTTGGAACGTATTTTAACAATGCAAGCACAACAATGCAAGAGTGAAGACAAACACATGCTTTTCACACCACAGTCAACAAATTAATCTAATATTTACATGCAGGCATTTAGCAGACACTCTTATTCAGTTCTTACAAAAGTGAACTTATTAGGTTTCCAATACAAGCAGAGACAATATCAAGTTTTTGTGCCACAACCAGCCATAGTAGTTATTGCAACAAGCTGATCATTAAGTGATGTGCTCTTGCCCAGACAAGGACATTATAAAGGCTTTAGCAAATAGCACAAGGAGACTCACCAGGGGTTTCTGCTGAGCTATGAGACAAAGACGTCCTGCCCAGCACATCCTTAGCTCACTGGACAACTCCACTCCAGTTATGTGTTGCCCAGAGGGACATCCAGACATCGCAATAACGGGTGCCTGTCTAGAATCTGTAAAATACCATGGGGTCCGTCCACATACTGGAACAGTGAGATGTGAAATGCCAATTTATTGTTGTCTGTTGAATCTAATGATACATTTGATTCAGACCTCACATAGACCTTATAGATCAGTAACCTGTGCATAACTACAAGCTGCACAGTCATTCATGATACTACTGTCATGGTATTAAATAACCTGAGGAAATAAGCTTGATTGGGCCATTCTCACAATTCACAAAAACTATTTGCATCAATGCTCTTGTAAGAAAAAAAAAAATCCTCTTTCAATCTTGTCTGGTCTGGTCACATTGTTGCATTCTTATATGTTTCATGGAACTATGACAACGATCCACTGTGGTTTATTGAAACCGTGAGTTTAAGAGTATGACGCATTGTCTCTTTATATGTTTTATTACATGTACATTTTTTTGGCTACATAATTACACATTGATGTTCCCAGGGATTCATTATTCCAGTGGTCAAAAACATATGATACAGCTTGATGAAATAACTACAGTCAACTCAAGAATCAAGTGTGATAGTGGAAGAAGCGGTCAAACAGGAAACTCCTTTTCCAGGCATTGAATGAATTATGCATAAAAATCTGGAGCCATCAGTCACAAATCCTGCCAATGTTGCCCAGATCTTAGCCAACAAAAGCATTCAATGCCCTTTAATGTAACCTTGTGGATTCTCCTGGTAGAAAAGCAATTGTGCTCTAAAAATGTGAGAAAGAAAAAGATGTAATAAAAAGTATTATGTCTTGATCCTTCTATTTATTTTTTTTTTAGCTTTTTTTATTTATTGCATAGATAGAATTTTGGCCAGTGCTGAACACTTACAAAAAAGATGCTGAACAAGCATACCATGGTAATGCCTGTTTAACAACATTAAGCATGGTGAGCATGTTAGTGAGTCTTTTCAATAAATATTGTGTAAGGTAACAACCCTGAGAGAAATAAGGTTCCTGAAAGAAATTAAAATGAGTTAGGATATGATGGTGTTCCTGCATCTACAGTGAATGCACTCAGAAAAACGGGTTTAGTTAAGATGTTCAGGGACAGAATCAGTTTGGACATCAAATAATGTGGCTCAAGTCAGGGTCCATTAATTGTCCAATGTCTCAATGTCTGTGCATATTGTTTCAGTTTCTGTGCTTATTTGGACCTCCTATCCTGTGATTTGGTTGTTGACATTTGGAAATGCATGCTGCGGGAAGCCAGACCCAAAGGGGAAGCTGTGGGTTTGTTTGTCGCGCTGTGAAGAACGTCCATCAATCACCCTGAGTTTCCACCCCTTGGAATGTCCTGTTCTTTTAGTAATGTGTGCCAATCAGAAAATGATTAGATGTATATGTGACTTCAAACACATGTACCCCTACTTTAAACATCAGCTGGTCAATTCTTGTCTGGAAATTAAATCATTATTTGCATTTTTATAGTTAAATGTCTACTTCAGCATAGGTTGGTTCTGCTTTTCAGTGTCTCTTAACAACTATTTTGTGCAGTGTTGGTGCTATAGTGACCCATCTACTGCTCTGCAAGCCTTACAGTATAAAATTTTGATTTTGTGTATGTTTTATGTATGATTAGCATACATAAACTATCCACAAATGGCACTAGAGTTTAGTAATGTAACACTTTTTTCAACTGCTTGATGCATTTTTAATCTGTATCTTTAATTAGCTGTCATAAGGCTGCATTACAGCAGTCCATGAGGTGATTGCAGCTACCAGGTCACAGGCATCCCTGCGTTAGTGAGTGCTGTTAGTCTGAATCTGAAGCCGAGAGGCTGTAGGAATGACACAGGAGCTGTCAGGACAGCTGGAGGGAAATGGTGGGTAAGTGAGACAGTGGAACCAGAATACTGGTAACTGAAACACAGTGTCCTAGAATCATAATCCCTTGGGATCATTCCACATGAGCTCCAGGCAAACCTTAACATGTTCACTAGGGATAGCATACTCCCACGAAAGATATAAATACAAGGTCGGGGGCAGCACAAAATGAGCAACATTTTGCTATTTTCTAACTGACTTAAAGGGCCCTGTTTTTAGTAATGAAAGTGCTACCACAAATCAGAACCCATAAGTCTTAAATCACTCAACTGGTATTTTAATACCAGAAATCTGCATACAGTGGATGTATATGTACATCATAACATCATCAAGGACATACATTACAGACCCCTTAGGTGTGGTGTATGTAATGCAGTGTATGGTCTACCATGGTAATGAGTTCAATGTATGACCAAGGTATGACAGGAGAAGCTTCCCACAAGCCAATACATGAAACACATCCATTGTGTCCTGTCCATCATAGTCTCTCAGGAATGTAACAGCAAAACCCATGACTGTAGAATAATAAATCTGCCCTAAAAAGTACATATTTAGGGTATATGCTTTTTCATACATATTTGAAGATTAAACACCCATATGCGTATATAGCATACCTGTTATGAGCTAAAGTGTACAGTAAATACAACATATTAGCTAACTTAAGAGGTCACTGTGTACTCAACACTTGAAACAAACATATATTTAGCTGTACAAATCCAAGCCAGAGTATACTGCTCATCTCACACAAGAAACTATACTTGTGAATATAAAATACTGAATAATATTCCTCAGCTTTCTCCCAAGTTCAGCACTGGACAGCTCCCATGCCAGCTGGTCCTGTGGAGGCTGTGAGGATGTTCAGGCAGCTTCTGAGAGGGAGCTGTCCAGCTTTTTAAAAGGCCCACTTGACTCTTTTCAATGTTTAGCAATGTTTACACATTCTATAGTTGCAGAGTGTCTGTGCACAATGATACAAGTCTGAACATAAGCATTTATGTGAAAGTGTGAGTGTTTCAGCTGGCATTTTTGCACATAGTACAGCTATAGTGGCTTTGCACACAGTTATAGCTGTCCTGTCTTTTAAGTGTTCTCTAATGCATTGCTAATTGCAGATAAAAGGTGTTAATTCATGTTTCATTAAACGTGTGCTTAACTGAAGTTGTGCAGTGATGTGGGTGTTGCTAAAATAATAAAAATAGCTGTGCATACACTTTTTGCATTCTCCAAATATGGGCTAACTGTTTTTTTTTTCTTGTCTGTGGAAGAGAATCTATGAATTATTATTGAGAATCGGTGTTACGGAATGAAATGAAAGTGCTGAATTACTCTGATTTTAATTGGAAAGGCTCCTGGAGATTTAATACTCTACAGTTCTGCTGCAATTATGGCTGAGCCAGCTGTAGGAGAAGTTATACATGGAAAGCACTATTAAGATGCATTGCTCGATAAACATCTACTGAAATCACTTTGAGCTCAATACAGTCCGTCGACCCCATTGTGAAATGGACACACAGCCCTTGTAGAAGTTACATTCTGTTACTGTAGGTCAAGCCAGAGGTCAGGGCATCTGTTTTTGGGTCAAAGTGATTGGTGAATAGGTTAGGTTCCATAATCTTTGTTCTATACGACAGCTGACTTCGTAAATGCACAACTTAACCTGTTGACATTGCATGTTCTATTTAAATCACCTGCAAGCACAGCAAAATGGAGACCCATTTCTGAAATGATTTGCTGAGCCTGTCAAAAAAGGCAGTGAGTTTTACAACACACAAGTCTTTGCTCTACTTATCTTGCCAGACATACTTTATCAAAAGGTTTAGTTATGTTTTTGTAGCATCTTAAAAGGGCACAGTGCAATAATTTTCAGTGTGGTAAACATGACACTAGCGTTTAGCTTTTCAAGCTCTCCTCAGCTATGAGTTTCCCCAGCTGCAGCTGTAGCTATCCGGGCTCACATCTCACTGATATGCAGACAGGAGGATCTGATACTGTAGAATTTGAGAGTGTGGAGCGGCTGTAAAGTGCAGTTTTTCCATCTGGTGACACTGAAGAGCTCCTGAACAGCTCTCTTTCATTGATCCTGAGTTTTTCAACAGTAGTTCCTCATACTGTATGAGACAGATGCGATGCGAGACAGGCATTTTTCAACGCACAGTTTATCTGTAAAGTGATACTAAACATTCCTGTCTATATATACATATACATATATATATATAGGTCCTTGCAAGATGAAGAAAGAAAATTCATGCCTGGAAGCCTGGAGATTTAAGTGAAACTTTTGAACTTCTGTATTACTTATTTGCATGACCAAATTCCCTATTGTTACCTTAAATAACATTGTTAATGTCAATATTGTGGAACAATATAAACAGTGAAATAATAAACAAACAAACAAACAAACAAACCACATTTAGAATTAGAAATGTTTTCATGTGTTACATCTACATCAGATCATCAGATAACCACAAACATTAATAAAGCAGGAAATAATATTTATTTTGAGCATTAAACATTCAAATAATAAAAGTGAGACACTAAATTGAGAGAAACCAAAACAGACACTACAAAGGCATAATGCATACGCCAGCCATATAAATGTAGGTACACTTGCTGGAGTAAACAAGTGACTGTATTTCAAACTGCCACCGATAAGAATGCAGAAACTATTTACATACTGCATTCTGTCCAAGGCTGAGTTTATGTTAAACTGAACGCTGAAGCTTTTATTCCAGTTTATTTTGTTTGTTTTTTTTTTTTTTCGTTATCTATGAGGAACCTGGAATACATTAAAGTACAGTGTTCAAAGGGAAGTTTAGGAAGTTTAGACTGGGAGCCAGGCAGAGGATCTTAACAAGGTGCCAGTGTGTATTTGACAGCTTAGCTGTAAAGTTGAATTCATGAGACTCGAACGAGGTTCCATTATCTTCTAATTACAATAGATATAGCAGAGCTTACTGTTGGCGAGCCTCAGAGCACCTGCTGGCTCCTTCCAGCCCCCAGCCTCTGCCGCCAAGCCGGGGAAACAGCCTGAATTCTGACACTTGGATTACTTCAAAAGCCCCTTTTCTACCACCCACAGCCATTTTAACCTAAAGGAATGCTGGTCCGTTTTTTTTACTTGAAAACAGGAGGTATAAATACAACTTCTATCCTTGTTTTAAAAAGAGGAATCTAGAGTGCTGTTTGATTCTTAATAAGATTCTCCCAGTGACATTTCAAAAACTGCTCCCTCTCCTCTTTTCACTTTTACAGACACATTGCTTTATCACATGAACATCACTGCTGCAGCTTTTAAGAATTCATATCAGAACCAAGTTGTCATTTTATTGCTCAGGTACCTTAAAATTAATGTCATTGTGAAAGAATGGCATTGTTGTACAAATAATATAATAGAACTTGATCAATATTGGTTAATATTTTGATCTTATCTGTGGAATACTAATATTTATTATCAGTATTGGGCAAAAAAGCTAAATTCTCCTGAGCAGAATATCCAGTGTACCTCCATGTGTGTTGTTGCGTGTAGTCCCACAGCTGGCCTATATTTCAGAAATAAAGAAGAAGACATCACTGCGATAGCCAAAGGAGACACTCTGAACTGTGGCAGGTTGACTTGGCGTGTTGGTGACAGGAAAAAGGTTGTTTGTTACAAGTCGGCAGAAGAAAAATAAATGAGATGCTTTGTACCGAGGGAGGGCAGGAAGGTTTTTTCTGGAACTGTCTGTCTTGGATGGCTTTGCTGACACAAAAAAAAGGTGATTTGACAAGAGACAAAGAGGGAAGCAAGTCCCATGTGGAACGCACATCAAAAAGAGATCCCTGGAGCCGTGGGGTTCACAGTGTCACACAGAGGCACAAACCAAACTTCACAGATTGCAGGTACACAACGCGTGTCACTTCACTGCTCCAGGAGGCGGGGCTCCCAGGTTCTGTAACCATGTACGGCCCAGGTGGGCGTGTCTGATCCTGAGGGGCTGGTGTGCATTCAGCTTTATTTCCCAACAATTATCATCAGTAAACCAGATAATTAGCCGTAAATACCAACACTGGTTCACTTGCAGATTATACAACAGCTGAATATTTCAGATGATGAAATATGAACAGTCATCTGCTGTCACTGTGAGCTCATGAGGAAATTCAGCTATAACATCAGCTATGTCAATGATTGGTCTAACCATGCAGTTAAGGGAAGAAGTAGATATGAAATGATAAAGATATGAAATGATAAAGATATGAAATGATAAAGCTCTCCTTCCTCACACGGTGAGTAAATTTGGGCTGGTGTCTATACACAAGGCAGGTCAAAGAGCAGACACTCTGCCTGATTGGGGAGGGGAATGGATAGGGAAGACCCAATTTGAATGTCAAATATCATCTCTATACTGATAAAAAGTACATATTAAAAAAAATATATATACATTTTTATTTTTCACTAGAGACTGAGTGGCTCCAGACTGAGTGCTTGGCAAAGTAATGGTCTTTCACCATCAGTGGTTAAAACAAAGCCACACAGCCAGCGAAGGAGTGAACACCAGCCTACTGTATAGTGGTTGTTTTTTCAGTTGTCATCTTAAAAAGGTTATTGCAGTGTAACTGACTGCATGTATTCATTCAGAAGAACACACATATAATACAATATGGACTTTTATGCACAGCTCCACAGAAGGCTCGTCAAACAGGCCATATTCCTCAGTCACAGTGGGAATACTGTCACTGCACAAGTTCATAGCTGAGATTTGTTATGCATATATACAATTCATATAAAAACTTCTGTATTAAAAACTGTTTTATGAAAATTAAAGGTGTCTTTCCTGCACATTTTTCTTTTCTCCATATTTTTTTTCCACTTTCTCTTAATCTAAGTAGAAAAGCTGCCATCTAGTGGTAGCTGGATGAATAATTAACGATCGAGAAAGACTACACCCACACAAGCAGAAATAGATGAGTCTGTCTGGACCGTAGCTGGGAATGAATTGTTACTCAAATCCTTTTTAATCCCTTGAAAGCAATTTATTTATCCAAACAAAAGACAGCTGGCCAGCATGACATGACAGTTCCTCATAAATAACACAACCACCTTTGAAGTCAATTACAAGGAAAGGCATTAAGGTATCTGTTGCAAAAACAATTATGTTTTTGAGGGCCAAAACCAAATCCTTTTATGACCTGGCATAATTGTGCTCTAAAACAAGCATCATCCTCACCTTCAACTGACTTGTAAATGAAAGAAAAAAAAAACTATCTTCCAGCTCCTTGTCTTTCCTGCCATCACCATTCACCAGTAAAAGAAAGCCTTGGAGACATGTGAATTTTCCCCCATGTGGCCTGATTTCAAAAGGGGAAGCAGAGAGCGGGTGTTGCTGGAGAAGTGAGGCAGAACTGTACTTACACAGTTGAAATGGGGCAATGCAGGAACAGAATATTAATTGGGTGTCTCGTGTCTGCAGGGGTACCAGGAGAGCCACTGACTCTGTGGGGCGCTTTATGATTTTGTTTCTGATAATCTGTCCCGACAAGCCCCGCCATCATCACCCCTCGGGGACTGGGTTTTTAGGAGGCTCAGATCTCCTATGACCCATGCCCGAGACCACCCTTTGTTCTGTCTTCCCAGCATCCCTCCACCCTGCCAGCTATCCTCCATGATTTCTTCCACAAGCACATCATGTAAAGCGTGGTCTATCATGTCATGTGCTCAAACCCACTGTGCCAGAACGATTTTTGAAGACACCTTGGGAAGCCGAGGGTTGGTGGACCATCCAAGCGGTCCAGTTCTGGGCAGCTGGGCTCCTGTAGGGTTGAGTCCTAGAGCATTTATAACTGAACGGTTTTTCCAAATGAATGGTGTACCAGTAGGCCCACATCATTACATCACCCATGACTGACTCCATATATTTTCATTTTAAAGCTAACTAGCATGACTAGTCAGCATAAAACAGAATCAGCCCCATTGCTTGCAAGCATTGCCATGTTCTCCAACCCTCCAGTTGCTACAGCTGTATTTGCAGCCCTGCGCTGTGAAAATACTTTGTGGTGATTTTACTAATTAATAACAGTATAACCAACATGAGATAAAATCTGGTGATACATGGCAATTCAGCCAACATGCTTCATGAGAAAATTTTTAATTCATTAAGGACTACATCAGACTATGACAAAAGACTAGCAGAAAGTAAAATACAGCAGTCCCAATAATTATTTCAGAAAATAAGTTCATTAGTGCCCTTCACTTCAATCCTGTAATTAAGACTTGTGAGAAGTGAAAACCTTTCATGTCTGTCTTTTTTTTCTATAAGGTTTCAAGATGAGTGAATATGTGCAAAGTAAATGTGTCTTTTGTTCTTCTAGTCTAAGGTAAAACCCTACAATACACATGCACGCAAAACTTTTGGAAAACCCAAATCCTTCCTACACCTCTGATGTTTAGCACCAAAAAACCAAGAAAAAAATCAAGAATAACAAAAATCAAACAATATAGTATCAGCACACAAGAAAATCCTGATTTTGATTTCTTTTGAAATGAACAAAAGGCATAGTGTTTTATGAGCCCTATGATACAAGCAATGACTAAAAGAATCATGGCTTCTTGAAACACAAAAGACAAGTATTTTACAATACTTATATATGGTGGAGCAAGTTAGTTATTTTTTATTTAGTATTTCATCCTGGATTAGTTTATTAAGATTTTTCATATTTAAATGTATTTAATGCGCTTTGTCTCTTTAAGGGCGTCACCAGTCAAATCCAGCTTAAGTTTCTCTGCCAGTTCATTGCCTTTGGCGAGGAGAAGATAGTAGTGAATTGTTGATTTCTTGAGAAAAGTCTTGAGGAACTGCATCTTTCAGTCTAATTCCCTTTTAATTGCATCAGTGAGCATTAGCTTGGAAATGACATGTTGTGTGCAGCTACTGGTGTGGCTACAGGGCACCACTTTCAACTTGCGCCTTCCTGTTCAGCAGAGTGAGTCGGAGGGCTGGCATTGTTGAGAATAATGAATCTCTGGAATGCTCTTTTTTCAGACCCGTCAGCAGCTAAGGGTGATTTTTCTGGTCTTTGGAAAAGGGAGTTTCTTTGCATTTCATCAATTCAAAGCTATCTCTCTCCCAGGGTTGAGCCTGTCCTCCAGGAGAGGAGGTTTAGATCTGTTTACTGTTTCTTCTTCCCCAGACTAGGGCAGTGTTCAGCACCACATCAGCTCAAGGGTTTCCACACATTTTCCAGAGAGAGGGGCCCGCAAAGAGAACAAATGGTCCCTAATGCCGTTGGATCATGGTTTCAGTGCTACTATAATTGTATATGACACATTCCTCGTGGACACATTGTGCGATAGTTGCAGAGCAGATATATCAGAAATAAATAAAAACGAACAAAATAAACGACAGCGGTGCCATGGATATGGTCAGGTAATTAGACCTAGAATTTTTATTTATTTAATGACTAACTAAACTATCATGAAATGGGGACATTCCGCACAAATTAACAGATTTACCCCTGTAAACAAATTACGATGTGAGCAAACCATTTAAAACGTGTGATTTATACCAGCGGAGCTAAATGTTCCTGAGTTACTTTGCGTGCTTTATATCTGGGAACCATGCTGTGAAGCATGAAGCAATGCTTTGATTACCTCATTAAATTAATACCTCAAATCATGATGGCCGCTTTTCTATTCGGGGACCAAGATAACTTTATTCACCGAGTGGAACATCTGATCAAGGTAATTAAACAATTTTAATCACAGTTCGTAATTAAACTGCTAATCACAGAGACCCTGCCAGTTCAAAGATGCCACAAAACGATATCGCATCTTAAACTAGAGCGAAAGAATATTTGTTAATATGATTTTGAGGCAGCTGTAAAACACTCAGAGTGCGCACAGAATGCACTATAGCCCATCTACCATGTAATTAAACTGTGACAGGCTGCAGAGAATCCAAATGCAGATTTTACCGTGAATATCCTTAATACTTTTGCAAACGTAAGATCTGCATGTGCTTCTCCAAGTCTTGTGAACGGAGAAGCTCAGTTGCCAAGCAACGCTCAAGTGAAACACTGAATGCCTAAGAAAGTTTATGTCGCTGCTTTCAGCAATATTGGTTAGACGTACAAGCAAAGACATGACAAACCAAGACAAAAGCAGACTAAATGTCATATCCTAAATGACCAGCAAAATTATATCTAAAATATAAATTACTATATATATTAAAAATTGCAATAAGGTAAAACAGATTACTTGTAAAACAGATCGCTGTTCTGTATTCTTTGTGTGTTCCTAAAGTGATTATTCATTCTTTACAGCAGAGGCTGAATGTTCTAATCACTGAACATTGTTTATGCAATTAGGCCACGATCCGGTCAGCACCACTGAGCCACACCTCACTCAGTTTACAACTCATCTTTTTTGTTAAACAAAACCAAACCTGAGATTCATCCAGTGATGTATTGTAATGGATTATCTCATCTAATCATACCAATTTACAACAAATTAGGTGTGAACAGCAAATAACAGGCATTTTTCACCCAGTGACATCATGCGTCGCATCTGATTGGACGCATAGTTATAAAAATGGTAGCCTTGACAAACATCAACAAGTTGTTTGAGTCTTGTGTAACTACAGAGAATGCAAAGTAAGAAATGTTTTGTTTCCAGTATGTGGAGAATGTGCCGTCTTGATGCCCACTACTCTTTTAAGTGTTTGAATAGAAAAAAACAGGGCGGTTTCCTGCTCCTGCTCCTCACACGGCAGACTATGGAGTAAATAGCAGCATTAGCTGGCATGCATGTGGAATGAACTGTTAATTGGTTGAGGCCGCAATGACAATAATCTGAAAATACAACCGGGCATTACAAACCGGAATTATACAATGAAATGAAGCTGAATTTCTACAGCCATGGATTCTGCTGACTGTCCAGCAGGTGTCTCTATAGCCACTGCTCTCCGTTAGTAAAGATCTCTGACATAATTACAAGATTAATAATGAGATTGATAGGGACTATTAATAATATTTTAACAATGTTAACAGAGTTAACATCTTGCTTCTTAGGTAAAGAAAGTTTAAGTGAAGAATAGCTAGACTGAATGTCAGAACTCAGGGTAAGGACCCAACTGCAGACTGAAATACTAATAAAAATAAATAAATACTGCTTATTAAAGCAGCGGAAAACACAATCCAAAAACAGGGTCAAAAGCCAGATGAAGGTCAAAACCAATGAGAGATGGGAAAAGTACAAAATCACGGTTCAGACAGCGAAGTCAAAAACTGAGCAGGCAAAGTCAACAAACCAGGAAGACCCAGCAATCAAAATCAAAATCCAAAGACTCACAAAACAGGGAACAGGCAGAACTCACAACAGGTATGCAAATCAGACACAGGAAAAGGCTTGTAGCACACACACAGACAAAACTGAGGCAAACTCACAATGAAACAAAAACACAGAGAGACACAGGTAAACAACAGGGCTGGTGAAACAGATCAGCACTCAAGGTAACAGATAATGAGACAGACGTTGGGGCAAACACATGGGCAATGAAAACAAAAGCACATGGACAGGGAAATGGAACAGAAACACACGAAAACCATTGAACAAAACCAAAACCAAATTAACAAAAAAAACCTAATCAGGCGGCATAACTGATACCGAATGACTCTGCTTTATAAACTGACAGCGGAATAAATACATGGTACATGCGGCCATACAATGCAATACATGAAAAAAGTTATGTGTTTCAAAAGTAAAATATTTGTGACACTAAAATTGCTCATCAAAGTTACAAGATGTATCCCAGATGTTAATCAAATGGAGAAATACTAAATCTACAGAATGTTTTAAAAATAGCATATAAAGGGCATAACTATTTTCGCTATGAAGGACACATTCTAGAATAATATTTAATAACAGCCATAAAATTGAACTAACAGGTATTAGGTTGCAAATAAATGTTTTTGTGAACTGTTTTAGCCATTTTCATGTTAATGTTGATCAAGAAAAAGTATGTCAAATGTATATCATTAGGTGTTTCCTTCCTATTGTACTCCCCCCATTACTCCTATGGGAAACCACCAACCACCCTTCCTTCCTCACCTCCCTGTCTCATGTGCAAATTGTGAGCAAAAAAGTGTGAATATTTTTATGCCTACAAGGGGGACCTCATATTTCACACAGAAAAACTGTACCTACACATGGAGGGGGGTTGTGTGAGGGGGTGGTGGGTGTGGTGGGGGGGGTAGCACCCTCCTGCCAACATTACATTCTTCAGCAACATCTGCTTATTCTCAGTTTTAAAAACAAGCCATTGGAGCCAAAGGATGACAGCCCAGGAGGCTCCAGAAAACATCCTTGATGATAACGCTGAACCATGATCCGGACGGTGAAGTGATGCAGGAAGTGTCAAATGAGGACAATCTTTGGCAACAGGTCAGATTATGATGATGAACTGTCAAACTGCCACCACCTCCAAGACATTCATGTAAAAAAAAAAGGCCACACACAATGGTTGTCACGCTCCAAATATGCACCACACAATAATATTACTACAAACATGTTAAATACAGAGTCAGCGCCCACTAGTATGTCAGTGACGGGTGTCACAGGTGGAGTGCCTGCTTTTGATATGGTCATTCCTTATTTCATTCAGAAAATAACTCTAGAAATGCTGAACCTCAAAAGGTGGCACGTTTTAGGCAGTGAGGGAAACTGGACAAGACCCGTTCACATGCTCTAGAACTCACTTTTTTTTAGCTGTAAAAACTCTATTTAAAAGCTCTTGCCTCTAGCCTTTTCCCATTCCCTGGATTTATAGCCTTGGTGAGCACAGGACAGATCCTTACTAGCAAATGTCTGGCCTAATTCAATTGGGCTCCACTTAAACTTGATTGAATTGAATTTAGCCCTAAAATGTGAAAATGGGTTGCCGCTATTGATTAAATCTTGGCCTTATTCAGCAAATGCTGTAGTGTGTAGCTGCTAATTATCCCTACGGGATCTGGGCACAAGGGAGTGTCAAACCCATCCCTGGCACTGCTTTAGTGCTCGCTTGAGAGAGGGTGCCAGCCTGGACTGGCAGTGACTCTCAGGAGGCCATTTACTGACCAGGCGCGCCATGGCGACCACAAGAGCAGTGGGCCCCAGGACCACATCACGATCAGACCCCCCTGTGCTCGGTACTCTGCAAATAAAACACCCTGGATCCCACCGAGGACATGCAGGGGCGGGTGGCCCATAAGCACAAAGCATTCTGAGGGGTATGTGTGGCTAAAGATGACCACAAGCTAATGAATGTACTTCACAGTTTACACAGCAGTAGGAAATGTCCTTCCTGTGAGAGATGATGTGTAGGCTGGCTTCTGTTTCCAACAATTACACTGGCTCATTGAGCTAATTAGCTGTGAAAGCTGGCTCCCATGTCGATTCGGTCACAGTAAAACATCACATTAAACATTAAATGTTGGGATGCAGGAATAGTCTTCAGCTGTTATACTCTTATAAAGTAATTCACCTCGAATGTCAGATCATGAGATGGATTTTGCTAATTAAAATATTAAAAACAGAAGTTGCTTTGAATTCCAGGAGCAGCCATACCCTGCCAGGTCCAGCTCTGGTTCATGGGGGTAAAAAGGCCGCTCTCTCAAAGCTTAACTAAAGCAGGAGAGAGGAAACCTGAGGAACCGGGTGTCTCGTCCTGCTGCCAAATTCAGTCTGACAGAACTGCAAGACAAGGGCGCCGTGAACAGGTGCGCTATCATGTTAGATTAAAACATTTTTAACACTTACCCCCGTTCCGCTTGGGACTTTCCACAAGTGTGCGTGTCTGGCTTTCCATTAGCATATAGAAAAAAGGAAAAAAGTTTGGGGAAATTTGGCTGCAGATCAGCTGAATATAAGTGAGGCTGGCAGGGGAGCGAGTCTCTGAAGCACCTGCAAGCTGCACGGTGATGGACTGGCTCCTTCCCAGCCGCCACTCTCCCAGGTGAAAGATTATCCTGCTTGGGACACTTGCAGATTGCTGGAGGCTGTCAAGATTAATTATAAAAACCCCTGACATGCAGAGAGCTGGCTCACCCACATACATTCTGCTCCCCTCAGAGGTGCAATAGCTCACAGGATATCAGGGTGGGGGGGGTGTTTGGGGGGTGTGGGGGGGGCTCCTTCGTGGCACATGATTGATGGGAGATAATTGCAGTCCCTACCTGCTGGATTTGTAAACAACATTGATCAAGCTCTTACAGGATTTCAAATGGGCACCATTAAAAAAAAAAAATGACAGACAATTAGCATCACAGTATGGGCCTCAAATATGCAGGACCATAGCCCGAAGAAAACTTTTAGACAAAAAGACACATCACTCAGTTCAATAGACATAAACTCTAGAAGATGATAAAATACACAAATTATATCCATCAGTGAAAATGTTGAATTAGCACCTTTATAAGTTTGAGTCAAGATTTTGCCTTCAGAAACATCACCAAGCACCACATGCTGAGGTTATGACTGTTTTATTGGCTTTGCATTAACTCCACCAGGAGGATACATCATGTCTCAACCCAACACAGGCCATGTCACTGTCAAGGTCATCTGACCCACGGCTATTCACCTGTAACGCAGGATGAATAGACATACAGGCATATTACAATATGCCCATTGTGATTATCATGAGTGAAAAACCCATAAAATCATGAAGCCTCAGGGAAAAGGTCTCTGTAATATTTAATCTTTATCATTATTATTATTATTATTATTATTATAACAGGAGTTGCAGTATTAACATTGGCGTGAAAAACTGAAACAATGAAATACTGCAGTCCTGACATACTATAAACATCATTATATATCATTGAGGATTATTTATGTGACCTTCCTGTAATATCTTAAAATACCATTGATGTGTGGGGCCCTGAACGGGACACAGCTGCTCAGATTTAACAGCAGTCATTCTGCAACGCACACCGAATGGATCATTGTTCAGTCTGGGCTCCTGGCAAAGCCTATAAAACGCTCTGTCTCTCTTCAGCATGCGGCACGTACAGGAGCGTCTTTTTATCTCCATATATCAAAGACCACGCGAGCAACATCCTCATCATCGCTGGGACTGCCCAAATATGACGCACATCTCCTGTTTTGGGAAGAGGCATGCGTCTTCCTGGATAATACCAATGCAGCAGTGTCTGTCTGTGAGCCAGAGAGACATTTTTTTCAGGCATCAACAGGTTTAATTATTCGCGGCTGCCTTTAGTCGCCTGCTTGAGCTAACCTGGACTGAAAAATGTCATAGATTGTTTTATAGTTTTAGTTAAAGGGCGCAGTAAATCAGAGGTTCCATATTTGCACATAAAATACATAAAAATAAAATTAGTGGGATATAATTATGAGCTGAAAGGTGTCCTATAAAATAGTTCCCCTAAAAGCAGGGAGTGTTTTATAGGATGTGAATTTGGGAAAAGGGCCAAACGGGATGAGACGCTAAAAGCTGCAAACAGAAAGGGCACTGTCATTACGTCACGAGCACTGGGGTGGTACTCAGGAGGTGGGCTGAGATGGAGAACAGTAAAAACACAAGAGCATATGAAACAGCAGGAACAGCATTTCCTATGGTGCTACATTCAAAGCTCATTACTCAGTTCAGAGCTGCTGGACATGTCTTTAAGTGTAATGTCTTAAGTATATAATGTCTTTAATTTATAATGTCTTAAGTATGAAGTATCAGTCCCTATGCAGGAGGGGATATGTTTTGATATTACTTATGGATGTGCTTTAATTTCTGGGAAAAATATGTAAAAGCAGTTTAATATATAGCACATGCTGCTCTTCATTTGAATAACTGTTTCCTGTAATGTTACTAAATGTTTTCATCCTTATTTGAATAGAGGTATTTGGTCTAAGTATTTCATCCCATTGGATCTGAAAAATCTAAATTGGAGAAAAAGGGTGTCCTTTGTCTTTTAATGAGAAATAGCCTGTCAAAATGTTAAGTTAAAGGCTTAAGAAAGCCTGACAGTTCTTTACTGTGGGTAAAAGGTGTCCGATTACACAGGTTACATAGGCTTACTTTGGATTTCAATCATGAATATGAATGGCCTAAAAAACATTGTTTCCAAAAATAAAAAGATAAAAAGGAATTATGTTCTGAAGTCAAATATTTCAATGCAGTGCTAGATAAATGGTTTAAAATATAATTAATATTGCAGTATGAGTCATAGTAAGCAAGAAGCTTTTAAGAAATGTATTATCTTTATAAAGGTGTGGAAGGAAAGGGAGGAGGTATGCAGATAAACCCATGTGCTGTGTGTTGTAGTTACAGGTAAAAGAGAGCGCTCTGGCCCGGAAAAGGTGGCACTGCACTGCACGGCTCTCTCAATTCAGTGAGAATAAATGAAATAGAGTAGACTGGGGAGCTGGGAATCAGTTACACTGGGGAAGGGACAGGGGAGGCAGCAGACCAATCAGGGGAAATGACACAGGTCACTGCAAAGGAAACAAATCACTGCGGCCCACAAACTCACAGGCTTATTACGGGGAGAGGAAACACAGTTGATGCTGGGGGAAGTGAACCCCGATCTTACTGCGGTAATCCTGGATCCCCCAGAAATTTCACACCTTCCTAACCCTGGAAATGAATTCAGTTAAGGCTCTGTGGCACAGAGGCCAATCAGGACCTAACACCTAGAATCAGGAGAAAAATAAACGCATCTTATGAAACAACTGCAGACATTTCTTATTCAAAACACCCACATACCTGGCAGATTGTTCCTTCACAGCAGGCTCTCCTGTGTATGGCTCCACTTACGCATATAGAAGGTGCTAGAGACACTCAAATCTGAGCTGCCAAGGTTTTGGATGTGCTGTAGTTACACATGAAACTTTTCTAGATTAAGTTTTTTTATGTTGTAGCAAAACCAGATTGTCTTATACATCCTGACACAACCACAGCCGACTGTCAGATTGTCACTTCATTCAACTGTCAATATGGCCACAGCACAACCAGATCCTAATATTAAATTATGATTGATTGACAGCCTGGGACAGCGCTGGCATTTTGGCATGTCAAATATGTCAAAATCTTATTTGAGATGTCTCCAGTCAAGCAACATTGGCATGAAGAATCATATAATATTCAGAAAACATAACATCCACTAGCACGCCCTTACAGGAGTATCAGGGTTCTCCTTCAATAGAGAAGTCAGAGAATATTTCCAAATAACCACTGATTCTTCATAGTATTTCTTAAAGCAGGCCATCAGCTGCAGAAAGCAAACTTGCATCAGTTCAGCTCCTCTACCAGAGTCATTTCTTATTCCACACACCTGCAATAAACAAGAGAACATTTTCACAGCTTACTTCCAAGCACACAACAGGAAATTTAAAGTGTAGGATAGTATTATCTCTGTGTGCTGTAACTTCCACCACCTCATGTCACTCCCTGCAGCAAATTGGCTGCCAGCAGGGTCAGTTCAGATCAACCTACAGTAAATGAATCCAGAAAATCTCACAGGCTGTCAATTTGCTCCCAATACCCACAGACAGATGGGCCACTGAACATTCTGGGTTCAGTCCTCAACCTTATTAAATTACCCTGAGTAAGTGTAAGGGGATGAGAAACTGTGAAACTGGCAAACTGTCCCTGTGTGTGTGTGTGTGTGTGTGTGTGTGTGTGTGTGTGTGTGTGTGTGTGTGTGTGTGTGTGTGTGTGTGTGTGTGTGTGTGTGTGTGTGTGTGTGTGTGTGTGTGTGTGTGTGTGTGTGTGTGTGTGTGTGTGTGTGCATGTATGTGCACAGGTGAGTGTGTGTAGCATGTGTGGAGTTTTATCCTGAGATTCATTTGAAGCAGTTGTAAAGTTGAGAGTACCTGTCAGGTGAATTCCTCCATTTGTTCCTTTGTTATTTTGTTGAAAACTCTGAGGCTTTAATGCTATTTTTCACAAAGACAAAGAGTGCGATGAGCAGAGGTCAGGGTAATGCACACCGTATTAGGATCCTTTGTATGCACATACAGAGCAACAGGCACAAGTCATTCAACCCAATGGGTAGCCTGAAATTAAAAAACAATCTTTTAATTGCAGTGTGTTTATCTACTTCATTGTAAACTAATTTCCCTGACAAACAGTCTGTGTCGACTGAGATTACAGGACATTATCTAACTCTAAGTTCCCTTGTAAATAATGATAGCAAATAACTGTGGCTGAAAGGTGTCATTACAATGTCTGAATTCCATGGGGGTGCTGTTTTAGATGAGATAACTTTGTTTTTGTCATAAAAGATCTAGCTAAATTAATTTGTCTTTAAATCAGTCTTTTGAGCTGTTTCAGAGGAAGTTAATCAAAAAACAGACATGCTTCGATATCTGAACATGCACAGAGCCAGGAGAATTTCTAACGCGGCCTTGTGAATCAGTGACCTGCTTAGGGAATGCAGCACCACTTGACAGGGTCTGTTATGTTAACCGCCAATAAAAATGCCCTCTTACTCAGCAAAGGCATGTTCACACGGGAGCTGCTACAGTTTAATTACCTGTAAAATAGGTTTCCCGGTACTGATTAACACAAGAGCAATAAAAGACAGCAGTGGTCAGCCCCAGCCAGGGGGACTGGTGCTTGGTAAATTGCGCACCTAAAGATGCAGATATAAATGGCATGCGTTGAAGCATGTCTTCGGAGCGCTGGCTGTAATAATCTAGTAGCCCCTGCGTCTCATTCAGAAGAGCCAATATGGTGAGTGAGGTGGAGGAATAAGCCATTAATTCTCTGTAATAAGCTGGTTTTGGGCCCAGTGTTTGGGCAGCTGCCTTGCAGCTGCACCACTGAGCGGTTTATGGTGGCTTCATTATAGCAGTAGACCCATGCTGTTTAAACTGGCTCCCGCACATGTAAAAAGACATAAGTGTAATCTCTATGATTTGGCCTGGACAAGAGGTGTTGTAGAGCCATGCAAATGTACTACAGGTTGTGTTGCTGAGCCCTGCAGGTAGTAACAAATCACACACAGGGGTGACAGCTGCTAAGTCAGAGAGGCCACTGTGACAGGAAGTTGTGTGAGTCAGCCAGGTAAGGCAGGTGTGTTTGGAAAAAAGCGTTCAGGTACGTCACAATGGACAACGGTGCATGCTTTTGAAAGGGCAGAGGAATGCCAAGAACACACAGGTCTTTTTGCTTTCAGTGTGTTCCTTCTGCCTTTATTTGGTCTTGTTGTTGGATTGTTTTGCTTCCCTATCAGCCCAGTGCTTGTTCATTACCTATTCTTACTGCATATAGCAGATATTTTTCCATTTGAATTGACTAAGAGCAAAACAACTATTTATTAGAAAGAAAGGATTGTTGGGGTAATTTTTTAGAGAATGTCAGTCAGCAGAATTCTCTACTCTTCAGCAGTAAACACAGATTCATCCTGACTACTGGATCCAACCTGATCCAAGTGTGGGTTCAGTGACCCTCACAGTGCCTTTTTTCAAGGATTTTAGTGTCTGGCAGAATCGTGCTGCTGCACTAGCTCTGAGGGGGAAAAATATGATTAACAAAATTGTGTTATGCAGAATTTGCATAGCAATGTGGCCTGGACACAGTAATCCTGTTATGTTCAATAATGACAGCAGTTAGGAGAGTGGAGCAGACAGTCTGAGTTGGGCTTTAAACTGAAGTTTTTGTATTGGTTTCACACATCTTACATGCCTTATTCTGGTATTATGGGCTTAGAGAACTCACAAATTTGCATTTTATTCTGGAACTGGGAATGATATGTCGGTGACCTTGAAATCTGATTGTCTGGAATTTTGCATGCAACCAAAACCAAGATGTGTGTGTTTGGGGAGTGGGGGTGGGCGTTAGGTAGTCAAAATCCTCTTTAATCAGGGTTGGCCACTGTAATTGTTGTTGGTGCTGCTGTTTGTTTGATGAAATGATTGATTACCACGGCTGATTGTTTAAATAGCTTCAATACATCAGCGTTTTGATAGGAGGCTATTATAATACTAACATTATGATAAATGATGAATGATGTTTCATTTTAATGTAATGTTTCATGATATCCTCAACTTTGACCTCACAGGGTTTAAATTGTGTTCATTTGTGCTCCTGTGGAGTAGTAATTCCCTTGCTGTAAAGTTCTTTTTTCCTCAACATTGCAGGGTGTTATTAAAAAGTTCATTGTCATCTGTATAAATCATATTTCTTAACTTACTTATGTACAGAAAAAAAAGTTGATGACTATGACTATAAAAGCACAGACCACTAAACATAAGCAAGAAAAAACTGGTTACATTTTGGGTACTGTGCTGTTTTACTTCATCCTTCCACTAGGTGGCTTTTCCACAGTACATTAATCTCAGAGTTCTTTTGCACCTTCAGTGTATGATCATGAAACTCAGGGCCATATTGTTGGTTGTTGAACAGCTTTTTCCTAGAACATACACCTTATTATTTGCAACAGTCATCTCTGCCATTTTGAATGTAATATTCTCTTGGATGTTTAACTCATAACACTCAAGAATGATTTGCCAGTAATGTGACACAAGCTTACGCACACAGGTTTACTGGACTACACCACAGTACTGCTATTATCCTTAAAATAACTATGGATAATTATGCATACATTTTTAATGCATTATATTGAATCAAAACTATTTAATAAAGGAACAACAACAAGTCAGAAATTAAAAATATCACACAAACTGCAGGCTCTGCTTCCAGAATCCGGATATGGTTTGATTCCACACCCATTTTAGTTTGCATAAAGGAATATCTCTTTCAGCTTATCAAAACCATGACAGCTTTACATCTCTTTAAACTGATAAAAATCAAGACAGTTTTTCAAGGGTAATTTTCTACTTCAAATAATGTCCTTCCTTTTCTACTACTACAACAATAATATACTATACCTACATGTCTAAGTGGCTTATGAAAAAGACTACAGATTTACAATCTTTATTAAATTAGAGAACCCATTACATAAATCACATTCTATCTCTCCCAATCAATATTTTTGAGAGAGTATATTCCCCCTTCCTGGCTTGGGGCACTTGGTCATAATATCACAAAGTCTCTTTTGTGTTTGCTAGGAACAGATAGCCTGTGATCAGCACTCAGATGCACACAGGAATACTGAGTGTCAGAGGAGCTCTCCCCAGCCATGGCTGCAGGGCAGTGCCAGAGTGCAGCTGAAGAGAATGCTGCATCCCTCATCGTGATTTATGAAGTGAACCCCAAATGAGCCAAACTTACTCTCTAACTTGAGAGAGAGAGAAAAAAGACAAACTGAGAAAAGTATGTCATCCATTGAACTACAGGACCAACAGGGGGCACCAGCATGGGGGAGATGAGGTAGGGAACTGTTTGTCTTCACAACGCTGCTCAGTTTACTCCTCAGAGCAATGACCTCCTTATAACTCTATTAGGACTTTCATTCAAGGCTACCTTTCATGTATCTACTGCTCAGCCAACTTGGGGAAAATCTGATCGATAGTTTTTTAAAAGACCTTAGTGAAGGTAGATTCCCCCTCTGAAGATCATCTTAGTGAAGCCAGCATGGGTTATCACACACTGTAAACCCAGTGCCCTTCATCAGTTTTTTTTTTTTTTTTTGTCTTGTCTTTACCCTGTAGGATTTTTTTGAGACAAACAGCTTCAAGTTTATTCATGTTCTTCCCTCAAAGAGATTATCACATCTGCACATGCTATATGAGCTATGACTGAGGGGGCTCTCTGCCAGGTCCGCCTGGCTGTTAAATGTTCTTTTTAATTCCAGTCATTATGACGAAGACATTTAATTAAACCAAACAAAAACCTGCTCAGCCACGTTCACACACATTTTTATACTTATACTTGGGTGGAAAAAAGTTGTGAAACAGATAGACATCTGTGGCAATATAGCAAAACCGACTCTGTTCAATTTAGGCTTAATCCTGCGGCCTTTGATTATGCATTTTATTTAAATTCAGCTTAACGGGAGAGACCCCCCAGATACCACAGCTCATATTTGAGAGGGGGAGAACAAAATTGTCCACCAAGTACTGGAAAATAAAACTGTAAAAATACCAAAAATTGGTCTGTGACCAATACAGCTATAAGCCATTCCTAAAAAAACCTTTCATCAACAACAACAACAATGTATATCTGATAGAGGTATGGACATTTGTGTGTTGTTCAGGGAGTAGCTTATGATGCAGTAATGTCCCTGACTGGAATAAATACAGTCACTTTCCTTGACCTACCTTAGTGGTAGGTCACCAGGCACCTGAAGTGAGCCTGAGGCATTTCTCCACCTGGACCCACAGAATACTGGCCAATCACGGCCTGAAGCATGATCCTCAACATCTCTTTCAACAGGGGACACAAACAGTGAGACACTAGCAAACAATTCTGTTGCATGCAGTTCTAAAGATGCACTGAGTGGAATGGAGTGTACCGACTCTCCGTTAGTGGAAATGCAAGGTGTCATTTTGGCTCAAATTTTAATTGCAACAGTCATGGTGGATCAGTGCAAGCCAGGTCAGTACTAATTCAGTGACAGCCCTCATATCCACAGCAGAGAGAAAGAGGGGGTTTTTAGTCAAGTGGAACTAATCAGTTTGTGATTTACACTAAAAAAAACTTGCCGTTCCGGTTGGTTTCCACTGTAAACATTTACCTTGGCTGCGTTTCCCCTGATTGCTATCTAACTCATATGTCTGCAGCTGCATCCATTTGTCTGTTGGAGTGTCACTTCTGACTAAATTAATCACTGATCTGGGGCTTGCATTACATAAAACAGACCCCCAAAATAATGTTCTGGGTGATATCTATGAAGAATGGATCCTTCCTGAGGAATGAATATGATAGTGGATTAAACACACGCACACACATACACATACACATACACATACACATACACATAAATGCATATGCCTGTGTAAGCATTCACACACACACATATGCACAAATGTATACTTGTGCACACACACACTCACTACAAACTCAGATACACACAGACATGCACACAAACAAGCGCACATAAGTGCACACACCCACTCACATATTCACATACAGACAGTCACAAACATACACACAAACACACACGGTATAACAGGTTTTGTCACAGCTGCCTCTGTGCATATCATTCCAGTGGAGGGGTGCCAGTGACTCCTGTCTCATTTTAAGGAAGAATAATTAAATTACTGGACTGCACACAGCCAGAGCAGCAGCAGGGTCCTCTGATCTCAGTTAGCTCTCCACACAGCAGGGTAATGAAGTATCATCTCCTCATATTAGGTGTACTGAGTTTTCCTTCTCAGGCACGTTTTATTTAAATCCATTTAATATGAAAATAACGTGGCAGCATTCTGTACTGAGTGTGATCGGCCTGCGCTGATGGGGCACACAGATGCACCATGGCCTTTGGGTTGACTTTCAGCAGTGCCCCTCAGTGAGAATCACACAGGCTCCAAGGACCAAGGCCTCACAGTCTGGGGGCTCAGACGCTGGGGCCCCATGCGGGGCCGGTTCCAGATGTGCCGTCCTGCATTGTCCGCGGTCACAAAGCACCCTGACCGTGCCCCAGCGTGAGGTCAGCATGCCGCCTTTGTCCCTCTGTCCCGCTGCTTCCCCTGCTCCACAGAGCTTCGGCCATTCACTGCAGCCCAGACACACTTATCACCCCCGCCCCCCCACAGCAGGGAGCCTGAGGGTCCATCTGCCTCCCTGACCATGTAAAAAAAGCAAAAAACTTCACATTAACTCCATAATGATGAGAGGTCAGGTGGTGTTCATCATTAATGCAATACCCTTCCTTTCACACAGATAGGCTTGGAGCATCAACAGTATTCCTCACCCACAATACAGGGGTAAGGATGGTGTGCTTCACTGTGCATACTGACATCTGCTACTGATGTTTTTATGTACATACATGGCTATGCCCAGATAATAAGGACTTTTCACTATATTTCTTTCCTTCTTTATGTATGAGTGCCTGGCAATTTTGGCTTCCTTTTTTTGCTTTATCTGCTGTTGTTCTTCATGAGCACCTTACATATAACTGAAGTTCACTTTTTAGTTTGTGTCTGTGGCAGTGGATATGAACCTTTTCAGGTCATTCCCCCACCCTTTCACACGAACGCCAATGGCCTCTGTCCCACAAATCACGACAGAACCATCACGCGTCTGATTCCGCTGAACTCGACACATCCCAAACCTTCCTCGGAACATGACCCTGGCTGTGTCCAGTACAAATTTTTCAGTTCTCTGTGTTGGGGAAAACCCAGTGTGTGCGCCAATGTGACAATAACTCAGCTGACCTCGGTGTTTATCGCTTTGCCTTTTTGTCACCGTCACTGTCTCCTTGAACGTCACTTGCCAGACTGGGGAAGTACAAGCACCAGCGTGTCGTGAGAGAACCCCAGACTGACAACAACAGACGCACACTGGGGTCATGAGGAGGTCATGACTTGGAACACTGTTGTCGAGGTAACAGGTACTGACTGGCAGCAGTTATGCAAGTATACAACAAAAGATGCCAGTCAAAGGTGAACAATCATGTCTGCAAACCTTTTAGTCATAACTCCTGACTTTTAACACATCTATTTGTGGTGTGAAACGCTGGTGCCACCTGAGCAGCGCTGGGGTGGTGATGGGCACGTGTCTTTCGGATCCACAGTGGATACCACTGAAAGTACATTTTCCTCTTAGTGCATTTCATTTCAAATATTGTGGTTTTGAAAGATCAATTGTGTTCTTGGTTCATTAAGTATTAATTACATAATTTATAATTAATTCTTTCAAAACAAAGTGGCAATATACATGTCAGTAATCATGCATATTCTGGCTGTATAATTTGTTTACATGGTTTGTCATTATGATATTGTCATTGCAACTGTTGTAACCCCTTTAAAAACAGATATCAATCTCAGTGGGGGTTTACTGGTCAAATACATGATAAATTATTTTTAAAATATGGTAAATCCAGTTAATTAAAGCACACTGATATCACTTTATATCCCAACACTAGTTAATTGTAGATTAAGTATGAAATATCTTGTCATACATAATTTAGTAATATCAAATTTCCATTTTAAATTAATAAAAAATCAAATTCAACATCTACATGCATATTAAAATTATGCAAAAAAATTATACTTTTTTGCATGCCCAACCACCAAACGAGAAAACAACGGGGAACATGGCACGATATGTTTATGTGGAACTAAGTCATGAGACAGGAAGATTCTACCAGCTGTTTGTAACAAAGCCTCTTTATTCACATTCAAAGCAATAATCAGAAAAACAATGAGACGGGAGTTATTTCAGTTCAGCCTCAGAATGTCAAATGTCCATTGTGGGAGCAGGCACATTTAAGACTTTGAAGAGGCCATTATTTAAGCATTGTTTGTAAACAAATGTATGCAGGGTGACATCTAGAAATACTAGATAACAGCAAGACAATCCACCTGTTAGAACACTGGATTTACACATTTTTTAATGCAGACATTGCCATATTCAGAAATACCATATAAACAGCAAGAAAGCCCACTTGTTTGAACACTGGCTAGTGCAAGAGGCCACAAACCTTTCATCAAATAAATATCTCTTCTCCTACAGAATGTATTCTATAAATGCTATGATAGCATAATACTTTTGAATTTTTAGTGTATACATTACAAAAAGATCCATCTCCTCCTCAAAACAGCCATGTACATCATCTCAATGAAACATCATGCATACAATATTTAATCTGACTTTGAAGTGTGTGTGTATAGCCATTACATTGGCACTGACTGTGCAATAAGATCTTAGGAATAACAGTGTTATTTAAGGGATTTCCTATAGCCTTGTTAAAACAAAATCTTCAAAAGAAAGTTGTTGATGGTTACGAACTGCTATGCACTGAAAGGGCTGGGAAGCACTGTGTTAATGTACTTACCAGTCACCTCAGCTTGTCACACATACACTTAAAAAACCAGATGGAAGAGGCCCCAGGGAGAAAACAGCCCTGGTAGCTGAATTAGTCACTGGATGGATTTAGCAGATTCTGTTGCAAATTGAATGATAGGTAACTAGGTGTGGTCTCTGTGACTGAAATATGATCTGTGAGTTTGAGAAAGAGAGAGTGAGAGGCAGAGACAGAGACAGAGAAAGAGAGAGAGAGAGCAGAGAGAGAGAGACAGAGAGAAAGAGTTCACAGAGTCTGTTCTTTGTCTTAACTGGGAATAACATTTCTTAATATCAGACAAATAGCATGAGTCATCGTCTGATTAACAGCTACTACTGTTCCAGTAAAAAATGAGGAATAAAGGAGAACATTAGATGTGACATATCAAAGTATCACATAAGCTAATAAACAATGGACACTTTGAGCAGGGGACAAGAGTGAAAACTAAATGTGACTAATGTAATCAACACAGTTGGATAATATTAAATAATTGTTGTAATGAAATGGCAGTGGTGACTAGAAATTTTAAAATGCACAGCCTGTTAAAAACCATAAACTAAGCCTTGTGCAGAGAGGACATCTACGCAAACTGCATTGTTATTACCCCTGTCACAACAGAAGAAGTAAATAAGTAAAGAGTTAAACCCCTGTGGCGACGAAGACGTTCCTGATAACCCTCAAAGTATGCTAGAGTACTTGATAAGAACATCGACTGCAGGCTGCTAGCTACATCTTCACTCAGGCCCTTGTAAAATAAACACCACTAGCAAATACATGTGTTCAAGTCTTCAACAAGAAGTGGTAAACTGATACGATTTCTGTCTAAGAGCCTGCTCTTGAGGTCTGCCACAAATTCTGGTGTGAAATGTAGGTCTTTGAGGCAATGTGTTCCCTGGACAGTTTCTTACAGTTTACCATGCCGGCAACTGCCACTGGTTTGTTCTATTCAGACTATATAGTCAATAATACATTTATTCAGCTTGTAATTTATAAAGCAATATGCTCCTTGGGAAAAAAACAGTGACTGACCCTGGACAATCAGTCCCACAGATCCCTGGTATGGAGTCAGGTAGCCCATGTTACCCTACTAATATACATACCACCCAAACCATGAGAGCTATTTCGTATCTATACTAATCATCTCTAGCAGCCAGTTCCCTCCTCATTGGACACAATTAAGGGACATCCAGCTAAAACTCTCAGCCAATTTAACGGCCACTAGCATTGGCCACAGCCATCTCTGTGAGTCTTCATGAATGGAACTGTGTGGTTATAATGTTAATCTGCAAATCCTTTCACAGACACAATGTTAGGTGGTTATTAACCAAGGTAAATTGCACCATGAATCCTTTTCTCATGTAAGTTCATTTTTCGTGTTTGAGTTTATTATAATAATTCCATTATAATGAGACTTGACTTGTACTATGCAAATGATAATGTGCACTATGAATCACTCTAAATAAGTATTGCCATTCCAACAAAAGAGAGAGAGAGAGAGAGAGAGAGAGAAAAACACTGATAAAACGCAATAGAAGCAGGGTGTAGAGGCCAACCAGTATTCGAAATAATAGAGAATAGTATCTACTGTAGTCAATAAATGCAACCTGCAAGCTGCTCCATGATATAAATTTCCAAAGGCATTTTAATAAATAAGCCCCATGAATAAACAAAAGGAAGGGTGCAGGAAGGCGGTCAATGCCCAGCCAACCCAACAAAATGAACTGCACTGGGTCTCACACTCATCAAAAATACATCTGCTTTCAAGGAAAGAGCCAGAAAAGACAAAAACCCCATATCAAGCAAAAGATCTGGAGTCTTACTGGAGTCTCCAGACAGACAGAGAAAGGTTCAATTGTGCTGTGACCCCAAGGGAAAATAAACCCAGAGGCAAGAGGAATACAAAAGGCATCCTGGCATTCTGAGATCCTCATCTGGGCCGACACACAAAAACCAGAGGCTGAAATCGATGTGGCAGAAGTTCTGTCATGAGGTGAGCTCCTGAGCTCCTGCACCCCCAAACCAAAAACTCTCAAGACAGACATGAGGCAGTTCTTTTACAAACATTATATATAGAGACGGAATAACAATCACTCTTCTTGTGCTTAGTATCATTAGTGACACTATTGGAACATGTAAATGCAATGATGCAAAATGATAACTAATTAATCTATCTATATCTAAGGAAAAAGTGTTGAAATCAGCAACAAAATTACACTGGTGAAATTTATCAGACAGACTCTGGGAGTGTCATATTCAGTAAAATTTTAGAGATTATGACACATATTGAATCATATTGTACATTCTGAGGAACAGCTAATTAAATATTCCAAAAAATGATTAACAGATGTGCAGACTTCAGTGAGTCACAACTTCACACTGAAGATGATAATTAAAAAGGTATGGCTGTAGGGAAAGAACAAACTATTTTAACAAAGGTCTGTTTTCTTTCTCTTCTGATTTTCCAAGAGCAGTCCTGAGAAGCAACTGTTTGTTTTCTACTTGCCTCCAGCGAGCACCTCATGTCACACACATCAGACTTCAAGGCACCAGAGCGCTGTCAAAAGCCATCCCTCTGGGTAAGAGATATGGATACACCTCCTTTGCTCTTTAACTAGTATTTCAGCCCTCTGTCCACTCAATACTCAACATGTCAGCATCAGTTTCTACACACGCTTTCTGAAAGGTGATGCTTTCCACATCGTAAATGGACAAATCAGACATGATGCCAGACATGATAAGTAGTCCCTGTCCAAGATTTGTCAGTGTCCTATTAGCACACCAATCAAACAGTCAGAGCTTTAAACGTTTTTGGTGATTTCAGAAATGCCACTGGCTAATGTTTTTTTTTTTTTTGTGTAGGTCTAGTCTAGTTTTAATCTTTTTTTTTCTTGACCAAACATAAACTGAAAATTCCCTTCAAAATTGTTCTCCAATACAGCTCTTGATGATGTCAAATTTGTGCTGCTTTTCATGATCTCAAATTTGTGCTGCCAGACATGTACTTTCAATTGAATTTCTATATTTTCTCATTACAAATGATTATTTGGAGAGAGTTGGAGGGGAGTTGTGATATAAAGACAACAACAAACCACTTACTACTGCATTTATCTATTCAAATACATGTGATGTTTTTCACATAAAATATCTCTAACTCCTAAATCTCCTTAACTTCTGCATATACATCAAATGTTACATATAGCACTCAAATTATTCATCTGAAAAAAAAGACATGATGGTTTGTGCAGGGTCATACTTCTCACATAGGATAAGTACTGTCATTACTGTTAACTTGATTGCTAAATTAAATGTTGAAACTTCCTTTGTAATAAGCAGTGTATTTAAATGCAGTCCAGAGGAGGTAACAGCAGGGTTCTTGCTTTTGTCGCTTGGATTGGTGAGACATGTCAGTCCTCCTATTGGCTATTGTCTTCTTTATCTCACCTGCTCAGTGTAGGAGTGGCCTGTCCTTCTGAATGAGAGTGCAGTCTGCCTTTCCCTGAAAACCACTATGGCTCAGTACACAGCTTCTTGGTACTGAAGTCTTAAAAGGGAGCAGCCACCAGAGCTATTTATTGTCTGCTCTGGCTGCTTTTAAATGTATTTTTGTGGCTCAAATAAGGACACATTTTAAGTCCTGTGTGGGTGGGCAGCATTGTAGTAGTTCGGGAAAAAGGGACAGGTAATCAAGCACCCTCAGATATTGGGCGAGACAAGTCCCTGAGCTGAACTGCTTTTGTAAATGTTTTGAAAATATACTGTAAAAACATAGGGTGCTGAATGCCTCAACTCATCTGGCTAACTTGAAGTAAATCTGAAGTTTTACACCAGTTTTGTAAATGTCCCCAAGCCATACACTCCTGAGCTCTAGATAAGACAGTCTTTAAAGAAAGACTTACATGACATGAAAAAAATTTGGACCTTCAAGAGCCCAGACTCTGTGCCCCCATTTAACTTAGTCATAAGATGTGGTACAGAGATCCCTCTCAAAATAATGAAGAATTCATCATCTTTTCATCTTTACCATATTGGATATTCCAGCATGTTTAATTACTACTACTACTAATAAAAATAATGATAATAATAATAATAATAATAATATAGAAGAAAACCGTCTATGACATTTTATTATCTGAGCAGAAATAATTAGCATATTTCTGAGAAGAAGCACAGGATGGTTTCCATAATGTCCAAAGTATGTCCAAGCACACATCTCACACTGAGCGGCAGGGTCTCTTTGGTTCCCATAATGTAACTGTGTCCAAGCACACATCTCACACTGAGCGGCAGGGTCTCTTTGGTTCCCATAATGTAACTGTGTCCAAGCACACATCTCACACTGAGCGGCAGGGTCTCTTTGGTTCCCATAATGTAACTATGTCCAAGCACACATCTTACACTGAGAGGCAGGGTCTCTTTGGTTTCTTTGGTTCCCATAATGTAACTGTGTCCAAGCACACATCTCACACTGACTGTGGCACACATCTCACACTGAGGCAGGGTCTCTTTGGTTCCCATAATGTAACTGTGTCCAACCACACATCTCACACTGAGCGGCAGGGTCTCTTTGGTTCCCATAATGTAACTGTGTCCAAGCACACATCTCACACTGAGCGGCAGGGTCTCTTTGGTTTCCATAATGTAACTATGTCCAAATGCAATTCTCATTCTGAGAAGTGTGTGCACTTTCACTATTGCACAACAAACCACAATTTAAACGTTAGGGATTAAAAGGAAAAAGAAACCATATTGCATTTATCATATTAAGACACAACACTTCTTTCCCTGACACATTCTAAGAAACAACACACTTTTTCAACTATTCCTGTGGTTTGTTTAGGCTCCTGGCCAATTATGAATACGAATTTCCCCAGCAGCCCAGGGGAAGGGGCATTGAGTTGAGTGTTTTCTATTTAATTTCATGGGAGCCCGCCTTTTCCATCTTGCTTAAGGGGATGACCCCATGTCAGTATGTGTGGCTGCAGTGTCATCAAACACCAACCGTCAGCTTCCTGTTTTCTGGCCTCTCAGAGCTAAGAAGAAATAGTGGTAGAAATGCAAATTATGAAGCAAACAGGGAAACACATTATCCACATATTAACTCACAATATTTACTTGAAATATTCATTATATACTCATTTGTTTCCCATGATAAACAGTATAAAATATTATATATAATATTCTACAAAAAGTTATTACTACCCTTGTCACATCTAGACCTAGGCTGATACACTGCAATGCCAAATGCCATTATTTGTCATCATGATTGTACTCCTAATTACATAAATGAATTGTGGTTCTGACACAATTTGGCTATTTTACGGTGTTTCTACTTCCTTTGATCCCAACCTTTCAAGTACAGGAAGTACCCATGCTCCAGAGTTATACCTTAAACCCTGCTATCCTCATGTTCTTGAGTTCTAATACATTAAAATCAGTCATTCTTAATAATTTAGATAACAGGTATGCAAAAGCATAATATGCCAAAAACCATGATATGTTTGAAGCAACACTTCTATCTTAAACAAATTATGTAAATACATCCCAAAGATATTTAATAAGTCATTGGAAAGCTTCTGAAGTCATGATATTTCATGTCAGTGATAACTGGCAACATTAGTTTATATTTCTACACTCTGTTTACAAAACAGGTGAAGTAACAGTTTATCCATAACTCATCCTATGAAAAATAAATAAGACCGAAAGCCTCTGGTGCAGCAGTCTGGTGTTTTAGTACCTTCATATAATAATTCCTTTAGCAATTTAAATGTCTACCTTGATTCATCTTTTGGGACACAGGTCAACAACATCTTTAACTGTCAACAGTCATCCATGCAGAAAAATCTCATTTAGCAAGGCAAATTCAACTGTGTGAAGTGGCACTCAATTTGCATCAATTGTAACAGCGAGAACAACTTGACTTGCTAACAAGGATTACAGGTCTGAATCACAGGTGTTCTGCTGGCATACTTCACCTGCTGCTGTCGCTCCTGTACACATCCAGCAGTGTAAATGGAGGATATGTGAGAATGTCAGCTATGAAAGTCTCCTGGGATGACAAGCATGTATTTAGTGAACTTTTTTCTTTACAACAATCAGAAAGAGTGTGTTTCCTTCCCTTCTTTAAACCCCTCTGTGTTGTGTAGATTGGGTGGCACAGAAAAAGTACCAACACCTACTGTTGCTATGCTCTTCTGACCAATGAGGACAGAGAAAAAAGCTTCTGGTTAGGCCAGTCTCACCCCCAAAATCAAAGAAGGAAGTGTCCAAAGGAACCCTCTCAAGATAACATATGCTTTTGTCCTGAGCCAGGGCCATTGTTCTACTCTTTTGGCTTTGAAAACCCACTTAAACACTGTAGACTTAGCGCAGGCTTCGCACACACTTATTTGTAAAAGAGGTCAAATTTTGGCCAAGTCTTTGTTTCTTAATATGGAGCTGGACACATTCACTAGTGGATCAGAACTTTTACAGAGTTTTACATTCATAATAAGTATAAATTTATGCACTGTAATTGCACCTTATTGACCTGTGGAAGTATAATGCGACATGAAACTGACACAGTTTCACCCACAATTCCAACCTCCAACTCACTTTTAAACTCTGATAACCAGGCTTAAACCAGTCTTTCATGTTCTTAGATTTATTATATCAATTTCCAATGGTGGTATAAAATAGTTTTGGCTATTAACTAAAAGGAATTGGGTCAGACACTGTGCTTATATTGCACAGTGTCTTCTATACTTGCTCATCATAAATGAACTATTAAATAAATCCTCGCAAACTGAACCCCTCTCTCCCTGATCACACTAATTGTCTGTAACGCATCACCCTTCTAGTCCGCTGGCCACAGTCACCATTGGTCTAGATTCCATAACGGACTTCTGGGCCCAACAAAATTAGAAGAGCACCTTGGAAAGTAGAGCAGTTCTGCATCCCCTGGGTTGTTTTTTTGAGATTAGATGCTGCATTTGTTTTTTTTTTTTTTTAACCCAGTCTCAACATTTATGAAGGAATTCCTGCAAACACAGAGGTGTGCAACCATTAATTTGCCAAAGCGTTGTATTATTGCCCTGGAGTCAGATAATTTTCACTCATCCATAGAGACTGCTACTACCTGGGTGCATATGAGAAATTCTGCTTTCTCTATACCAAGCCCAAGAATGCAGCCCAGGTTCTCTTTAATGTTTAAACCTTATTCGACACTTAACAATACAGACATAAAGAATGCATGCACAGCATTAGAAAGAGCAGGCTAAAACAAGAAGGCCGTGTCACTTAACACTGCCAGCCTTCCATAAACACAGCAGAGCCAGTGCGTACTTGCGCAGCAGTGCTGAGAGATAATCAGGGTAGATTTCAGATAAAGTGCTATACATTCTGATGTAGACAATGTCTAGGTGATCGCATAAGACAGGAATGAGGCAATAGTTCCTTAAATGAAGGTTGTGGCACCTTAAAAATGTCAAATCTCTGCATGCCAAAATGTCAGCTTACATAAATAAAAAACCCAAGGAATCTCAAATCACTGAAATGATGATACTTAACTCATAAATTCCGGTGTACAACTTTGAAATGCTTTGTACTGCATGAGGGTAACAAACCTGCCTGAATCTGGTTATTAAAAAAATCATGTTATTTTACATAGTGTGACTAAAAATGTGTCAGAGCAAATTCTTTATTACACAACTGTTCTTAAAGTTTTGCTTAAGGCCATGATCTGTTTGCAACTGGAAAATAACCACTGCCTCCATCTCCAGGGGGCTTGACACATTCTTCTCTTTATCTCTCCTGCATTCTTTGACTTCATTTTAATGCCATTCCTCTGCTCCACTTGAGGGTATCCCTACAACTATTCACACTTCTGATTCATATTCAAGCACTGCTCTCCTTTTGTTCAGGCTGTGCTGCAAAATAGCAGCCTGCCACACTCGTGTGTGTGTGTGTGTGTGTGTGTGTGTGTGTGTGTGTGTGTGTGTGTGTGTGTGTGTGTGTGTGTGTGTGTGTGTGTGTGTGTGTGTGTGTGTGGAGATTCTTCAGGGATCCATTTCAGCAAGGGAACGGCAAAGTTTCCTTGGATAATGTGAAAGGTCTTCTTTCTAATTAAGCACTTTGCTAAAAACTTTGCTAAAACAAAACAAAAAGCAGGGACAAACATTTATAATGGATGGACAGAAACAGTGTGTCACTGTCAGAACATCTCTCACTTCATTTACATGACAGAGAGGTAAGGCGGATAAATGAAGTGTTCTGTGGTGGTCTATACAAACAGCAAAAAGGGCAAGTGCACACTATCCCACAGTAGTTTAGAATTCAATGACTGGCATTAGAAGATTAAAACACTTTTACTGATTGCAGAGTGATGAACTAATGAGGGTGAAATTATAAGATAAACCATATATGTATGCTATAAAAGCCACATCTACATATTTCTGCTCAGACTAAGAGGAAAATATAGACTGCCAGAACCAAATACACAACTCTTGTAGTTGCTGTTGTATGGTAATTCGTTAGATTTACTGCAACATAAACTTGTGAACTGTGACTACAATTAAGACAAATACCAGTTCTGAAGATGCAAGGTTCAGAGACTTGGTTACGTAACTGAATGACATGTTATTGCACTTTCACTTCATGCTCACCTCTGACTGTCCTCTAAGCTCATGGTATTTCTTTCATTTGCAACAGCTCATCCATAGCTAAGAAAGAAGAAATCAAATGTCATTGAGAGAGAATGAAAAGTCATCAGTTTGAAGCAGCAGCCATTTCGGCGGTGCCTGCTTGTTACCCTGCAAATCTACACATGCATCGCAGTTCGACATTCCCCCAGCACCCTCCGATGTTTTAGGTACACTAAAAAACATCAGCGGGCCAGATAGTATGAAGCATCAATCGACCAATAATCTCACATTTCAAAGGAAAAAGTGACATTCATCCAAAGTCTGAAAGCAACGTTGCTCAATACGTTTGGGTAGTGGAAAAAGTAGCGATGTTATTTGTTTTTAAAGAGGGGAGACAAGACTGATCCTCTTCACCCTCTCCCAACCCCCAACGAAGGAATTGTCAAACGCGGCGTGGCTGAAAGGCCGGTAATAATTTAGGAAGAGCAGGAGCACCTGTATCGCATTTCCATCGCTCACTCACAGCGACCAATGTACTGACAGGCGTAGCTGCGCCTCTCTTTTTAAAATACCACCATTAATTTGACCATGTGAAGAGCAGAAATTAACTTGTCCTCAACTTCATCCCGTAATACCGACTTCAAATGGCACGTGCCAGCAGTAAATACCGTACTGGGCCAAAGTAATCGGCGAAGGCAGTATAACTGCGCACCCGCGCGCAAGGATTTGTTAAACATGGAGTATGTAGTGGTGATGTGTTCATTAAATGTCTGGGTCTGGGGAATTATTCACCTGATCGGATATACCTAATTTATAAAGACAATTAACTTTAAAAGGAATGATAAAGAGAGGGGGTATTTGCAACCTCTTAGATACCTTAAAGAGCTGTAATGCCAAGAAGTCTCTCCACACCTCAGTAAAATCCATATGCATAACTGGAATGAAAAAGATAACGAAGTTGAACAACTCAAACTTTGAAGTCTCAAAATGGAAATTAAACTCATTTGAATGCCCAGCGGCTGGCAGGATGGCACGAGTACATGTTTGTGATAACCAAAATAAAAGTAAGCATACGCTCCTTCACGCTATGGGTTTCAGTTGAAACCAAAAATCACCAACTTCATTCGAAAACATCTTGCTGAAGAGTGCATTTGGCTTTCAGCTGCCAGCACCTGAACAGGAAAGACAGAATCAGGAAGAAAACACAGATGCGCTGGGTATTGTACATGAAAACAGTCGCTCCGCACGTAAACAAACTCCTCCTATGGGAGGGGTTTTGAAAATGCTGGTATTTAAAATCCACCCGCTACTTTCTGGCCACACAACAAACTCACGGAAAAGTCTCGAGAGTTGAGTCACTTCAATTGTACATCATGTCTTATTTTGAGGTAAGTATTTCTTTAAAGTTTACACAAATAAATGTACTTTTATATTCGTTGCAGATTGTTTCGTTTAAGCATGTTAAATTATTTGAGCTTATTCATACTTGCATATAGCTTTTAATTAAGCAGACGATATTGTGAGGTTGCACGTTCAGACACCTGTGACAAGCGCTGTTGACTAAAAAAAAATAATTTTGTGGAAGACTTGCATGGTTTGCAAAGTGCTTGAAGGGTCTGCCAATTTGGATTACTGGCTTGAAACTGGTTTGGAATACTGCAAACTAACTTTATTCGTATACTTGTTTATTCTAGCACGTCGTGCATGAGGATGAGTTCAATAGCTCAGAATCTGGGTCTGGATTTGATCATACAGATTTTGAGGTCATCTTGGAGGAGCCCTGCAATCGTGAATTCAGCAGCGAATTCCAAAAGATCTTCCTACCTACCGTGTACGGAATAATCTTTATCCTGGGCACCATTGGCAACGGACTTGTAATTGCAGTGATGGGCTACCAGGAAAAGTCGAAAACTATGACTGACAAATACAGACTTCACCTCTCTGTCGCAGATCTACTGTTTGTGGTTACTCTGCCGTTCTGGGCTGTGGATGCCGCGAGCAGTTGGTATTTTGGAGGTTTCCTCTGCGTATTCGTACATGCGATCTACACTGTCAATCTGTACAGCAGCGTGCTGATCCTGGCCTTCATCAGCCTGGATAGGTATCTGGCAGTGGTTCACGCTACCAACAGTCAAGCTCCCCGCAAGCTCCTGG
Organism: Albula goreensis; assembly: GCA_022829145.1. Classification (NCBI taxonomy): domain Eukaryota; kingdom Metazoa; phylum Chordata; class Actinopteri; order Albuliformes; family Albulidae; genus Albula; species Albula goreensis. The sequence goes on along the minus strand of CM040745.1, from coordinate 10,529,339 downwards.
CAGAGAAGGTGATCTATCTAGGAGTGTGGCTGCCCGCGGCGCTGCTCACAGTGCCTGATCTGGTGTTTGCAAAAACGCGCGAGACAGGCTCCAGGATTACGTGTATGCACATATACCCTGAAAACGGCTTCATCTGGATGGCGGCGTTCCGTTTCCAGCACATCTTCGTGGGTTTTGTCATCCCGGGCCTGATCATCCTCACCTGCTATTGCATCATCATCGTCAAGTTGTCACGCGGCTCCACAGGTCAGCAGAAGCGCAAGGCGCTCAAGACCACCGTCATCCTCATCCTGTGCTTCTTTAGCTGCTGGCTGCCTTACTGCGTGGGCATATTCGTGGACACCCTGATGATTCTGAACGTGATCCCGTACAGCTGCGACCTGGAACACCGTCTGCAGACGTGGATCTCGATCACCGAGGCCCTGGCGTACTTCCACTGCTGCCTGAATCCCATCCTGTACGCTTTTCTGGGGGTGAAGTTTAAGAAGTCTGCCCGGAATGCATTGACTACCAGCAGGGGATCAAGTCTGAAAATACTGCCTAAAAAGAAAGGTGGACATTCATCCGTCTCCACGGAATCTGAGTCCTCAAGTTTCCACTCCAGTTAACAGTGACTTATCACATGGAGCCAGTTGTGTTCAGGAGATTTAATCTTTCTTTGTGTAAAAAGGACTAACTATACCGTTTCTTGTAAATAGTTGAGTTTTAATGATTTTGTAAAAAAATATATATATTTCTATTCTTTCTGTTTTTTTTATTATTATTTAAAACATCTCTTGACATGTTTCAAAGAAAGTGTGGAATGACCAGGTAGAGCCTGGTAGCCATTGACTGGCAACTTCTTAGTGTTGTAAGACTGTACATACTGTATGACTCCAAAGCCTGGACCACTGTTTGGCCAATCATCTCAAATGCAATCTGAGTTCAAACTTTTCTTTTTCCTTTTTTAAGTGACAGACATATAATGCAACACTGTTTGGTTTGATTCAGTCACCGGATGTTCACCTCACAGAATGTGTGCATAGTTAGTTGATCACCTGTATTTGTATGTTAGCACTTGAATCTGTGAAACACTTTGAATCTGTTATTTATTAAAAATAGGAGTTGAAACAGATTGTTCAATGGAAAGGATTTGGAGAAGTGTCTGCATCATTTCAGAACTGCCACTTGCTCAAATGTTCTGAATAAAAGACCTAAATTAATGCCTGTGTTGAGGTTTTTTTTCACACTCACTCTATGATCTTCATTTTTCAGTCTTTTACTGTCTTGAAACTCCCATTCCTCCACTAGGTGTAGGTGATTTCAGGAGGACAGGAATCAGTCTGTTTGGTTCCGTCAGTAATTTCCCAACCTGATGTGACTGAAAAGGGGATATGACTTGAAGAATCTTTTCTTCCATTGGCACAACATCTGTGCTGTTTGTGTCTTCCATAATGAACCAGGATATGGTAGTTTAGAAACTGAGCAGGAGTGCAGATCCTCAGAGATCTAACATATCTGATTGAAAATCTCACAATGAAACCATTTCAGGTTTTTTTTTTTCAAAGCACGGGACAGATTGAAGAAAATAAGAGATTTCCAGGCATGCTCATCAGTCCATTTTATCAGCTTTTATCAAGACGTTTCCTGCAATAGAGCTCTACGTGAGTGTGTCATTGCATGACTCTAACTGAAATGGAATCACACTGCCCCCTGTCAAGTTGCTGTGGTAACAACACTGTTTTTCTGCTGTTTTCCTGACAATGGAAAAAAGCATAAACACAGTAACTAAAAAACATACATGGGATAAGCATACTAATGGTATCATTATGAATAATCACTTTTCAGTAACCCAAGAACTCTCTCACTGACACTTTAAAATGAAAAATGAGCATATATTAAAACATATTTTTGTTTGGCATGAAACTCATACAAAGAATGTTCACATTTGAATTGCATGGTTGGCAATACATCACTGGAATGTTAAGTACAAAGAGAAAAAAATCCCCATCTTATGATGGTAAAATATGGCCCTCTTTCTAAGAAATTATCTTCGGAAATGAGACTGTGATAACAAAATATATCCTGGAGAATGATTTCAACAACAGAAACAGGTTTCTCCAGCACATAATTGATACTTACATAACAGCAATAATCAGATGTGTTTAATGGACACAAAGTGCATGCACTCATTGCTAGTGATAAGATTGAAATATGTGCAAGTGAAGATATTTATTGAATGGCATATTAAGCACAAAAGCCTCAAATCTGAACAATCCCTCACCATGACTTAACTGTTCTTAGGTATAAGTTGCTGCAGGAGGAAGCCAACAACAATAGGTTTGATGGCAATCTAAGTCAGTATTCGCCCCTCTCTACTTACAGTGATCACATTAAAATACAGACAAACTCTCAAACAATGCAGTATTAGCATATCTTTATACTTAAAAGGTGTTGAGTTACGCACCCATCACACTTTGAGTCAGGGATCTATTGTACTGTAATGTTCTGCTCGTTTTTGTATTACTGCAGGGGGTTGTAAATGGGGAAGAATCAGCCAGTGAGGTTTTCATTTGGAAATGTGGCATGAGGCTGCAGTCAAAAGCACAAACACAAAAGCTCAGCTGTCTGTCTCTTCAAATTTATCATTAAATTTCAGGTCAGATCAGCTGAGGTCACATGTGCATGTCATTTTTACAGTGAAAGATGAGGCTTCAAACTCAAACCAGCATCATCAGGACGTAACATTTAGTGTGATGAAGCAAAATGTATATGAATAATAAAGAACTCTTGATACTTAAACCTCCAAAACAACCTTCAATATACTGTATATGAATCTCAGACTAGACTGCACCAATTTATAGGAAGAACCACAGCTGGCTTCTTTCTGGAATTACCCCAGATCTACTGTTGTAAGATTGATTTGTCAACAATTCACTCTTGATTGACTCTTGACAGGCAATCTAGATACTTCCTGCAGTAGCCAACTGTCACCATTGCCCACTGCACAGAAATCACCTGTCATTGTCTTTGAAACTGCATAGCATATGAGCACATGCTACCTAGTAAGTACCCATATCATGACTTTAAGCAGCTAACATTTTTGAGTTGTTGTCTGAGCTGTGTGAATATTTGTCAGGGCTGTGAGAAGTCTGCATATTTGGATTACACATTTGAAGTGGAGTGACTTTCCAACCACACACAGACTGTGATATTCATATTAGCACCAAACATTATGGCCAGCGTAGCTGTAGCTCCTGTTGAGATTGTGGCTTGACAACAATATGTTCATTTATAGAACTTTGAAAAGATCAATCATGAATCACAAATAATTTCAATTGGAATTGTTTTAATGATTTGAAAAATAAATAAACACAATCTGTGGGCATATCTACTTATTTATTGTATTTATTGTTATATGGACATATTTATTGATTCATGTACAAAATTTGGTGGCATGAAACCAGTGTTGCTTTCCTTATTTTGTTTTAAGGGTTAGAGGCTAAAGCTATTGAAATACATAAGACAGGAAATAGCCCCTGTCTGGGTCCATTAGCAATCAGCATTCCACTAGCTGAACGCTCTGATGGCTTGACCTCAGCAGAGCTCTTAAGTTCATTATTATGAGGATGTTTACCCAAGAAGAGCTTTGGCAGAAGGTTCTTGAGAAATAATGAACATTTTAAAATGTCTACAGTGGTATTGTGTGATTGGTTTCTGGGATAACAGCAACAGGTCACAGTTCCTATAGGCTGGCGGTCTATTATTCAGGTTTACATTGTTATGCACAGGAAGTGACAAGGAAGGCAGTTTCCTGCCCCAGGATCTTCTGAAAGCAATGCTATATATTCAGAGTTGCTACAGCAACACCATACCTAAAATATTACGTACGGGTGAGTGGAGGGGAACATCAAGTGGAGATTTTATGTTGTCTGTTTCAGGTATGGTTCAGCTCTTTCCAAAACAAGGTTTGAATGACAGGCTGTATAGCTCCTCTGTTCACCTCAGTTTGATTGCACTTTAATTGGTTGTGATCAGCATTGCCCAGAAGTAGGCCACATATGGCAGACCCAGCAATCTGACATGACTGAGTTTCTCCCACTCCCCTGATTATATTACAAGAGGATGAACTGAAAATCTGTTGTCATTTCAGTTTTTGCTCACTTTTAGGGGCTGAATTTCCTCAGACAATCTCTATAATTTATACTGTTCAAAATAATAATTAACATCACTGTATCACAATGACCATAATTATTTTGTCAACACTAGCTATACTTATTTCATATAATGAAATAAAATGCAGGCCAGAGTCTATTTTATCCATTTATTTATATTCTACCTTTTTTAATCCCCATTTATCTTTAAAAGGCTTTGCATTCAGTGAAAATTTTGATGTAGACTTAAAGTTTTATATTTCATTTTTCCATGTATTGCATGCTAAGATGTATCATATCTCTGTTGTAAAAGGCTCTGCCATTTGTGTTGATTAAATTTAATTTGCTGAGGATGTGATGATTTTACATGGCACCAGAGACACATTCCAATGCTGGGCATTTCTGCTTCAGCCATAAGCATGATACTTAAAAAGAACTGCTACAACAAACAACTCACTCCAAAAAGTAATGTTTGGTAGCCTAAGTAAATAATTATTTTTGAAAGCTGTACAAATTAATGTCAACACCTACTGGTATGTGTGTGAAAAGTGGCTTGTATTAAATCACCAATTGTACATACTCAGCATCATCTTAAAAATAAATACATAAATAAACAAACAGATATTGAGCCAAATGTCACATGCCATGAAAACTAAGGAAATTTTATTTTGGGGAAAGCAAGGGCGGATCATATATTGGCTTTGAGCCAATTAATATAAAGCAAGAGGCTGAACAGTTTGAAAAATTTGTTTTTTCTTAGAGTATTGATAGTCAATAAAATATGGAAAATATAGAATTCAACTCCTTGAAATTCAAGAAGATTGCATGACCACACTGCACTTATCATTTTAATGTTGCCATCACATCATAGAGTCACATAGGAATATTTGTAAAGTATATTCCAATTATATTATTCATTTTAATTCCTCTAATTAATAAAGGGATGTTTCAAATGTGTAGATGTGTATCCAGATACAAGTCTTTGTGTGGAAATAATGTTGTTCATTAACACTAAGCGTAAATAATTCTGTCTAGTATTTAACATTCCTACTTGTTACACATGTACATCTAAGTATTCCTGTGGATTCTTTCATTACCTTTGAACCTTATTTTACCTCTGAAAATGTTTTGTGTAATTTTGATCAATAAAAGTCACAGGAACGCAATATCTAAGAGTAAGTGTTTCTACAGGAAGGGACAGGAAGTGTTCCATGGTGTACCAAAGAAACAGGTCCTACCTTCCTTTTCCCCCTCATGCTTCTACAGCAAGAGACCGCTGATGAAGTTATTCATATAGAGTATTGACATTTATAACTCATATTTATACATTTTGAGCGAAAACAAATACTTTGAAACAATGACTAATGAAGAAGTCAAAGGGTAAGACATATTTATCTAATTTTTTAAAATCTAAAATAAATCTAAGTTTTTACGTTTATTGCTAGCCATAACCTGTTTCTTGCACGTTATTGCATCATCGTGCTTTCGTTAACCTCAGCTAGCTAGGATAACTATCAACGAATCAAGCAGCTGTCACTAGGTAGCTGTAGCAGTTAGAACACGAGTTTGTAATAAACCTAGGTAGTGTAGTAGTTCGCTTTTTGGGGTAATATTTGACGGGATGCATGATTCCTAGTCACGTAGTAAAGGAGTAGCAGGCTAGCTGACACCGGCATGGTACAGATCGTAGCAAACGGGTGGCTACCCATTATAGCTATCCTCTCGATAACTTGTTGTATTTCAGCTCAAGATGTAGTTCGCTTGGTAGCTAGTGCAGATGTTCTTGTAAAAGTGCATGCCTGTTGATTGCTGTCGTGTATAGAACAAGCAACCAGCTAACAAGCTTATTAACGTCGCTAGTCCAGGTGTCACTCCTGCAGTACATTCGCTTTGTAGCTTTCTCCGTATTTCGTGACTGATTAGTTAAATTATCTGCAGTACCCTACTGTAATGAATATCTTGTCAATTAGTTGTCAGTCATGGATTTAGAGTAGCAAAAAGTTGTAATTTTATCCCCGATCCACAATCAGTGATGTCAGAAGTACAACACCTCCCCCGCCCCTTTTTCTTGTTACAAGTGAAACGTCACCAATACAAAAAAAACCCTGGAAGCTTTGTGTATTGTGTTTATCATTGTTGGTGTTTATTTGGTTGCTCACAGAACTCATAATGTAGTTGGTAAAACAAATGGAAAATGTTTTTAGGTCTTTTAACTGTTTTTGAGTTTTTTAAAAGGCGACTATTTAAGAAAAAAAAAAAAAAAAAGCTCAGTAGGTTAGGCCTTCAGGGCTGAGAGGAAATTGGATACCGCGGTGTCCGTTTCACTTGGAGGACAGCTGTGATCTTAAACAGCAGTGTTGAATAAAGGAAGTAGAAGTGATTTGAAAAAGCAGTGACCCTGATGCATATTGACCTGATGCTCACACAGCTTTGTTGTTTTAACCCTTCCTTCCTCGCTGCACGTTTTTTGTTCCAGCTAAAGAACAGCTCAACTTTGAGTTATTCATTACAATTCCACTTCCCGAAGCCTGAAAAATGTGAACCTCAGATCAATTTGTATTGGTTTGAAAGGAATTTGACTATAATTCTTAGTTTGGCTATACTGGCCTTGGGCAGGTCCTTAACTTTGAAATGGTTTGTGAAAGATGGCATGGTGGCAAGAGTGCATTGATGTGTGATTTTACCAATGTGTGAGTGTGCAAGTGTGTGACAGCCTGTCAGTGCATAAGAGTCTGTGAGCTTTTTCATCACACTTTGATCAGCTTGTGAATATTGAAAGTTAGGCAAGACTCCATAGTTGCAACATCAATCTTGCTGAAGACTATGGGTTAAAAAAAAGGACAACCCCTTGGGAAAAGTGGAATAAGCCTGAGAAATCCAAAATTGGCGCTTCAAGTCCTTTGCTAACAAAGCGCTGCTGCTGTATTTAGTGTTGTATTTCTTTATCTTCATACCCAGAAATGCTGGGTTCATGTTTTTGGGTAATTCATATTCTTTTCTCCAGGCATGCTGCTTTTAGGACTGTGGGCCACAGCTACTAGCCAGACAAAGGGCCAGAACATCCGCCCGCAGCTTCAGCAGCGCTGTGTTGGAGTCAGTGGCCTTTGTGTTGCTGTCAACAGTGCTCATACTTAGCAGTCACAAACAATATGACCAGCTTTATAACAGTGTAATGGGAACACTGGCTCAAAGTTCAGCAGGTTACATGTGCCACTCCATAAATTCTGATCTGAGTCTACTTTAGTAGGCCTGTAGACCAGAGTGATGACAAATTTGACTCAGAACAACTGAAGTGTGAAAAAATCTCTCAAATGAGTCTTTGATGTCATTATTTTTAGGGGGTAAACACTTCCTTGTATACCTGTTCTAGACCTTTTAGTGTAGCACTGTTGGTGGCTTAAGTTTCTATAGACTTTTCTTTTACAGCCTTATTTGTTTAGTAGTAAATCTTAAGAATGTAAATCTTAAGAATATCAAAGGAGGGGGTATTTAGTGCAGGGTCATTTGCATCTTCCTTTAAAAAATAACACTATTCGTATTTGTTTATCATTTGCTTTTGTAAAATACATCTACTTGAGTTTTACAGCTTGAGCGTTGTTATACCCTCCTGGTATAATATGTTTGTTTGAGCTTTTTTTTCTGCCTGTCTGCCCTCCCTGACACTGGTGATCACTTCTGAACCTGTCCTGGATCTCCAGCATGTTTTTGTGTTTGTTAGCATCTTGTGAAAACAATAGGATTAAAGGTATGGCCAACTTAAAAAGCTTGTGAGTTGCTGGGTGAGTGATAGAATTAATTTTCCCACAGGTTATAAACTTCCTTCAGGAAGTGTGAGAAATAGAACCTGGAAGTTTACTTGAATAAGCATTTTGTTTTGGGGGGACTTCCTGTTTCAGAGCAGCGGGCGAGGAGGAGCTGCAGGCCCAGTCGAAGAAAGCCCTGAAGAAACAGCAGAAGGAGGCGGAGAAAGCAGCGAAGAAGGCTGAGAAGCAAGCCAAGCTGGTCAGTGTTAGAGGCCTTGCCTGTGCAGCTGCTGGCGTGACGTTGGCACCAAAAGGGGGAAACACTAAGTGTTTACAGTTGAAGGATGCACATTGTTTCAGGATTCCTGTGCTTGTTGATGTGTTTTTGTCCTCCCACACAAAGACCATTTTTGGTGAAAATCTGCAACATAAACTAAGATAATTGGAAGAAAAGAGAATTACAGCGTAGCATTTTACATTGTTGGAAAATATGGCTTTATATTGCGTGTTGGACATGGCATGACAGGGTTATCTATGTATTCAATAGTTCCTTGTAGATAATGTCGAGCAGGAATTTGCAAGGAAGTGACAGTTCGTCCAGCCTTTGTTGTAGTTTTTCATGAGCTCAGAATTTATGAATGGGCTTTACATTATGATTTCCATCATTTTACATGCATTAATTGTTTTGTAAGGAAAAAGAGTAAAAAAATAAATGTGACTTCCCAGTCATTTGTGGGAAGTAATATCGCAGATTAGATCCTGTTTCGTTCTAGAGATTAAGCTCTTACCACACTATATTATCCATTTAATCTCCCCTGCGCAGTATCACCCAGTTAAACTGAACATAATAATTTGCTGAGGCAATGAAACGGCCCCTATTTAAATGTCATCTATTTTTATGCTGTGTACAAAGTTATTGCACCAGTATAGTTGGGATGCCTTTTAAATTGCAAAGGCAAAGAATAATGCCCCAGTTTAGCAAGAACTGATATAAAACAATACCCACGCTCTTCAATATTCATGAGAGCCTTGCTATTCATAGGACAGCAATATTACAGTTAATAGGTAGTATTTGTATTGTGCCACACTTCCTCTTCTGCTTCTATAATTACATAAACGCCCTCATTATTCACTTGCCTATAGCATAAATACTAAACTGTACATGTTTGGCACTTTTACAAAGCAATTGGGTATGTTTCTGTGTACTGAAAATGTCTGTTGGGCACGTATCATGGAACAGAAAGAATTGTGCCTACTTAGTCGTTGTCGTCGCACTACATTGTCAAACATGACAGGGTTGTGTGAATCTCTAACAAATCTCTCAGAAGGTGTAACCCTTGCACTTGGCTTGGAGGCCCTGGTGAGTTAGCGTTCTGTTACTGCAGTGATGTGAAGGCAAAGACTGGGCATGGCTATGGGAGAGAGAGGTGGAGCTACAAGATAATACCAGTACCTCAGCTAAATCAATCATTGTGTTTCCCTGTGGAGAGCAGAACCTTTTGACTGATCCAGTAATTGACAGTTGACTCATCATGGGGTTCATAAAACCTCATTCTGTCATTGATGACTCGGCCGTTTTGTCTGTCTACTTGCTGACCAGATCATTCAGCTTCATTTTAAAATCAGCATACATAGCTATATAGAATTAGATGGCACCTAGTAAAATTGTATATGAAAATTAAATCCAGAAGGAGTAGTTTTTGCTTCAACTTGCCATGCCTTCGTAAACACACAAAGGACCATTGATATGGAGTGTTTGGTATGTTCAACCACATTCTTTCCCTAGGATTCATTTTCAAATGTTCAGACTTTTTCCACAGAACTGAAAATTGATTTTGTGCTCCAGTTAGGTGTGTATGCCATTTTGAAAGGGATAAACATTGAGATGAAATGACTTTTTTCTTTTCAAAAACAAGCTCGTTTACAGTATTAAATGAGTGTCTCTGGCAGTCTGGGATGTTTAGGTTTTCAGGAGCATTTATACCCTACAAGTTAATTCATGTGAAAGTGTCTGAGCCAGTGACTCAAAGTGGATGTGAAATGAGACACAGATTTAAAACATCTTTATTGGTTGACTAAATATTAATGTAGCAGATTTCCACATTCCAACTTGAGTATGAAAAAACTTCCTTTTTGCTTGTTTTCTCAACATTTGTGGGCCTCATTCAGTTTTGTCATGCTAAACTTTCCTCCAATTGCTTTCAGGCAGCAGAGCAGCAGAGCACAGATGAGGAGGTAAGCGGCAAATGTTACACCTTCCATGCTGAACTGGTGCAACACATGGCTAATTTTCATAGTTAGCCTTTTGTCTCTCTCAGTTTTCTGGTTCCCTACTCATCTGGGTAGATAGTAATAGAAGTGCCTTCTCCCACACATCAGCCAGTGTGGAGTTTTGCATAGATTGGTTGGTCTTTTAAAAATGTTTGTTTTTAACACATGGCCCTAAGCAGGCCTTTCAGGTTCAGAGGAATGCTTGTGCTAATCTGAACATACCTGCTGAGCATACCTTGTATTTTATGAGTGCAGATTGGCCTGCTGTACAATGCAGACCATCTGTAAAATTTCTGTTACATTTAAAGAATGTTCTTCATCTTACAGTAACCTAATATATTCCTGTATAAAAATGTGTGCATCTGTGTGCCCATCATAGACTTCCAGCACAGATAGTGCTCACATTTTAACCTTTTCTTTTATCATATCCATACAGGATTTTGCCAAGGACCGGTATGGGGTTGCTCCAATGGTCCAGTCCCAGCAGAAACTGGGTCAGTGTGTTTCTGTCCATATTTACTGCTTCAGTATTTGAAACAGTTACAAGAAGGATGGATTGTATGATTGCAACAAAAATGATTTTCCCCTCTGCTTTGGTTTGAAAGTGCACATAGTGAGAGGTGACTAATTGTTTACGATAGTGAATTGGGTGAGGCCGACTGGCCACGGCCCCTCCTCCCACTTTGACGTCCGTCTGTCTGCCTGCTCATTCCGCTCCATTGCTACACATCAAAACTCAAGTCATGCTTGCATAAACTGGCATGAGAAATGAGACAGGGCTAGCCTATTCATCTAGGCAAGTTACTCCTGTCCATCAGGGAGACTGAGATTTTTGTGCCTGATACTGACGGTGAATTTGCACTTTCATCTATGAAACACAACCGTTTCCGTGGGCTGGCATGAAGACAGTGAGGCCACGTGAACAATTTCAGTTTTCAGGTTGAATGATTTGACTGAATGCAGTCTCTGGTTCTTTGCTGGTAGCTACAGCGTGTAGTCTATGTGCTCATCGTATTAAATTGATGACACTGTCGTAGGTAATCCTGTGTTTATCGCAAATGCCAGCAGTGGTGAGATTTAGATAACCTCTCAGACTTACTTTTTGTTTGCAAATATATTGCTGTTTTTCTGCTTAAACTGTGATTTCACACCCCTGCATATTCCTGTAGAGCAACGTAGTTTTGATTAACAGGAGTGATACAAAATCATACCAGTCATGTTTGACACTGACAATGAAGATGAACACTGACTTGAAGATGTAGAGTAGTGGTTCTCAAACTTGCTCCAGGGGGAACTCTATGACTTCTGGGTTTCATTGAAACTGCAAGAGCAATTCCTGAGTTGTAGCTAGTTGGTGACAATGTTGGTACAGCTGTTAATTGTTCTTAATTAGACACTTTACATTTCAAATACACTAACATTTAAGTAATGATTTCTCCTTTTTGTCCACATAAAGCAAGAAATAGATATGTAAGTCTGTACAATAATTGTCAAATATTTACACCCTGTTTTTTTTAACAAATCAGATAAACCAATGAAGATATAATTAGTAAAGTCAAATGAGAATGAGGAAAATCTGTATTGTGACTGCCCCTTAAACTGTCTCTCGTCTCAGTCAAGCTTAAGTATTAGTGAACTTAATTGCTCCAGGTCCTGTAGGAGATCATTAAACAGCCATGTAAATCTCATACCGTTAAGCTAAACACCTTGGTGTTGGCGCAAAAAACCCTCCAATTACACATTTCTCTTGGAGGGGATGAGCAGGAGAACATGTAGCACATTGCCAGACAGAGATCAGTACGAGCTTAACAGTTTCATCACACTAAGCTAATTAAAAGCGCTGTTGGAACTAACAAACAGTGGGTTGGGAAACACCTCTACTGACAATGAGAGCGGTAATTAGTGCTGAGAGTGACATATTTTATATATTTTGCCAGCGCTTGTATGTCTGTTCATTGACAGTGTTGAAGATTTTGTGGATGAACTCATTGATGTGCTGCTAAAAAAAAAAATCACACTTCCTGTTTCTGAGACAGACAGGGCGTTGGTCCGCATCCAGGACCTGACCCCAGAGAAGGCCGACCAGCTGATCTGGGTCCGAGCCAGAGTTCACACCAGCAGAGCTAAAGGTGAGTCCCAATAACCTACTCAGTGCAGCAGACAGCATGCTCATAGATAGCAGTGCCAGCTGTCCTCAGGCCCCATCTCTCTGCCAAGCTAAGAAAATGCCTGAGATGTATCCAAGTCCACACCCAGGCATCCAGACAGCCAGCTTCAAAGCAGTCTCACAAAACACAGTCCTGGCTGCTCTCTTTGGTTTTCTCTGTTCCTTTTATCATACCTTGCAGGCTGAACCAACACTTGTGTACATTGTTTCCTGGTTCAACAAACCCTGAACTCAGAGCATTTTTTATGAGTGGTTGTGCATGAAATCTTATAAGTTCACTCTGGATAACCGCTTCTGCTAAATTCCCAAAGGTAAATGCAGTCAGTCTTGGGACAGTGCAGACTGACGGACGCAGAAGCTGCAAGCCTGGAAAAGGATGTATTCTCAGATGCGTTGAGACAAGGCAGCATTTACCTGTCACATGTTTTGATGTTATTATTTTGGATTTCCAAAGCTCATCCTCCAGAGGGTCTCATTACTGCTACATTATCTACCTAGTGTGTTCAATTACTGTCAACTTGTCAGTGCTTCTTCACCACATGTAAGAAAACTCAAAACCGTGACACCTTATATCCACATTTGCCAAACAAATCTTGGACCACAGTCTTGGATCAGATTGCGGGTACAGATTAGTGGTTTTCTCCTCATAGTTAGCCCATTCAGAGGGGCCTCACATGGACTCATGGATCCCCGAAGCCACACACGCGGCACGTACACCGCACTTGTTTTTCGGGGCTAAAAATATGTTAATGAATAAACCATCCAATTGCAACGGCCGTCACAATGGCTTCCTTCCCGAGACAACTTCCATGTCAAGAGGTGTTTTCCTTCGGGCTCTATTCATTCGCCTCAGCTGTACAGTCAAGGATGTCCTTGAGAGCCTCGGCGCATCCTGATTTACACGCAAATGAAGTCGTGGATTTTTTCCGTTAGCAGCAACATGGTCGACCCCAGTGTGATCAGCCCCAGGTCTCGTTGCTGTGTCGGCACCAGACAGAGGCAGTGGCGACAGGTGGACCAAAGGCTAAAATAAAGGGGCTAGGTGCTTTTAGTCATGTGACCGACTTGTAATCGATCAATGACCTGTGAACAGCACCACTAAATCACCTTCCTGTCAAACTTAAGCTGTTTTCTCTTATGAACTCTGGGCAGTGTCCGGAGGATCAGGTCTGGACATTGTCCGGAGTTGCCCTTTCACGCATGTAGCACACAACAGGAGATTGTCCGTGTCAGAAGCATTATCACCTTCTGGAAATACTTCATTTGGTTTAAGCGAGGAGTGACACCTGGGTCAAGCATGCAGGAGGCAGGAGATGATGCAAAAAGTATGCTGCAGAAATCACAGTGTTTTGCTTACAGCACATCGAAGATGGTGGACAAGGCTACCAGCTCATCCATAATGATGACTGTTTTTGCATTGATATCAATACTACATTTATTTGGATGTATCTGCAATATCAACAAAAGATTGGAAAGCAAGATACAGGCAAGCAGAAAAGAGTGCAAAGCACCTACCCTTGGATGTTGGTATCCTTCCGGTTTCACGCCAGTCTCATGACAGAAATGTCATCAACACACCCACTCGCTCACTGTGAATTCTCCGGACAATGACCTGCTCTATTCTCACATTGGCTCAATCTGACATTACATGGACGGGGAGCTGGCAGGATAAAGTCTGTTTAATGTCCGGGCCAACTGATTCGGACATTTGCATCACATACAGCTCCTCCGGGTAAAGTCTAGATAAGTTCAGCATTGCAGTGCATGTGTGAAAAGGGCTTTAGTCACTCACTGCAGGGTAATGACTAACTAGAAGTTTGGCTTTCCACGAGTTAAAGCCACCTCAGTTGACTGCATATGGTATTCTGTCCTTTCCTGGTAGCAAAAATATGTAATGGGTTGAAGGCTTAGAGTGACTTGTAGAAGTATATTTGAAAGAATCTGTCTATTGGAGGGCTATGCCTGCCAGAGACTCCTTTCATTATCCAACTTGTGTAAATATTTTAAGTTTAGCATGATTTCAGAGTACTACAATTTCAATTTAGTTCATTTTAAGTTCATTGGGATAAAAACTAGCTTTGTGTTTTTTTTTTTTTGTATTCTAAAAATGTGAACTGCACAAAGCGGATCCAGGCTTTGTTTTATAAAGTGAATTCGTCCTTTGTTTGATAGAAATAGAAGTGATGGCCTCTCAGTCACAGCATGTTCATTAATGCTTTTAATGAGGGACAGTCCTGTCTAAATGGGCCCTTGTTAATATTGTGGTTGTGTGTGTGTGTTTGTGCACGCAAGTGTGTGTTTGGGGGGCTAGGGCTTTGTGTACATGAACGTTTGTGCATAATTGTTTGCCTGTGTGTATTTTGTGGGTGGGTGTGCAAATGCAAATGTGCATTTCTGAATGTGTGTTTGTGCGTTTTTGTACCTCTCTACTGTGGGGTCCAAAAGCCTGAGACCACCAGTGGAAGTGCTTCTATTTAGAATTCTTTTATAATTTAATACAGATTTACTTAAATTTAACCTAGAAATAGTGCAGAATAATAAATATTTCTTTAAATAACAAAATCTCATAAATGTTCTTCGTTTTAAATATTCCAGAAACCTAAAACATTCTGTTTATTTCCAGATTTACAAGAAAAAAATCGGACTGTATTTATTCCCACACGTGTGTGTGTGAGTATGTGTGATACATGAGTGTGAATGTATATGCCTGTGCAGGTGCACATGAGCAAGTATGACTGTGTGTATGAGTGTGCATACTGTATGCGTTAGTGTGCAGGTGCATGTGAGTAAGTGTGACTGTGTATATGAGTCTGCGTTGCTTATATGGCAGGTGAGTAAGACTGCCCATCCCTGACAGCTGTTCACTGTTGTTCTAGGGAAGCAGTGCTTTCTGGTCCTGCGTCAGCAGCAGTTCAACGTGCAAGCCCTGGTTGCAGTGGGTGATCGCGCGAGCAAGCAGATGGTCAAGTTTACCGCCAAGTGAGTAAGAGACTGCACTTCCTGTCAGCCCCGGCCAGACAATGGTGGGAAAAGACAGGTCCTCACGAACTGCTCCATTTTCACACATTCATAACGGCTGCATCGTTTTTCATTTCCAGGACAAAAGCGCTGTTTTCGCCAGGGACCCGGCACTCTCTGTTAATGGGGCTGTTCCTGTAAAGAAAATAAACAGCAGATGTGTCTGCCACAGAGAAGTGCTTAAGAGCTCAGTCCCCCATTCATTACAGACACATCGAATGGGCTTACGGGTGTTCTGACTGCTTCAAAAAGAAAGATAATGCTCTCTCGTGTGGAAAAGAATTCACGAGTATGCATTATAATAACCTGCTATAGTATGGAATAAGAGGTCACTATATTCCTCAGATGTCTGAGCAGTGTGTGACTGCAGTATAGTGTTGCAGCGTACTTTACTGCAAGATCAATTGAGATGGTATCATTTTGGGTGTCTTGATGCTTGATAATGTTTTCTTCTTCCTCTGCTCTGAAACCACACTGTCTGAATGGGCAGATCATTGTCTCCCTCAGTATCTCCTTATATTCGGAAGAAGGGAAGTTTCGTGTGAAAATGGAGACTGGTAGCAAATACTCAGCAGTAATTTATTCACGTTGGTATTCATGTGATGGCCCCAGTCAGCACAGACAAGTTCCTTGGCAGTCTGCGTTTTTTCTGTGTAACCTTGAGTGGCCTGGCCTGTTTGAGGAGGAAGCTGACCTTTACCAGACGGGGTCAGGCGAAGCCACACTTGACACAGTTTGTGCCATGTGCCGGCAGAGATGTGAACATCGGGCTGCCCCAAACTGCCCTTACAGGCAGCCTTTCTGGAGGTCACTCAGGTGTTGCAGAGTCAGTTGACATGTCATGGGCACCAAGTGGTGATTCAACGCTCACAATTAGCAAAAAGTAAAATCTTACCCAAAGTGCAGCAGAACAACAATGAAGTCCGTGGCTCAGTGACAATGCATGGCTTTCAGAGGGCCTTTGGTTGAAAATGCCATGAGTAAATATCAGTGTTCTAATTGCTGCAGCTGAACTGTACGCAAAGTCTGTTAAAGGGTCTTTTGCAAAATGGACGCTGAACACTTGATGTGAAGTACGTGATATATAATTACGCAACCTGTTTTTATGAAGTTGCATGTCCTGTGAATACTTCAGTTCCCTTTTAATGCGCTTGCAGAATGTCCTGTGGTTTAAACTGCCACCGGCCTGATTACTGAACACACCCAGAATGCTCATGTGAAATACTAATGCAATGGATTGGCATTCTGGCATCATCCAGCTGGTGTCATCCAGCAGCAAAACTGACTAAGCATGAATGTGACTAGCCCTGTTGGCATTAGATAACCAAAAAATTAAACAAATAGTTGAAACTGGCATTCTTGAACTTTGAATAATGTCAGTAAAGTAAGACTGATGTGTTGGTTGCAGACAACCACTGCAGTCATCTGCAGATTGTGATGGTAAGATTATGTGGAGATGAAGTGTTGTTTTTTTGGTACTTTCCTGTGAAGAGCCAGTTCCAGTGTGAGCAGTAAACCTGGTGGGGTGTTAAGGAAGCTCTGTCAGCGCATCATTTCTGATGTTTGCTTGCCTGGCTGGCAGAGCGCCTTATCGACTCCACTTTGCCCTACGCTGAGTGATTATACACCTTATCTCTTCTGCTCTTTTGAAAATTCTGCATTTCCATAGAATGATGTAAAATAAACAAGTTTTTTTTTTTCAAAGAGCATTTAAGCTGTTTGTGTCTTATGCTAATGTGAGCCCGTGCCACGCAGTTTTCTGACAGGTGGTGGAGAGGTAGTGATCCCCAAAAGGAAATCCCCTCATATGGCTGGCAGAGTCTAATGAGGTTGAACTGAACACTTCTGTGTGTGTATGTCTGCCCTGTGAGTGTGTTTTTGTATTTAGGATAAATGAACATGTTTTTGAGAGCGTGTGTGTCTGTGAGTGTGTTTGTGCACTCTGTGCACTGTGTGTGTGCATTTTTGTGGTGGAATGTTGAACTTGAAGCTGCTTTATGGGGAAAAATGTGTATGTGTGTGCATAGGAAAGATATCTGTGTGTGTGTGTGTTTGTGTGTTTGTGTTTGCTGGATAAAGGACTGTGCTGTCCTGTACACTTTTGTGTACAGCTCTACCCAGCACTTTGGGTGCTCCTTTCAGTTTAGTATCACATTATGTCTCTGTGATAAGAGCAGCTGAAGGATCACTCCAGGTCCTGACAGCGCACCTCCTTCACAGCGCCACAGCTGTTAGTATTCATATGCTACGCTGCCATTGTGTTGCACTCCACATTCTGGAGCCTTAGGGACAGGCATGTCTCAGCCTGCAGCCCAGCACAGCGGCTGGACCACGCATTTTGCAGACCATGGGTTTCTGCTGAATTCCTCCTCACGTGGAAACTTCAGGATGTAGCAGGGTACGGTCCTGAATTCATTTGGGACAGGGATCTCCAAATCTGCTTTATGTGCAGATTGATTGGTTTCGCTTCAAGAGGCAGCCATTTTAGGCCAATTAGCATCTGTGGACCACTCAGCCCAAACTGTCCCTCCATGATTGAAGTTACACACCCTGTGCGAGAGGGAGCAGATATATTAACACTTGTTGTTAAGAGATTGCTTTTGCAATTGGTCTTGCAAAAATATGCAGTTTGCAATCATTAGGCTACATTTTTATTGGTTGTCAAGTAAATGATAAAGTTGTGCAAATCTGTGGTTTGTATTTGTAACCATGACCTGTTGATTTACATGAGCACAAAGAGGAACATGATATGTTTGAAACATATAAAATGAGAGGGTGAGAAATACTTGTGTGACACAACACTGTGGCCACATGTTATGTAAACCTTCTCTGTAAATACAATCCATGATATTTGGTTCCATTCCAACTAATTGTGTGGTATTTTAGTGATTTGGGTCAGAAATTCAGACCAGAAATTAAACTTTCTGTTCATCAATAGAATATCCTTGCTAATATATAATTGATAATCCGCACACTGTCTGTCATGTAGGAAAATTGAGGCGTAGGATTTTTTTTTGCCTTCCTCCCTCAACTTGATATCAAGGTTTAGGTTTATTTTACAGCAGGGTTTACAGTTGCTACGGTTGAAACAGTGAAGACCCAGACAGGTGAAATGTATAAATTTTGTGACCCTGAATAAAATGTTGTTGTTATAGTTTGGAGAGTAAGATCTGTGTAGTCTGCTCTCTTTCACCTCTAACATCACCCTTACATACCAGCTTGGGGGTTTTAGGGAGATACCCATTTTAGAAACAGAAACTTGCCCTGAATCTTTGTTTCAGCATAGTTTAGAGGCATTTTCAGTTTAATTGTTAGAGCTTAATGTTTTAATTTATCTGTCAGCAGAACAGACTTAGCACTGTTTTTTGAACATTATCCCAATCCAGTTGACTGTCAGTATGTTGTCATCTGCTTTAGTGGCTGGCAGACAATGGGAAATTGTTTGTCTCTGTAGGGTTCCTCATGTTTTCAGGTTAGACTTCTGGCTTTGTTGTGGTTTTGTTTGAGGTTGGCACTGTTGACCTTTGAACCCCCTTTCCTCTGTTCCCACAGCGTCACCAAGGAGAGCATTGTGGACGTGGAGGGTGTGGTCAGGAAGGTGGACCAGAAGATCGAGAGCTGTTCTCAGCAGGACGTGGAGCTGCATATTGAGCGGGTTGGTGTGACAGTGTGACTCCTTAACTCGGTCTCAAACACCCAGCCCTGCACAGGCCACAGTGTCTCTTGCGGTTCTTTCATTCAGCAGCCAGTGCTGGCCTTTTAGCTGTGTTCCATGGACTCTATAGCCAAAAATGCCTAAAATTAACCAAATGAAATGAAATGTACCAAAAACCAGCAGACACTGGTGCACTGCAGTATATCTGATATCCCTTATTTCTCAGAGGTTTGAAACACGGGGATTCCAAAAGAAATGTAAAGAAATAGGAGGCATGACTCAAAAAATTAAATGAGTAGGAAGTAGTACTGCAGCACTGGATTTAATTTCAGCAGTACTTTCTGTTGGTAAACACTGAATTTCATTTGTTCAATATCGTCCCGTTAGATGTAGTGCTCAGGGAAACAAGCTCAAACCGTGATCTTTGCTGAGAGTAAACAGTAAACACGCTTGCAGTTATTTGTGTTCTCATTTGGGAAATGTTTTTTAAAGCTTTGCCTTCCTCTCTCAGATTTTCGTGATCAGCCAGGCGGAGCCCCGTCTGCCCCTGCAGCTGGAGGATGCAGTTCGCCCGGAGGGAGAGGGAGACGAGGTGCGGAGTGCTATCAAGCTGTCGTGCTAATGTAGCCACACACTATCTCTGCATCAGCGCAGCAGAACGAGGCTGTGACTGTGGTCACACTGACCCCCACCAAACCCAGTGTCCCTCCCACCTAGAATAAATAACAGATTTGGTGTTTTCATAGCATTTACTTCTCTGTGCTGGAGCTTGCTGCAGTGTGAACATTTTGTTTGCATATTGAATACCCAGTCTTTTCCACCAGGCCCCCAATGTCCCTTACACTGAGCACCCAGTCTCTGCCACTCAGCCCCCAGCGTTCCTTACACCAATCACAAGTGTGTCCCACTCAACCCCCAGTATCCCACTCAACAGCCAGTGTTCCTTCTATTCCCCCAGTGTCCCTGTCCCCTTTTGCGTTTTGAAATAGCCAAGCCTCTCATACGCTCATATAGGTATTCCCTTAAATATTGGTAATGCACTTTTATAAAAACATCCCTTTTTAGAATAGGATGAATATTTTTGGTCTTGTTAAGTACTTACGGATGTGGAGGTAACTGCATTTACACCTGTTACATTTGATTGTGCTCCAGTTATGTGTTGTGAATGAGACAAATATAACTTTGCATGACACTGTCAACAATCTATCTAGGATTGCCACAGTGAGAAATTCTCCCAGCATTCTCCTGGGGCTGTTTACTACTGAGATGTGTAGTGAGCCCTGTCAGCTGCAGTCATGACCCAGGTGTTTTCTGTGGGGAATCGTCCTGTTTTTCAGTTACTGCACCTGGTGTGTGTGTGTGTGTGTGTGTGTGTGTGTGTGTGTGTGTGTGTGTGTGTGTGTGTGTGTGTGTGTGTGTGTGTGTGTGTGTGTGTGTGTGTGTGTGTGTGTGTGTGTGTGTGTGTGTGTGTGTGTGGTTTTGAGGACTTTGCACTTTGTGTGTGTGAAATAAGACATGGAGCTTGGTCACACAGGCTGTTCCTGTCCATCTGTGACCACCAGGTCTCAAAGGGGAATATATCAGAAACTTTTGCACTTGACTCCGACATGCAGCAGTCTTCATTCATGGATATCCCATTTCGTAAAGGCCAATAAATTCAGTTCCCCTCTTTTACTGCAGCTTTACTGTTCCCTTATGAAACATCTCTACTCTGGTAATTCAATGGATTTGAGGATTAGAATGATACATTCTGTTTGGGAAAGAAATGGTGTGGCTTAGTGTCACCTGCCCTATAATAATATAGTTGTTATACAATCCCATAAAGCTATGCAATCAGAATCTTATATTATACCCAAATATGAATATGGTGTGATTTTCTGATGTAGTGACTGAGAAGTCATTAATTCATATATGACAGTGATCTCACACTCTAGTCTACAGGGCTGCTTTTTTTTCCAGGGTTTTGTTTTCCAGATTAGGGCTTGGAAAGGTCTTCAGCCAACAGTTGACTGAAAGTACTCAAGTTCTGAAACATGAAATCAGCAGACACTGCGGCCCTCTGGGATTTAAGTGTGAGATCCTTGGTCTAAGATGTTGTATGATGTAATGAATGGTTTGTATGGTTTTAGTCACAAGTTATATATAGTGTCACTTCATATTTAGGAAGGAAGAGCCACTGTCAATCAAGACACCAAGCTGGACAACAGAGTCATAGACCTCAGGGTAAGTGTGTTCTGTTCTCGGCACGCTCCCCTCACCACTGCATCATGGTCATTGTATTTTTTGTGCTATTTATTTGCCTGGGAACTATCCTGCACCATTTTTTTTTCAGCCGGATGAGTTCACTGAAATTCCATGGATTATCCCGTTGGAGCATATTGTGTTTTTGGTTGTTTTAGACTCTACCTAAATTGTAGGTGGATATGAGGACATGTGACAGCTATGAATACAGTCGATATACCATGTTGTATGGAAGCAATTTGCTTATTGTAAATGTTATCATGAGCTCTTGTCATGACGTGACGATTTTGAAATGTCATGAGATAAAATTATGCTTGCTTGTGGAAAACAATGTGCATTGACAGGTAATGAATCCGTAGTTCATGCATCTCATCAGATATCATTAGATCTGATCAGACAATACAAAAACAAAATCAAACAGTAAATAACTTGTACAAAGGGAGTATAAACATTCATATTGCAGGTAGCTCATATTTTTACATTACATCCTCTTGCTCAGTCAGGAGAGTTTACTGAAATACCATAGATTAAGCACAGGGCTCAAGAATTGCACCACTGGTGTCCCTCCTA
Organism: Albula goreensis; assembly: GCA_022829145.1. NCBI lineage: Eukaryota > Metazoa > Chordata > Actinopteri > Albuliformes > Albulidae > Albula > Albula goreensis. The sequence goes on along the minus strand of CM040745.1, from coordinate 10,507,541 downwards.
GGATTTGAGTGTATATCCCTCTGGTCGTGCCTCTACCCTTCCACCTGCCGCCTCAGGGCTGATATGTTCTTCATCTCACAGCCACAGTTGTAGAAATTTGGAAGGCACATGTGGGAGGGCACTGGATCGTAGCATGTGCAGGGGAGGGGGAGGGGGAGGCTGTATTAGCGTTGTAGCCCGGGCTTCTTTGTTCTCAGGTCCCTAATTTGCCATGTCACTGTCCTCTCTTCCCCTCGCCTTTTCTCTGGGCACCTGTCCCCAGACAGCTTCTCCTTTTTCAGCTGACCGTGCTCAGTGGGCGAGTTCCATCGTACCGTACTTTAAGGAACATTAAACCACCAAACGCGTTTCAACAGGCGTGTGTTTTCTGTTGACAGGGAACTGGTTCAAAGCACAATTATGAAAATAGGTGTTTGTGTCTCTCTTGCGACACAGATAATTTGATCCTAAAGCAGAATGATGTTCTCATTGTGCTGGGGCTCAAAGTTTTAGATTCTCCTCCAGGCACCCAAACTGACTGACTGTGGATATGGGTTTGGGTTTTGGCCTTTTCCAAGCCTTTGTTTGATATGTTGTGTGAGCTATGCGTACATTAGATGATAGAAACCAAGTGATCTAGAGATTTGCTGATGTCAAACGCAGTCTGTAACGTACCAAGGAGCCAGTTTGAAAGTATCAGCAAATGGTAACATTATTGGTAATGAAGCTCTGATATTTGTAAAAAGGAGTCCATTTTATCTAAATGCTGTATCTGACCTCTCTCTTCCCACATAGACTGCATCTGCCACACCACACTGTGTGAGTTATTTATGCATATTTGTGCTGGAATTCGTATTCAGTGTTTATGTGTTATGGTGTATCGCTGTCGTGGCAGAGAGGGGAAGGGAAAGCTGTCATGTGTAAGGTACTGTTGAACCACAGCTTTTGTGCACATTGGAATTCCTGTTACCAAAGCTGCAAAGTAAACAATGCCTTGATGCAGTTTCGATGTAGACAATTTTTTTTTTTATTCTTTGTTCACCATTAATGGTGTGAGAGAAACTATGAAGAACTGTTCAGCAAATTGAGGGGAAGAAAGCCCACACACTGAGAAAGAGAGGAGCGCTTTGCTTTTGAAAGTGCATTTGACTCTGCTGGAGATGGAAGGAGATTGCCTGTATTTACGCTATTGACATTTTGCCTACATTATCAGTGAATGGCTGATCTGGCATGTAGGAACTTTAGCTCAACAGTTTCCTATCTGCAGTCAGACAAATTGTGTACCAGAGTTCCCCTCTTCATAAATGGGTTTCCATTTTGAGAGAGGTTCCAGGTATTGCAAATTCTCAAATGATTTTCCTTTTTTCAACACCTTAAAACCTATCTATGTGAGTGGGCTACATTGATGTGAAACTTTGCTATTTATTTAAGATAGCTTTTAACTAAACAGTAATTGGAATGTAAATGAGTGGGGTGGAAACAGCTGATAATTAGTGAAAGTGATATTTGTTGTTATATAAAGAAAAATAAGGGCTCTGAAGTCTGAACACTGCTTGATAAATTAATCTCACTTTATCTGCAAATAGGATTATTAGATTTTTTTTTGGGAATGTCTGGCTTGTTTTTGTGAGGGTTCGAATAAAGACATCACAGGCTATTATTGCATGACTTAAATGTATTCGTGCAAAGTATCCATTTTCAGCTTAGTGTAATGACTACTTCATACTTGAAATCTTGTGCCAACATAAAATGTAAGAATAAGTACTTTGCTAAATCTTTTGAAATTCATGTTTCTCAGCCCAGAGAACACCGACAAGTCTAGACGGCCTTGGTAATTAGCCTGTCAGATGATATTGTTGCCTGTAGTCTTGTTCAGTTGTGTAACGGTAGGGGTATTGGCTTTGTTTACCCTTTGCACAGACGACTACCAGCCAGGCCATCTTCCGCCTGCAGTCCGGAGTCTGCCAGCTCTTCAGGGACACACTCACCAACAAGGGCTTTGTGGAGATCCAGACTCCCAAAATCATATCTGGTAAGAGCAGCAGGTATTTTCCATGTGTAACGCCAGTGCATAATCACCAATCACAACTAAGGAATTTATTTGATGATATTCCGCATAGACATTTTCATAGAAAATGAAATGTGTCTACAGAACATCAGTCCCCCTTTAAATGCATAAATGGTACTTTTTAACAGACTTTCTGTCTGTTAAATTTATTCAGTTTCAGGGCTGTTCACCTCTTGGTCCTCAATGTAAATTTTATGAAAAAGATGCCAAACAGAGTATTTGAACTTAGCCCTCACAGAGCACAGAGGTCAGAGCACCAACTCAGTTTATGCTCCTCTCAACCCCTGTTTGAAGTATATTCTGTGAAATGTCTGCCTAATGAGCAGTTTGTTCATTTTCCTCTTGCACCTGCTGTGGCTCCAAAGGTTATGTTAGCGGTTTATGTAACTACAGCTTCTGTATGTTGTAACACTGATTAGTCTGTTTCATCTCTAATCTTTACATAACCTTTTGATACAAAGGTATTCAAGTCACTGTGGATACAAGTGTCTGCTAAATTACAAAATGTAAAATTAAGATCATGAAGACATTTTCCAATTTGGGCTGCACTAATAAGGTTATAGGTGAAGAGCTGTAGAGGATGTAAGCTGTTGAGCTGTTGGCTGAAGCTGCAGCTTGCCCTCTCGTCTCTGCCTAAAACAGACTGAACCCCACACCTCTGAAAATGTGAGGCACATGCTCATGAAGAGTCCTGGAGTGGGACTGTTTCTTGAGGATCAGCTTTTCTTTTATTCTATGAAATGGGTTAGATGTGATATTGCTGAGGAAAGCTGATCCTAGATCAGCACTCTTTGCTGTATTAGCACAACTCTCCTCTGCAGTTTTATAGGTTTATGTAATGATTTTGTTGACTTCAGTGTTGTACTTATCATTACCGTGTCTTTGTGCTGTGGGTCTTCCTAAATAAGTCCATATGAACACCTCCCCAGAAGTCCTCCTAACATTTGAAAATTGTATTCTGTGAGTGTAACTAAGAAGTGTGGGTCTGTAGTGCATTTTGTTCAAATAAATGAAGCACCAGCCTTTTGTAAATGATCTTAGGGTGATAGAACTGCTTTCTATGGAGAAGAATATTTTATACCAGAAAAAAGACTGCTTTCTTTTATTTCCACCTTCAGCCAACAAATTGATACATACTTGGTGTGAATTTGTCGAATGTGTCACATAAGCTGATGAAGCCGCACTTGCATGGCCAGAGTTTTAAAAACCAAGAAAAAATTGTGCTGATTCACCACCCTGGTGAGGGAAAAATGCCCCTACCCTCACCGCCTTAGTAAGCAGCATCCAGCTGAATGGAAAAAAAAAAACCATGAGAATGTACTGAAAACAACAGCATTGATAGGAGAATGAGACTGCAGTGAAATAAGCAGGATGTGCGGGGAAGGTGGCTCTGGGTGTTTGCAGAGAAACCCCACAGTCCAGGCTGTGGAGACCACAGCTCACACATTTGCCTTTAATCTCTTACTGTCCTTAAAACTGTTGTATCGTTGTAATAACTTGGACTGCTTCTCTCCTGTGTAGCGGCCAGCGAGGGGGGAGCCAATGTCTTCACCGTCTCCTACTTCAAAACCAGCGCCTACCTGGCCCAGTCCCCTCAGCTGTACAAACAGATGTGCATCTGCGCTGACTTCGACAAGGTCTTCTGCGTGGGTCCAGGTAAGAGTGGCAGGTGTATGACTCTGCTGTAGCCCAATGATTGGTGAATGATTGTGGCTGAAAATGACTGTCAATCATTGACTAGTTTGGACCAGTAAAAAGGGTTGTTTTCATCAAAACACATGACAGGCTCAGAACAGTGAGTTACTGGTAACATGGTAACTCAGCCTTATTTTGGTGTCATGATATCTGGTTGCCTATCGCTACCATAAGCCTGATGAAAACAATTAACCTGCCTGCCTTTCAGAATGACTCTATTATTATCTAACCAATTGCATAATCTCAGGGAAGGTGGGTGTAAGAAGAATTTGACCTGGCAATGTAAGCACAAGCTGTATTGAGGGGCTGTCAGCAGCTCTCTGTGTGTCTGACCAATGTCTAGATTTTCATATCCATGGGGTGGCCTCCACTGCTACATTAAGCATTATTCCCAGGGTAGTGACTTGTTTACATCTCTGGAGATCTGACTTTCTGGGTTTCAGGTCTATCCCATACACACACTTGGACATGCCTGACTCTAATATTCGTGCAGGCCTCAGTCAGACCGCAGCCCCTTCTCCTCACATCTGCCTGCCATGCCAAGCACTGGCCTGACCTCAAAGCATTGTTCCATGGCATAGAAAAAATTTTTTTGTGCAAAGATTGAACTCAAATTAAAATATATAAAACCGTCTCCAAATCCCCACACATAAAAACAAACCAAAATAAAAACCTTGCTGAGGCATTTGTGGTTGTTGACAGTGTTCAGATCGTCACGAAAAGCCCCTGAAATTTTTGATCGGAAAATCCCTCTGAGTGCACAATTGTAATGAAAAGCAAAACTAATTGCATGGTTTTGATCCTTCAGGCCTTTGCTCAAAATGACTCAACAGCGCCATCTTTCAGTAAGCTCATCAAAAAACTGAAGCCATTTTATTAAGCTTACCTGAATAGGGGAGCTTATGTAAGATCATGTTTTCCTGTTCTGTATTTTATTATCTTTTGTGAGTTTAAACTCATTATAGATCAGAACTCTTATGCTTTAGGTGGGGTGGAATGGTGCTTTATGAAAATGAGCCCAGGTGTCCACAAGTCCAAACTTAAGCCTTAAATATGGTCAATTAGTAATTATGAGCATAATTGCTGGTAACATTGTCATGTAATTAAAGTGATTGTCATGACTCTTGATCTGCATGTTTTGTGAACCTGAACAGCAGCAATGGTTCTTTGCAACCTCTCTCTTCCCAAAACTATGATGTCAAGCAAATTAAATAAATGTAATACATTATCACCTGTTTCATCGTGAATTCTGTTCACTGAAATTGTCTGAGAGATCATTACAGGAAGTTCTGCATTAAATTGTTGCTGTCTGAGGTGTGTCTTGGTAGGTTTTCTCTCTGATGACTGATTTCGGTCCTTACATAAGAATGCATCTGCTTCTCTTTTTTCTATCAGTGTTCAGAGCAGAGGACTCCAACACTCATCGCCACCTAACTGAGTTTGTGGGCCTGGATATTGAGATGGCTTTCAACTACCACTACCACGAGGTGATCGAATCCATTACTGACACCATGGTCCAGATTTTTAAAGGACTACGAGACAGGTGAGACTGATGTCCAGCCTACTTTATGAACAGAGTAGTTCTGGTCAGTGTGGTCTGAAACATTTTGAATAATGTGAGTGACAAACCCTATTTATCTTTTGTGTGTCTATGATTGAGTGGAGAATTGTGTAGGTTCAGTATTTACATGGCTCTACTGCCACCTACTGGCAGAAAAAAGATAAATGTTTAAATGGCAAGAGAAATATTAGTGTACGCAAGTATGCAATTTGAGACACAGGTCTGCCTCAACTCTACCAGCCTGCTCTTAGTGGTTCGCTCCCATTTTGAACTATCTGCAAAATTGATACGACAGCAATTGATGGGTTGTTGTTACAGTAGTGTGAGTGTCTGAGAAAGTTTCAGAGAGAGAGGGAGCACACAAGTGAGAAAGTGTCTGCCTTCTGAATGCTGCCGACTTTTAAAACAAACACACAAATGATGACACTGCGAACTAACTCTAATTTGATATTACAATACTGAAACTTCTTGCATCTTGTGTTAAAAAAAAAATTGAGTACATCAAATATATTTTCTTTATTTTTTTTTATTCTTTAAGGTTGAAGTTGCAGCTGGCTCTAGAATAGTCTCTGACTGCACTGTGTCCCCTTATCTGTGTGACTTTACTGACACTGGATGACAAGCTGTTTTTATGGGTCTCCCTATCTGAACTGGAACTCATTTTATTGTAACTATTTGGCCTTTATTTACCCGGGTGGGTCAAATGGGAACTCATTCCTCATTTGCAGTGATTCCCTGGTAAATCAATGAATCATTGATCTAATGAAACAAGCTGCTAAATGACTTTTCACTGACTGCACCAAACAGGATGAAACCATAAAAACAAAACTGATGAAGGAGATGCTTTTGAATGAATACAACAGCTTATTGCTTAGTCAGCTAGTTTAGGCAGCTTACTTCAGTTATCTAGATAAGACTTTGTCCTACACAGGGTAATTCATTCTTTGGCTGTCCTAAAACCTCTGGAAATAAGGCAAAAACACAGTACATTTACAATGCAATACAAAGTAAAAGAAACATTAGGACCTTGTATGAACACAACAGTGCACATTTTTTGTGGGAGTCGCTAAGTTGTGTGTCCATGTGTCCCATGGCGTGTTAGCTTTCAGACTGAGATCCAGACGGTGAACAAGCAGTATCCCAGCGAGCCCTTCAAGTTCCTGGAACCCACGCTGAGGCTGGAGTACACCGAGGCCGTGGCCATGCTGAAGGAGGCGGGCGTGGAGATGGGCGACGAAGAAGACCTCAGGTCAGGAAATGTGTCAATCTCACACTTTCTGTTTCTTTATGCATCTACAGCACAAGCAATGAGCTTCTGAAGAACTGGCTTGTTATTACATTTTATTTGACTGGCATGGTTTAATAAGATTTGATAAACTTTATTAGTGTCTGAAATATTGTCAGTATGTAACTGAAGGTGTTCGCTTTCTGTTTGTGTAACAAGCTCAAAATTAAAAAAAAAAACCGTGGCTTTTTTGATACTGACGATGCACATACAGACGTCACTGACTTACGATGGGATAATGTTCTGATAAACCCATTGTAAGTCGAAAATATCGTAAGTCGAAAAATGCATTTGATACACCTAATACACTTAACCTACTAAACATCATAGCCTCGCCTTGCCTACCTTAAACGTGCTTAGAACACTTACATTAGCCTACAGTTGGGCAAAAGACAACAAAGCTTATTTTATAATAAAGTGCTGAATATCTGATGTAATTTATTGAAGTCTTAAAAGTGATGCTATCGTGCCATTGAAAAGTAAAAAAATCATAAGTCTGTATTTTGAATCACAGAGCTTGAAAGTTTGGCGTTTTCATAAGTAACGTGACTTCCTTTTAATTTAGCACACCCAATGAAAAGCTCCTTGGTCGTCTTGTCAAAGAAAAGGTAAAAACATTCTCCATTGGTTTTTTGGTGAAATTTTTTATTGCTATTGAAACATTTTTTTTTAAATACATTTCCATTTAAAGTAATTAACCACACTTTAGATGTAATTCCAAAAATTCCTGTCACTTAAATAGAAAGTGGCTGTAATTTTCAAGTACAATTAGTCTCACTCACGGTCTATTAAAACAACTTTAGACAAGAGAATACTGATCGCTGACTAAGCTCTTGAGAGGCCTCACTTTGCTGTCTTCCCTCTGCAGTATGACACTGACTTCTATGTGCTGGACAAGTATCCTCTGGCAGTGAGACCCTTCTACACCATGCCTGACCCAAGCAACCCCGTAAGTTTGTTGCCACACGCTCCTCCCTCCTCGGATCACATGACTAATGTCCTTCCTCCACAGTCTGTCAATTGGAAATTCACTGTGCTAACAGTGCACTCATACAAAGACACATAAACAAATGTAACACTTGACAAACAAAATAATTGACTAGAGAATGTGGAGAACAAACCACAACTGTAATATTCCTAAAGGTTTTAAAAGGGTCACGTTAAAAAAATATGGGATTAAAAGATGGTGTGAAACTAATAAAATGAAGTACAGTGTACTGATGGCACCATTACAATCACTTTTCAGAAATACTCCAACTCCTATGACATGTTCATGAGGGGAGAGGAGATCCTGTCTGGTGCTCAGAGAATCCACGACGCCCAGCTGCTCACTGAGCGAGCCATGCACCATAACATCGGTAACTATGGACAACCAACTGTCAATTCTTAATATCATCTTCACACACTTAACCAGCTCTGCTACACAAACTGTTGCTCCCATGACTACTTACAACAGGAGATAACACTCAGGTGAAAAGTAATACTGCAGAGAATAGGTGGCAGTTTTGTAGTCTTTTCAGAGTGAGGTAATAGTGAAAATATGGGTCTTGAAGGTGTTGTGAGGCAAGGAAATGTTTGTGACCTCTGTGTTTCTTTTAGACCTGGAGAAGATCAAGGCTTACATTGACTCCTTCCGGTATGGGGCCCCACCTCACGCTGGGGGTGGCATAGGTAAGGCTTCTGTCCTAGGCTGGTCCTAACCAAAGAGATTCACCAAAACTGCAACTTGAAAATAAGTTAATCCTAATCTTTCATTTTAAAGCAGTTATACTTTTCAGAGTGACATCTCATACATTTTCAGTTTTGTCTTGAAAAGTCTTTCTTTTGTTCATTCAAGGACATTAAATAGTGGGCAAAGATGTAGTGTTGAATTCAGACACTCAAGTTTACCATGCATTGTGTTTTGGGTATATTTTCAAATCTTAGCCTGATGATTGAAATAAAAGTCCAGATATTAGAACTATCCTGCAAAATACACATTTACCTCGATGAGCATGTGACTTTCTGTCATTAGCTTGCAATTAGTCTGCAACATTGTTTAGTATCTCATCAAGCAAAACATCACAAACAGATGACTCACCACAAACAGAGCTACGACTCTGAGCTCGCTCTGATGTACGTCCTCACTTCCCACAGGGCTGGAGCGAGTGACCATGCTGTACCTTGGGCTTCACAACGTGCGTCAGACGTCGATGTTCCCCCGTGACCCCAAACGCCTGACTCCCTGAGCCCTTCCCTCCATGCCCTAGGAAGGCGCCGTCGTGAGGCAGCCCGCTGCCGTCACCTGGGAAAATCACAATCGTTCTCGAACATGCAGCTAGCCCCGACAGCACAAGTGCCACACTCATCCACAGAAATGAAACCGTCTAATCCTAGCTGGAGCTAACAGATAATATAAGTCAGACTTAGGAAGATGATGTAAGAAATAATATATTAATTAAGGTTTGCAGGGAATCAAGTCAAGGAATTAAAAAAAAAATAAGAGAGTGAAAGCTAAGTAATAGGGCCTTAAAGTATTGTAATGCTGACATGTGTATTTTAATGACCTTGTGTTGTTTCTACCTAACATGTTCTCTTCAACATCGTCCACTTGATTAATTGTATCACACTACAGGGATATGATTGTGTAACCAAGGACAAGTCCTCTAATGTCATCTTTGCAATAGTTATGATTTTTTTTTAATCATTTGGAAAAATCTTTAAGGGAATAAAAGTATTTCAGAACTGGCTGTATATTTATGTTTTTATTTAAACAGTGTGAATGATTGTACATAGTGGTGCATGATTGTTTCTGCTTTTATGCAGCTAATAAGTATTTCACCTGTTCATGTCAACCATATTCCTAAAATATGATAAAAATGTGTCTTGTAAACAACTGTATTGTAACTAACAAAATTCAGAGTGACTGCTTAATGGAATCGGATGCTACTGCCAACAGACTGACAGCTAACAGACAGTTATTAAAGAAGCTCGGGTTGAATTCCGATACACACTGTGATGATAGACGCTGTCCTAAAATGGACGACCTGTCCTTTATGGTTTTGTCTCATTTGAAATGAAGACAGTGGAATTGACAGGAGAACGTTTGTCTTCAGCTAGCTGCATTGACTTGTGTGTGTGGTTGGCCTTCATATCTGCTGTACTCAAATATTTATTTTTCCAAGCATGTTTGAAATGAATATCCCCAAGTTTAATCAGGCAAAGTTCTGAGAAAGGATAGGATTAAATAGTGTGTAAAGAAATAAGGATTCCAGGAACCAGTTTTGACATGGACCTGCAGTAAGGAAGCCCTACCTGGCATGTGATAGGATGAGAGCACCACACAGCAGTGTGTATGGTGACGCCCCCCACTGGTAGGACAGAGAAATGGCAGGAGAAACAGACAAACAGAAAAAACAGATGGACATGAGACCCCTGAAATGCCTTATTAAAAGGGGTAGCATTTGTGCTTATTGGCTGCTAGAATAAGCAGAAGATTGAAATGACCCAGAAGTCTCCCTGGTGGAGCGTCCAGTGAGACTCCTATTTTCCGATTGGACGTGAATGTCAAACCTGCAGCAGATGAGGCAATGATAATGCAGAGACCAGCTCCAGGTGCCCTTTAAAGCTGATGTACTGCGGTCCCTCATGGGCCAGCATTCTGTGCAGGGAGCTTAATTCTCCATCTCACCGCTGAACTTGCAGAAAACGGGGATAAGCGTTTAGTGACCTCACTTAACTGTCAAAACTCTACTGGGGCCCAAGCTGGCCCATGAACTCAGACAGGAATACTCAAAGGCTGAACGATAGAGGTGTTTAATTGTGTCCATGGGACATGAGATGAAGATATTATATTGGTATTATTTACTGTCCTGCAGCATTTTAAAGGTTATTTTCAAATGGAGTTTATTAGCTGCTGTTTTGGATTGTTGTGTATTCTGCCCTTTTGAAAGGTTTTGTGATTGTGTGATAGCGAGCAGTTTGTTATTTATGCTAAAAATGGGTCAAAAAGGCCTTAATTGTGGTAGTTCATGACAGCCTACTCCCTACATTTAGTGCACTTCATGTATGTTTTGTTCACAGTTACGGACTTTTGAGAGTAAACAAAATATATTTATTGATTGAGGGTTAGTCATTGCACGGGCCAGATAAACAGGGCAACTCTTCCTCACACATGATGTGTTTGGGTTCGGTGTCCAATGGTGGAGATGACACAAAGATCTTATGTCCAAGTGTCATTTAATTTTGAATATAATTTTCAGTGAAGCACACATTTGACTTGGCTGCACTGATGTAAATTTTCATGAAGTGAAACTTGAGGAGTGATTCCTGATTTATTCAATTCATTTGGCCTGTATTACTACAAGTCCCATAAATGGAAAAGAACTAATTCTTTCTTTGTGCTTTGATTTCTAAAGGGACAGTAAGGTTGCCATGTTCTAAATGTAAATTTCAGACTTCATTTCACTGTTAAATTGCAGACAACGATGAATCTTGCCTGAAGAACGATGTGGTAATAAACTCATACCTGAAGAGAATGGAATCTTGAAATTGATTTGGAGGAAGAGCTAATTAACAAGAAGGCAATAATTGGAAAAGTCATCCACTGACTAGTTCATTACTTGGGTGAACATGCTGTTTCCATTATTCCCCATTGCTAGTCGGTTCTGATTCAGTTGGTTCTGTAATTGGTTGGCAATTGTACCCTAATGGAATAATTGGTTTCTCTCACACGGCTACATCGAACTGACAAATACTGGACTTGAGGTGCTCGGTGGAAGCCAAGTTGCAGCCTGCAGCCCTGGCCCCAACCCCTGACCACAGCTACACCTTTGAAGATCAAGCCATTTTGATTAATGATTAAAGAGACTGGCTACACAACCCCCACAGTGGGAGGGGCTACCATATTCAGCTGGTCACAAAGTCGCTTGAGATAATCAAGACTTCCATGGCAAACAAGTTTAAAGCTGTGTTTAGACAGTGACAACAGTCTGTGTCCCAGCTTACTGTTCAGCCTTCAATTAAAAGGTTGGATACAAATGACTTCACAGATCTGAGTCACTTAAAGCTGGCTGTTTTAAGTTCATAAGAGAGTCACCTGTCAAATACTCTGGAGCTCCTGAATCCATGAACATCATAGATTAGAAAGGGTCACTTATTCCTTTAAAACATTGTTTTGATTGAATTAGAGATATTAAATATTTGATTCATATAATTACCCATGATGATTGTGTAGGGCTAATTGGTTCAGTAATTTTTTTGGTGCTAAAGGTGAAGTAAACAGTTTTGATGTGTAAACAGGGAACAGGTGTTCTTGGCTTGTGATTTTTATTTACGCTCCTGCTTGTTTAACACCTGAAAAGTGGTCATTTTAATGAACAGACAGAATAATATAAATATATTTCTAAAATGTTAATATGATGGACATTCTCACATTGTTTGCCATGCCGCTTGAAATTCCAGTTTGAAATAAATTGCCTGAATTTAGATCCTTGCTTCCATTTTCATAGCGATCTGGCTGCTTGTCTATGTGTCTGTATGCACAAACAAGTTAAATTAATTGAGCGTCATTACATGACTTAACATTCAACTGGAATGGAGTATTTTTATAAAAACAATACCATGGTCAGTGATAAGACAAATGTTCAGTTATTACAGATATGTTGATATGTCATTGGCATGCTGGCTGCACCTTCTGAGGACATCACGGAAATCTTGCATTCCAGCTCAATCCTCTTGCTTAGCTTACCTTAAGTAAGTTTTAGCTTTAAGTCTAACAATACATTTTTATAATTACATCATTTCATATCAGCCTGATATAAATTAAAAAAAATGTATGGAGCCAATAAGGGAAAATCACACTAGATTGTCTCCTATTTTAAAATATGAATTATATTTTTAATTTCAGATCAGTGAAATATAAAACAGACTTCAACTATGTATTAATCTAAAAGAAGACTGAAAGAAGACAATTTATTGAAATGTGAAGAAATAAATGGATGGCGCCATCTCTCAGTCACTTGAAGAACCTCCAATGATTTGCAGGAGGAACAGGAAGATCTGGATGACATTGAGATAAATGGAGAGCGCTGCATAGACATACTCCTCTGGACTGATGGCAAGCTTGCGGTTTCCAATGAGGAGTTGGGTATGGAAGGCTAAAAACTACAAATGGAAAAAAAAACAGCAGGTCACAAATTACACAAGACCACCCTTTAGAGAGATGTCACTGAACCAAATACAGGAGAAAAATGGTTCAGACAAATTAATGATCGACAGCTGAGTGTAGCTCCAACCTAATGGTGTTACTGAAACCTCACAACCTGTCACTACTTTAAACCACCAACAGAAAAGTGGTATCCAATGATATCCAAGACAGGCTAATGTAGGCTACGCTTTGGGCGCTGGGCTTTAATCAAGACATTAATTAGATGAATTGGGCATTTTAGTACTGCACAAGAGAAAAACCCTGTGCGGACACCCATCTCTTAAGGCAACACACATAGCAACATTTATCTTACGACTTCAAATTCAGAGCCACAGTGTGTATGTTGATTTTTACTCTGAGAAATTAATACTGCATTAATTGGTTGAATTACATTTCTCTTTACATGCATTTTGTGCTAAACAGCTGGACTAATTTAGAAAATAGTGGACCTAGTTGCCTAATACAGAGCAGAGGCCAGAGTTGAACTCAGCATAAATATGGTCCTCCATGGAGTTTGACTGTTTTCAGGGGAACTCACCATGGTGAAAATGACCGTTCCAATGGCTGCATACAGCATCTCAAGCCACTCAATCTAACAAAAGGAAAAAGCAGAAGGCTCGGTATCCTTTGCACACCTAGGCAAAGAACAATGCATGCAAAACAGCTGGCCCTGTGTCCCTTATTGATGTCATTCTGCAACCACTGTGTCACTTGTGGCTCCGGTATAGTCTCAGTTTTAGCTGAGCAAGGATCAAAGCAGAATACAAGATGGCCTTCAGTCTGTGACATAACAGACGGGGAAGTGTTTTTCACACTTTTCTACAAACCATCATATGAATCCAAAGGACTCTACAATTTATAACAAGACAGCTGTCAAATTTTTCACGAAACTCCAGAAATGAAGATTCACATGTCATATATCTTTAATATTGTTTAAAGAAACCTTTTTCAAGTTTTTCCCCTTCCCTCAGCTCCTCATTGTAATTGGTTAATGAGCAATAACACTCCCTTCTGCTGACAAAACGTTCATATATTTGATCTTGGTGAGAAACAACCTGGCTGTCCTGTATTATGTCCATTACTAGACAATCTTCCCTGAGTTCTGCCTGTAAAATTTTCCACAGACCTTGCAACTCACGACTGAGCTCATATCATAAGACAAACCCCACAATGGGTTGAGATAGTCATCTGGTAATCACTGACTTGTTGGAACCAATCATGCTGCTCTCCACAGCAGGATACACTAGTAGGCTCACATCAACAAGTTGCTCACACCATATGATTCATGAAGTCTAGCATGCTCACTGACATGGAAAACTTCTCATACCACTTTCTTCCTCATGCTGTACAAGGTACATGAGGTTAAGAGAAGGCTGCTTACATTACCCAAAACAACACTTCATGCAGTATTGGTTGTCATGGGAATCAGGTTAGGAGATCAAGATGTAACACTTGTAATTTGAAAACATTGATGTGAAATTGCAATGCAGCCTAGAAGAAGTACACACCATCTGACTGTGGACATTTTGACACTTACGTATTGAAATGAAAGCACTATGGCGGTTATGATTCCAGTGACTGCAAACACTATGCCAAGCACAGACAAAAGACCTGCACATGCTGTGAAGTCCACCTGAGGATGAACATAGACCTTGGTCACTAACCCACCATAAACAAATAATCATGTGAAATGCAAATTATGGAAAGTTACCCACCCACCCCTTTAAAGAACAGGGCCCAGTTAACAACAGGTTAAGCAGGCAAATGTTTAATCTCTCTCTCTCTCTCTCTCTCTCTCTCTGAGATTGCCAAGGAACATGCACCTCCTTCTGGGTAATACTCAAACAGGAAATGCTTAGTCACTGAGTAGATTTATTTAATTCTATCCTTGAATCTGTTTTGTTAATCTCCTATCAAGCCATATGATGTGCACTGCATGTTAATGTAATTTATTACCTGAAATAGCCCTAGGAGCAACTGCTATTAGAATACCATTTGAATCTGCTTAGTCAGTCTATCAGAGCTAATTAAAATTTGCATGGCAAGGTGTTTTTCCAAAGACTGTAAATAAATTTTAGGGCAGACAGTGTTGCCTTGAAAACAAACAAAGAGAGAGAGAGGTGTTTACCACCATGAAAAATTAACATTAATCAATAACACATGCATTTATGATGTGAATCCCCGGGAACACTTTGATTTTTACAATGTCCTTTCTGCATGTTCTCACCTTGGTCTGGAAGCAGAAGACAGTGACGGCAACACACACAATTACTGTTACTCCAAGAGCCAGAAACACGGCCTTTGTGTCATAATAGCTGGGGAAATCAGAATGTGATGACTTGATGGAAATAAGGAATAAGGATGGAAATATGTGAACTTTCATCAGAAGAATTCATAAACTAATTGCCATGTTCATTAACTGAAATTATATGTAGCAGCACAGCATCATGGACTGTACATACATGATAACCTGTTACACCCAGAACCAACTTGGTTACACATAAGCCTCCATGAAAAACTTCCACACTTTAAGACCAGGGCAGTTTGGTTTAAACTGATTATAACCTGGATTCCATGATTTTCTTGCATGAGAAAACATTTACAGTTGTACAAGATTATTATTCAATCACTGTAAATGGTGCCCTTATTGTGACAATGCAAGATGTTACACAATGGAGCCTGAACATCAATATTCCATTAAAGAGTCTACAATAAAAAGCAGTATGAATATTCAAAATCTGCATTATTATTTTTGCATTTGCATTTTCACCCTGGATAGAATATTTTCACCCGATGTTCACATAATAGGATAATGAGAAATAACATTGATGAATTCAATCCATCAAGCACATTAAACATAGACAAAGCCACAAAAGTTTAACCTTTAATTACATAGTATCAGGAATATCAATCACATGACACAAACCTGGCGATTGCCCCCGTCAAGTATGACATGGCGAATGTCTTGCAAAAAGAAAGAGACACAAATATCAAATTGTGTATTTTCAGCATTGTCACTATGGAATAAACAAGCATGTTTCATGTTCTGCACCACAACTGAAGAGCTAACTGGCATTGTAAAGCATTCATTATCTCACAATTAAAATTATTATTGAATTTTGTGCAGTTCAACATTCCCAGATTCTCTTGTTCACCAAAAAGCAATTATCAAATTATTACTTACAAGAATGGCGAGAAATACCATATTCCAAGGGAACAGTCTCCTGAAAACAGATTTAGCAAACACTGTTGTGACCTTGAAAGCAACATTACAATTGTTCATATGCTCGATGCAGAATCATTTAATCTCACCCTGCTTTTTCAAAGCAGACCAGGACAATGTAACAGACGAAGTAAACGGCACTGTGAAAAAGAAAACCAATAGAGCTATCAGTTGGAGAGTACTCAATGTTTAACAAATATCTGTTTCAATGAAGTTTTTATTTTCCCCCAAGTACAGATACACCTTTCATGGAGTGGTTATGAACTCAATCATGTTTCCTACTCTACCTACCAAGGCATGCTGCACACATCTCTTAATTTATGTCATATCAGTGACAGCATTTTAAAAAGCTCTGGTTAGATGGCTCATTAACATGGTTAATTTTGAAGGGTGGGATAATATCTGTACAATGAAATGGGTAGTTGAGTGAGTTATGTTAAATGATCCAAGCAAATTACAAAATGTCATTGTAGGTGAGCATGTGATATTTGCAGGTCTGCGTACTTACTATGAAGCCCAATACAGCCATGAGTTTCTGATGATGAACACACGAACAGGCTCACTGCACATGGAAATAGCACACATTTTCCTCTACATTAACTCTACATTGTTAATTTAAGACAAGGTATATTTCTTCCATGCACATTCAGTAAAATGACTGATTATATAGTGCATATTGTATATGTCCTGTAACACAGAAGACCTAGTACTTCTACTCCTACATAATGAAATCCATTATGTACAAAATATAAACTGTGGATATACTGCATTTATGTATTCTTGGGATTATGTTCCACTTACACAAATGTGAAAACAGCTACTATGGAGACTGTGACAAGAAGTTGAGAAGCCAAAATAAGGTAAACCTATGGAAAGGAGGGAAATTGTTAATGTGCTGAATATTCTTCAATATTACTCCCACATTTGAGCTTCCACTGTTACATAGATATGGCCTGAATCTTTCAAGCCTCAAATATCAAACTTAGTGATATTATCATTCTGTAATTTTGTTTATATTTTATTATACAATTATATTTGTATATATGCTAAGTCCTTTACACTTTTATACCAAATGTCAAATGGATACAACTTGCCATAGAACTACTGCTGCAAGCAGTTAACAGATCAATTTTATATCAGTTACTTTCAGCGGACGTCATTCTTATTTGGAAAACTTTATTCATCACATTCCTGTGCACACGTCCAAACACACATGAGTCCTGCACTGCCATGAGCCGTCCCTGTCTGCTGCTCCTCCTGATTTGTAATCCACCTCCCACAGCGAAGCAGCAGGGCTCTAGATGGGCAGCCTGACACACAGCCGAGTGAAATATGAGAGTGAAATGTGAGAGTGGGAGAGTCTCTTACTTTCTGGATGAACGCATGACGCACTGCGGTGCCATCCCAGACGCCAGCCCCGGCAAAACTCTCCGCATCTCCTGTGACAGCATCATGAGAATATTACTCTTTTTTTGCTTTGTGTTATGTTTTCATTTATTTATTTGGGTGAAGTGTGCAGTACACAATAATGAACATATCAATGGCTGTGTCAATTGATATGGAGGCATAATTAGGTAGGAGCATATTCCCGTCTGTAGACACTTGGAAAGTAAACATGTTTGTGTTGTTAACATCTGTACACTTTGACAATAAAGAAAAAGAAGAAAATAAGTTGTGAGTATATATACGTAAATGAGTCAGCCTGTCTTTCTCTATCCTGGCACTGGTCTGTACTGGCTTTTGCTCCAGAATGGCTGAACTAATCAAGTTTTACTGAGATTCCAACTGAACACAAGAACAGATGTTATATAACTTGACAGGTTATCACTTGTAAGTGCACTGTGAAATAAATTTAGACGTGGAAGTCTAGAGACATGCCTGATTTATCAAACAAACTCAAATCGCATACAGCAGTATACCTTCAACAATTGTGAAATGCAAATCAGCAGTCATGTAACATTGATTAGCCCTGATTAAATGAGGCCAAGTGAAACTGAATCCAGCATATACAGTGGATCAGCATGACCAAGACGAAGAAAAACGCAGTTAAACCATGACACATTTCACAGCCCAACACTGAATCTACCCATAATGCTTTTTCAAAATGTCTGCTGCTTGTGTCACATTATGATATCCCTCAGAGTGAAAGAAAGCAATTATTATTTGTATTCAAAAAGCACTTAGCTTGACACATCACCTGACAACAATACACTCATAGAACCATTAAGTTCTTTCTAGAACAGAACAGAAAGAAAGGTATAAATCTCCAAGAGGAAATGAACTATAATAGAAGTAGTTTTGCCCCTGAACACATTCCACATATACAGTGTTTTACAGCTCACCTGCAATCAGCACACACTTTGACACCAAAAAAATGTAATAACCTGACTGATTTATTTTGCTATTAATTAGAACTACTTCAGACTGGAAAGAACATCTTCATCTTTGACTTCATATTCTGTGCAAAACAAAGTGCATGGGAAATTATGAAATATTTACTGGTATCAGGTTCAAAGTAGTACCATAGGACTCTATATTAGATAATCAACCTTGCACACCTTATCCTGCAGGTGGGACATGCAGCTCTCATAAGATATGCTCTGGTTTGGTAATATTTATCTGACTGCAAATGTGTACATGTGTCTTTTTAAAAGATTTTCATTGTTTTTATGAACGCTAGGACTATGTATGCAAAACAGCACCAATACAAACTGAACTGATCATTCTGGTAAAACACAAACAGGTATACAGACCAATCAAAGGTAAAACAGCATATACCCGAGCTGGGGCAGGAGGGGGTAGGCATCACTGGAGGGGCTGTGGTGGGCATCATGTGTGGTAACCCAGACGCTGAGGCAGGGGCTGTGAGCCGAGGCTTCGGTTCACAGGGGATTGTGCCTGAGTACGGAGGGGCAGGGTAGCCCTGACCTTCAGTGGCAGTGGGGGTGTATGGCGGGGGCTCAGTGGGGTACCCCATCTGAGGGTTGTAGATAGCAGGGTTCCAGGCGTTGTAAGCCGGTGGTGAATCCGATTTGGACATGGCAGCCTGGGAGGGCTGAGGAGGGAAAAGGGAAATCTATACTTCATGCAAAGCTTTTGAAGAGGTAAGTCACTGTAGTGTCAGTTCCCCCTTCATTTCAGAGAAGTATTTGTGAGACTCTTTAACTCCTAGAAAGTCCCATGAAAGCTTATGGATTCTGAAGACTTTCTGACTAAGAATGCTGAAGTTACAGAGCTTAACATCACATATGATGGTGACAGACATGATGATAATGATCAAGTCGGGGATTTTTTATTCATCTCATCTCATCTAATGGTGTTGATGATGATGATGATGATGATGATGAAGATGATGATGATGTAACTAATCCATTGGTACTTTTATCCATATCACCACCACTCCCAGCTACTGCTACCGCTATAAATCAACTCTAAGCCTTCTGTTAAGCAACATGGCTTTGCTCTGGACATATGGTACAACTTAAGATTCAAAGAAACTTCAGTTTGTACTTTAATTGTCCCTGGAACATTCCTTTTCTGCTTTAAATGGAAGAGCTCACACTACAAATGGCATCTACATGAAAATATTGAATGCGTTTATTTCACTCATTGCCAAAAAAGGATCCATTAGACACAAAGTTTTTGACTTCATACTGAGCTGATTGCACTGAACCCATAATGATCACTCTGTTTCTATCCTGCAGTTCCAAAGATGGATCTTATTCATGTCCTATTAACCTTTATGTTACTTTCATTAAACCATTCACATTTGTCTGTCTGGCAGCTCCCTGTAAATTCCTAGTAAACTTCAGTATTGAGAACATCAAAGAAAATCTTTTATTTTGATTTTGAAATATTTAAAAGGCTCAGGTGAAATACAATAATTAGAAATGAAAGGGAAAACAAACACAAATTCCCTAACAGAGAGATGGAAAACATTACAAAATATGTTCACCCAAGAAACAGGAAAAAGCTTTCACATGACAGTATGGCAAAGAAAACTGACATAGTGACTCTGTTTCACTGTGGCTGTTCCCGAGACTCTCTCAGGGCCACAGTACTCTAGAACACTCAGAATCTACAAGATCATACAATTAAGATGAATCATAAATGGGCATTTCTGACCCGGCTTAACTCTACATTGGTTTGTAAATCCACCTTGAATAATTTATGACAACACACTGGACTTCTTAACAACAAATGCATACTTCTCATTAAGAGTGGAGCCACCTTATTAATATATACCTATGTTACATGCTTATTGTTTCAAAAACATTTTTGTTCCAGTACCAGTCACAGCGAATGCTCAAGCAAAAACGTTTACTGTAGGTCATTTCCTGCTCATCATCATCATCATCATCATCATCATCATCATCATCATCATCATCATCATCATCAGAGTGATCAGCCTCAGACAGATAAGGATGATACTTTGTATTTTACCCATTCATTTGTTCAACTAACATCCAGCCTTAAGTAAATTAATATAAAATACAAGCTCTTGTCAAATTGTGCTAAAATAATATGATGCAAGCTGCACATTTATCTATGATAATATGGTGAGAGAAATGGAATTCAGGCCAATTCAGGCCAGACTTACTTTTTCAGAGTTCTGTCATGAGTACTGTCACGATCTCAATACAGTTTGTTGCTGAGTGAATCTTAATTACATTGTCAGCAACACTGTTATGTAATCAGTAGCTGTAAACATTGTGCAATTCTGATGTGTTTTGGTGAGGCACTGTAAACATTCTCTATGATTGAGTTGCTTAAAAATATGTATTATAATTGAACACAATTAACATATAGACAAATATAATTTATTCCAGTCAAACGGTTTCTACAGTCACATGTGCTTCACAGGTTACAAGAACCGACCACAGGTGCACAAACAACATATCCAGGCAAATGATTCATTATTAATTAGCCCATTCTCAGCTTGGGTTTCAGTATAGGCTGCCAAACTGAGTTACAAAAATAGTTTAAGGTTTCTTAACATCAGCGTACAAAAAACAAAATCCATGCATTGGTGATTAGTTTAAAATGTATTATGGAAATATAACTTAAGAAGTACTGCATGTCATATGCTTATGACAACTGACTTGATGTACTCGACCCAATAAAGTGAGTCATTCTTCTTCCTATAGGTACCGCAAAACGCATTCAAATGAAAGCATTTTAAAGTTCTGTTTAGCGCTAAGCATTATAAGAACATTATAGTTCAACGAAAACTAAAACGTAGGTGTAATTACGGACGGAACCAGCCACTCGTTTACTTACCACCTTAAGATCCCGGGAAAACAATAATTTTACAACAACAAAAAACCCTGTTAGTCAGTCAAAACATCAAACCATTACTTCCTGAAGAAAAAAAAAATAGGTTAACAGCAATTACAGCGAGTATTTGGAGATAAACTGTTTAATGAGACCCTGACCATGTGTAGAATACAATGGGCTTGTTCAATTACCAGTGCTGTCCAGTAGCTTGTCTGTAGGTGGAGTTCAGGTCTTAAAAAAGGCGCTGGAATTTTCCTAACTCCAGAGCATGCTACGCGCCATTGCAATTTTGGCAACTTTTTCCCTGCAGCAAAATACTAATTAAGAGATGGATGTTGAATAATTCCATCAGTCGTAATGCTATTCATTTTCAGTTTATTTGAACATTTTTTTAAAAAAGCATTCCATCTGATAAGTTGCTCATTTGTTTAATTACTTAAACGACCTCTGTTGACAAGGTACGCAGACAATGAATAGCTTTACAATGGTTTCTGTCGGCTGTAGCAACAAGTATTTGTTACCCAAATACTTCATATTTCTCAACTTCTCAGTTTATTTCAGTGCAGAAAAAAATTTGTTGAAAGGTTGCTGTCATAATTCAAGGTAAAACTGCTTACACAGCACTTTGAATTATTTACGCCTAACATCGATCTTTTACCGAATTATGACCTCAAATTATTAAAGTATTCATCCAAACAAATTTTATAATGTTGAAGATTATCAAGACAAATCAAATATGTGACATTCTGTACTATTGAATATATGTAGAGATGGGCTGGATGTGGACTGGTGAGCCTGTGATTGACTGGAGCTCTGTCCAGCTGGTGGAGTTGTACATCAGGCAGGCCCCTCCACATGACAGGAACACTCAACACTATAGAAATCAGGAAAAGCTCTGAGGCTATGAGTAATGGCTTATTAGATAACAGTGCATTCAGATGACTGAGAGAAAATGTGGCCCAATATGCAGTTTCGAAATACAATAAAGATCCTCACTCTCCATGAAGCAAACTGCCATCGAATGTTTGATCTGTCCATGACCTTGGTTCTGGAAACAAAGCATAGTGATGCCAATGGTAATGAGCTAATATGTTTTCTGTATAAGTTATCACCAGTAGTCAAATGTACACTCTTCAGGAAAATGAGAACAGGTGGTCGACTCATGATAAGAGCTGAGGAAAAAGAAGAAGTGCTCAGCTGTTAAATGAACAGCATTGTATGTCACCTTGGACTCCACAGTGTTCCTGTAGACACTTTCCTGTCAGGTGCTCTCTATAGTGCACAGGCCCTAATTTATGGGATGCAGTGTAAATAAAACACACACATTTCATTTCTCTACTAAGAAACCCAACTGAAGTAAAGCAGTTAATGCTAAAGACAAGCATTAGCACACTGAAAGAACTGATATTCTTTTTTTTTTTTTTTTGGATGTCAGCAAGTTCTATAGGACACTGAAGAAACAAGAAAAGTCAGATCCTACAAACATTCAAAACACTCAGCTTACTCAATCACCCTTTACACAGCAAACAAGAACACTCAAACAACAGAGTGGTGTCTCATGTAAATTAGATTCTGAAAGATGTGGCTAAGATTATAAGACTGATTGGAAATGAAATATTGTAAAATGCTAATTACTGGTATTTGTATATTATATGTGCACTAAATTTTGAGAGTGAATGCTGGAATGTTTGAATTAAAGTAGAAAATTCCATTTTATGTTTTAATTGACATGTGAGCAGCTCATTTTCATTGGTAAATATAGATAGATCAGAACATATTGTAGTCATTGATGCTCTTTGGATCTGTGTTCCTCTGTTTTTAACTTGTAGGTTGAAATTACTTGCTTATCGTTGCATTCAAACTAAAGCTAAGAATTAATAGAATAGTACTTAACCTCAGAACCTGAGCAAACCAGGAAGGATGCTGGGGATTTGTTTTGTTGGCAGGCTGCAGATCACACAGGAACAGATGGTCGATGTGTTCAGAACTGCCATTAAAATGTCTTGGGACTGTATTTATAATTAAAAATATAATGGCTGACTTCAAAATTCTCTACTCTCTTGCCCCCTCACACACAGACACAGACGGACAAATCAACTAATGCCCCCTCTGATTTTCTTGATTTTATTTCTATACAGTGACTGCTGTATATATAATGAAGCAACCAAAATGTAAGGGTCCTAGATAAAGGTAAGAAGATAAAGGTCCTGCTCTTGAGACAAATGTGCTCTAGCCATTACTGGGTATGGACCATAGATAACACTAAATGCAGACAAAAGAGTTCAAAGTTTGCTTCATCTAAAGACCAACCTGACTTAAGTACTTGCATGCTCCATATGGGATAACAGATGGGTTTACTTCAGAAATGGTTTGTTTCTTACCCATAGCCATAGAGGCTAGTTTTTTGGAGTCACTGGTATGTTGCCATGGCCATTTTCTCAGCTTTTCAACTCTGTAGCTCTTTTAAAGTTTCCATTAGCCTCACAGTGGTTTCCCAGACTGTCCCTGTGGGTTTGTTCTTTCCTAGCTGCTCAGTTTTTTAAGTAAAGCCTAATTTTTCTACTGTCTTTGTGGCATGGGATGCATACCCGCTTCCATACGATTGATCTGACTTTCAGATGAATATTCAGTGACCTCAGAACGTTTATTATGCGCTTCTCCTGATGTGTACCTCTCTACAACTTTATCCTTGATTTATTTTGGCAGCTCTTTGGTCTTCACTGTTGAATCTTTTCTTCGTGGAAAAACCTTTGAAATAATGATGATTTTAATTATTTCTTTTTTCTCATAAACAAAATGAAATACATTATAATGAACCCCTATCATCACAAACAGAACAACTATCTGTGTGTACTCAAAAAAAATATAAAATTGATAAGAATTATTCCATTTGAACTGTAACTGCAAACCAGGAATGCTGTAATATTAAAGTGACTTTGACTGTGGACACTGGACACAGAAATGGGCTACATTTTCAGTGACAGGTGATTCTATGTGCAAAATGTTTGACTTTGGCATGACCTATCTGGTTTGAGGCTACATAGATTGTTCTGCATGAGCACAGAAAGTATGATGATACATGGTTCCCTGTGTGATAAGGGAGAGCTTGCTTCAGCTCAGTGCTCATTTTACATATGAGCCATTTCACTATGTTAACACTCAGTTTGATCATTTTGCCCATCCAGGAAATGAGATGGCAGATATGGAGATTATTTTAAATATAATAAATTACATCCATTTTGTTTCAAGGGGTTTGTGTTCTAGTGAAGATGTTAACTTTCACAATTTTGTTCTGTCTTCCTTTATTGAAGCTTTGGGATTTCCTCAAATTCGTTTGATACAACTGGAATTTTATACTCTTTCCCTCCATCACAACAGAAAAAAAGGTATTGGAAGTCTTTCACAGATTATTTCCTATTCTTAACTCAATTGTGAAGAGATCTCATTTTTTGTATACTGTCTTCTTTGTCATTGTTCTTTAGAGATAGTATACTGGAAAGAGGCAACATTTATTGTTTTTGTCATTTATTGTTTTTCGTCAATTGGTAATTTACTTCAATCTCCAGTTATACCTTCCACAACTGAGAGTTTCACAGAGAGCATTTCAGTACACAATACAGAGCAGTGCTGTGAGTCAAGTGCAAAATGAAAGAAAATACCAATAAAGGAAAGGATGGCTAACTTGGGAAAGTGCTGAATATTACTGAGGGGCTAACAGTCTTTCACCAGATGATGATGACAAAGATGTGAAGCCCGTGCACCGCAGACGTGTCGCTTGATCCCAGGACACGATGCATCATGGTGTTGCGTCATGGTGATCTATCTGCAGGCCAGACAGGCCCTTGGAGGTCCTGGTCCTCCTGTCTGAGTGGATGATTGTAATTTACAAGGACAGGTGGGGACGGTGCCCATCTTAAGGTTTGTTGTGGGCTGGGAATTTGTTTACAGCAGCATCTGTTGGTAAGATTATTCCCATGAATTACCACAGCAAGTATCCAGCTGTGTAAATGGACACATACCTTTCCATTATGTAAGGTGAAAACAATCTGCTGTCTGATGAATCAAAAGAGTCCATGATAAGATAAAATATAAAATATAGCTGGAAACAAAAATCAGAATTCTTTTGAATGTGTCTTTTTTTCTACATAACTCAATTTTCTGTTTTATGTGAAGTGAAAAGATCTGCAGTATTTCACAGGACAGTATTGCATATTTGAATTGAATTGAAAAGAATGTTGCTTACAAAGGTTAACCATGTCTGAGTAGCAAATTAAAAAATGCTCTTGTACTAATGACCATTGAGTCTCGTAAAGAGACAGGTCTAATCTCAAGGGCTCTTTAACACATGCTTTATTTAACCTATTTTATCTGAATATTATAGCAGTTTGGAGATATGTGTGATACCTCAGCCAATATTGGGACCACACTTAAAGGCAGATGAAACTATCAAATAAACACTATTGTAGGGTTGTCTTGAACAGCTCAAGAGGAACCTTGGTACCCCTGTGATGCTGATCCACCAAAAAAAGTTGTGTAGCATGAAGGCAAACACATTTATGCTGAGTTGAAGTGAATTGTACAGAATATTATGCTTGTTGCCATCTCCTGCCACTTGCATATGTTAAGAAACTGAGCTTACATATGGGAGATTACACTTTCATACAAGCCCAGTTGTCATTGTGAGTAATACATTCACTTTAACTGGTGACACACCAAATATCTGTCTTTATATATCTGAATAATGAGTAAACATGTAATCTTTGTGAGCCAACAGGTAAGAAAAACCTGTGTATATATTGACTGATGATTATCAAATATCACAATGATACGTCCTTTTAACACATTTCCAAATGAAATTCAGGTTATGATTATGCAGAAGCGAACCAGATATTTGCTGCTGTGATGTAGGCAAACACATTTCAGTGGGTCCTTCAACAGCAGAGCCCGAACCGGTGTACAGGGAGAATACCAAATTCAGGCCTCATTATTATTCCAAAGCCCGTGGAAGAAGCAGCTTATCAGCGGCCCACAGGACCTGCTTGGTCTGAAAGACTTCTCATTAGCACTCTTGTGAATGCCCCTATCATACGGAGGTCTCATTGCCAGCGCAACAGTCAGCGTATCAATTTTGAATATTTCATGGGAGCAAATCAGTCCGTTCGCCGTCCTCCGCGTGTATGAAATCAAAATATGCCCCCGCTTGGTGATTTCCTCTTGGAAAACGCGTCTTTGAAGTTTCGCGGAGGCAAAGATTTGCGGAGTATGAAAGGCTTGTTAGATTACAGTGAGGGGAGGCCAAAAACTGGGTGGGCGTCTCTTCTAGTCAGGATAAGGACTTTGCTTTGCCGCTGCTGCCGCGGATCAAAGCCGTGGAGAACAGAGGGCGTGGATCTGACGACTGCTCTCGCAGGAGGCTGGCTTTACCCACAGATGACTACGCCGTACCGAGCTACATGACATAAGCTTTTTTTACACAGGTACCGACAGGCTGTCGGAGAACAAGACCTGTTTCCCGGCGTTTTGCATAAGAGAGGTTTTGCATCTATTACGCGGAGGAAAGGGCTGTCAAGACTGTCATCCGACTTGTAAAATGTAAACAAGTAAATGCTCTTAACGGTCTCTCAGCCAACGTGTTCCGGTTTTTTGGTCCGGTCAGTGTTGGTCTTTTAATATCCCACACTTGTACACTCTGTCTTTAAATTTTGATAAGGAATCAATGCAGGAATAATCCTTTCCTGGGTAGAAACTTGATGAACAGTTAAAAACGTATCATAGTGAACATAAACACGCAGGAATGGAACATTCATCACACTTCTACTTCTCGATTCGGCACAGTACCTTGACACTTTACTATACCTTTAAAAGAGCAATTAATACAGTCGTCTCCCAAAGACAAGGACATTGCTGTAAGATTATATCGAAAGTTCAGCCTGTTCATGCCCATCTCTCGGAGTGGATCTTTGTGAGCAGGTAGTGATCCCATCCCTCAAGTTGCCTTGAATGAGGGATTTTTTGAACAATTTTGCACTCCCATTTTTCTATTACGCCCAGTATGGAATGTTAATCACAATCACACTGATGGACAGTTCAGCCCACTTAGACACCTATGATGTGACTGTATCAGATGCAGTCCCCTGATGGCAAAATGGCCCAGCTCAGCTATTCAGCTTCAGTCTAAAATTAAGAAGCAGCTAGCCTTTGCATTTTGCATGGCTAATTATGAATCACCCATGGGAGATCTAATATTATTTTAATAATCACTTTAGTCACGTTACAAAAGTATTTTCAATCCAATGCAATTTATTTAAACAAGTACACTTTTGGTTATAAATTATTTAGATTATAGTAAATTGGTAAAAAAAAGGAACCACTTAAAAATGAAATATAAAAAAGCATTTTCTTTGTCAGATAACGTTTTCATGTAGGTATAGTGTTTATATCTCAGTAACAAAATGAAATGCAACTTTTAAAATCTATGTATGTTGCCAAATGTATGTTGCCAAGTGTTGACATGCTTTGAGGGATTAAAGACACTGGATGAGGCTGACCAAGTTAATTTTACTCTTGGAAGTATGGAAGTGGCACTTTCTGTCATTGCGTAATTTATATTATACTCAACACTCCCAAGTATGGGATATCCACCCTCACAGGGTCTTATTCGATGTGACGTCACATAATCCTCTCATCACACAAACAGCTTTGGATTAAAAGTAAAACATTGTAGGGGACCATTTATTTGTACTGATGTAATGAATACCTCAAGCATTACAATCTTTCCAAGATGTATCTCCCTCAGTAGCAAGTAACTGTATTCTACAAGGAAAAAAAAAGAAACAGTCAGTGTAGCAACATTAGCCTTTAACAGAGTCAGCGAGTAAAACTGCCAACCACTGCCATCTAGTGGTTAATCATTCAAACTTATATTTTACGACAAGGTAATTTACAATTTACTTCAAGTAACACCGGCACAGTTCATAACAGGATGCAAATAATACATGATAAAACAGTTTTTATTACATTCTCCACAAAAATTACATTTGGACTTAATGCTACTGATAATTGCTACTGAGTCAGTTTCACAAGCACAAACTGGTAAGGACATCTCTTTCTCTGACAAGATGAGCAATGAGGTGCCTGTCTCACTGAAGTTAGAGAGTGCCTTCCACACTCAGCCATTCCCACAATTTAAATATGCAAACTTACAGTTTTAGCACAGCGGCCAATGTCCAAAATAAAGATGGAACACTTCAAGATTAGCTAAACACATTTGCATGGTTTCAGGTTTAACCAGTAGAAAAAAAAACTAAAAATATTTACAGAGATTTATATGTTGCTTAGTTTTTACAAATACATATAAATTTCACTAAGCCTTTTTAAAATACTTTTATTCATAAATGTATACCCAGGTGTTATGAATATTGGTTGATTTGAGAGGAATTACATGAGGCTAATGGTTTAGGGTGGCCCTTGCACTGTGTTGTACACACTGAAGTGAAGTTGGCAGACCCAGTAAAACTCTGCAAAGTACCAGGACAGTTTATAATTGGAAGGCAGAGGTAAGGCCCAATGCCACATTTAGTATCCCTGATCATATAATTGGGAGGTGAAGATAGCAATCCTTGCATTTTCATTAAGCTCTCCAGAGGGTTTTTGTGATCCTTCAAATCTGTGACTTCTTGCTCAAAGGCAAAGAATTCCAAAGAGCACAGAGTTACTTTCTGTCGACTTGTAGGCTCAGATCTTTACCTCCATCTCTGTGCAAACTAACAGTTTCATATGAGTGTTAGAAGTTAGCTGAATGCTGAGCAAACTACAGGGAACTAATGTTACTGCAGGTTACTTTTTAATGAGCAAAGAAGCTCCATGTCACTTGTTACATTTTGTCTCTGTTGTTAGTGTTCTGGCAGTGTGTTATTTTGGTATTATATTTGGTCATGTGACTAATTTCAGAAAGAGAGCTCTCTGCCCCTATACTCTGTACCAGCTCCTGAACTTGTCAAAGAAGGCAGAAACATTGAGATGAATTTAATATACTGTTTAAAAATAAAATAAAATGTAGTGTGTTGAGCAATATACCCGGGCCCAAACTCTCAGACTGGGGTTTATTTTTTTATTTTTTTATTTTCCCTTGCAAAGTGGATAGAGTTTAGTAGCCTTTGGAGCAAATCTGCATATCATTGACATTCTACCAAAGTCTCAGAGTGCATTGGGCAACTTCTTGTATTAATATTCTGTACAGATTTTAAAATCTGATTGTACAGAGACGAACAGGGGACTACTGTTTGATATACAAAACCAAGTTTTGTGGAAGAATTTTAATAATTAGACAAAAATGTTACACTGGAGGTTCTCGGGTGAAGTCAAAAGATGTCCAATTTTCAAACATTTGTTACATTCTTTAATAATTTATGCCTTGTGATAATGACACAATGATATGCAAGCTTTATTGTCCTGGAGTTAGGACTTAAAATATAACAATCCTCATATTGCAGTGTAAAAATGTGTTTGCATTTTAAGGTAATTGCACTTATTTCAGATTGCATTGGGTGAAGCAGGTATTTTAGACAGGACTGTTATTAGCAGATAGGCTTGAATGGCCCCGACCAAACTCATCCTTATCCAATTAACGCTCATACCAAGCTTACCATGGGGGCATTACTTGAACAAGAAACAAAGATCCTTATGGGTTGCTTTGCTTTTTCATGAATAGCCCATTAGGAATAATTATAGTCAACTCACAGATCATCCCACATGTAGACCTTATCTAAGTCTTCAAAAACAGAATTATATTCTTTTCAACATTCCCTTCAAAGAATTGCTCATTTTGACTGTGACACAAATGGAAGATTTAATGGAAAGCACAAAAAGCAAAGCAAAAACAATGTCTGCCAGAAAGTCTTGATATGACATTTCAACAACAAAAAAGAAACAACAAAAGCTAATACTTTGTGTGTCATAAAATGGTTGTTAGGTGCTCAGAACTTGAAGTTGTGTTACTGCATTTCAACAGCTGAAATTCTTTTTGATGTCAGCCTTGTTCTAGACATCAATTATATACTACCTGAGAACAAAGTGGTGAATGAACTGAGACAGTCCTCTGAAACAGCAGAGCCACACCATAACATAACCACAACGTTGACATACATTTTCTAAAAAGAAAATATGAATACATTAAATTAAGCAACTTCTTTCAACTGAATCCCAAATGTTTTGGGCAGAGAGGAAACAAAAAAATTTACCATGAGCCCAAGCTGGGTCATTCAGCCTGGCTCTGAAGGAGAGGCCACAGTACTGGGATATAATTGGCCCCATACTGCCATGGATAAGGCAGGATTAATTAGCCAGGTTCTGAGGTCGGGCGGGTTGGAGCAGTGACATGGGTTTGCAGGTAACCGAATCGTACAAGTTGCTCTTTGTGTGGGACGTGGGTGACACAGGGGCAGCTCAACATGATTGTTTAAAACTGAGGTGGAAAAAGTCAAAATAAAAAAAGTTACCAATTTCAGACCTTGTTACTTAAGGTACCAGAGGAGACAAAGGGTGTAAGACTAGATTTTTTGAAAGGTCATGTTGACTATGGTTATTCCTTCATTTACCCACTAAACGTTTTCACAAAGCTGTAGATTTACTCTTGTTTCTGGAAACATACAAGAAAATATTCAAGAAAAATATATTCAATATATTGGATGATTCAATAGAAAAATTTGTATACAAGCTAGAATACACATGCTTGTTAATCTGATCTTCAAGCAAAAAGTTTAGAAGGCAGCTTTAAAGTCCCCTTCAAGTCAAATTAAATAGGTTTATACCATAGCCTGGTAAATACTTAGTTCACACTGGCTGAAAGGGTATGGTTTATTTTCACGTAACTGCATAGAGAAAAGCAAAACTCAACAGCTATTAAGTATAGTAATCCTCTGCCAACTGCAGGTTCTCCAACCCCGGAATTCACTTACACATGGTTATATAAATGTACACCAATACACCAACTGTGGGTCTGGGACTGTTGTAGACAGACTTGTGGGTTCTGAAATATGCAAGTCCTTCAACATTTTTTCAACCAAGTTATTGTATTTACATTTGAATACCAAAAGGTTCACACCAACAGCACAGTACAACAGTTGTGTTCAATTGTATTTGAGTTTTCAACTATTTCGGTTACAAATGGCCAGGTTATAACCAGAGCCACACTATAGATGGGCACAAGAGCTCCATTATCCCCTTGGGACCACGTCTCACTGCCCTGCCGTTGCTTATTTACATACAACTGCACATGCTGTCATAGCATATTCATTACATCCACATCAACAGGGTCTTTCATAATCAGAGACATTAATGTTGAAAAACGGGAATAATGCATGAAAACATGAACCACATTTACATATAAATTACACAACAAAGCCATTAGATTTGCCTTGAATATACTCTATATTTTCAGTAAAATCAAACATGCTTGGATTCACTTCTTTATAAATTTAAAATGTGCATGATGTGGTATATAAGGTCTATTAATATGCAGTTCCAAAAGCAGTACTTCAACAAAAAAAAAAAAAAACAGTCCCCCTTCATCATCTTTAAGTGCTTTGTACAAAGACTTTCTCACATTGTGAAATTAATAGCTTGTTCACAAAATCACATGTGCTGGATAATTATGAGTGGCAATTAAAACAAAAATGTTAAATTGCAAAATCCATTGCATTTCTTAGATTTAATAGTGCTTGAAGTGTCATTCTTTGAACAATAGAATCTGAGATTGCTTAATCAAAATCAAGGTTAAAGGGTAAAGCAATCACAAAAGCCTTTCCTTTAGCATGGCAGGGGACCTTCTGATTTTGGTTGGCACCGATTGGGGTAGGGGAGGGGGAAGAGGGGTTTGGGTTAATTATTGCCTGCTAATTTTTCTGCTTGGTTTTCCTGAGATTAAAACAACAGGGAACATGTCACTATATTAATTTTGATAGCCCCTTGTTGACTTTCATCTGGAATAAAATGACTTAGGCTTTCTAATCAGACTTAGCTGATGTATTTTCAGAATACAGGTCAGAACATCAGATAGTCTGTCCACCTTCAAGCGCAGATTGAAGACTCACCTCTCCTTCCCTCCCTAGCTCCCCCACTTGGCCATAGTTCTGCTTGTAGCAACCTTATCTTAAAAATTGTTGTTGTTATTGCTAATTGTTTCTTGTATTGTTTCTTCAACGGGTCATCCAGAGGTCCATTTAGTCCATGCTTGCCCTCCTGGCACTTGAGACTTTTACCCTTCACTAGCACTTTAACACCCTTGTTCCGAAAGAAATGCACTTTGTGCTGTAAGTTGCTCTGGATAAGAGTGTCTGCTAAATGCCTATAATGTAATGTAATGTAATATTTTGGCAGTGATCACTAAGAGAATGATTTTGAGCTCGATTTCAGCTCAGTAACAGCCAAAATGTCACAGCATTTCACATTTTATGATTTAAAAATGTACAGTAATCCTCTACACCTACTGTACCTGGCTTTGCTGTAGATGCATTACTTGTCTGTCTCCAGCATTCTTCATGCTCCCAGTGTTAGTGCAGTTGACTCAGAGGACAAGTCACATGTGAAATAATGCAGTTTTATTCACTCCGATATTAGCAAATGAATCAAATCAGTCCTCGTGCTCAACATCCTAAAAAACTCATGCAAACTGATTCAATTCTGAAGTTATTTTGGTAGTCCCATCAAGTGGCACTATTTAATCACAGTAAGTATAACTCAGTAAGCAGGGCTAACCTGCATTCATTACTATCTTCCTTTAATGCTGCACATACACATATAAAACATTTATACACTTGCAAGCATTCATATTCATGTATCAAAAAGTGCTGAATACAAGTTTTAGTGCTCCTCTTTCTAAGATCTATCGTATATATCACACTGGTGACATGTATAAGCAATTGGCAGTTTAATACAAAAATGGCCTGACTCAGGCCTAATCAGATAAAAAAAAAAATCACTTTGGAGATGTAAAGAATTTTTTCTTTCCTGGGTCAGACTTGGCCTTGGACCTGCAAAAAAGGACCACATATTTAAAATGAGGGTTCCTCAGTTTTGTCCACGTAGTAAGAATAAATTAGAAAACGTCAAAGCTTCAATTAAAATTACTCAGCCATAAAAGACTATTGTACATGATATGCTACATACAGTATCTGGACTATCAGACCTACAAAAAGCCCGTCTTCAGAGTTTGCAGAAGAGATACAGGACGAGGGGCAGAGGGGACACATCAGAGAGTGGCCTTACGTGCTGTTGAGGGCTGTGCCCAAGGTCTTCAGTTTACCCCTCAGAGAGCCACTGGCAGGGGTCTTGGAGTATTTGCTCAACTCAGGGGAGGTTAGTGGCTTGAACAATCGATCTTGAGAGGGAAAACATAGTTCAGTGTGAGAGCACTTATACAAATGACAACGCTTAAGACTGTGCGCTCTGTCAAAGTCCTGATCTAGGAGCAGTTTTGACTTTTAGCGCTAATGGTGGATAAGTTTAGAATATGGGGAACCTGATCCCAGATCTACACTCCAGCTTGGATCTTGGAGATATGCCATGACAACCAGCCCAGGGCCCTGTCACTCAATCTCAGAAGGTCTTGTAATGGAGTATTTGGTTCAACAACGCAGCGATGCTATATGATAAGGAATAAACCATGATAATCACTGTGTGTTAGATATATATGCATGCCTGGGGTAGTAATGTGGCATAAGGCTGAAAGCTGATATAAATAGGGAGAGATGCTGGAAAATCTGTTGGAAACATTTATTGTAGTCAAAGCCATCAGAAACAAAGAATGTAAAACAAAACATCTGTTCTATGAATACATTTAGAAAAACACCTGTTCTATGAATATGTTTAACCCACGCTTCAGATAAATACTATATTTTGATTGGCTGTTGACACTGCGCACACACACACACACACACACACATACATATCAAGTATACTGGTGCATGGGAGATTGTTCTCACATCTTCCACAGTAACATGCCAGGAAACACTGACTGTATAAATAAGGATCAACATTAATGCTCTACTACAAATATTACTTCTTCTGATTTGCCAAAACATGATCTTTAATACATATTCCATAGATAAATGGACAAGACAGCCAAACTCCTGCTCTGCTATGCTAACAGAAAATAGCATCTACTTAAGCAGCCTGTACAGACATTTGCTACATCAGCAGGACCCATTTGCCTACATCAAAGGACTGCAAGAGATGAGCTCCCTTCTACACACACACACACACACACACACACACACACACACACACACACACACACACACACACACACACACACACACACACACACACACACACACACACATATATATATATATTGAATTGGCTGAGGGGTTCTCAGGCCTGGGATCTGTTTAAAGCTGCTTTGTGACTATTTGCATTGTAAAAAAATGGTATACAAATAAAATTGAATTGAACTGAATAAGCAACTTAAAATAGCTGGTTGGTTGGTTTACTATGAGTCAAACTAACAAGCTGTCTGCCATCTACTATTACTTACATACTCATGTTCCTTCAGTTGAAGGTACACACAAGTCCCTTCACCTTAGGAAAATAATGCAGCTTACAAACATTAGGCAGCTACAATACTGTATTTAGCTAGTCTGCTAGTGAGATCAGCTGATTGACATGATCTAAAGTAGTACTGAGTGTTTCTTTAAGTTTTATATTTTATTGGTAAAGGATAACATGTATCATTTAACAGTAATACTTACAATAACAATAATACATGTAAACAGCTGCTCCAGCCATACCACCACTGAATATCTGTGACATCGCGGTGACCAGGATTCCCCTGATGATTGTGATAAGTGACTCACTGGGGCTCACTGCTGTGTTGTGTGTATTGTACCTCGATCCTCCGTGCTGGTGTTGTCATTGTTGATGTTGGCATCAACCACAGAGGAGATGACCTGATCCCTCTCCACAGTGATCAGCCGTTTCCAGTATTCTGCTCGGAAGGACAGCATTCGGGCAACCACCTTAAGAAGGAAAACGTGACCAGTCTCTCATCCCAGGAAGGCATGGATCAGAAACAAGAATGTAGTACAAATGACATCATGCTGTATTCAGTTCAGCCAAATCATAGAATAAAATGCATCACAACAGAATTTTTTTTTTAAAAAGATATGTTTTATCCCTTGCTTCATCACGTGAATTTGAGATGTTTTTCTTTGCCAGTTCTGTAAAATGATTTTTATAACAGACTTTGGGCTGGGTGTTTGTGTCCTTCATGATGGTCATCGGGGAGGGTTCTGGCATGCCGTGTCCGACGATGGTGGGTCCAAACACCCGGGCCAGGTTGTTCAGGTCCATTTTACACAGTGGGCTCTGCATCACTCTGTAGGAGTGGGCGAGAGGTCACGTTCACACCGTCCCCTACACCACGGGGAAGACATACCACCCCCCCAGCTCTGCCCCTCTGGCTGTCCTTCACACCGACCTCATCAGAGGACACCATGCCACTCTACATGCTCCACACCCTGTATTTTTTGCCTTGATGGAATGTTAGATTCACCCTGTTGAACATATTTTAGTTTTTTTTTTTTTTTTTCTGGCTGGTAAAACTTGGCAGGGTGTGCTGAGCAGGTATTGAAAATAAATAAAAAGAGAAAGTCTGCTGGCATGGGAAAGTCTCTTGCGGCCCTGTGGGAATAGCACACCAACACAGGTACAGTACGTGCATACGCAAGCACACAGATTCACACAAATGGAGACCTCACTTCTGCAGGTGCAGCATAAGGAAAGCCAGCGTGTCCCTGTTGGCCCTCGGTAGCTCTCCAATCGCCTGGTACATTGCTGCGGCGCTGTTACCATCATCCAGGATCTCTGAGGGACAGAACACAGGAGAAAACGTGGTCATTAGTTTCTGAGACTGAAGGCCTGAGCCTGAGACTAACAGGATGAATCAGAGACTCATATCATTTATCTGAGACATTCAGCATGTGTCTGTGTATATCGAAGCCTCAGAGTCACTGTGGTAGCACAGTGTGTGTTGCATTACTTTTTTCAGATACTACACAACTTTTTTGTGTTTTTTTACAGTCACTACACAATTATAAACATTAATGTCCATGATAAGATACGATCAGAGAATTTAACACTTCAAAATGTATAGTGTGATTATCTGAAGGAAGTGGTAAAACTACCACGGCTGCCACAAAAAATATGGCCTGTCGTCTGTTTGTGAAACTCAAACGCAGGGAGACTGCATGCAAAATGCCTGTGAGGGAGAGCGACATCGATCACCTCCAATTTAAGCTCTCTTTGATTTGCACATGGGAGGGAAGGAGAGTGTGGAATTGGTTTCTTCAAACCGGCCAATCAGGCAGCGCGTTTGACAGACCGGGCCGCTTGGAGAAAGCGGCGCAGCACGAGACGCGTCGTGCTTCTGAGACATTTGCATGCTCCTGCCATTACCAGACAAGGAAATGAGACATCAGAGCCCTCCCTCAGATAGCCATTTCAATTTATCATTATAAAAGGAGGTGCGGGGCCCAGGGGTCAGCCCACTGAGAAACAGATTTACTTAGGGTAATGTAGGGCATGCTGGCACATCCTGATTGCCCCTCAATTTCCCATTTACGCCGCTCTCCAGCGCATGGAGGGGGACTGAAATTAATATGCCGAAACATGATATGAAATCAGCCCGGGAGATAAGCTGTAATTGTTTTGCGGTCATTGGGGAACAGTCAGATATCACAATGAGGAGGAAATAACCTGCTGGCCCAAAAGGAGGTTAACTAAATAAATTTTCTACCCCTGATGCATCAGAGGTAAATGATGAATTTCTAAGCAGGCACCCTGAATCATTATTACAAGTGGTCATCTGCACGATCAAAGGTAGCTTCCCTGCTGTGTATAGAATGCGTTTCTTGTTGCATTCACAGAAGTACTTTGCATCTCCTCTTGCCATTCTTGAGGTAGACACATGAGTAGACAGCATCAGTTGTGTACTAGCAATGTTTTACTGCTCTGTGACAAAAATTATATTCATAACCCATGTGACTATGTCTTATGTAATGTAGTAAGTTTTTTTTCATATTTCCTGAAAGGTTGTCTCTTAGGAGATACAAGGTTTTTATTACATCGCTGATAATAGATTTTTGGATATCCGATTATATTCAAACAGGAAATTGGCATATGGTGAAATCTCTGTGGATGAAGTGATGATCACCACAGCCTCATGGAGATTACTGGCCTTCCGTAGCAGATAAACCAAACCTCTGTTCTGGCTGCCAGTACAGGAACAAACTTTCTATTGAGGTCAGGACAGAAAAATTGTTGGCTATTTTCCAACACAGACTGAAGACCTCACCCCATACAGCTACATCTTGGTACAAATTAAGGTTATGTTATTTTATGGTTTTGGTATTAATGGTTTTATGCTTTCCTTCGCATTACTAATTATGAATCTTTATTGCTTGTGCTCACAAGGTATATTTTAGTTCTGGGTTTAGTTATTTTACATATAATACTTGTTTGTCTGGGAATGTTGTTTGCTAGGTTAGGCATATTATTTGTCATATTAATAAGGTGAGTGCTCTTACATATTAAGTTGCTTTGGACAGCAGCGTCTGCTAAATGACTAAGATGACGTAGCAGAAGGACACCACCAGGGTTCCCTTTACCAGAGGCCTCCATGAAGGCTCTATGCAGCCTGAAGGTGACCAGGGGTTCCTTGAGTTTCCGCAGGAAGTCTTTGAGGAGTCCGCAGACCACGTGGATCTCTTCCACCTTGCCGAGTGCCAGAGGCCCTTTGCCAACGACGTACTTCTCCCTCAGCTCCCTCACCAAACGCTCCCCTCCAGGAACCCGATAAATGCCTCTCTGCATCATGTGGACACAGGAAAAAAGAAACATCACTATGGCGCTTAACCACATTTAACTGCAGCTTTCCTAATCTGCAGCTCTAGCAATCGCCACCTTCTTGCCATTTTAAAAGAAAGTTGCTATGGTCCCAGATGAATGTCCACACTGTAACTGTAAATTTAATTAAAAATTGATTAACGGTAGATGGGAAACAGCAAGGTCTAAAGCACTGCTTAATCTCATTGCCTGTACCATCACAAACATACACTCCTAATTGGCAGTGTATTTGGCCCTACTTACTGCATGTTCCCTTGTCTCCATTCTGTGTCTGTATCTGTAAAAGTTAAATATATCTAACAATAAAAACACAAATTTCATTTAATTTTTTTTATTCAGTCAGTGAATATTCAAGTCAATGAGCCACTGATAGGGTAATCCATTTTGAAGTCTCCACTATGAAGTCTCACTGTCCTGATACTACGCATGTTTGAGTGCATGTATGTGGTAGCAGAAATGAATACAATCTCAACTGAGAACTTACTTCCTCCAGGCCCCTTTTCTCAATTTCATTCACACACTGTACAATCAGGAGAGGGATCCGAGGATGGGTGACAGGAGCAAAACTATCCAAAGTACCCTGAAAGGAAAAAAAATGGGAGGAAGAGAGGAAGACAGTAAGAGAGATTTCTCATTTTAAAACCCTTAGTTCTATTAACTACTCAGATCAAGGCAGCGCTCCACTGAAAGATTTTAACATGGTCCTCTACAGCCAACAAAAAAACACCTTAGACAAACAGACAGAGCAACAGAGACATGTGGGCTCAGTACCACTGTGGCGTCAGGCCCAGACACGGCCACACTGGGACTGCAGGCCTGAGGGCAGATCCATTTACACTCTGGATGGGCCACCAAGCGGCAGTCCCGGCATTTCATCGCCATCTTCCCAAAACGGATCCTCTTCCCACAAGGCAAGCATATCTCAGGCCGGATCACCTGAGGACGACAGAAAAGTCAAAAGAGCCCCTGGCAAGCTCTCTCTGCCTCTTCCCTCCCTCTGGATACACTCAAAAAGCAAGCATGCCGGCATGCAATGAATCTTTCAGTGATAATTTTGCAGCCACTTTTGTCTTACCGTTTTGGACAAAAAGACATGCTGCGATGCTTTGTCTACAGTAGGAGTGAAGACTTGGTGAAGCTCTGGTTCCATGGTGGTCACTTCCATTTCTGTGGCAATCTCCACGTTCGTTTCGTTGACCGGAGCCCACACCGACGTTTGCTCTGAAAAGCTATGAGTGAGTCCTTTTTCTGTGGGACATTGGGCTAGATTTGTGAGAACAGCGTACCAGACTACCTTACCTGCTGCAGAGGGCAAGCGTTCGCTCCTGAAAGTCTTCAGTGTTTTCTCTGGAGTTTCCTGGGTGATGTCTATGACCATGTGAATCTGGCCCCCGCTCTCAGGCGTTGTTACTGAGGCTTTTACCACAGTCGATTCAATTTCCTGAAAGAAGCAGTAACGAAAGCTTGACAGGTCGTCTCACCCATGATAGTTTGAGTTGAAACCCTATTTTGCTCATTTCATAGTTAGTCAATTTGCCAGACATGCATTCAGAGTTATTTACTATAACATACAATACATTTATGTAGCCGAAAAATTCACTGAAGGAATTCAGTTTTTTGCTTATAAATTCTTGATTTTATAAGATTAAAAACAACAACCAACTTTTGAAATTTGCCTAGAATACAAAAAGATTTGGTGTCATACGAGGAAGTAAAACTGGAGACCTGGAGCAAATAAGCTAATTAGATAGCTGTTCATCTGCCCAATCCACTGCTTGCAGTAAGAGTTTTAAATGATGATATTGGACTTAATTATCAACATTTCTGTCAAGGGTTTAAAATGTAAATTGCAGGTGGGTTAACATAGGCATGAGCAACAACATGCTTTTAATTGAAATAATTGAATTCATTTAAATGTTAATAAAAACACAAATATTGGCATAATTTGACTGGATGTCAATGGTGCAATTTCATGGTCTTTCCCTTCAGAATTATAAGGGAACAGAGGGGTTCTATGGAATGTCTGGGAATGTCATTTTTGTATACTGGTGGAAACTTCATAAGAATATCTTCTTTTGCATTAGAGTGGAAGGCTGTATTGAGATTTTTATAGAGGAGATTATCACAAAGGCTATTGTGAAAACACTGTTTTATGCTCAAGTCTTACCTTCAAATGTTCACACTTGCCCATGAAGGACATCCTCTTTTGAACTGAGAGTGACATTTCTATTCAGAGACTGTATCCAGATAAAAGTAGTCCCTTAAACAGGAGCAGTTTAAAAATGAACTGTCACCAACACACTAGTTCTATGTTTAAATCTTTCCAAATCACAGAAAATAAATAAGAATGAACCTGTTTACAACAGCGAGTCTTTCAGAGGCTTTATTTGCAGTTACATTACAGCCATATTTATGAGGCTGCCTGTGAAATGATCTTGTTTCCATTACAAACCAGGCCCAGCTACAGGCTCAAAAGTGTATGTCATTTCCATGGCTAGTGAGGAGCTATGTTCTTCTACCCACCTACTCTCTCACTCTGCCTATTATTGCAGCAAAATTCTGTTAGACAATGCAAGCTTACCACTTGCTAGGCCTCTGGTATCAGAAGCATAGTTGTAACTGCACATACAGCTTCTGAACGACTTATTATCAAGAAAATGCTTGTTTGTGGTATTTTAAATGTTTTTTTTTTCTTTCAGTAGAAGCCTGAACTGTGTAGACCTCATCCATAGGCTTCCATTCATTTTGAACTGTTTTATACACTAGTCAAATCTGGACACAGAGAACAGTTTGCATTGTTAGGTTAAAAAAAAAAACACCTTTCTCCAGGCAAGAAAATGAATAAATAACCTTTATTTTCGTAGTGAACTAAATCTTTACATAACCCGCTCAAGGGTATAACAGCAGCACCGCTCATGGGAATTAAACCTGAAACATCTGAGATGCCAGCCTAGGTCCCTAGCTACTGTGCCACACTGCCATTGGTTCAATTATCTCATCCTGCGACATGGGGTTCTGTGTAATGTGGTTCTGGTACTGCTCTGGGTGAGCATGGCCTGCAGATTTGCAGAGGGGTTAGAGGGAGGTGAAAATAAGGAGCAGGGTGCAGCGCAGCAGTGTTTTCATCCGAGCAGACACCTGCGTGGCGAGGACAGGACACCGAGCGGGAGGGCGTGGGTCTGATGAATGAGATCCCTGATAGGAAGCGACACTGAGCCACCCACGTCAACACAAACTTCAGGCTCAGACATGAATTGTGAAGATTCCAGAGAGAATTTCTGGCCTTTTAAACAAGTCTGAAAACTCTTTGTGTGTTTACTTCTAAAAGTTTCTAAAAGCCAGTGCCACTGATTTTTTATTTATTTATGTTTTTTATTTTTTTTTATTTTTACATTTTGCACTTTACTCTTGTCTCATAAATAAAGGGTGGCACAATAATAACTGCACAATCGCTGACGTGCACCTGATGAAGAGGTATAATGAGTGTGTTTATTTGTCACAGTAGCATGTCTGTTTTTCCTTTACTGAAATGTGGTAGCAGGAAGGGATTTGTTCCTCACCATCTTCAACTATGGAAGCATTCCCCCCATATATAGTATTTGGTACAGATCAGTGAGGATTTCATTAACACACCGGCATCTGCAATGCAAATGCCCCTCTGCCACAAAACCGAGCCTCTAAATGGCACCTTGACCATTTCTTTGTGAAGTCAGTGGCCAGGAACCACTTAAATGAGCTAAAACTCTGTAAGGGTATGTACAATTCAATCATATCAGACTTCAGTCTTTGTGAGTGGATATGCTATTCTCATCCAAAGTACATGTTTGCCTGTGCAAAAAATATGCAAATAAATTTGTTGCCATGCAAAAAATCTGCTTTGGATGAATTGAAATTTTGTTTAAGGAGACCAAGTCTGTTTGATTAGAGGCATCAGCCAGCTATCTACTTACCTTCTCCACTGGTCTTACTGCCAGTAGATCTCCAGAGCGCCCACTGACCCTCCCCCGTTTCTGGACAAGAGGGCAAACGCAGGGTCCCATGGAGGAGCGCTGGAAACGGACCAATACAGAGTGTTCATTAGGGAATAACAGAACTAGAAACTGCCACTCATACAGCCCATACTTTGCCATGGCAAGTATTCAAGTTCTAGTTGGATAGTACCCAGAACAATGATATTACTTTTCTAATTGCTAATATGTTGTGTTTTCATTGCAGACAGGAAACATGTTAAAGGCTGATATTTATCAAAATTAGTCTTGAACTTTGATTTACAAGTAAATTAGATGTTTATTTTTCAGACACAATTTGGAGAATTTAGTTACAATTAAATTTAGTGTTACATTTTTTTTTTATTTTACAGGGTCACAATTTTGAGAATTTAGTAAACACAAGAGTTGCTTTGAAGGAATACTTAAGGGTACCTTTTAATTGAATCCAAGTCAAAGTCTCTTAGTCAAGAGTGCAAATGCAAATTATCAAGGTATCGAAATACATATTCAACAGCATACAGTGAGGTTTATGGTTTATGAGTTTAATGTTAACTTGGATTTCATTAATTAATATTGTTCACATGTTAGCTGTGGTGCTTCATATATACGAACCACTAATAAAAGTTTTATTAGCAATACCTTCATGATATCGTGCTATTAAATGTATAAAAAACCCAATTTTTCCAGGTCATGTTAGCTAACTTTGAGCAGAAATAGGCAGGTATATGTCACATGACTTGTATATTGTGGACTACTGCATGGGAACCCCTGGACATTCTTGTGTTCACTGTTCAGAATAAAAAGAAGAAAGACGCCAGGATTCAAATTGCAGTGTTTAGGAGTAAAAGTGGCTATACTCACCCTTTTCTCTCTAGCTCGTGACTTGAGAGGTTTGACCACAGTTGTTTCCAGGTCCTGTTTAAATTCAAAAACAGTCTCTTTACAAGCTACAATAGGCCTTACATTTTATCTGACCTTGTTTCAAATATGTGACCATCATAAAAACTTTATTTCTCTCCCCACTACATGCATGGTTTCTGCTGGAACTATTTACTGTTTTTTTCTTTTTTAAAAAAAGTGTTTTATACATACCAGATCATCATCAGTTCGGTCATAACTAATGTCAGAGTGAGACAGGAATGAAGACTCGTCAATCACTGATAATCTGAGGAGGAAAAATGAGAGACTCAGTCAAAGGCCGATGGACACCAAAGGGTGCACAAACAAAAGAGGAATGCCCGTTACCTTTTACTTTTGTGCTGAGTTACATTTCTCCCTCTGTGATTGAAGTTGGCTATCACTGACCTCTGTTCTTCATTCAGGCAGGCGCTGGACTTACTGTCATTCACCAGAATGTCACACATCAGCTGCATCTGCCGCTCCTTAGAAAGGCATATTATCAACAAGCTATCGACAGGGAAAGGGAAAAACACACTGACCATGCTCTACCCTGATATTTGAATACATTATAAAATGTTACATTTGTGGAAACCGGTATTTCTTTGTGTGTCGAAGACTATTTTCCTTTAAGGGACAAATATCCAATGCCTTAGGGCACTAATTATTCTAACCTATGTTGACTTACCAAGTACTGGTAATCTGCCTCAACTTTGTA
Organism: Albula goreensis; assembly: GCA_022829145.1. Lineage (NCBI taxonomy): Eukaryota > Metazoa > Chordata > Actinopteri > Albuliformes > Albulidae > Albula > Albula goreensis. Next base: position 10,463,760 of record CM040745.1, on the reverse strand, counting down.
GCGTTTCTTGATCTCCACGTCGACCTGGTTGCGGGCATGTTTGAGCTTCACCTCCAGCGCCTTACGGGCCACCTCCGATTTCACCAGGATCTCCTTGTATTTCTTCAGCTCCAGCTCTGCATGCAGCCATCGCTGCCTCGTGGCTTCGTAGTTCCTCACCACCTGAATGAACTCTGACACGGAGCAATGACTGTAGTATGGCATGCAGAGGATGTCAATGAAAGATTACTTTATTTATAGGATGCCATTGAACAGAAATGTGTTTGACCCTTGAGTACAATGGCAGAGGATGACAACACTGTTTGCAACAAAACAAGTAGGTAGGAGGAGTCAATTACAGGGCCCACCCCTGGGTGGGGCACTAAAAGATTTCCACAGGAGAAAAGTGTGATGGAGTAGGTCCAAAAAAATCTCATCAGACAGTTTGGATAAGTTGAAACTCCTTCTTCAAATGATATTTCTGTCGAGCTGATATACTTTGTGGAGTAAAAGTCTAAGGTGTTATATACTATCCTGCCCATAAACAGCATATGAAATTTTTACCAAGTGCATTTATAGTCAAATGGTTTGTATTCCTATTTATTCTGTCTCAGTGCGTCCAAGGCTTTTATGTGCCATGGTGTAAAATGACTCTTAATGATCGCTTCACTGAACAATCCACAGACCTGAGCCTAAGGAAATGGCAAACTAAGGCATGCCAATATTTAACGCCAGCATTGTTTGAGTTTCTTTTTAAGAAAACAACACATATTACTTTCCGCCCCTTAAATCCTGTATCTGGTTGTTCCGGAGGGTACGTCTGGCACACAGTGGAAAATGACTCCATTAAAAAATATATTTGAAGTACTGATATTCCTGGATTTCAGGGTGAATGGACATGCCGGAAAAATGTAATGATAAAAGCTTAGCATGATATGTGCAGGGTGAATAATGCATAATGCCTTCGGAGACAGACTTAGTCAGCAGCACGAAATGCACCTCTACACACTGTTCTAAGCATAGCCACCCAAGACAAGAGGACATGCAAAATTAAAAACATCTTCAGAAAACGAAAGGGGTATTCAAGTTCAGGAGAAAGGCATTTCAGTTAAAAAAAATAATAATAAAAAAGTATGAGAGTGTACAGGGAGAAGGAAATACTATAAACACCGCACAAAACATCTATATTTTACTGTAATTTAACTATTAAAGAGCTGGGCTACCCTTTAATCCTTATTGGAACACTGTTATACAGTGTTTGCACTGTGTCTAGTGGACTAATAAACCATTATTTAAGGAGGAAAGCTTCAAATTATTTGCCTGATGAAGGAGGCAGAAATCTATTCAACACTCCACATTTCATAATCTCTCACAAAGGACTGAGGAAGCTCAGATCTGCTGAGTGGGGAGACCATGGGGAATTTTTGGCATCCTGTTGTTCATCGAACCAATCAACTAATATTAGCATGTGTGCATATGTGCATGGGGGTGTTACTGTTTGGAATATCTGTGGCTTGACACAAAAACATCATTAAACATACTCGGTCTGAATTTGTACTTGCAATAAAAATTAATAGTTAACATATGTATACATGATCACTGAATGCTAATCATTTGTGGGTCAAAGACCACAAGGAAATGGAAGCTGCAATAGAAAGGATTTCATTAAAAATACTCAAACTCACCAAGTTCTGAGCTTGTGCTTTCATCCACAGCAATTTTCTGCAGGCAAAAGCTCAGAAGCTCTCGGATGAGCACTTCCCCCATTCGTCTTCAGACGAGCACAGACATACCATATCACATGGATGTGGGAGACACAAAATATTTCCATTTATATCACAAGAAGGACCACTGCTGACACAAAAGAAATGTGTGTTAACTCACTGTTTCCACCCAACTGCAACAGCTTTGGGTCACATGTTACAAATACAAGTGATTTCATGCCAACTCAAGCACTTTGTTGCACAGACCTCTGAGTTGGTTCAAGAATCTTTTCCCCTGAAATGTTCCGAAAGTGAGATTGGGAACTTGACCAGAAAAGCCATTGACGGCTCAGGTTAGATGTTATTTGCTGTACATTTTGTCAACAACTGCCCATTACCAAGGGGATGTTTTAAAATTAAGTCTCAAATTTATCCCATACATAATTTTCATGTTGTTTTGCAGACCATGGCCCATATTCATATCATCTGAGAGTTCATGCATACAGGTCCACAACCTCATGAGCCGCAACGGTGAAACCGCCAAAATAATCTATGTACAGTTGTGTGATATTAATTTTGATGGTGGACACTCCACTATATATAAGGGTTATTCAAATCCAACCCTTTAGGCCAGTAGTAGTGCTGGTCTTTAATCCTTTCCTCTAAAAAGGGACTAATTTAAAAAGTGAGATAGGAGGCGAGTGGAATCATAAATCTTTGGCATTAAACAACGCGTTATCGGGTAAATAAAACAACTATTAATATTTCCGACCTTGAGGGCCAGTTCTTAGTTTATCGGAACCACACTATTCAGCGTGATTCAGATTATATCAAACCTGCCCAGCAGGTCTTATGTAGTGCTAGTTTTCGTACTGATGATTAATTAATGCAAGTAACATTTTGTAAAACCAACCATTCTTCATATTAGGTATCTATTTACCCAGTTGTAGAAGAGTAAAAAAAACAAACAAACAAACAAAAAAAACATGACGATCATGTTATGCATTGTACCAAAGTTCGGTACAAATAATGGTAAAGAACGTTGTCGGTCTTAAACACTTGAACACTTTTAAGGCAAAGCAAGCACGCAATCTGGATTTTTGGTTCATTCCGTTAATGTATAGAATCCGGACACGATTTAACATGCGTCGATAGCGAAAGTTTGGCAGCACACTTAAGAAATTGTTTGTACTTGAAGCCTTGGACACTTTCTCTGGCAATGAATGACACTATTATGAGATGAAGGTAAGCGCTTTTCTTGTAAAGTAAAACTAAGAATTAAGTACGGAGATTATTTCGTTGAGTTATTCTTTGTATCTAATATTCCAACTCACGTTTCCCATTGTCTGAATGAGAGCGTGACATTGCCCTAGTTACACTCTTTGACTTTGTTATCCAGTTTAAGTGACTTGTGCCTTCAAGATGTTTGTAAACAGACTGTGTTTGGTCCCGCTAGATCCACCTGTTAGTTTACTAAGAATACCTTGTTTTGTCAATCCGTGTGTTGCTGCTTGTTGTTCCCTCTGCTCGTCAATGCGAGTTTCTCCGTACGTACCTATGTTATGATGCCGCCATGATTACAACCGAAAGTGTGACGACCTCGTCAATCAATATAAATTCGTGGTGCAGTTTTTAATAGACGCTCCGCAAAGTTTAAAATGCTGGCCAAAAGTTATAAGTTATATAGGTATTGGATAAGCGTCACTGTAATTTATTTAATAAGTTATCATCATGCGTGTATGTAGGCATCTTCCTTATAATTTCAAACATAGCGAATAACTGAAATGTATTCATCCCATTTAAATGATCATGCTAAAACAATACTTAAACGTCTACATGTTTTTTCTCTGTAGATTGAGAGGACTCATATCGCGTGAATTTACCTCTGACCCAGGCCAGTGTTTCCTGTCTCCTTTCTGTAGTAAAAAGTAAGGTTGGTCTTTGTGTTTGCATTTATCTTGCTGTATAATTTCATGCATTAAATGTAAGCAGAAGGCTTGATTGGATTGGAAATCAAGGCTTTGCGGTATAACCACACACATTTTAGATTTTTGCATTAACTTTCCATACGCCGTTAAAAACGCCGTTCCCTGAAAAAAGGATCATGCCAGAACGGTGAGCGGCCTGTCTGAGAAACAGTGAGTTGAGCTGTCATTTTAGTTCATTATTTTACAGCTCCACTTCTCTGTGTGTTCTGGGAAACAGTAAATACATTATTTAAATACATTAATTAATCTGGTGTTTGACGAAGAAAGTTATGTGCTGTCAGTTTGGATTCATCTGGTGGTTATCTTGGATTTTATCATTCTAGCACTTTTATTGCATTGTAGACGTAGATTATCACTGATGCAGTCATTTTGTGGAAAGGGGATGGATTATCAGTAATAATTCATCAGAACTGCCTGGCCTCCTAAATGCCCCTGAGATACAAAGCTGACAAGCAAAGCAAATAATGAGACTTTCACTGTGACATGAAGTGTTTAATGCACTCTTGGATATTTTTTTCTTGGTCACCATATTGTGCTTTAGAGCTGTATTAAGGATTGCTTTATGATAGATATTTTTCATTTTCTTTTGTTTTTGTTAAGAAACATCTCACTTTTCCATTTCTGAAATCTCAGTAGGATGACCAGAGCAAGGCTGTTAAAAGCAGAACTAATAACTATTTCTTAGGGTGTAATCAACCTTACATTTCTCACATTTCATTGAGGCACTTGAGAGTAGTGGCTGTTTGTGATGTCACAATTCTGTCCAGTTGAGGGCACTGTAGGTATTCCCTTATTGGATACGTACAAACCTCTTGTGTTTTGCAAGACATCATTGTGGTCTGTTAGAGATTAGAACACTGTTTGAGTAAAGCTTTGTTGTGTTTGGTTGACTCACTAGTGCACTGAAGAAAACAAGCTTTGCTGTGCTATCAGGAAAGGTTTTAAGTTGTGTTTCAGTTTGTTGAAATACTCCTTTAAGCAAGCAGTTTTCTCTAGCTATGTACATAAAATACTTAATCCAGTAGCCCAATATCATGTTGTGGATGTTCTTGGCAATAATCCATTGAGCACACAGAGTAACAAAACATGCATGACCATCTTGTATTTATGTAAAATCAGTGTTATATGACAAATAACATTTCTTTGAAAAGGTCATTGTAACAGCATTGGAGTTGGATCTTTTTCCCCCAGTTATTCCAGTTATTCCGTTTTTTTTTTTACCATGCCAGCACAGATGAACAGTAAGATATTTACCAACTTTTCACGCTGGCAGTTGTATAATCTCCTCAAAGAAAAGATGTAATTCCCTATAGCTTGAACACCACATATTGAGTCTGCTAAGATTACTAGACCTAGAAATGAATGAGCTTGCACTTGAAAGTACATTTATTTACCCATATGTTTCTCTTCATTCATGTGAAGTCGAAAAACTGCAGGTTCCATGTATATTAAGACATTAAAAGACCCATACAATTTTTAAAATATGTTCTCTGCCAATTTGCAATATCCAGTAGTGTCCCTGGGCCCATGTGCTTCAGTCCTGTGTAGATTAGAGAGGGCAGACAGTCACATGCTGTCCTCTGAAGCATGCTCCACCACCTGCTGCTTCCTTTCACTCTCTATTCATCAGCTGAGCTGCGCAGTTTCTCTGGAGGAGAGGACCTCATGCACAGCTGAAGCAGGCAGATTGCACATACCTGATTGGCCCGAGGAGCCTCTGAGATGGGGGTGACCCACTTACACTCCCCAGGTGAGGCTTTGGTCAGTTGTTCAGTGCCCTGTGGGCTGTTCTGCGCAGTTAACTGTGGCGCAGGCAGCGTCCGATAACAGGTCATGGGATGGACTGCCACGCTGCAGCCCGGTGTGATTACAGGATGAGCCAGGCCGTGGCCATTTTGTGGATTTTAAACCGAGCCGTGGAGGGCATGGGCTCCCAGCCCTTGCCAACTAGCGTACCGCCAATCCAGTGCTGTGCAAACCTGTTTGCTATCTGATAAGACAGCTCACTTGGGTTTGCAGCTGTTTTGGATATGCCCTATGTAACCATTCTAACCATGTAGCGTCTGATAATCTGCAAGATATTTCTATAGCATTAGTGCCACACATACAGGTAAGTATCATGTGTTGTGTAAAAATATCATTGCATTATAGTTTGGGAACCATTCATTTAGGGTATTGGAATAAGAAAGTGAAGTATTTATAAAATTTTGTAATACACAACATTTAGAAGAAATTCACTGTGAAAGAACAGCCATTTTTTTGGTGTCAGATACAAATCAAGCATACTTTACTGCACTGTCACTGCAAATGTTATTTGTGGGAATAGGTATGATGGTGATTTCAGTTGTCTTGCCCTTTCCCATCTCATTTGTGTATAGATCACAGGGTTTTACAGGGTAAATAATTCTTATGCATGCTACAGAAATGGCACATGTCGAGAACCAAAGCAGTAGCCATGGCCGCTGAATTTGGTCTGAACTGCTCTGAATATATTCTGTATGCTTATCTCATCATGAGGCAGACCACAATAAATAAGTGCAGGATTCCATGCTGTGTCAAGGTTTTGGGAGAGATGATATTGAGTTCTAAATGCTTTTTTTTTTATTTCGCTATTTGATACAAGTAGAAAATAATACTTCTTTGCACAGAAGATAACATGTCATTTTGCTGGTTGAAAAATCACCTCTTTGTAAAACAGTCTATTGAGAGTAAAGCAGAAGTATTGTAATGAATTTTTCTTCAGAGCCATTTTTGGTTTCTCTATTTCCTCTTGCTCTCTCTCTCTCCCTCTCTCATTTATAATTCCAGTGTGGTTTGGAAATAGAGTTTTGCTCTCTAATTTAAACCCTATACCCAGTGCAGTGTTGATAAAAATGTAATTCTAATGGGGAGTCCTGTGTAGAATGAATAATCTTCTGTTCCTTTGGGGGCATTTCTGACTGCATTGTTTTTTAAAACAATGGGAATAAAAAAAAAGTCAATAATACAACCATGGTAAAAAAATGAGTTGAAAACAAGACAAGAACTGTTTTATGATTCACTAACGGCAATCGATCGTTTTTATAAAGAACAGTTATGAGAGTACAAGTCTATCATTGAAACAGCCGTGTGGTATTAAACAGTTTGTTTTTGTACGTTTAGTCATTTCACCCCTGAATATAGTTGTTTTTTAGTTATAGATTTTGTGAGTATTTTGCCACCTCATAGTACATAGATTTATTTACATGGCTCATATTTTGCATCGTTTCTCTGTTTATATGTTTCCTTTTCCATGGAAATAGTTTTAAAACACAGGTGTAAAACACTGACAATTGCAGTTGACTTCAAAATGAATTGCTTGAAGTTTTAATGAAGCAGTGGGCCAGTTTTCTTTTGGAGATTTGACATAGCTACATTAAAGTATGATCACTAGCACGGTATTATGTTTGTCTTTAATGTTTCAGTATAACTCAATATATCATCTTTGGAGAGTGATGTACAGGCAGAAAAAAAGTTCTGAGACAGGAAAAATCTCATCATTTCACCCTTTGAAGGAGATGTTACACTTACGGTCTGACTCCCGGTGGTCATTAAGTATCGTAAGGAACTTTTAAAAACAGTAGGGGATGTTAACCCCCGAACCAATTCCAACAAAAAAAAACTCTCCCTACATCCACCCATCTGATCACCCGTTATACCAGGCTGGTTGCACAATCCATTTGATTCCTTTCCTAAATTGATTGCTCAGGTCATAAACTGCAAATGAACACAGAGCTCTTGGGTCTATCGGGTAGCTCAACCCATTAAGGTGCTGTTTCAGTGAGTGTGTGGGCCTCACAGGCTGGTACTGAATGTGGACCATGCTAGTGCTGCCTGTGGCCTGCAGTCCTGCTGGTCAGTGTATACCCCAGGGAGGGAGGGAGGCATGTAGCCAGCACAAAATGTCTGTCTTATTTTGCTCTCTAATGACCTCTGCTGGTTGGGCACCCATATTCTGCCTGTATAAAGCTTCACATGACATGCCCTCCTCCACATAATGTCTGTAAACTCAACTTAAGTGACTACTAGAGTTGGTTGTGACATCATGGTATTCCCTCTGCTGTCCAAACCTTTTGGATGTAGCTTTGTGAGGCATTCTAGATAGGGGCATCTGTGAAATGCTCACATGGAAATGTACCTGCAGTTGGATTAATGCCCACTTAAACCATGGCCAGGGCAAGCCACATAGCTTCATTTACTCACTGAATAGATACAGTCAAGTGCCTCACTCTAGGTTAGGCAGAAGCATCCTGCTGAGGTTTCCAATCAATATCTTTGTGGTTTTCATACTGCTCTGTTCCATTTCTATATTCATGAGGAGTGCTACCAGAGTAACATAAGTCATAATTTTGCATGATGATTGCATTATGGGGGAGAGGGTTTAGCATGCAAATACAGCAATTTTTTTCTTGTGTGCTTCTTCGAATTCTGTGGCTTTGTTGATTTTCATCAAGCAGGCCCTGTACTGTTACTGGAAATCCTAACAGTTGGAAATGTTGACATAATGTGGCCCAAGGTGGTCTGTGATTAGACTACATTACTTTGTACTCCTTCCTGTGCATTTCTTTCCCCTTTCCTCTGTGTGAATGATAAAGCAGTGCGCTGTGTCTGGGAAAACTGAACCCACCCACTGGCATTCTTAATCCCATTATTATCCCTTTAGTGCAGCTCCACAATCGCTCAACCCTTCCCAAGGAAAGATACCATCCCTTTCTGTGCTCATTGTTCCTGTTCATCCATACCTTTCATCTAACATTCCCAAGAAACATCGACACAATATAATTATATGGCCCGTCATACTGCCTGTCTGATTACTGGATCTATCTACATGATGTGAGATATCAGATGACTATTGTCAAAATGAGCCAACGGGACTTTAAGCCCTGGCATGGTTTCAGTGTGTGTGTGTGTGTGTGTGTGTGTGTGTGTGTGTGTGTGTGTGTGTGTGTGTGTGTGTGTTTCCCAAAAAGTATTGGAAAACTGTGTAGGACGAATAAAGACCTGACATCATCTGTGACAGGGTGTCAGACCCCAGTCACAGAGGGCAACCGCAATTAATGGATTTATTTAAGTCACCAATTAGCCAAGGTCTAAACTGGGTAATAATTGAAGGGTAACCAGGAAGATGTTGAAGACACTGTAGTCTTCCAGGACTATGTTTTTACAGCCTCAATGTAGTCTGCTCAAGGCTAGGACAGGCAGATGGACAGGCGGTGAAGGGTACTTTGAGCAAGCTGGCATGCAGGGAGATATGGCATTTCAACAGTAAAAAAGGGTATGTGTGTGGGTGTGTGTGTGTGTGTGTGTGTGTGTGTGTGGTGTGTGTGTGTGTGGTGTATGTGTGTGTGTGTGGTGTGGGTGTGTGTGTGTGTCTGTGTGGTGGGTGTGGGTGTGTGTGTGTGCGTGTGTGTGGGCCAATGGTGGGGAGTGCAGGGAGATACCCCCAGTTTCATAGGACCCTGATCCGTCCCCCCCACTTTTGAGGAAAAAAAAAAATATTTTGTGTAAGTTTAAAAGTTGAGACCGTTTGCTCACAGTTTGGTCCCCCCCCTGCGCCGGTAGGTCTGGGTGAGCTCACAGGTGAGTCAGCTAGCATCTGTGGACAGTCGGGAAGGGGATTTCACTTTACATGGGATGGAGCAAAAGAAGCATAGAGGTGGTGAGAGATGGGTGAAGTACTTGGTTTTTCTACTTTCAAGACCGGACCCTTGAATTTAATTTAAACACAAAGACACAAAGAGTGTCAAACTCCATTTCTCGACTGCCACAATGTCTCATGGTTTTTGTGGTTTCCTTAAAGAATATGGGATGGCACTTTAACATAATGCAGTGAATATAAGACAGCATGGTATATAACATAGCATAAGCAGTGACAAGGAGAGCATGCACTTTCCCCAGAGATGTACTGTACATGAATTCCATCTAATTGTGTTAGTAATTTCATTTAACTGTTATGCAATTTCATCTCACTGTAATACAAATGATTTGGTTGCATGTTGTGTACCCTCACCTGCCATACTGGATGGCAAAGATGCCATTTTTCTGTGCAGTGTGCTGCATGACTCTGTAGCTGTCTTTATTCTTAAAGTTCTTGTCTATGGCAGTGCTTGGAAAGATTTGTAGCAGCAATTGGCAAATGAAGGAAGCAGGCACTATAGTTCCCATAGCAGCCATACTGCAGGACAAACAGCAGAACCTTTTATCGACTGCTAGTCATACACACCAAATGTCAAGCCCCAGCAATATTTTCAGATCATATGTGACAGAAAAATAATATCAGCAAAAGCTTGGGAACCCACTGTCTTTATTTTTTAATATGCTGTAATTCAGCCTTAGCTGGATGAAAATCCATAATGTACCGTCACCCAGGAAAACAAGAATAAAGTACAGGGGAATTGATCAGTCCGATCTAGATTTCCTTCCAGATCCATTTAAGAGCACTTTTATTGAATTAGTCTAAATGAGTTTATATGCACCACTGGGGTTGAGCTAGCACCGAGCCGAACAGCAGGAACCAGAATTTTAAGGGGCCTATATTGTTTAATGAAATTCAATTTAGATGAAGCACTTGACCAAGTGCTAACTTGCAGTAGATTTGCCTGACTTTTTATCACTTTGTTGCTTGCTGTTTCCATTCTCTTGCCATGATTATTGTTGCTCTGACATCCCTCTTTCAATCCTTGACTTTCAGTGTAGTCTCTTCAACTATATTCTACATTGTTACTTTTCTGACATTTATATTCACCAGAGGAGGGCTGCAGGATATATGGCATTTTAAAGAATATCTCAAATGAATGTATCAGGATAAGCATATTGCAATTCGATGTGGTAATTTAATTATTTTAATTTAATAAGCCGAAAACTGTATGGAGATGTGAAGAGCATCTAGGTGCATGCGCACAATTGATTCTTGATGCAGATGCGTGCACGCCAATAACATGCCCAAACGAGCTGGGAGCAGTGAGCAGTGAGTCCAGTGTGAAGCAGAGAACCTCTCAGCGCGCTAGTTGGCTTGTCATCGAAATGAGTCTGCAGCTGCAGAAGGTGATCTGATTCCTACACGATGAAGCACGTCGGTCGTGTGGCAGTATTTTGGTTTTACCCGTGGCGACCGCGCGCAATCAGAAGTGATATGCACTCTGGTCACTGGGAACCTGAGAACATAAAGCATGCATATTGAAAATGTCACTATTTCGGTTTTTAAATATACTTAAAAATAATTAAAACGGATTAACCACATTAATCCTTGGTTTATCGCAGCGCATATTGCCATCACGATAATCCATAAATTAATCACATATTGCATTTTTCTCCATATTGTGCAGGCCTACACCACCAGAAATGTGAAAAGTGAAGACACAAGTTGATGATTTAGCTGTCTCTCATGTCCCAGCCATGCTGTTATCAGAAACAAGCTGAGGTCCATACTGGCAAAACCATAGCTGACTCAGCCTTTTCGAGGTATATAATGAGTAAGCAAGTTAAACCTGTAATGTCCTTTACTGTCCGGCCACCTCCCCTTGCTGGCTGGCTGCCTGATTATTCATGAACTGGACACAGGTTAAGTTTGTATGCTTCTGATGGCACAGGTAATATGTGATTGGCATCACACCTGAAAGGATCAAACCTGCAATGTGGAGAATAACTAAAGCTTGTTTCCATGTGAATTGGAGGAGTCAGGTGTGTGGCTCCCTCCTGAGTCTGTTGGAATTTCATAGTTGAATTCTGGTTCATTGTGATGTGGAATCATAGAGAGATGACCCCAAATGAAATGCTGATCTAACACTAGAATGATCTCAAAGTACAGTTAAGACCAATCATTTTCCTTCATTGAGTTTTTTTTTTTTTGTGGAACAATGAGCCTGAATCCTCAACATAATGCAGTGAAATCTTGTCTCAGCACTTTTAAGGGTTAGCGCAAGGACTTATGATTGTTTCCATTTTTTTGTTATTTGAAAATGACATCCCTCTGCAGATGCTCACTCACTAAGTGTGTCAAATGACTTTCAAGGTTGAGCTGAAGAAGCTCGGTCCCACTGGTGATGCATGCATTTTTATTTGTCACACTTTCTTTTATACGCGCAAGATGTTTCTCCAGAGAGGGGCCATCACTCTAGTTAAGAAAACAATTAGACTGAAACAGGACCCAAGCGGCTTCCCTGCCGAACACGGAGGCATTGGCTCAGAATGAAATATCAGATTTGGTAATTGACTGAATGTGGGTCTGATTGAATGGAGCACATTCCTCTAAACATCAGTCGAAGGATGTTAAATCATTATTAACATAAGCTTATCTGTTAACATATTTGCTGGATCACAAATAAGCACCAACTGAAATCATGCTCACAAATAACAAACTCGTTGGTTTTTGAGGATGTTTTTGCCTTTGTCAGTAAGATATTGCTTTCTCTATTAATGGAAGCTCCATAAAGAATTATCCAGCATGTAATTGATATCCTACAAGGCATGGACATGGATCATTATTGTAATTGTTCTGCTTGTTTTAATGCTTTCCACACTAATGGACATGTTTTCTTTTAGACAGATGAATAACAAAGTCATTCCTGTTATAATCATTGCCTTAAACAAATTCTCCATCCTCCGTAGTAGGAAACAGAATCATAAGAGACCAGCCTACAGACCTCTCCTCCAAATCACATACTCTTCACAGTTCTGCTTGCGAAACACAATGTGACAACCACAGCTATCATGCATGAACCGTCACAGGCAACCTCTGGGTTGGGAACCAGGATGCTGCTGTTGAAAAAAATGTCTATGCTGTGGACCTGTAAGCTTTAGGCTCCACTCAACGCACAGTGGAAGATGTGTGCACGACGTTTGACTCTGTGAGGTGGATTCAATCCAAAGCACTTAGCCTCTGTAAGAGTACATGCACTTCAGTCAAAGTAGTCTTTACATGATCATTATCTTTGCGTATGTTATTTTTATTGCAGACAAGACAGCTGGTTCTTTGAAAGGTGTTCTTTTTATTTGACAATAGATCAGCCTGTCAGAACAGAATCTGTCCTCAATGAGACCACAATCTGTTCTGAATGAACTGCAACTGTCCTTTTACGGACTGAGGCTGCATTTGAACACCAGCTCTTAATGCACAAATCCAGTTTCTTTTTCAGATCCATTCTTTTCCATTCTTTTTGGAAGCCGTCACACAGATTACATGTGACAAATTGGTGTGTCGTCATTGTCATTATTTTTGGCATGAAGTGATGATGCAAGTCAGTCACAGCACAGCAGGTAATAAAAAAAAAAAAAGAGGTTTAAAAAATCTGATTGATCAGAAGAAAGTCACATTGCAGGAATCAATCATGCCATCCCTCACAGATTAGAAAAAATCAGATTGTGTGGCTGTTTGCTGTTTATACCTCAAGGAAAAGGTCACATAAAATTGGATATGAGAAAAAAATTCTGATTTGAGTCACTTCAATCTGGCTGTGTAAATGGAGCCTTAGTGAATTTTAATGTATCTATCCCTGTGTCCTTAACACGTTAACACTAATGAGTGATGCATAGACTGCAATATTGTTATGGCTGTTATGTTTTAGGATGAAGTAATGTGACCTGGTAGAGGTTGGAATATTTATACTCAAACCTCTCAGCTGCTGCTATTGAATTGATCACCCTGTCCTTTCATTCCTTATGGCCTTCCCATTAAAATCTATATAGCAGATCTTCACTGTTTGTTGGTTTTGGCATTTATATAGTCTTTGGATTGTTATTAAAAGATTATGCTTTGTTTTGCATTGTTTTATCTGGCTCCACACTAATATCCCTATTGACTAACACTGTGTGACATATGTATCTGTAGACTTGTGGCAATTAAACAGAGCATTTCTAATCATTGGAACTCAGAGCTCCTCTCCCACACATCTGCACTAAATGTGAAATCTCCTTTCACAACTAATTAGACTGTAATCTGTGTGGCTGTGACTGCCTTCCATCTTCATAATAATCAGTATTATTTTTGTTGTTTCACAGAGAGCCTGCCTCTCGTTTGCACCAAATGTAAATGTATATTGCACCATTTGAGGCTTTACATTCAGCTGGAACCTTTATTTATGTCACATGATGGTTGTCTTGCCTGAGCAATCAAGTCTTTCATACACATATTAAGAGGAAATGCTATGTTAACGTTAATGCTCTGTGTGAGTGGTGCCTGTAACAGCATTGGCTTTGGAAGATGTGTGTTTGAGTGACAGGCTAATCAATATCTCCACACTTATAAATATAGTACGCAGTGGGGAAAAAAAAAACTTTTAAAAAAGCACTTTTAATTCTGCAACTTTTTGTGGCAGATAACCTGAAATTATGCTGTCCATGCATTTCTGAAAAGTAGTTTTTCATTGTTTAATATGAAGATCTGTCCAAAGTTCTGTGATTCTGGGAAGAATAAAAAAAAACTTTAAAATATGAAATTGAATTGAATTATGCATTCAGCTGAACTTGATTCATTATAATTTTATTTGCACGCATTTCAACTTGGAGAGCCTTAAAACAGTCACCACCTCGAGTTGCAGACTGACTGAGTGACTTGGTCAGTGCTTGCTGTCTGGCTTGGTATTTCCCATACTGAGTACATTCTGACTGGCCATGGTGCGTATGGTGTCCGACTGTCTATAGGGTCTGACTGGCCTCAATCATTTTGTGTCCATTAAAATAATAATAATAAAACAATTATTACATGTCCTGTACCAGGAGTTTTTTTTTATTTATTTTTACTTCAAAAACTTGCAGCAAATTGTTATACATATAGTGTGTGAATGTTAGCTTAAGAATATTTATCCTACATGATCTCGTTAAAAGTGTGATTCTGCTGACATTGAGTAATTCTGAGGTATGTGCCAGATTCTACTAGATCTGCATATCATTCAGAACTGTGAATAACTAAACATCTCAAACAGAAACACCAACAAAACAAACCACGACATGCTGTGCCTGACTCACATTGGTTAGCAATGTGACGAGAGAGCAGGGTTCAGTCGCACCCATATGTTAAAGCATAATGTTAATGCCTCCTGTGATTCCGGTCAGACTGGGTAATATTAATTTCTCTGAGCTTCATGATTTGGGGGAGACATTTACTATCAGTTCTATCTTTATCAGGATAAGGAGTCATGGGCCGGTATCAATAAAACAAACTTACTCTCTTTCAGGATATATGCTATACTATTATGGAATTGAAAGATTTTTCAATTCTATTATATTCCAGTATTCCAGAGGATATTTTTCCTTGTTTTCCATAAATTGAATTTCAATAGTGTGAAACTGGAGCCGAGCCCTGGATTTTTTTTATTCAGTTGACTCAGTGGTCAGTGTCCCTGCAGTCTGAATGACACATTTTACTGTATGAAGTGCTAAGAAGTATTAGGAAAAGGAGGAAAGAATTAATGCCAGCAAGAGGCTGTAATAGGCTTGTTTCATTTGACAAAAACAAAATAGATATTTTAAAGATATCGTGATTATGCTGTAAGCAGTCAGCCTGCTTCTGTTATCAGCAGTATTGCCTATATATAGTGCCTCATCAAAATTAAAAAATGTTCTGTGTTAGAAAATATATGAAAAGATACTTTTATACTTTGAGATTATTTTTATTAAAGTGCTCTACATATGAAATGTATTATTTATTTATTTGTTGCTATATGCATAGCTTAGCACAGCATGAAATGAATGTCAGCTATGAAAGGAGAAATATATATATATATATATATATATATATATATATATATATATATATATATATATATATATATATATATATATTCTGATTGAGTAGATACCATAATTCATCTTTATAAAATGAAAGTATCTGCCCACAAGCTACCTTCCTTTCATGTATTATAGGTTTGTGTGATCTTTTGAAATGTGGAATTGTACATTTAAAATTCTGTTGAGTGCATTTGTTCCAGAGCACATCACCATGGTGGCAAACGTCTTCCAAGAATTAAAGTGGTGAGGTGCATTATCTGGTATTCACGATCGGCGTTTACAACAAAAACTGGCACTTTTATATTGACATTTCTCACGGGGTGTCTAATGCACAACATACAAATGAAAGCATTTTGATTGAATGCCAAAATTTTCTTGAGTTATGCAGTACTTTAAAATGAATGGGAAGCATGGCGGTGGGGGGGCCGGGGGTATTTCAGACTCTGGGAGCTGTGAATGGACCACCTGAAAGGGAAAGAGCAGGGGAACAGAGAGAAAGAGCAGGAGTGGGAGTGTGAAAAGCATAGCAGTGCAGATCTTCTCTGTGAGTCAGCTAGGTCTTGACAGAAAACGTTGTGGGCATCAGCTACAGAGGAATGAGAGGTCGAGTTACGAAAGCTCACAGGCCACTGGCTCACAGACCAGGGGGCAGGAGGAGGCTCACGCAAGGAACAGTCAGACATGAACAGTAAACCAGAAATCTGAAGCTCTCTTTCATAGTGGTTAAGGCAATGTCCTTGTTCTGGTCAGAAATGCCAAACTGCTAAAGCACAACGTTTTTCAACAGTGTTTGCAATCTTGAATTCTAGCAGCATTTTTTGAATTGGTCTACTCTGTGGTAAATTGTTCAGATCCCTTTAAGCAGTGGCACACCAAAGGTATAACCTGATGATTTTAAAATTCACACAAAAATGAGACACACAAGGAAGGGAAACAATGGGCCAAGAACAAAGGTCTTCTTCTCTTTGGGTGGGGTCTGTCATTACTTATTCATCAGAAATATGGAAGACATTTCTAGTATTTTTCAAAGGATTCCCTTGTGGCATACCAGCAATCATTTATTGATGTTTCCAAACCCCCATGCCCCCAGGAGTGGTCATACCTTGAATGATTGGTTTCATGCATGAAATTGTCATCCCTTGATTTTATTTTAGTGAAATGTACACTCTCCTGGGTTCATCTTATTTCTTTTATCTCAGCCTTTGTTCCTACTGTCAAGTCACTTCTTCCAGGGATCCCTTGAAAAAAGTCAACCCCTACACTTCCATCCTCTGCTTGAATATTTCACCTCTTTTGGCTCCATTTGGGTCTAAATTCTTCTCTCTGTAACAGAAGGACAGATGGTAAAATACCCCGCCTGGAGTAAGCATAACTTTTTGGAACTTGTGACAGGCACTCTCAGCTTTGGAAACCCTGCATAGGTTCCGGAGATGCCCTGCATCGTCCTTTCAGAAGGTTGTTGAAGTGCTTTGCTATTCATTGTATGTGGATGTGCCCACATGCCCAGGGCATCTCATTTTGAGGATGAAAGTCAAATTCAATTAAACTTACACAAGAGACGGTTTTTTGTATTGGCAGCCATGACCTATTCTAAAGAAATCAATCTCAGAGAGCTGGGGCAGAGCCTTTTATGAATTTAAAATCAGTTTGGTTATCCTGTGTTCTTAACGTTGCAGTTGGGGAGAGACTGATTGGTGGAATTCTGGTTATTTTGGTATTTGGATGGGCGCAGTGATTTTGTCAATCTGAATCATGCCCATTCATATTTTAGTTGAAAAGACTTTGTCCCATTTTCCTCATTTTAATATAGTTTTTGCACTTATTAAGGATGTGATTATTTGTTCAAAATATCATAGTGTTAGGTGGATTACCCTAGAACCTAAGAATATGAGGACAAGTCCATTGCATGGAGACACTCCTACTAAAATTTTGCTGGCTAACTTGCTACTGTATACTGTATCTATATTAGATTTATCATAGTCAAGTTGGTTGTTGGAGTAAATTAATTAAGGGCAGCAGACAGACCTTGACCTCAAAGGCTCAGGCAAGTATTTGTATTCCTTTTATTACTGGTTTGATTGTTGATTAATTAGCATGAAGGTTTACAGCTACTAGCTAAATGAGCAATGTTTGCCTGTTTTCAAAATAAGATTCTAGTTATGTCTAGTAACAATTCTAGTCAATAAAGGATTCTGCTTGTTGAAATTGGTGAACACGTAACACTTAGATTACATGTTACCAATTCAATATTATGGTACCCTGAACTAACTGGTAGCCTCAGCACTTTTATTGTGTCAATAGAAAAGCTGAGGTTGTGTGGGAGGAAACGAATGCCCAAATGAACACTGGATACATAAAAAAGGGAAAGTGTCTAATTCCTAAGATATCAAACTGAAAAGCAGCTCAAATAACAAAACTAACTCTGGTATTTTAGCCAGCTTGTTTAATACTGTAGATTGTCTCTACAGTAAAACATGCTAGGTTTGCATTTGCAGGTCTCTGACTTCCATGATTTAAATACCAGTAAGTCACATGGTTGTGCAAGTCAACCCCAGAGAAACAATACTGATCACAACCATTTCTAATGTATGCACATTAGTAAATTGTGTCAATCTCTTTGACAGGATAAATTACATGGAATTGTGTGAGACATGGCTAACAGCACATTGAGCATTCTTTGTAATTAGCTTTGTAATAGCCAGGTCCTGCAGAGCTACAGGCTGTGCTGGTTTCTGTTTTAGCCCTCTATTCAGACCAAGAAACCAGGTGAAGTGAGTTAACAGTGTAATCCACTGTGTAAACAGTGCTGGAGTAACCAATTAAGTGCTGAAAAAAAAAAAAAAAACAGAAGCACCATACCCTGTAGCCCTGCAGGAGAGTTGGCTACCCCTGCTGTAGCACAATGAAAGAATGTAAAAATTCTCCATTTTCTGTGTCTGATTACAGATTACATGAACTGTATATTACTGGAGGTGCATCTGAGGACAGAGGATTTCTGTGGACTATGAACAGGAGGGTGTCTGCTTGTGCCAAAACATCAGCTTGCCAAACAAATCACTGCTACTGTCAACAGTGGGGCGTGATGCTGAGAGCAGTAATGAAGCTGTGGGTCTAACCTGTAGGATGCAATAAATAAATAAAATGTATCACAGCACATAGGAAACACGTGCTGAAACAGGGTAGGGTATCACAGATCTCTGCCTCAGCTGAAAATACACTGTATTTTTGTGGCGATGTCACTCTCTGATGTTATCCCAGTCAGTGACAATTACCAGTCCACCGTATAAAAAAACTACATGAGCTTATTTTCTGTTTTCAGCATAAGCTCCATATTAATGAGAACATATTTACATTGGGTTGATTCCTGCTCGGTAAAGAGTAGCATGCAGCATATTGCCTTCATCTATGTTTTAAAATGTTTCAACACAGGTAAGTATACATACAGAAATTTCTGACCCGATTCTGAATGCTATTGAAGATATGATTATCCATAGCACTTTTTATTATCAAATAATATAATACTGTATGGACAATGCAGAGAAATGTGCACACTAAGGCCAAGAGCAGCCATAAGTATTAGTTATTTGGTGCTCTCATGTTTACATGGATGAATCCAAAATGTATATGGATTTTTTTTCATTTTACAATCATATTGGAACAAGTGTTTTTTTTTTTTTGTTTTTGTTCAGTGTGGCGGTGTTGTGAAGGGCCGGCCTCTCTATTAAATCTATTCTATATACCTCTCAGCTCTCACAAATAACACAACCTGTAATCTGCAATCTAAAAGTCATCAGGCAGCCAACCTGCTCATCAATTAGCTCAAGTGCTCACTGATTATCTGGAGGAGGGAGACTGAAGGGCCTTGAGATGAGATCGACTGCAGTATCTTCAGGAGAAAGCTTAAATTACAGGGTTTTTGCATAATCGTCTCCTCTTATAAACTTATTTTTGCAGTGACAGAATTCTGGGATTGCCTGTGTTTAAAGATTAATGCAGCTGTCTGGAAATGTCTTTTATTCCAAGATGTTAGGGACCTGTTTTCCTCCCAGTTTGATTGCATTTGACACTTTTGATTATGCTTGCTAATGTTGCCAGGTATGTGTGTGGAGCTCTTTGTACTACACCAATAGAGGAAGGGTGGGGGTGCCGTGCAGTTTACTTTTGCTTTGAAGGTGAGTCATTACTGCACAAAGCCCCAGGCACCAACTTCATGCCAGATTATATAGACCTGGCGTGGGCTTTTTGACTCAAAAGATTACAATTGTCAAATAAGTAAATGCTTTCTTTTTGCATTTTGCTGCTTCCCTCATTCTGCATCATGCTCATGGTCAAGTTGCAGAGATATTTTATTGTACAGTCTTAGGAGCCCTCATACAAAGGAGATTGTGTGTGTTAGATAAAGAAAAATGAAATTAGAAAGGTAGATGGTAAACCAAACTTTTTCATTATTCAGATAAGCTGTGTGTGCAGTCCACCAGCTACCTTTCTGGGGTTATTTTATCACACACCTTTCCTGAGTGTATAACCTATGTGAAAATGTGGCCAATGTGAATTTGTAGCCAACTGTTGTTTGAAAGTAATATCTGAATTTTTATCTTGGTGAATTATGATAAACAAATAAAAGAAAAACACTCTTGTTACACTCTTATTCAATTGTAAGTAAAAGTTAGGAGAAATTGTGTTTGAATCCCATCCTTTATATGAAGTCATGCACAGTAGACAATTTAAATGTCTAGTTGCAATTGGAGGCAGTGTAACTCATTGGATGCAGTGTGCTCTACCCTGCTGCTACAGTTATTGCTTCGTGTTCCACTTCGTGACTCCTACCGATGCCTAAATTTTTCAAATTACACATCCAAAAATAAAATTCACAAGTGCAAGTTTCATGCTCCTGTCTGCATGTCGAGTCCACCCTATCCAATCACACTGCTAACAGGGCTGTGGGCCAATGAAACCCATTACACGGAATCACATTGGAAATCATTAAATTGGAGACAACTGTATGATTACAATGCTCTGTCCTGATATTGATTGATGATGTCTGTCTCAAAATGTATAATTCTGTTTTTAGCATCGCTCTCTTTTATTTCTTCTCCCACTTTTGAATGCCCAGTCATACTTGTAGGCCTATGTAATTGCTAAAGTGACTCAAAATGAGACACAGTTCTTTTTGATCTGTCCTTGCATTGGTCTTAACCAACTGCATGTGTGTACACAAATTGAATAATAAGACTGTGTCTACACCATGAAACAAAACTTGAATTGTGTAGTTTATACAGCCTGAATTGGCATAAAAATACTAAAAATTTCCAGTTTAAACAAACTTGGATCAAAGTGTTTTTATATGCATAAAGATAAGATGCCAAACATCCTTCCTCTGGTACAGGTTTACTTATGAAAATCTGGAAAAAGACCATAGGTGTCATTTACGCTGGGGACATGTCCCCACCACTTTTTGTCCTGGTCAATTTCTTCCCCACCACATTGTGAAAGCCTTTAGTTAGCTGAACCAGTCAATGTCCAATTTCATGCTGATTTGAATGGGGAAGATTGTTCGTTTATTTGTCTTTCTAAATTAACATGGACCATTGGTGATGCACATTTTTTGCCACTTTGGGTTGGCCTGTGAGATGCTTAATTGCTGCATTCATCTATGACATATCAATCGGTTGTGTTTCCATTAAAGCAGGATCAAGGGTTGACTCTTGATATTCCATATGGGAAAACAGTGTGGCAAATTCAGTGGAAACAGATGTAGTTTGAATAAAACTCAGTACCCGTCCCCCTGGTGCAGAGAGCATTTTTACAAATTACAAATGAATGCATGTGCGTTTGCATGTTGGCTCGCGTAGTTAGTCATAGTGCTTTAGCCAGTGCACAGATTTCTGGCTGTGTTAGACTGACCAGGCAGAGCTCTCTCTGATCATAGGCCTCATGACCCGTGGAGAAATCCCGCTCTCCTCAGAACGGAAACTGGATGCCCAGAGGTTTTCAATCTGCAAGCAATTCTACTTCCGTCTTTGAACTTGATCCTCACAATGGAATCCAGCCTCAGGTTTGTATGCATAAGGTGCTTGGAACCCTGGATCATGAATATTTGTCTCCATCTATTGAGAAATCAAAAGACATTAAAAAGAGCTGCGTTTTTTCTTGCAGAGTACAAATGATAAAGTGTTCAGGGTCTCTTTTGTGTTATAAGTCCTGTGAAATTAAAAGGGGACTGCATTCTTTTGACAAGCTTTCTGAGAACTTTTTGGTTTTTGTTCATGAAGGAACTAACAAAACATCAAAGGTTGAGTATATATTCTGTTTGAAGTTGTTTTTTCATCTTTGGTATTTTAAAAGCACTTTATACTGTTCTTAAACAACCTTTCCATTGTAATCTGTAACATGTACGACTGTGAGCCTAGTAAAGTAATGTGTGTGGAGTTTGTATGGAAGTATTCTCTTGCCAGTTCACTGTTTTAATGCTGATGAAAACACACAGATGTTTGGTTGTGTTTGATGTCTTATTTAACCAAAATAATGTAATAAAATGACACATTTCTGAACAAAGTTGTGAGAAACACAAAATCAGACATGGAAGCTACCTGAATATCACATGACCCTACAGTTTGAGGAAAATGAACTAGGTTATGCTTTGGCTAATATACTGCTACAGAAATGGGGAGCAAATCAACAAATTCTACAGCTTTACAGTTAATTCTGCATAATAATAAATACTATCTGCATGCAGTTTGCTCTTTAGTGGTGATCTTAAGATGCACAGTTGTCTGTGTGTTTAAGTTGCAATGTGTAAGGATGACAAACCAAACCTCCAAATCAAGTGACTGTGGAGCAATCATTCTTTCCACTGTTTGAAATACAAGAAGCATCAATACATCTGAGACCTGGGGTGCCAGTACAGAATAACATGACCATCCATCTTTTATATCCATAACTATGGTATATTAATGAAAGGCAGATAAAAGACCCATCATGCCCTTGCTTATCAATTTCATTGTGTAAAAAAGTGGCTGAGCTCATTAAGCTCATAGTCTGCTCTGGTGCTTGTACTTATGAATCCCTATGTTTCCTTGTAATACAAATTCACAGATAGGTTTGCATGATGAACAAAAAATGTGATTTAAAATGTGTGAATTTTATCTTTCTGAATCAAATGGGGTCAAATGTGGGGAAATAAGGAACAAGTTTTTGAATGGGCGTACACAGTTTCGTTAACATAATTAGTGTTCAGAACAGTTGCCTGTCTGACAAAAATATATAGCAGTAATCTCCACACCAGAGGAATTAGATGTATGAATAAAAACAACAGAAACAGAGATATAATTGTCTGATTCTAATGACAGCATTGTATATTCTTTTCAATAATGGAATACACATCAACACATCAGTCTTAATAGCTGTGCAAATGCCATAGCTACCAACTAGAGCTGTGCGACTGCCCTGTATCCCAGCAACTGTACCAATGAGTGGGTGTTAAGTATGGCTATATGAGTGCAACTCAACCTCATTTAACCCTGGCAAATTTTAACACATTTAGACCTAATCTATGGAATATTATCCATGTATCACTAATAATTTCTGCATATATTCCCTGAATAAATTATCCACAAGTTAAAATGATTTATTGATACAAAACATATATTGTGATCTACTTGCTCAACTCTTAGCATGGTTTATATTTTTGGAGAAATTAAGTAGTGATCTTGATAAGACACTCGTACAGTAAGCATACTATTGCTACAAAATGACTGAGTTTTGTCATAGTGTCAGTAATTCCATCATTCTTTCAGCACAAAAATAAACAGTTGATACTGATAGTGCTTTTGTCATTCATTTCATTTGTCTTGTTATGACAATGAACTATTCTTTTGGACATTCTAGAACATCTGACCTATACCAAACCAGAAAGGACTGGAAATAGTGCAAGTGGAAAAAAGACATTGTTCATGTATAAACATATGTCAGTGCTTGTGAAACTAAGCTTTACAGGAAAAAGTCCCATTGAACCCTTACATTAGGTACTGCTTAAGAATGATCCTTACACCTGCTTTTTTTTGCACACACTTAGAGTTAGGTTGACTTGTCTTTATCTGAATATGACTCATCTCAACAAATATTTTCAATGTTTCAAAAGTTTACAGGAGATCCCATATCCTCTGTATGGTGCCATGTCAAGCATTACCAATAACTTTGACAGAAAAGCCAAGTGTGAACCAACCATAGAAGTCTTTGAAGTGGGCTTTCCTGGCCTCCACCCTGTCTTGGAGGTCTGTGTGCATTTTTACTAAACCTCTTTTCTGCTGTAGTTGACACCTCTGAAGTGTGTGCAGACAGAAGACTCCTTCATCCTAATATTTCAAACTCTTTCTTTAATTAGAGATCTAAGCGCATTAAAGAAGATTAACAATACTTCAGTGTAAATAACTTCCCCCCAGATCTTTATGCCCATCCCACAGAAGTGTCTAACACAGCATTAAATGTGAAGACTTTATCCAATGCGCCGGTGTTTGAAGTTAAATCAAAGTCAGCTTTCTTTATCGTAGGTGTTTCAGGTTTTAACCATTTCTTTCAAATGTCTTGAATAATACATTTCTATACAATGTTAAAATAATGAACAAGTCCTCTATGTGAATTGCAGGAATATAAAAATAAAAATCATATCACGGTGAAATGTTTCCAGAAGTCTGGAAGTGTGGTAATCCAGAAACACCTGTTGCATAAACATAATCGTACCAGTCTTATTTATACCCTAAATGAAAATTCTGTCAACACCTTTCTTGCATACATACCACATACAATCACTATTGTACTTCTGTAAAGACTGCATTAAAGGACAGTTAGATTTTTACCTGTCCTCATTCACTCATAGGATTTGAACTGTAGGCAATTCAAGGTATTTAAGATTAAAGATGATACAATTAATTAAGGATTATAGTTTAAAGTTATAATTAAATGGCTATTAAATAAGTAACTTATCCAAAACATATGCATATTGTGTATTGCTTTGTGATTGACAGACCATTGCTGAATGTTCTAGAATGTCCATACGACATGCAGTAATGATTAATACATGTTCTTTACACCAGATGTGGTAGAACTGTTTATGTTTCTCAGTTGTCGAAATATGATTCAAATTATTTTAGTTCACAGGAGTGTTACTTTTTGGTGATAATTAAAAAGATGCTATTTAACAATAGTATTTGATTTAGCATACTTCTTTTGTGTTGATTATACAATAATTTGATGGTTGATTTGGTTCCAGATTTAAATATGCTTGATTTTAAAAAGAAATATTCTTGCAAAAAGTATGATTACTCACAGTTAATTATAGCAAATCATGCAATTAAGCAGGTCCTTTTTAATTAAACGAAAAACCCAATGCATATACGTATAGTAGAATTTCATGTCTGTCAGCACTCTGTTTTTATTGTGACGAAGATTTTTCCAGTGTGTGTCCTATTTCTCTTCTCTTTTAAATCTCTCTCAGAGTGAATGACAGCTAAACGGTGCCTTTTTCAGTTATGTAAAAGGGTGCCACAAAGGATTAGTCTTGACATGCAAAGTACGTAATGTTGTCAGGTTAACAGTACTGCCATTTTTTCCTCTGGTGTTAACTAAATGCAGTATGTCTTGATTTTCAAATAAATGTAAATATTTATTTGCATGAAGCATATTTTCTGGATTTTTTCAAGGTTCCTAGCTGTGGTATGTATTATAGTGATGATGAATGGTTATGAAGTAATATCACCACAGAATACTTCAACTGAATAAGATCTTGACTAACAATGCAGACAGAGTACATAGCACTGTCAACTCTTTCCCATAGCAATGGACTTTTTCTCCTGCTATCCAATGAATATGAAATGTTTTGGAGTTTTTGTTTTTGATTGAGGGGTGGCTGTATGAAAAAGACACACACACACACACACACACACACACACACACACACACACACACACACACACACACACACACACACACACACACACACACACACACACACACACACAAATATTCACTTGTTACTCACTTGTCTTTTTCAATAGCTAAATGTTCAGTTCTACTTTTCTTCTAATGCAATACAGAGTCATTTCACCTTGGGAGAAAGTATCCTAATTTAGCAAACTCCTTGTAGATTTTTTGAAACCCTGCATTTGAGTTTCATCTGCATTTAAACAGCAGTAGGCCACTTTGTGGCAGCGGTTTGCATGCTCCTGCAGGTGCCTGTAGGTGTACTGTGTGTACAGAGATGCATTTCCACATGTGCTCTCGTGTTTGAGGCCAGTGAGGAGAAATAAATGCAGAGTTTATTCCAGCAAGCCTCATTGTTTACCTTGTTGATGGTAAGGAAATGGTCTGTCATAGATGTGACCCTGCTAAGGACTGATTATCTCTCATTTATCACAGCATGTTAATCAAGCACTTTAAATTGACATGTGGGAATTTCTCTGATGCACACACATGTAAGCGCAAGATGTAAGCAAAATGTGGAAGTACAGTATTCAATGAATTAATGTGTAAAATATGGAACTTGTATGCTATTCTTTTCTGGCATGTGGCACACCAGACTAAAACACTGTATGTCTTAAAATACACAATTCATTCAGATTTGAGAATAACATCCTACCAGGGCCAGACTCAAATGGATTATTGTGTCCCAGATGGCAAGATCAACCAGCTACCTATGCACATGGAGAGGGGTGTGATGGCTTTAACACCGAAATGAATAATACCTGCGTACTTTAATGAGACCCAGTCTGAGGCCATAGAGGAAATGATAGGTCATATGCGATTCTTAGGGAAAACCGTTCATAAGGAACAAAAAGCATTGTTCTCTTTCAGATATTAACTAGGACCTCCATTTTTGCATATGTAGACATATTTTGTCAACAAGTAAAATAAACATTTGTTTGATGAAAAGGGAAAGTGAAAATCTGTTTTGAGTATTGCTGAACAAAAATAAGAGAGTCGCTGGCATGGAGCAGAACTGTAATGCTGTATTCATTTTTTCATTCTCTGTATTCATTTATCATAGATGTCAGCCCTGAGAAATTCCCAGGTTTGTCATGCAGGGGAACATTCCCATTACTGGCTCAGCCTGTAGCCATGGCAACCCTAATGCAACTGGTGCAGCCATATAGCTGGTGGTAATTGCTTAAAACCCAGGCATACTTTTACCAAATTAACCTTTATAAAAGCCTTGGTCAATACTACTGTTATTATTGTTGTTTTGCCTCCATAAGTCCAGGCCTGCATTATGATTTATGAGAAATAAAAAGTGGTCTAGACGTTGTTTTGGAGACTGGGTTGAGAACGTGGGCACTCTGAGATGTGACTGAGTCAGCCGCTCAGGGTGAAGACTGCTGGGTACGGAGGTCTGTTGTGACGTGGTTGGTTGAGTTCTTTTGCTCCACTCTGTTCTTGACACATAGCTGTTTCAGTTGAGCTGTGGTTTGGCCTTATTTGCAGTAAAAGATTATGGATGTTTATTTCACTACAAATCACACCAATTTGGTGATTTCATTTACATAAAAATTTTTCTGTCAATAACATTTGCTGACTCATTGGTCTCAGTTTTCCTCACAATCCTTTCCTGAGTCCTTGTTTAGATTTCAGACATATGCATACATTAATGCTCAGCAATGACATCTTCTTTGGTTTCATATGAGTCTACCTGTAGATTGTTTAAATGGGCCAATCATTAGCAAGAATTTTTACTCAGTCATCAGTTACTCTCATTGTCACAATCTTGCAACATCACCTCTTTGATGAGGTTCAGATTAGAACTGTTTTCATCTGAACTGGAGTATGTAAAAAAGGTAATTAAACAATATTCAGTTTCCTGTCATCCATTGTATTGGTGAATTCAATAGCTGAGACCCAATCAAATGCAGAGATCAAGTGTTCTTTAGGGCAAAGGCAATTTAATCACATCACAGGCCTAGCATTGCAGCACAGGTTTCTTTGAACATTTTCTAACGTAGTGGGACAGAAGTAGAGTAGTCATTTGGAATAATCTGCCTACATGTATAATGTATTTTTGGGGGCTTGACCCCCTGCAACTGCATGGAAATGTTAATTGTGGCGTATCATCAAGCACATTAATTGAGTAAAATTGGAGAGAAATGACGAGGTCCTAATCTAATGCCATATGCAGACCTCCTGAAGGCACCCTGTGAAACAAAACATGCATGCCTCCTTAGTGTATTTGTGCTTTTTTAATTGTATTCTCTTTCATCTAAATTTTTCAACATGGAACTTGAAATGCATACTGACATTTTTATATGAATTCCAAATTAGGGAGTGTACTGGAATGACTTTCTACATGCATTATTGTTGCTGCATTTCTGTGTAATTTGTGTTGCATGTGTGAGAAATGTAATGCTCTTCTTCATTAGCTAGGCAAGTCTTGTTTATCTCCACCTGGTCTGAAAGCATGGGCAACAAGTCTCTTCTTTAATAGTGAAATGAGATCATTAAAATTAGTCAAAATCTTAGTTGTATGACACTCACCAAAGTACATAATGTCCCCTTCTGTTTGTTATCCATTTTTATTGTTCCCAGATGTAAGAGGAGCTGCTGGCTCATGAGGCCCTTGTTTTGTGCCCATTATTTGATCAGGCCATGCTCAGCTTCTCCGCTGTCTAGAAGAGGGTGAAATAATGCAGTAATGCAGTAATTCGTTTTTTTCTTTACAAAAATGACTACCATATTTGTTTCATACTTCAAGAGAAATTCTCAGATCAACCAATAAAAGGGGAAAACAAAGTCATAATGTAAACAGAGGAGGCATTTCATGGAGCGCTGTAAACAAATAATTCAGTCACACATACCCTTTATTGCTTGTTTGCATCTTACTGGATCCAGATCTTAGTCTCTGATCATTAACAAAAACAGTGCTTTATTTCTGTTTCTCTCCATTTAGACGGGGGCATTAGCTCCATTTGCCACACTTTTCTTTATCCTCGGCTGTGACCCCTAAAGCTGTTTGCAAAACAGTGGAGATCAGAGGGGATTCAATTTGCACAAATAATTCACTAATAGCATTTAATGAGCTGTGTTCTGCCATGATGAGGTCTTCCTATGCTTGTTTGTGGAGTGCAGCGACAGGATACGGGTTGGGGGCTGGGTTCCTATCCGTGAGTGAGTGTGTGCTGGGTTAATGTAGTCAGATAAAGCATGCCTCTCTAGGGGCTGTGGAGGGCATTCAATCTAAAAGCTGCTGAACTTTGTACAAAACTTTCTCATTTGAGTGTGTGTACTTTTATGCATGTGGAGATTGGGGTAGCTGTACATGCAGGCACACACACATACACAGGCACAGGTATATGTGGGGAGAACTTGAATCAATGTACCTTTCAACATTCTGAACTAAATAGCCAAGGTGTCATCATGTGTTTTTGAGTGCTCCAGAGTTTAACCTGCCATGGCCCACAAACTAAGGATGAGGCCTGATGGCACAGCGGAAAACTAATTATTTTGTCTCGCTGAAGTCAATTTTTGTTTGAAACAACTGACTATGTGCTCAGTCAGGAGCAGAGCTAGAATTCTGCTCCCTGAAAACATTTCCTGACTGAGACTAGATGCTAGTCCTCAAAGAGATAATGCATATGAAGGCACTTTGAGCCCCAAAAGGCTTAAAACATGTCTGGATTTCATCATCCCGCATGTCTTTTCTTCTGTGCTGTATATGCTATGTTTGGATATGCTCTGCCGCCCTTATTGGAGAGCTTTACCAGTTCTCTGTAAGACCTGAGAATACTAAAGTCATCAGTTGCCCAGGCATGAAATAAAAGTGAACCTTTAAATAAAAAAAGACATTACTAGGATTAAAGTAGAAAGTTAATTGAATCTCAGCTTGATGTTTGACTGTTTACTACAGGATTATTTTGGGGTGGGTGTCTGAGCAATACCTTTTATTAACAACAAAATGCAACACATAATTTTTTTTATAAGTATGAGTTTTTACAATGACATATTTCAGGATTCAGCTGGCGCTCTTATCCAGAGTGACTTGCAAAGCTCACTTTTTCACAGGCCATTTATATAGCTGGATATTTACTGAGGCCATGCAGGTGAAGTACCTCGCTCAAGGGTACAACAACAGTGGCCTACCTGGGAACTGGACCTGAGGATTTGAAAGACTGGCCTGCTACCTGCTTCTCTACAGATCCACCATACAGCATGTATGTGGTGGACAGGCAAAGGGGGCTTGCTATCAGCTGAAAACTGCAGGAGTTTGGAGGTGGGTAACATAGCTAGGTGCTAATTTCAGATGACACACACCTACTTAAATTTAAGATATAGTATTATCTAAGCATATAGACAAACTAAGGGCATGACAAAAGAGAAAAAATCAAGCTTTGGCCATTCAAATTAATTCATAATGGCTTACTTTGAAGAACACAGATAAGTTTAACTGGTCTGATTCAGTGAGAAATATGTCCAGTAATATTTCTGTTGTTTTTGGATGAAAGCATGCAACAGTGGCACACCAGTCAATGTAAATTATTAGCAGCACTTAGAGAGCAGTGAGAGGCATCAGTGTCTGTGATTAGCTTCATGCAGGTAATCTCGCCCTTGTTTTGGCAGAAACAGTTGTTCGGCCTGGTGCAGATAATGACAGATTCTGCCCCGTAATTCCATCTGATGGACGCTAATTATGTGGAGAGGTTCCGTCAGTGACATCTCACTTTTTATCTTCTGGGGATCCTCTAGCAATCACTCCGCATCAGTTCCGCGCCATCGCCCCGTTGTCATCGTTAACATCGCCATGGCGACGGACAGAGGACTGGACCGTACCAATCCCCCGCCCATTCTCAGCCATCAATCACTTAGCTCTGGTCTTTCCAGGACATGTGTAAAAATGTGAAGGCTGAGTTCATGTCAGGAGATGGGTATTGGAGGGGGAGAATGAGTCTTTTTGCATGAGAGATTGTTTATAAAAATCAATGCTGTTAATGGGCCATTTCTTGCCACTGGATGCATTGTGAACCGCCAGGCAATTCAGCTGGGCTCCTCGAGGGCCGCGGCCCAAATTGCTTTCTCCACCCGCTCTCTTTTAAAGAAGGAACTCAGTCAGAGATACTGCTGGGGCGGACACTTAATTGGTTCAGTTAAGACTGTGATTAACGGAATCAAGTGGACTTACTGGAATAAAGCCCGCAGACACTCAGGCTGAGTAACTCTGGTGTTTAGGGAAGGGCTGACGCAGGGGGTGACGCGGCCTACGTGCAGTCACACAGACAGCGATGAGGAGTTAAACCTCCACAGGCAGCTCTGCTTTAATCTGGCAGCCCAGGCCGGTTCACATGAGACACTGAAATGACTGAAATGCACCTGGACATGAAGATTGCCTTAAGAAGGACAAGCATAACTCCTGACACATTTGTTGCAGGGATTAAGCATTAGACTGCAGATCATCACATCATACATGGTATGTGTCAGTGCAGTGACTCACCCCTACTTTGTAAAAGTCCTTGAAAATTATTAATGAATGAGTTAAAACGTACATTTTAATCTTGGAGAAACTATACCTCCATTCACGTGTCATACATTCCGAGTAGTTCATTTAAATTGATTACTTGTTCCCTGTAAAGATGTCAGTTTTTGATGCTGTTTTTTTTCCTTCAGTGCAAACATTGTGTTCAATCAAGAGAGGAGAAAAATATACGCTTTAGAAGAAAGCTCACATTTCCTCTAGTACTGCCATGGAACATCAAACAAAGCTGAAGATGAAAAACACAGCACTCACTTGCAGGCCACAGCACTGCATGCATGCCTTTCATACAGAAACAACTAAACATCTGGCATCTTGCAGAGCAAACTGGCGGTGGTAATAAAAGATGCTAAGAGTACGCACTGAATTTTTGGATGCCATTTAATGTATCAACGGATGACTGACTTTTTAGCATACCGTGCAGCATCTCTTCCTTCATTCATGCTACTACAAATTACTTTGAGTGTTTGTTGTGTTTTGAAAGTTTGGTTCTTTTGAAATAACGAGGCATCAGATATTCACTGAATTCAACCGAGTTTTGTTCACTTAACTCACTGTGTACCGAAATTCATCTTTGTTTTGATGTGAAACTTGAATGCCTCTGTATGCTTGGGTGATATGGAAAGGTAGCTGCATACGCTGCTGTTGTAAAAAAAAAAACACACTGAAGTCTCTCCATCACTTCTCCTTTCATTAGGAGTTTTCTGTGACACTGTGACATCCTTCATCTCCACTGTAGAGATCTAAACTCTCTTTCTCTTGTTTTACTCCTGGGTATTCTAAGGTGAAGACAGGAGCTATGATCTTTACAGTCGAGGTGGCAAACAGGATGGAAATTGGTCTCTCGGGGATAGATGTATCTGGTCTGCTATGATCTCCCACATTCACTTTAAAAAGAGTGCTGTATATTATGCAGTAAATTGACATCTGAAAACGTCAAGCTCAATCAAACTCCTACTGAATCTCCAGTAGGCTCAGGAGGCCCGGAGTAATCGCGGTCTGACAGATGGATGGGTGGGATTTCTGGCCTGATCCTCACTCACTTGAGATATTTATTATCTCGCTTGCATTCTGTCTTATTGTAATGTTGTGATTGTATTGTGAAATGCACTGTCTCAAGCACAGATGCGCGTTCTTTGGATTGTTTTTATTACAGTAAATTTTTAATATCCACTGATTAAATTGTGGGATTAACATAGTATTGCTTGAATTCATACATTTTGTTGCCGTTTGAACAGTAATTCAAGCACATCTGAATTAATGGTGAGGGATTTTTCCCCCTTCATTTTTATTTAAGTGAGTCAGAGTAGAAAAGGAAGGAGTCATGCTGTGTTATGTGTTCATCTCTTATTATGCAGCTGCAGAATTGTATGCACATTTATCCCAGTATATGTGTGATTAAAGATCCCTAAACAAATACCAGTAATAATAATAAAAACCTTAAATATCATAACCCTTATGCTAAAGAGACTTAGTTTCTCCAGTGCTTCTAGCTGAGCAGTTTGCCCAGAGGAAATTTACTGCACATTAGACTTTTGCATAAACAATATTATATTGTTCTACTCCACTACTTCCATTACTACTCCCAGATATTCCATTAGATTTTATCCCCCCAATCCCCATTTTTCAGTAATGGTTAGGAAAGGTTGGCAGTTTAATGATTGCTGTCGTGGATGGGGGAGCGGGGTGGAGTTGAAGCCAACTCTACACCTTATCTTAAATATACTTAAGTACACAATTATAATGGAATTATTTTGCAATTATCCTAATGCATAAAATAAAAGAAGTAATTTTGTGACTAATTTGCATTAGAGATGGACTGCCATTTCTTCACTTGTGAATTTCAGGCACGCCTGCCTCCGTGGCCTCAGGGGGCCTGTGAACCTTTTTATTCAAAGACGAGAGAGCACCAGCACAGTCTGAGATCAGCACTGTGCAGGTGACTACAGCCAGAGCAACACCTGCACCAGAGAAGTGAACATTCACATGAATAATTCAACTTTAAACTTTTGGTTCGGTTTGTTGTTTTGTGCCCAAACAAACTATGGGTTGTGTAGAAATGGTTAAGTATTGCACTAGCTTTTTGCAATACAGCATGCATGACTTGAATGAGCCATTTGTGACCCAGTGTTTACATTTACTTCATAATGATTCATCACCTTGGCAGATGTCACCATATATGTATTATATCTTGCTTCTGGTTAAAATAGTATCACAGTAACTTGTTCCTGAGGAAGATGAAAATGTGAAGTCAGAATCTGTTGCTGCTTTCTGTAGGCTGTGCAGGATCAGATTTTTTTTTTTTTTTGGCCAAAAAGTTGATCCTGTAGTAAAAAACCTTAAACCAGTTTATGTAGATTAATAAAATGTAACCTAATCTATAGCAGTTAATGCATTAAGAAAAATATGTTTAAGAAAAACAACATATGGCAGACTATGTATGTTACTGGCCAGTGAAATACACAAATGCAATTGGTATATTGATAAGATGACTGAGCAGACTTTCAGTATTTTTTTGTTGCCTTTCACAGAATAAAGCCTCTAACTGAACCTCACTCTTTGCTGGTTCTCTTTGTGTGTCAGAAAGGGAGTGGCACAGATGGCTGAACAGGTTCTGTAGGGACCGGCCTGGTGGAGTCACTGTGCCCTCGCTCACAGTAAGAGGAGAAAAGTTATGGAGATATGTGCTTTTTGTGATCAATTATTTATTGATTCTAACACAGAACTAAATATATACAAAAGAAAAACAAAGAAGGGTTAACCTTATAATGGAAACTAAGGAGAGACAAACAGAAATACTGGAGTCGATTCAAAATTGCTATGTGACATACAATTTGAGTTGAAATACTTGAATGAGTTTGCAAGGTTTGTATTATTGTTTCTACTTACAAACAAGACATGTTCATGATTGATTCACCAGGGATCTCGTCTAGTTCTCTGGCTGAGCAGCACTTTAAGTCAATTAGCACCCGGTCCGTAAAGACAATCAACATGTATTCAAAATTTGGGCTAATTTTGCAATGTGGCAACACTATAACATGATATGGGCCACAAAATTTGTCAAAGCTGAATAAAAATGAATGGTTTGAAGGGAAATGCACATATTTTTTTCCCTTCCAATTGCATCATGTCCTTTGACCTTGAAGTTGATCCAGTAAAAAGTTTGGAATTTATGAAACACCTCAGAATTTATTGGAATGAACACATTTACTGTTTCCTTCGGCCAATGATAAGCATTTAACTCTTGAAGAAGAGGCCAGATTTCAAATGCCCATTTCCCTCACTCAGTGAGATCTAATCTTTACCTTAAATCTCGCAAAATTCCTAATGTAGGGTTACAAAATGTGTTATAACTGTTATAGAGTCCACCATGTTATGCCAACTGTCAGGGACCCACCACCCCCCATTGATACAGACAGTTACAAGGCTGTCTGTATCAGTGAAAGACACTTTAAGATACAGGCCCATTTCCTGGCCCCTGTACCACAGAGCACAGCCTGTCTGTACTGTTTTCAATCCATCAGCTGCACACCCAGAGCTTTGACAGAGAGGACCATGGCACCTGCTTCAAAAGGTGCCTAGGCCCCCTGTCACCGTGACGCTTGTTTGCACAGCGTGAGTGAGGGGGCGCGAGGTCAAAGCCACCTCCTGTCATTGTCCCCCCCCCCCCTCCCACCCCCCGGGCTCTCCCCCTCTAATCACATCCTTATTTACAGTCCTCTCCCAGGCCTGGTCTGATGGCTGACTGCTCATTAAAAGGCAGGACAGCTTGATGTTTCTGGGCTTTTTGAACCCACTTATGACCCCCCAGGCCAGACTATGCTCCTCAGTGAGAGCCCCAAACACACTGAACCTGATAGATGATCCAATACCAGTCAAGCCATTTGCCTTTTAAAAAAAATATTTATGTATTTTTTTACTGTGTAAAGAGACTGAGACAACTCTATGATTTATTGGAGTAGCTAGCTACCTAATTATAATTCCCCCCATCACACAAACACACACACACACACACACACAGATCAACTTCATGGTGTTTCTGTCAAGCTTAATTAAATAATGCACACATGCTCTTTCTCACTCTCTTTCACACACATACACACACTCACGTACATGCTCACATAAATCAGCTTCACAGTATTTCTGTCAAATTTAATTACATAATGCACACACACACACACATACACACAATCATACATAAAGCTCACACACACACACACACACACACACACACATACACACAATCATACATAATGCTCACACACACACATACACACAATCATACATAAAGCTCACACACACACACACACACACACACACACACACACATACACACAATCATACATAATGCTCACACACACACAAATACACACAATCATACATTAAGATCACACACAGACACACATACACACAATCATACATAAAGCTCACACACACACACACACATACACACAATCATACATAAAGCTCACACACACACACACACACACACATACATAGATCAATTGTACTGTATTTCTTTCAGGAAGAGGGAAGGGCAGGGAAATGATGCGTGATTGATTGCAGGAAGTCACGGTGCAGCCAAGGGGTGAGGCAGTGCAAGGTCTTACTTATAAAAACATCAATCAGAGACCTTGCCCCACACCCCCTGAATGAAGAATCCGGAGATGTGCGATGTCGGCCTTCCCTCCCTGCTGCACAGGAGATATGATCCTCCATAAGATCACCCGCCCAAGAACAGCATGTCCCCCTGGTTCACAAGCATAGGCTGGTTAACAGCCTGATTCATTTGCATGCATCTGAAAAGCATGGGGTTCAAATGCCAGACTGTTGATTCTGTGCCCCTTTCATTTTTCATGCTCTCATCTTTAATGCGAGAGGCTAAATGGAGATCCTGACTCTCCCTGGTCATTAAAGTTCCCACGGTGCTCATTTGAAGTCTAGGGGTGTTTCCTGGTGGCACCAAAAACAAAATGCCCTGTCCCAATTAGCTGCCTTGAACTAGCTATTAATTCTTCCCCAGTTAACATCCTGAATAAATCCTGGCCTCCTCTCCCCAAGTGGATTCTGGTTTAATATAACAGCATTTCTCTGACCCAAGTGATTGTGGGATGTTGGTAGTGTTTGAGATAATTTACTTCACTTCTCTGTTTAGTGCTTTCAAATCTGACAGACAGGATACAAGTTGTCAGCTCTATGGATTTTGGAAGTCTCCTAAATCTTACTGAAATGTTATTCCTAGTTTTAATAACATATATTTAGCACTGTGGCTGTACTGGAACATTTGTGCAAAAATGGGTAAGGCAAATTGAGGGTTTACATAGTTGGTAAGGATGAAATTTTGTATGATCATCTATCATTTTGACTCTTGTGAAGGCATTTTAGAAGAACAGCTCAACACTTCACTTTAATTATGCCTGACAAAGGTAAGCTCACTCAGATAGTGAAGCTGTATCAAAGTCACACAAGTGCATGAGCGGAAGCAGCTCCCAGCATGACTTTAGAAGAGAGTTCTGGCTGAAGATGTGGGACTCCTGGCTTAATTGCACCAGATGAGTCTTTAGTGGTTTTCTATTTGTCACATTTTAGTTACTCAACCCTGAGTTACTTGACAAAGGATTCAAATGTTCTCTTTCAGTCAGTACAGTGATGCAAGATTAGTATGGGAATAACCATGTTAATCTGTGACTGGTTGAAGGCTTTAATATAATCCCACTGTAATATTACATGCTGATATAACCATGTTGATGGAGGTTGTTACCCCTCCTTGGTGCTCCAATGCACCATTTCACATCTTCCACCCCACCCTCATTGTGAATGAGTCTGTAATGGCAAACGGTAGGTGTAAGGTTGGTCCTTCCCTGTTCCTCCTTCAGAGAGAAAGGGTAGCATGGGAGTAGTATGGGAAGCCCAATAGAATCAACACAGTACAATCTGACAACACTGAATCTATACAATACAACCCATGTCAGCACAACACTGCATGCGCCAGAACATAAGTGGCCAAATTCAGAATGCACCACAGCTCCACTGAACAGCAGAGGATCAAGAAGTGACAAGCCACTACACACACAATGGAGGGCAGCCAGAGCTTACAAACATATGTGATACAGCCTCCACAGGCTAATGTGACAGCCTCTGGTTGGACAGAGGAAGATTATACACACTGCCCGGAACACAAACAGCTGGTTGGCGTGACATACCCTGTGTGGCCTAGAGGTGCATTCCTATAGACAAGAACTGTTTTAAAAAGGCCTTTTTTCCAAATGTTTGCAAATGACTAAAAATGTTTTTACTTTCGTTGAGTTAAATTTGCGTACATGGGTGTGGAAATATGCCAAAGTCAAAGGATTGAGGATTTAATCCTGTAAATCTTGGATTTAAATCTCACATATTTTTACTGTGTAAAATTGCTCATTTGTATTTAATTTGAATGTGTAAGTGGTATTCAATGATGAGCACCAAGGGCGCATGCCACACAGAAAGTGTAAGCGTAGTATTAATTTTCAGTGTTTGTTCTTGTATTATCATGGTTCATTAGCTGAGAGAATGCACACGCTATGAAGGAGTGCATCAGAGAAACTTCCAGCCATTTAATTTAAAACATGAATGCATCCCATTAGCCAAATTAATTATCCTACTTTCAGACAGCGCTTTTTCAAGTATTCTGTCTTCATGAACATTTTGAATATTCCACTACTCACAATGAGGTATGTGTGTGTGTGTGTGTGTGTGTGTGTGTGTGTGTGTGTGTGTGTGTGTGTGTGTGTGTGTGTGTGTGTGTGTGTGCGCGTGCATGCGTGTGTTTGTTTGGGTGTGTGAGAAACTAGAATGTGACAGCAGCTTTTTATCTAATATTTTTCTTAAACAATGGAGAAAAGAATGGCAAGATACACAATAATTTAATATTTTTTGAACATCATTCATATTGTGTAAGAGTCCAGATTTGAAAAAAACAGGATGGAACACAATCAAAGACTTTGAATAATTTCTAGAAGAAAATGGCATGAAATTAAATATCCCATCCTGTGCAATCTACACCTCATTATTTCAGTCTTGTACTTTTGTGATGGACACAGTGGATGTAGCTATGGACACACATGTTGCCATAAGAGCCGTTCATAGTGCTTATCAGATGCAGCACATGCAAGTAATACATCTGAATGGCCTACACTTGACAGATGAGGTTATATTAGGATTATGCATACAGTTTAGTGGTACTGTTTCACTTCAAAATGTTTTCAAAACTTTGTGTTGAATAGTTGGTGTTGGATGTGAAAGCCTGTAAATGACCTCAGCAGCTCATGCTAGTCTTTTATTTGTGAATATACTGAATGTATTACATTTTAAACTTGAAGGCTGGATTGTTGGATTGAAATGATTGTGTATCTGGATAAATTGATAGTTCATTGTCAGTCTTCTTTCAGCATCAGTCTTCTGAAAATCCATGACAACTGGACTGAAATTAATAAAGCAATTAAAAACAACTTCTTAGTTGTGTGCTGCATATATGGCAACTTACAGACACAACCAAGCACTTCATGAAAATGCATTTCAGTCTCTGAATAACAGTTGGTCTTAGGAAAACAGTGCAATCTGCGATTATTTCCATAGCAACTAAATATCAAATAAAGATGAAGTTGAGAACAGCATAAACAGAAATTCATTAACTTTATAAGGCAGTATTGAGTGTAAACTAGTTCAGTGATAGTTCTTTAATGTTATGGTTGAATGACTCAACACTCTCACCTATTTAAAGCTTTCATTGTCTTTTCCAAATTAAAACAATAAAGCTCTCAATACCCAAGAAATCTGGTGCAAAACTTCTATTATCAGTTTTCCACCAAATAACAAAAATAATACATTTGACTGCAGTTGTTACTGACAAATACCCAAAGTCTGTTTGTGTGTGAGGAACTATACCTGTTAGGACATAAGCCAGTAAAACCTTATACAGTTGCTGATCTTATACATTTCTTATTCTTATTTCTTTAAAATCTTATACATTTCTTAGAGAATTCACCAAACACAGAAAACCATCTCCAGAAAAACCACTCATGCTTCTTACTCAAATTCCTCAATCATGATTATACTATGATATCTATGGTTCACGCACGTCCATTAATGAGGAGTCCAAAGGGCTGTGAGAGTAGCCATTAAGGAATACTCTGTTTTTATTGGGGGCTAAAAGACAAATATTTCCCTGTGTGGCAAAGCATACTCAAAATATATATTTCAATAGAATTATGTGGCATATTGCAGAGACAACTGTGAGAAGGTTCAGCCTTGGACCCCTGTGGCTCAAGCCCCAGTCTAGCCACAGCAGGACACCATGGGGTGTTGGCCCATCAACTGTTATCAACTGTAAGTTGCTTTGGATAAAAAGTGTGAGTTAAATGACTGTAATGTAAAGAATTACTCTGGCTTAAATTGAAAAATTCACACAGCCTTCCCAGTGGGCAACCAATCCCATTTGGTAGTCATGTTTCATCTACTGAACTAACTAGCAATCTTCATCCCTACATTCTTATACAGCCAGGAATATGAATTTTTCAATACCTCTTTTTGCTTTTTGCCTCTTATGCTGTAATACAGGATCTTCTCATGACTGCAGTCTGTTTCCTGGCATGCAGGAGAATGAGCAGTTCCTCCACTCCTGTAGACTCTCCCTGCTTCAGTTTTCCTCTTTGCCTACCTGTATGTCCCCGTCATAATCCTGCTTTTAAGGTACCTTGTGCCTGTAGAGGAGTTTGATTTACTAAATTCTTTGGGATTTACAGAAGTCACAATATGTTGCAGTTAACAAGCACACCCCATGTTCACACTGGCGCAGTGGAGTTCACTTGGATTTCTTCTGAAAAGGGGAAGGGAATTATGAGATGAGGATCAATATTCTCGCTAATTCATAGCAGTATAAGCTTAAAAAACACTAGACATATGTAATTTAGTGACTGCTTTCAGTTTATATAAATAATTACCTTCAGCAGCCAACTGTGGTCTCTTCTCATGATTTGTCACCTGTTCATGGTGTTTAAACAGGATATTGGCACAGATTTTTTTTTTTTTGGAATATCGACACTTTTTCTTTGTGCCCTCTGTTGATCACTCAAAGTCTTAATTTTTTGTACAATTGAAATCTGTACTGAATTCATTTTCCAACAAGTAACACATCCATTTAATATTGATTCAAATGTTAAAATCTACTGTACCATCACAAAAATTATTTCTCTGAATTTCAAGTGTTCATGCATTGTCTGTTAATTCAGTTCAGTGCCTTGGTTTTTCTTTGTTTTGGTTATCTAAACTGTTGAATACATTACAATTATTTCTTTAAAAACCAGACAACTGTAAAATGTACTAATTTCAAAACATTTGAAGGATGCAACTTGATTTGATCTGTGAGTTTTGAATGTTATGAATGTGTTTTGTCTGATAATGTTTAAATATAGCTTATTGCTATTATTAATGCTGCTGTCTTGGTCAGCATTAATACTGGTGACTGGGACCTCCTGGTTACATAAAAAGGGTTTTTAAATGTGACTAAATTATCAGTTTGCTGAATCCCTTCATCCAAAGTTACAATGCCCAATTACCAGAGATGCTCAAATTCCTTTTTGTATGTTTCCAATTATTTCATGTCAGGTCAGCAGCCATTCTTGGAACTCAGTTGTGCAGATGTATACTATTAATTATTCCAAACTGGATGTGATTTCTAAGTAAGGTCACACTGTGATTCAATTTTAACAACCCGATCTATAAGTAAGGTTATATTGTGAGTC
Source organism: Albula goreensis (assembly GCA_022829145.1). Classification (NCBI taxonomy): domain Eukaryota; kingdom Metazoa; phylum Chordata; class Actinopteri; order Albuliformes; family Albulidae; genus Albula; species Albula goreensis. Next base: position 10,423,064 of record CM040745.1, on the reverse strand, counting down.
AGTGTGAATAAATTGGATATCTAAGTAAGGTTACATTGTAAGTCAGTATTTATTGTGAATAAACCAGCATATTAATGTAATATTCTATGTTTTTATTTTTGGGCAGCTTAAATTAACTTCTTTGGAACAAAGTATTCTGAGTAACATTTTTACAAGGCAGAGTCTTATGAAACTGGATTTTATTTAGTGTTTCCATTGGTTATGGAATATCAGACTGCATGTAATTGGTAAAAGTATTGACTGCACATCCACTGAAAAATAGAGCGCGTCTGAACTATGTATTGATGTATTGTGTGTCCTCAAAAGTGAATTTTTTTCTTGCCGACTTTTGAAATAAGCTTCTGATATCAAACATTACCCTTAACTTTAAAGCTGCAACTGTCAAGTTTATAAATCCCTGGGTTTTTTTTTCTTTTTTTCTTTATTTACTTTTGCAGACCTGAATGTTTAATATGCAGCAAGCATAGTTGTGCTCTCCTCATACATGCATGCCTGTCAGGATAGCAAGCTTCCTGCCTGCTCAACACACTCAAACACTCAAACGCTCCAGTCGCTGCACAGGGCAGCGAGCATGGCTGGCGCAAGCGTGCTTTGCTCACCTGAAGCTACATGTACCGTCATATGAAAATGATATTACGCTCCATGCATTCTGGTGAGCCTCTCGCACTGAATGCTCAGCTACTTAATTCACACAAGCCACTGCTTTTGGCTGCCCTGTCTCCTCTGGGTGGTCCAGACACTTGTAGTGTGAGATGGCAGAATGTATCCTATTAGCCTGAGAAGCACAGTGCTCACATCACAATTGTTAGAGCATTTACAACAACACTACTGTGGTGCCGTGATGGGGCTCAGGGTCTATTGGTATATGGTTTTCATTTGGTGCTTTAACTGCCTTGAATTTCCCCTCTCCTGTTTCCTCCCCTTATCTACCTAGAGTGAAGATAGTTTTGCATTACCTGCCTGCTGCTTTAAGCATCAAATAAATATGCCATAGACATGCCAAGTATAACCACCATATTCAACTGTAATAATCATCAAGTCATCTCACATTTAACAACCAGTCAATTATCAATCAACCTCTTGAGTCAATTAATTTGCTGGTTTGAAAACACATAGAATTGATCAACAGTTCCTTAAATGCATCTTGGACACTTTCCTCATGAAGCACATAACTCTCTCTGAATTAATACAGGCCTCCAGAGAAAAACATCGTAATGGGTGATGAATCAGATAGGATTTCAACAGCTCATTTGTCCTACCTTAGCTGAATAACTAAATGGTCTGTGTGTGATATATATATATATTTATATTTTTAATTTCAGCTTTTCATTCCTTCAGTTTAATTGTTAGTGAATTTCAAAACATAACATGGATCTGAACTGAAATAAGGTTGAACATAGCTGAATGATGATCTTGTTGTGATATATCTTTCCGAAGGCTAACATTTTTTTCATTTTTTAACTTAGATGACTCACATGTTCTTTCCAGAATATACATATTTAATACAAAGAAACTCTTTCTGACAAGTTGTTAGTGATCTCAAAACACCCTGTGCACGTTACTGGAACAGAACATGTATTGTACTCATGATGCTCAGAAGGTTCAAGGGTATAAAGAGCACACAAGACTAAAAGTCAATCAAATATTTCTCCTGATGGCCTCAATATTTTATGAATAAAATCTGACCATTCTCCTGGCCCCTTTCCATTTAGACTTCAGTCACATGTCATAGATTGCTTTCCATTGTCTCCAGCTCAATCCATGAGACAATGTAAGAGCATGTCCTGATGTCTTCGAGCCAGCAGACTGCATCATCTGATGGCTAAATCATTCTCCATTTTTGCGACCTTTCACAGAGTGGTCATTTTCTCTAACCATTCATCTCTTGAAGATTCTTAAGAGGCGTGATTCGAGGGGGAATGAGCCAGTCAGACTTCAATCCTCAGATGCAATCCATGAGAAACTCTGAGATTTACTTACCCAATAGTGGTCAGAGCCAGGGATGGTGCTTGTGTCCGTAGCAAGTGGCTGTTAGAGCACTTTTCTGTGTTCACGAGGGTGGGCAGGATGCTGCCATCCTTCTAAAGACCTTCATCAGGAAGAGAGAGGTGGTCCAGATCAATGTGAGCACATAATGTCTGCCCAGCACACTTTGTGTGTGAGAAATGCGCAGAGTCTGTTCCCATTAACTCATTATTGTGCTCTTTGGTACTGTCAGACAAAAAAAAAAAACTCAAAAAATCATACCTGCTAAAAACTTCAAAAAACAGTTAAAATGGACTCTCAATTGAAGAAAAGCAAATTATAACTGGCGTCATTTCCAATCCCCCCTCAGAACGACTTGGGTATTTTATGGCATAAAAATCAAATCAATTCCACATTTGCTTCTCTGCTGTGCACTTTCACTGTCTGATAAATTTACACTGTGCCATCTATTATGAATGTAGCTTTACAACAGCCAATTGTAAAGATGGCTATACTTTTATTGTTGATATGCTTCAATTAGCATAATATTTTGCTACCTTGTTTTTAAGTATTTGTGGTTGATCCCTTTGTTGCCTATACTGCATGAACTGCACTGCCTGCAGTGTGAGAAATGGCCCCACTCTGTGGGCTGAGATGTAATCTTACCTTACGTGGACAGTGAAAAGTGACCGGGTTGCCAGCTGCTCCTGGAGGCCTCTGCTGATTTCCATGGAGGTTTTAAAGTTGCAGAATAGACATGTGTCATGGTAAATGAAATATAGCTTCATTACAGTCATATTTGATTAGTGAAGCCCACGGCACTCAGGTCTGTTTATAATGGCCAATCTAAATTGACAAGAATATGATTAAAGTCATTATAGCAGTTTAGGAATATTGCCTTGGACACACTGTCCTCCTTAAGAGCCATGCCAGAAGATTTTCTCTCTTTTTTCCCGTGTGCCAATGTTTTAAGTGGTGTGTTTGTTCAGCCAAAAAAGACTACTTGAGAGGAATTTAAATCTAACTAGCTGATTATGTATATCCAGCTGAAGTAGGCCTGAATAGAGGTTGAGATGATAGACTGTTGTATCACTGGGAAATGAAAAATTCTTTTGGCATGAAAGCACCACAAAGGTGCCTTGTTACATCTTCTCTAAATCTAGTCTGCATATTCTTCACCAGTGCTTATGAATAAGTATGTCTGCTGTTCTTCAGGGCTCATAAAGAATGTGAATGTACTTGCACATGGACTACAGAGAGTGCTGTATGTGGCATTATAAAAGATTCTTGAAATGGGGAGAGCTGTGGGGCTGGGTTGGAAAAGCAACTTTCTTCCTGTTAAATGTTGATTTGTGAAACACAGCATGTCCAGAAGTGCATCGATAAGTCATTCCCTGTTTAAATTACACTACCTCAGAGTAAGCTCTATATGATCTGTCTGGGTCAACTGTCTAGATACCTAATGTATCTATCACCATTCTTCACAGCGTTCACTAGGGCTGCTTCAACCATTAGCAACACCTGATTCACATAGCAACCCCATGCTTTCCCTGACAACCAGACAAATTCACCAGGAAGCCATTCTCTGTTAAAACTACCAAGCCTCTATCTCACAAAGAGAGATGAACAAATAAATACAGAATACTGTGCTTGGTTTGACCTTGTACTGTACCCAGCTCAAGTGTGCTGAAATGTAGCAAGAATATATAATTGATTCGTGAAAATCATCAATGACGGACTACAATCCTACAATCTGCCTCAAATGTTCTATGGTTGTTGTTATCTATTCTGGCTGTTTTGTCTGAGAAAGTGAGAATATGATGTACATCATCCCCACCACCAGTAATGAAATATTATTTATGAAATGGAGCAGCCTATAGTCAAGTGGTACATGGCTGGGACCCCTGAGGTTGGCAGCTCAAGCCCCAGTCCAGCCACAGCACGAACACCATTGCTGTTGGGCCGCTGAGCAAGGCCCTTCACCCCACATTGCTCCCAGGGGGGATTGGCCCTTGGTTAGCCCAATCAACTGTAAGTCACTTTGGATAAAAGCATCAGCAAAAAAAATGACTGACTGACTGACTGACTGACTGAGTCATTTCTGGAGGAATCTACCTTAATATTAAACTAAGAGAATTTACAACCAATGGAAAAAAACACAGACTCCCTGGGGGTGGAGGAATGTTTTTAATATAAGTTAAACTCAAGGCTGTTGTCTTCAACACAGACTGCAAGTCTGTAAAATTGTTAGACACTCGGACTAATAAAAGACTCCACAATTATAAAGCCATATTAAATGTACAGTCCACATGTCTCTGTAGCCTGCAGGATCAAGTAGACAAAAATTAGGTATATTTATTCCTGTAATTCCACTGAAGAACAGGCCTTTCTTTGCGCTGTAAGATTCAGTGTTCTTATTGTAAGCGCCATTAGCTTGAAGTTTATCTGAAACACACAAACACACCAAACAACGGTCTTGGTTTAATCGTTTGAATGATTGGGGATTCTTATTTGATTACCAAGAATTCTTCTTTTTATGTTATAATGCTAACCCTGTTGCAGGTCAATTCCTTCATCATTGCTTTTCCTGTTCCCCTAACCAAAAGTAGACACGTGTTTCTTTGCTGGATGATGGTGGACCTGAGGTCACGCAGAGGTCTCCTTTAGAATCACCAATGCGGATGAGCATTACAGCTACAGAAGGGCTTCAGAGTAATTCAGACAAATCACATGCATTTCCGAAATTACACACCTTCAGCCTCTGCTGCCATCTCTTCTGCAAAACGCTTTAAAAATAGGTCCTTATGATGAAAGAGCAATTTTTCCCTCCCTGTTTTTACAACCATAATAACATTTTGACGAACTGTCCCAAAACTGATTAGTGGCTTCACAGCGGCTCTGGTGTTAAATCAATGCTCGCAAACGCATTGCGAGGATAGAAATCAATCGTTGTTTAAATACTTGCTGGCTCTGGTATCAAGGGATCGATACGGGAGATGTTCCACATTACAGACAATTTACTACTACGAGGCGTTCATAGGTTTAAGGGGGACAAAGAGGAAATTGCTGGAAGAAGCTACAGAACACAAGCGTACACACATGACCTGTGCCTGGTGGCCATGGTGATAATGAGGTGAGGTGGCCGGTCTGAGTATAACATGCACACATTATCTGAGCTCATTTCTGCTTCCGCTGCTACGCCATGACTGTGTAAGGCCCTTACTAATTATCAAGGTCAGCCGCTAAACTGTAGCACACACGACAGCCTCCTCCTGTGAGAGTGATATCAACGGCAGGTTCATAACACACTGAAGCGGAAACCCTGCTAAACACACTGCCCGGAGCTCGCTTAGACAGAGCAGCACTACTGAAAGTTCATTCTCTCAGTGGGCCTTGATAAAGCAATCATTAAGTTAAAAGCAGTAATATAATTGCTGGTATTAATAATATCTTCATGTATATTTTAAAAACGTGTTATCACATTAAGCTTGTTCATTTTTCTTGCCAGACAAGATGGTTAAGAATTATGAATGAAGAAAAGAAAGTACATGATATGTAACAATTTACACATTTTTTGATTAACAAAGACTACTTCATATGAGGGAAATTTGCTGTGTACCCGAGTGTTTGTGGAAGCAGTCACATGCATGTGGATAAAACGGTCACATGCATGTCATGCATGGTCTGCTTATGTGGTCCTGAGCCACAGAGATTTGCAGTCAAAGTGCATGCATATTTTGAATCTTCAAGGTTAAAAGCCCTCTTTTCTGGTGCTTTGGTGTGCTGGAGATAAGCACACAGGGGAAGGGCCATTGGATTGAAAGACATAGGGAACTGATGTAAAGAGTAAGACAGGTCTAAGGACCTTATACAAGCATGGATGAAAGAGCTCTCAGACCAGATATAGCAAAACAATTTTTCAAGTCATAAAAGATGTTTTACATTTGTCCTGTGTGACTCCCCCATTTTTGTAACTACGGACACCAGAAATTGCATACTTTCCTGAAAAAAGAACAGTCATTTGGCTCAACATAAAAACCATTTCATTGTTATTCTACATCAAAATTATTTATCTCTTCAGTTTTTGTGCTCTTACAGAAAGTGAATGCTTGGTGATTTAATGATAAAAGAATGAAATCAGAAGGGAGAAATGCACCTTTGGGTTAAGTGCAACAACTGTGAATTTCATCCATCAATCAAAAACACGTCTGAGAGTGAGGGGCCATTACCGGCGATTTTCTGTTCTGATTATAACGCCTGCTGCGTAATGAAATTCAAAAACAAAATGTCCAGACTTTTCTGAGTATGCCCATTTTTTATCTATTTTTGTGCACATCAGAGCACACAGACGGAAAGAGAAAAATAAAAGTTTGAATTCTGTACTTGTCATGGTGTTATAACTGTGCAGTTTGGTACACTTCAACCAAAACAAAAGGGTTACTCCTGCAAGTGTCATCAGTTGTCTCTTATCAGTTGTCAGTGAAATTGATATGCTCAGTTTAATTGAATAACAATGCCATCATGCAGTACTGAGTAATTTGCTTTTAATGCAGAACACATTTCTTGTCATCAAAATCACATCAGGACTCAGATTGGAGTTTCATTGATAGGAACAATTCTCTGCATGCAAAGTTGCTAGCATGTGAAAAGGATTGGCATGCCTGTTGAACCCACACTCTGTAACGCCATGTGACTGTCGCTCAGTATATAACGGAAGAGCTGATTAGATTTGAAATGCAGAGCACTTAAGGTGTCACAAAGAGGAGGAAGCAGACGGACGTTTTTCCAACATGCATATGTATTTTTAACTTTCCAGCATCAACGGCTAATTAGATTTTCTTTACTGCACATCTGCCAGTGGATTGCAGATCACAGTAGGGGGCAATCCCCTTGCCCCCCCCATCCCTTTTCCCAATCAGGCTACAGCCAGTAAGCTAATTAATTACCTCCTCCAAATTAGCAGAAGCACACAGGGGGTCTGGTCCTTGTGGTGCAAGTATAGACAGAAGGTGGAAGGCAAGCCCCAGTGCTATGATTTCTATGCCATGATAACATTCCAGCTAACAGTTCAGTTTTAAGCTAAAAAGAACAGAACTAGAAACACACACACACACATACACACACACACACACACACACACACACACAAATATAGGGTGAGTGATTATGTATTTAACAGAAACAGCTGATCCCTGACAGTTGGATGTAACCGAAACGGTAGGGGTTAGGGCTGGGGGGGCACAGTTACCATTCTGGCCGCCGGCTGTCTGGTAATGAAGCTGGTGTACTCCAGGAGCGAGGAGGATGAATCTGTAAATCTCAGATAATTGGGAAGACCATAGGAAGATGCGAGGGAACAGACTTGAGGGCAATGACATTCTGATCGACTGCAATGGCCCAGACTCTTTGATAGTGTGTTCAGCCCACATGTCATGCTGTGAATAGCTCTTTACCAGAGTAAAAATGAAGAGGAATGGTTCAGTCCTGCACACACATTTCAGGAGCCAATCCTGCCAGGGTAGCCAAGATTAAAATGTTTGTGTTTATTCATGAACTAGTGTGAGAAAGTCAGAAATACCCAGATCCTCGTGTCGTTTTTAAAATGTGTTTAGCATACCACTATATAAAACTGACTCACCATTGCCCAAGTTTTACATTGATTAGTTGCATCAGTGCTTCAATGATGCTACATATTATATACTAATTGGTCTGCAAATGATGTTAACTAGGTCTGGCACTATTGCTCATAGTAGTCAAAAGAATGCTTTTATGGTCTCCAACTTTGTAAGATGCTCTGCTAAATGACTATAATGTAATTTAATGTACCACAGATCTAGCCATACCACAGTTCTTTGCAGTGAGAGACATTTAATTACCCATCCACAGACATAGGTAAAGTTTTGAATGGCCAACAATGTCTTTTTGATGACAAAAATTGAGGCTCTACATATATATATAGATGTTCCAGTCAGACAGCTGCTCCAGTCAGATCAGATAGATCAAACAGTCAAGACACAATTGTCCCTTTGAAAAGTAAATTCACACTTTGGTTGCTGGGAGAAGGTTGCTGGTGAAAATCTCCTTTTCAATCATACATTCATCATAATTGGTGAAATGGTTTTATTTATCTAGCCTTTTAAACTGCAACAACCTTTAAAACTATGTCAATGTGTTATCCAATGTGAAAAAAATGGTTTGAAAATAAAACAAATATACAGAATGTCAAAGTGTGTGGCTTTGAATTTAATAGGTAGCGGCTCAAATTCACTGCAGTTTCTCATTAAAATGTTTCATGAAGGCAGTAATGGCATTCTAGGAAATGAATCTTTCTCACAAGCTAACAGGTAATGATTGGAGTGCCATCCAGGGCCCTGAAGATCAGCACCCTTTACTTTCCTGCCCACATCCTCACTGTTTAGTCAGATCAAAACCGAGGCTGAAATGAACCTTCAGAGCAGACACATGTTTATTAAACATGCAAAGGAGCGAACAAGTTTAATTATGGACATTTTGATGTATTATTAGTTTTTGCATTATAAATGAATCAAAGACTACATTTTAATTGGATATTAATTAAAGGCATGCCCAAAAGCATGATCATTTTAAACCTCTTTTAAGAATGCATATCTGCAAGCAGTAAGATTATGCAGTAAAAATATTTATTCTGCACGGTTGTTTAGAAGGCAGAAATAAATGGTTTAAAAAATGAAATACATTTAAGCATGCATAAATCAATCAACAAACACATTTGCTGTTTAAATTGTTTGCATTTTTCTTGGACTATAGTTATAAAGACACATCTTCTACTAAAGAAAACACTGGAAATATTTTTTTAACTCTCTCATGTCTTATCCTCTGGGTACAGATTGGCATGCATGTGAATTTTTACCATGTATGTTTCTGGCCAAATGAAAAATGTGATCAAAGGGATGTGCAGAATGTGCAGACAGTGATGGAAATGTATGAAATACAGTATTATTAAACAGTGTAACACATCTGGTGCCACAAGGTGTTATCAAAGAAATCACACCCATAATTTTGTTTAATTCACCTTTGCATAACAGCAAAACTCAGACCAATTTGCTTTGGACACCTTTTGTTTTAGCTGCCAGCTGAGTATACATTTTTAAATAGAAGGTGCACTTGAGCGGTTTCTGTCTTTGCTGGTTTGGTCCGGCCTGGTTTGAGCGGGCGCTGGCCCTAGCTGAGAATGGAGGTGGGTGGTGCCCTGAGGGAGAGCTTGAGTGCAACAGCTTGTTCCCAGGTGTCTCTGCAGTAATGGAGACAGGGCCATGCAAAGGTTAATGCTCTCAGACAAGGAGCCAGAGCAACCTAGGTGTTTCTGCAGCCTGTCTCCACTCCGTCCACAAAATAGCTCTAGCCTTCGGCACAACAATCTCTGGCAATGGGTTTTATTTTCCAAAATTAAATAGAAAAAAGTAAATCTAGGAAATAGCATAAGAAATAACAAAACAAGATCGAGTTAAGAACTTTTTTATTTATTTTTTGTTCAACTTGTGAAGATTAAGGTGCAATAAAATAAACATCCTAAGGTCATCACAAAAAAATGGTCAGCAGGATAATGAGGTAAACATGCGGAATTGATGAATCCTTCTTTTCTATATTTCTCTTCAGTTTGGCATAGCTGGTTGTGCCTCGTGAGTCTCTGATGTGCCACCCACATCTACGCAAAAATTGCTGCAGGTGGTGGCCATCGTACGGCTCTCATCTGCTTCCCAGAGACTGCTACACATACTGCAGGCCACACTGTAGGGGGGAGTGCTGTAGAGAGACTGCCTGACAGGAGGAGTGTAGTAGAGCTGGCGGTGTAGCCTAATGGTTATGGAGCTGCTCTTGTACCTCAGTGGTTACAGGTTAAGGTCCCAGGTAAGGGAATACTGCCTTGCACTTGAGAAAGGCACATTACCTCAACAGCCTCAACATAATATCAAGCTACATAAATGTATGTAAACATAAGATGTTCAAGTCTCTCTGGATATTTCTGAAACATAATGCAATGTATATTGCGCTATGACAAAGTTAGTTGTGATATTTGTCTAAGTCTATGAAACTGCTGTGGGCTTCCAGTCAAGGCTGGCTAATTGATGATGATGAACACCTTTAAAAAACTGTGCTCCAGTGGACTCATACTTAAATGCTCATCTGGATTTGATTACTGACCATTGGGCTCATCCACACACAGGACAGTGTGTCCCAGCACCCCATGATTAATGTTTGTTAATTTATAGGTAGGTATAGGACTACAATGTACAGTTATTGACACACCTCCATCTTTCAATACTCAATGTCTGATTTACTACTTCAGGATCGCATCCTTACTGAACTAAACACAGAATTACAATGTGGCAGATGCCTGAATCATTGTTTTGCCTACACGTAACCATGCCTTGAAAAATATTTGCACAGAATCCAGCTAAAGACAATTAGCACAATATCTTCCAAATCGGCATATGGTAGCATTCTTTACAGTGCCAACACTGTCCTTTTTAAGCTCTTTTATTTGGTGTCTTGCATTGGCAGGGTTGCCACTTTCTGTATTGTGTCTGCCTGACAGGGTTTGGCTCCCGCACTGTTGTAATCAAGCTCTCTCATTAAGACATCACATTCACCGTGTCATTGATTCCTGCTTTATTCAGTTATAATACGGTTTTGTTCAAAAGGCCAAAATAAATCTTCAGTGAAGTCATACCAGAGACTACGGCACAATATGACTCTTCACGTGTTAAAATTACGCTTGGAAGATAACGAAACTCATTTCCATGTCATTTTAGCCTGCCTCTGTAATTACGCCTCGCATTTACCATTTGATTGTTTGAGGCTTTGTTTTCTTCCAATTGAATTTTACTCACAACTGCCACAATTAGTTTTTTTTTTTTTGGTGTGGATTGAATACGCTTTTAGCTATGAGTAAAAAAAAAATGCAACCATTAGTATTTTTCTTGAAAACACACATTTTTTAAAAAAATTAATCCTGGTGATGGCCGAAGTCACTAAACTATGTCATTGTAAATACAAAAGGAACACTTTCATTTACTTGTGAATCTAAGGTAAGGCAAAAATTTTGATGGAATCCTGGCCTGAATATTTGTTACACTTGTGTTGGACCAATGTCTGACAAATGTTATCATGTTACAAGAAATATAATGTCCACAAAATATGCCAAGTCCTTGAAATTCATGCAAAATAAATCACTGCGAGCATTAAACAGTGTGTCCACATTTTATTTTTCAAATATTGAAGTACCTGCATTTGCGCACACTCCTTAGACTTTGATAATGTATTCAGGCACTCTATCTGTCCTTCCTGTACCAACAGCACAATACAGAGCACATTATGTTGGTCCAGAATAGATTTGAATCGAATAAAAAAACCTCATCTTGATCAAGGTACAAATAATGTCATTTTTTGTTGTCTCCTGGGTCCCTGAAAGTCCTTTTGAGCTCTTCAGCTCTGAGATTTCAAATTAAAAAGATTAGGGCTGGGAAACAATCATTCACATATGGTCTTTTTAAGGGCATACATAATTCAATCAATTCAGGCTTTACATTAGAACACAAGTGTCTCTGAGTGTGTTGTACTTTATAGGAGGAAAGAAAGCATGTCCTTTGGAAATGGAGTAGCCGATGCTTTTAAAAAGATGCAAGTCCATTTTGATTGAATTCCATAATATACCCTTAAAAATACTGAATTCATTTGAAGGTCTCTGTCTATGATTAGGTGAGTGTGTGTGTGTGGCTCCTTGGCTGTAGTGTGTATTTTTTTGGTTGAAGCTTTGTCTTGCTTGCACTATAACTCCCCAAATTTCAGAGCAGTAGAATTGTGGTTGTATTATTTTTATGTTAGATTTCAGTCAGTCCCGTTTTTGTGTGCCACGTCTCTCTGTTCACTCCTGACCCCATGCTGTGCATGAACCCAGATTTGAATTAGAATGTCGCAAGACCATGGATTCACATTTCAGACTCTGCCCCTCTTTTCCTCTCTCTTGTCTTCCACGTCCTCTGCTGTCACTCGTGGTGTGGGGCTGCGAGTGGCAGGGTTTATTAATGGGCCTTGAGGTGGCGACTGACGACAGCGCTCTCTCAATGATGAGACCTTATCGCTTTCAGCAGCATTCACGGCCAGTGCAAATTTATGGAATGCTTTTGCACAGATGTAGGCACCACGCCGGTACACATTCTGCATCCCTGCTCACCAAAGACAGGCCTATTGAGCAAAACATCTTATTTCCAGGATGAAGCTTTTTTCAGTTTGCAGCTGCTCCAGGTCTAAAAGAGTCTCCCCTTTCTGTCAGAACTGACAGCGGCTGAGGCTCACTTGCATTAGGTGCACTGGACAGCAATAGAGGACAGTAAAGCATGACAAAAGCTGCATTCACAAACCCTGCCTGTAGTCCTTCACATAGGTGTCAGAAATGCACATTAGCTGAACTGGTTCTTGACTGTCGATTCAATTAATTGGAACTAATGGGGAGTGCAGATCAATTTGTGACACTTTCTACACTTGCATGCATTAAATATTAATGGCTATCAATTCCCATGGAACAAGCAGGAACTCTAACAGGCAACTTATGCTCAGTCATTTTCATGATTAATATAGCCTGACTCCTGCTATGGACATGGGATGTGAAATGGCTTCTAGTGCTATGCTCCAACCCCAGACGATAGAACATATACATTCATTGCACTGTCTCATTTTCAAATGAATTCTACATTCAGCATACATGAGCTGGCAAAGAAATAAGCTATACAAAGCATGCCCCCTTTAGTTTTGGCCCTAGAGCAGACATGCACTGATGTCTCATGTATGCAATTATGTTTAATTGATATCCTGTAAGACATGGACACTTCTTTTATGCATTACTTGTATTATTATTACAACAACAAAAGTCAGTCAGAAAATAGACTGCAACCCTCCAGCTACCCTGCACAACTCTAACTGTTTATGGAGTCAGGGTTGATCCATGTTCTGAGCTGTATTCAAAGCAATTGTCTCACACTATGTCTGACCTGACTGTAATCAGGGTACCTATATTGCCAGGAGATCAGCTTGTACATTGTGTCCGTATCTGCCCATATCCAGAATATGAAACTCATGTCCCTGTACAGGAAGTCACTATGGGGTGTTTGTCACAGGGCTGTGCAGGAGGCAATATGGCTGCAGTCCTTACACTGACACTGAGCCACTATACATCTCTGCACCCTGGGGTATTTTTTAAATGTAGTAAATAGTAATAATAAACCTTTGCTAATATATTGCAAATCTCTTAATGTTCCCGCTGTTAGGCCTTGCGGGTAAGTATATTTGATTTGTCAGATTTTAAAATGAATTTATGGGAGAGCAGCAGAACTGTACGATCCCCTCCTTATGCATCATTTTCTCCACGGGGCACAATCCGTTAAAGATATGAGAGCTCAGCTAGCTCTGCTGGGTCTGTTTAAGGAGGGACTGATTGTTCTACTGTTACTCTGAACAGCAACAGTACTAAAATGTGTGCTGGGGCAGTCCCACAGAGTTCCACTGTGCCATTGTTATCCCTTCATTCCAGCATGCACATTATGCCGTTTTATGCACAATTCCAATTTCTCTGGGGGTGTTTTTCTTCATATGGAGACCTGTCACATTGTTGTAATCTGAATTATCATATTTAATAATGCGCACAGATCAGAGTGCGCCCAGCAGTTAATTGCTTAGCAGACCAGCCCTGCTGTTCCTCCCTTATTATATACGGCGCTGGTGCAGCACAGCAAACAACCGCAGTGTTCTTCTGTCTGCTCAACTATCAGATATGCTGGGTGCAGAACGAACAAACGAACGAACAAACGTACGAAAGAATGAATGAATACAAGTCTCCTCATCAAAACTATTGTTAATAAATTTTGGTTGCAATTCAAGATAAAATATCCAAGTTCAACCTCAATGAGTTGGAACAATTGTATTCAAAGTGGATATATACCAGCAGAGAGTTTTAAATGGCAATACAAAGGTACTACTGGGCACCTCTTCCAGCTTCAGGAGGTTTTGGAACCATTATGATAAAAGTAAAGGAGAAACCATCATTACAGAGATTCTTAGACATGGGTACAGTTCCAGAAAATGCTTGGTATGCTTCGGGCCATTTGGAAAATTGTGAGATTCTCCTCTTGTCTGAATACTGACTGGCATTTTGTTACAGTATTTTCTGAGAATTTTCAAGTCACAAATGTCTTTCCTAATGGAAGAAATTATGGTTTTGCAATATGAAGTGAGTAATTCATTGCACAGAAAATGCTGAGAGCAATTTATGATATAAATGTGTCAATAGGGTTCAAAGGGTTAAATGGTTTTAACGCTTCTACGGGGAGAGATATTGCACTGCATTGGCAAGAGACATGATTCATTTGAATCCTTTGTATATATAAATACGGCAATGCTAAAGAGTTGAGATAGAGTCCGTATCCAAAGCCAAGAGCACCCTGAGGAGTTATAGATTCCTCAGCTAATGGGGTCATTAGTAACATTATTGTTGTTTTACTCTTGTTTCTATTGTAAAGCCCTCTTTTTTCTCTCAGATAAAGCTGCCTTCATACAATTTATAGCAACACCGATTTCCAAATAGAATGCAATTCACCTTTTGTGCTTATAATAAGAAACACAGTATATATACTATATATATATATAAACACAGTATATACATATATATTTATGTTTATATATATACTGTGTTTCTCATTATAAGCACAAAAGGTGAATTGCATTCTATTTGGAGATCAGTATAGACCTCTTGTGTGCCTTGCAGTTAGTTATGATTTTTTGTTTGTCTTTATTATTGCTGACATGAGTAATAGTTTCATATTTCTAAAGCATGATAAATATTCATACTTCTGTGAAACATAATTCATGGAAATCGTTAAATGGAGACTCAGCAGGACTGTTTAAAAGAAGGGAAGAATTTGCCTTGTTTCAGTCACAATACACTAAATCAATTATCGGATATGTGAGGCAAAGGCCTGCCATTACTGCTGGTTTTGGAAAAACATAACATGTTCCTGGTAAGAAAATGGTGATCCATGTGAGAAAATGACTGAATATTATGGTAGGAACTCATGTTAACACCATTAAAACCATATCATTGATCATTTTGTACATTACACTCTGAAAGTTCAAGCTTGGTTGAACAGGGTTTTTTCCACTTGAATTTGGGTACATTGCCTAGCGCAGGGTGGAAGACTGAGTAATAACACACCATCACACACAAACTTAATTTTGGCCTTTTCTTGTTGTGTTTGCTTCCCAGGGCTATTTTGAGTTGGTCTACTCAAGTGCTCTAATTTAATCTACCATGTATGGGCTGTGAGGTGATGTCTGCAAATAATAAAGAGTGCACTTGTCATCAGATGGAAACAGTAACCTACCCTGGGACATCACAATGCTGGAAGTGCTGGAAACTGAGCAAGGGCAGGCTAAGAGCTATTATAATCAAAGTGCAACTCACTCGCTTATGAATAAAGTGTCAGTTCGGTGTGATCAATGAGCGGTGAACCAAACACAATGTGAATAGGTACCAGTTATGATTTCCTCCACCTCGCTGACATGTATGCCCATGTTAAGTGGTGTGGACTGCCTGTATATGTATTTTATGGAAATCTGAGGGAATAATTAAACAAAGGGGGATTAAAGGTACCCTCATAAATAATGTAAATTCAGCATTTAATGTACCTGACAGGCCATGCTTGCGCTAGCAGAAAGTCACCCTCAGAACGGCTGAGCTTTCTGTCCGATGATCAGACTCATTCCTTGGAGTGCTGTAAATTGACAGAGCAGGAGACACTGTGATATATACGAGTTGGCTTGAGTGAAGAATGATTCCAATTAATACCCATTTCAGCAGGAGATCACATAGCCTGCATGAATTTTGAAGAGGTGCAAGGAGATTAATAAATAATTATATTACCACTTAGCTGGGGTTGCTCAGGGTGTTTTTGCCAACACATTGCAAATTAGCCTGAAATAATATCTGAAAATTGATTTTAGGGATTGATATCCACTAATCCAATAACTTCATGTGTCATTTTATGCTGTATTATGAAACTTTGACAGTTCATTCTCATATGATTTTTGTTACCTGCGTGAGTATTTTAGGGACAATCATGTCATTTTCATTTCCTGATACCTGTACCAATGTCCTAATTAGCTAACTGTGTAAATATGCTTGCAGCACAAAATAAGCAGTACTTCAGAGAAAATACTGGATTCCACTTTAATCATTACAAGTTTATTGGGTGTAATAGAAGCTATTTTTTTTTTTTCGAGAAAATTGCCTTTTGTCCTATTTACAGAAAATATAATGTTGTTAAAAATAACGCCTGTACTGTTCTAGTGCAAAATAGATTCAATGCTTCACACAGGAGAACGTTCCATGTTTAAGCTCAAGTGAGTCATTGTGCCGCACCGTAAAAGACTTTGAGATCCTTGAAGGAAGTTAAATATGCTACATAAATGCTACTCATTGTCAGTAGCATGATATGAAATGTGAAGGACGGTCATTATTAAGTATCTGCAGAGGGTACAATACAAACAACGCTGTCATGTAACAGAACAAAAATGGCTGTTTATGTTTGCTGCACTAGCACACCTGCATTCTGTCTACAGAGAAAGTAGTAAAAAGCAGAGGCCACAGAATTTTGCCCGTTAGCCTTGATGCATATGTATGTATGTATATGTAAGTTGCGATCTGTGACCACAGACAGAATGGGTGGAGTGTATGTTGATCGATGCATACAATCAAACTCACACGATTTATCAGTGCTGGCCACATTGTGGCAAAGTTAATTATGTGTAAAAATCGTGGGAGAGCGTATCTCAGCTGAATTTTGAATGTGACATGTGCACTGATGTAGACACAAGCTTTTTTTGGGCCATGGGGCACCGGGGTTGCTGTTTGGATTCCTTAGTAAAATTTGTTGTCATACAATTTGTTGTTGTTTTATTCTCATTTAAGTCAACTGACTGGCATCCCGTTTGTCTTTTGTTGCTAATGGAGTTCCATGACATCTGACCTCACAGGACTAGCTATACGATATTACTCAGTAACATTAGATATAGCTGGCTTTTTAAGCAAGGAAACTGACATATGATAACTATCTTTTGAAATGCATGAATAGCGCATCTAAAGTATCACTACAGTATAACATAAAAAATGCGATAAATAATGACCGCACATTAATTATCATAACACCAATTATCTTACTATGTCTTAGGCTTTAATGACTGTGTGTTTGTAATGGTCAAGCAATACGTTTGATTATCTCTGATGAGCATTCCAAACTGAAATCTGTTGTGGTTTAGGGGTGAATTATGTGCCTGTTGTGTGTATTTCATTGCTGTGAGAGAAAAGGACTTGTGGGGATAATGAATCTAAGTTCGGGTTTGTATTTGGCCCTTAGTGATGATGATATCACAATACCTAAAAGACCAAAGTATTTACAATATTTGATGTGTGAATATTTAAAGTTGTGGGAGAATGTAATTTATTTATTAATTTATTTATTTATTATTTGCATTCTGCCTTAAGCAATGAAAAATGATAATGTCTGCAGTTACTCTATAGTTATAATAAATTTATTTCTTACTCTATCCACATTTAATATGCACATGGTATATTAAAATCACTGTATTATAGTAGTTTTAACATTGTATAATCACTGGGCTTTTTATATACATAATTTTTCATGATGGTAATTAATCCACCATGTCATAATTTCACTATACATATACCATGGCATATGTAGATATGATAACTATTGGGGCAAATCTTTCGATTAAGAGGCAGTGGATGACAAAATGATGTGTTTTTTGCTATGGGTGCAGAGGTTTACAGTTTTATTTTTATCTATAGTTATAGCAGTGCTGAGACTCAGGTTCCTGTATTTGATGCATAATGAGTTGGATGTGGCTAATGTGGCATATTGCTTTTGCTGGTGTCTCTCAGTGTTAGTGCTTTCAGGTGCATGCAATGTTTTTCCCATCTCAGACCACCCTGTTTGTACAACTATGTATGTATCTAATGGACTCGTGATTTTCCAACATAATATGAAAAACCTGAATCACTGTACTTGTGCAGGGGCTTTTCATTTATGAGCAGGGATTGAAGAGATCCTGTTACAGACATGCACCATGGAGCGAAGGCAGGAGGCTCCTTATAATCCACACATCACTTGCAACCGTACTGGGTCTGTCTGCGACACCCCTGCAAATGCTGTCATGACACAAGGTGACATTGTGACCTTACAATCATTGTGTATGTGTGTGTGTGGGTGGGTGAGTGAGTGTGTTGGGAAGGTGAAAGATTTGTTGCAGGATAGAGGTTGTTTTGAAATAAGCATTCAAAAATCCATACACATAATGTAATAAAATGTGTTAAATTTAAGTGAACATCAAAGTACCTTAATTTCATAAAGCATCTTATTGTGTCCTGTTTGCACAACCTCTTTTGCTGGTCAGTTTTACTGTAATGAATGTTTTGCATTTTTAATTTGGAGAAAGAAAAACGCTGGCTCAGGGGTTTTTCAAAGAACAAGTTCACTATATTGTGTATTATTCATTTGCTGCATATAATTCTTGAGACAAACATGTCACTGGTTGTGCAAAAGCATTTATTTCTTATTTTTATTATCTTACTCTATAATTCCACTCTGCAGGAATTGTATTATTATACCACAGACTATGGCCATGCCTTTGTATCCTGATACTACATGATCTAAAACATTGCAGACATGCTCTTGTTGGTGCATGGTCAGTAAATTAGGTGGCCAGTCTATTACCCTCCTGTTTTGAACTTGTCCCATGTAGTTATTTCCACTGCAAGGAAAGGGTTATTTAACAATATGTCATGGCTTGGCTAAATACTTTATTTTGGGTGATTGAGATGGTATTTGTTATTTTTCTGTGTCATGAACTGACAGCCTTTGCCTTAGGCCTGCATCATATCACTCTATCATGGTGTGCAAATATGTGAACAAAACATGTCTGGATCACTCAAGACATTCGTCATGCTATTCGTCATGTTATAGCTATAAAACTCTCTAATGGATCTTCCTCAAACTTGTGAAAATTCTCTTTGCACATAGATCTGACATATGGCATTTCATCTCATATTACCACCAGGCCTCTGAGAAATAATACTAATTTGAATGTATTTTTATAATGCAAATAGTTTTATTATTTATTATAAAGCATAATGACAATAAATTACAAGCAGTATATCTGGGGACAGACTGAAGTCAGTCATGTGTTTTATTCTTAATGCCACTCAGTATGTATGCAAACTGCATAATTCCCTACTGCACTCCAAGGGTAGAGTGCACCAGGCAGACAGAATGAATGCCCTAAAAGCTGCTTATGCTGTCATTACTAATGCTAACTTAAGCCTGATGTAAAGAGGAAGCACACTCAGAAAGTGGAAAAGTGAAATCCTCTCTGATATAGTTATCTTCTGCTTGAAAGTGAGCCATGAAAACGGCACACTAATGCATTCTATACCCAAAACTTACTTTTAGGACAAGCTGGTTTTATTAGTAGTCAGTTAATCAACAACATATGTAATTGTTTCATCGATCCATTAAATTGTGTTTGAAGCAGTTTTCAAAATATAGTGCTTCAATTAAATTTCTGTTACACTACGGAAGTTAGAAATCAGCCTATCTGTTGTAAAGAAGCTATTTTGTTTTCCAATGTAGAAACAGTATTTGCATCTCATAAAAGGGAAAAGGCTAGATAAAAAGTATAAAGGAATAAACTTAACACACAGCACAGTGTTGCATGATGGGTTGCCAAAAATAGTCATGGACACCTCCTCAACAAAAGATGCTATATGAAGTTTCAACCTGAATGGTGAAGAGGTTTTTCAACAAAATAACCACTTGTGCCCAAATCCTCAACATCTTGGCAGAAACAGCCACTCATGACTGAAGGGGGAATTACAAAGGAGATATCTCCTTTATCTTCCCCAACAAATTCACAAAAACTAGCTTCTCATTACTCATACATTGTAAGACACAAAAATATTGTAAGCTAAAGCCATGTTTGGCTCCAATGACTTTTAATCAAAACAGTGTATCCATAATGAATGAATGAATAAATAAATAAATAAATAAATACATAGAGGCCGGCTTTCTCACAAGCAGATAATTTGCTCACAGCATAACAGACAAGATGAAAGCTAGCTGACAAACAGCAGGCCAACAAAACATGCAAATCAGCAGGATTTGGCTTTGGTAAGCTAGCAAGCTATTTAATACATAGTAATGATTTACAAGTAGAACATAGATAGCTAGTTACTGATAAATAGGTCTGAAAATGAAAATTAGTGGTGATTTGATAATCTTTCATAAGAATGTTGAGAACAAATGTAACCATATGCTGTAAATAGATACCTATTAATTTGATTCACTTCTTTTGTGAGAAACACATAACATTAAATTTTAACAGTGGAGTATTGAATCCTAAAAAATCCATAGATCCTGTCTATATGTATCTCTTTACCAAGTACAATTAAATACATAAGAGCTAGGATGGTTCATTTGCCCCATGTCAGAGATTCTGTTTCCCTGGATATCATAGATTTATTTTTATTTTTAACTAAGCTATGTGTAGCAAATGAAACGACTAGTTCATTACAAACAGAACGGGAATTTTTATCTTGTGGACATCCACAATGATATGAATCAATTGGAAGAAACATTACTGTTTCTGATGCACAGACATGTCAATCATGGCTTTTTTTTTCAGAATAATAATGAGCAAATTTGGGAAGAAGAAATATCCATTTCCATTATCTATGCCTTTCCGAATAATGTATTCATATTTGGGTACAACTTTAGTAGCTACATTTAAGGTTTATGTTTTTTAAATTTTATGCCAGGCTTGCAGTTGCCACATTACAAGGTAGATTAGCAATTGATAATGCTGTGCGAGTATTCTACACACGTGTGCTGAGAAGTTATGCAGAAGTCAGAATGCCATGAACACAGTGATGAATCCAAACCCTTCGGCTCTAAAACGAAAATAAAACCACCTAGTGGCAAAAGGGGCATAAGTCACACTCCTGAAGGGAGCATTAAAACAGCCTACATCATTATCTCAATTACCCCTGCTTTCCCTGCCATTAAGGGAGATGATAACAAGCTCTTGGTGCCTCAGCTGTGCTTAAACCGTGAACAAAAAGGAGCTGCAGGGTTTTACTGTGACTACGTTTCAGCAGCCTGCGGCTTTATGTAGTTGCTGTGATATTTACATGTGTCCTACATCCATGCTTACATTTACTGTTATCTTACAGATGATACTGTAAGTCTGCTAAATTTAATTGGGTGAGTACCATGTGTAGACCTTTAGACTCAAACACGCTTGATGCCATTACTCACCACATATGGTTTCGCCAGCCTCCTATCTCACCACAATCCTTTGTTTCAGTTTTACCTGCCTGTTTAACTCACTTCCCTCTTCCAGGTCAGCAGAATCAGTGGCTATCCTCCAAGGCAGGCTGAAGACGTGCCTCTCCAGACTGTACTTAAATCATAATTGAGGTCTGTCATTCTCTGTTTTTGGTATGTACTGGTGCTATTTCTGGGTTGTATTATAACTTATACTAGCATGGCCAACTTACATTGCTGCTTACTGATGCTGCTTATGTACTTGCTGGTCCAGAAACATGTGAGCTAAGGTCTGGAACTATTGTTCCTTTATATTCTCCCACATTGTAACTCTGGATAAGAACATCGCTAAATGAATGTAATGAATGTAATACACTGCAATCTAATCTAAGGCTATATATAATATATACAAAAGTGTTGTATACAAAGCATGTGCTGTATCATATGCCCCTTCCCTTATGGAACAGTGAAATTAATTGACCTACTTTACTGGTGCACCACCCAATTATGCATTCTTATAATGGCAACTTTTATTAAACTTCTAACCACCAAGAAGCTTCGTAAAGCCAACAGTTAATTTCCTAGTCAATTACATTAATTAAACACAAATTATAGTAACCCATTAAACTGAAATGATTATGGTGCTTATTAATTGTTTTACAATGGCTTTATTATCTTTTAATTGATTCAGTTAGTAATATATTAGAAAAATGAATCATCCAGAATGGAAATCAATCAGATTATGAGAGGCATTATCTAATCTTTAAACCAAATATTCAATTTAATTTTGAGAATATATTAAAATGGACTAAGATACCATATCAGTTTAATATTTCATGGGAAATGTCAGCAAGACATGGTAAACAGATTGATCTTATGAAGCATGAATAAAATGTCATATTATAATCAATAGCTCTGCATTTTAATTAGTGGGTTTAATTATGTAATATCTTATAATTGCCCTGTGGAAGAGAATCAATGGCAATATGCAGGTATTTCATTGTAACAGTCTGTCACATGCAGCATCTCCTGTAGAGTTTGACGTAGTGGGCATTTTTTCCAGCTTCAATTAGAGAATGTATAACGTGAAAGGGCAAGTGTTCTTTATTTAGGCATTCTGGATACTGAAACCCAGGGACAGCAACAAAGAAGTCAATAATTTATCCAGGTGCACACAGTGTTTCAGTACAGGTGAATATTAATGTAGATTTTTATGAGCTATAAAAATGATAGGAAAGGTCACCCTGTTGAGCGGCCGTGGTTCGAAAATAAGGCCGACGCTTGTGGCCTTGCTGTGTTCGGAATGCTTCCTGAACACAGCCTGAGGAAGTCAAAAGAGGGTAAAGATTTCCGTCTGTCGGAATCCATCCAGCAGTGAAGTGGAACACCATTAAAGAGCCACTGAAACGGTTTCCATCGGTGACCAAATGTATTGTCACTCCTCAGGCCTTCAAGGTGGAACTAATTTAAAACCCATGCTCTTTGGAGAAAGGCCACCTCCCTTTACCTGTCATCACGTTACTCAGGTGGAAACAAGTGTCTTATTCACTGTGTTCCATTGCTGGCCCTCACTTCTTCCTTTATTTCTATTCCTGATGGCTCCACCACTTGCAAATTGAGCTGCTTGTCCCCAGGCTGGCTTTGCTGCACACACCTGACAGGTCTGCAAGGCCATGGAGATTTCCTTGACGGTCATCTGTCAATGATTTAAGAGGGAGAGGGCTGAGTGTCTTGTAAGAATGTCCTCTGCAGGTTTATTGATGAAGTTAGTAATGTCTCTCTTTTTTACCTTGGTAGATGGGTGCTGTTAGGCCTAATGAAATATACACTGCCAAGACAACTTAGCTAGGCTGGGAAACAAAAAACAGCAATCTTCAGCACATCTCTTTCTTGGATAGTTTCACGTTGAATGTTTATATCAGCTGTGTAGAAGTCTCATCGGTCTGCATAGTGATTGCTTTTCTGTGACTGATTAACAGGGACCTATAGAGCAGTGCCCCTTTAACATGCGTCCGATTGACCCACCAGTGCCATTATTGAAAAGATACATAAAGAAAATGGACAGTTTGATATAACCCTGAAGTAGACGAACACTTATTTGGAAATTAAAAGTGACACGTTTTGTAACCTTTTTTTCAGGTGTAAAACGATTGAAAATTGCTGTTGTGGTCATTGAGAACCATGAGAATTGTCCACCCTCTGTAATTACATAGATGGGAGATGTTGACTGCCCCCAGTTGGAGGGTGTTGGTAGTTTCAGGGAGAAGCTGGCTAATGCAGCTGTAGTCCCAAGCAAGTTTAAAAGACATAAAACAAATAAATAAATAAATAAATACATAAAACAACATATCTCTCTTAAGGCATGCAGTAATAAAAGTGTGTCAAATAGAATCATTCAGATATTATACCCTGAGCTACCATTGCTATTATTCATTTATCTTTAGTGTAGTCTCAAAGACTAAAATTGGATATGTTGTAGAATTTTGTGTGGCAAGGAAGTGTTGCATCAGTAGAAAGCTTTGGAGCCACTGCACAGCACAGGCCTGCAAATGCACGTCTTACATCATGTCTAACATTATGACAGCTCGGGATCTCTGCATATCACATCTGCTGGCTATTTCTGCTTGACGCTTTTTTGTTGATGTGAAATGTGTGGCAGAAATTAAATTAAATCTGGAAAATAACATCCTGGTATGGTGAAATGTAAATGTGAATCATTCGAAAACTATACGGCAAACAATTGATCACTGTAATGAACCAGAAATGGTTAATTTGTGCCTACAGCCTATATACATTAGATTCATTTCACCTATCATGAAGTGGATGAGGTGGAAGACATGCACAACTTGTTCAGACAGACTGTGGGCACCTGATTGCCCAGCAGGGGCTGCTGGAGAATGATGGGCTGCAGCCTACTGTAGCAACTGCATGTTCCCCACTGTGCCTGGTGGCCACAGTCAGCATTGGCCGAGATATGACACCGGACTGTGCAGCCCATCCACACACTGGAATAGAAGCTTCAGCCAGGTTCAGCCAGCCATCAACTCCCCTATTTCTGCCCTTATGTCTGTCTTTATTGTTCTTTCTTTTGTCTGTTTCCTTGGGAATATGATTTCTTTTCTTGTATTTTTTTAAATCTTAGGATAAAACAGTTTTTCCACAGTGGTTGACCTTTAATTAGAAAAATTTCAGGGCCCTGTAACCTTCCTTTTACTAAAGCTGACATTTTCAAATACCGTATGTCCTGCTGAATTGGCTTTTGTTGATGTCACCGTAATGCTGCGGCCGATATTATCAGACCATTTGTTAAGCACAGTAAGCACGGGGGCCGCATGGAGGCCGAGCCTGTGAGAGACAATGCTGCTGGCCGAGTGGCAGCCCATGGACGTAGAGGACAAAAACAGTGGCCGATGGTCCCTCTGCAGCCTTATCAGTCACAATGGCGATGGGAACCAGGGATAAAGAGGGTTATGTGTCCGTTCCTCTGTTTGTGTACCCACGACGAAAAAATCAATGGCTCAGGCCTCAGAGACTCTTTTACAGTCAGAGCACCGCTCGGCTTAAATGTTTGTCTGTTTTAGTCAATGACACTTCTCGGCAAACTATTACCCACCGGGAACGGAGAGCAAACATGAAACAAATAAACTAGGCGCCGACCCATCCTGGCATTGTTTACGCTTACAGATGGAATTCGGATAGTGTGGAAATTCTCTTTACACGGCGTTAGGGTGAAATCTATCATGGCCATGATCCCAGACATCATATTGCAGCCCTGGAGGAAATATTGCTTCCTTTTTTATCCTCTTGAAACTTCTTTTTTTTCCTCCACGTGTCATCAGTAAGACATAATGTCAGTGGGTGGAGAACACCACCTTCACCCTGCGCTCATGATAAAGGCAGACGCCCTGACACGTATACGGCAGTGATTATAAACACATGAGCGTAGGGTTTCATAAGGCAGACAGAGCTGCATCTTCAATCCCACAAGGAAAAACAAAGAAAAAACATACGCACATCTCTTCTGTTTAAGAAAGGAGTTATGCATTGACAAAGCCATTATAATTTTTCTTAGCATTTTAAATGAAATATAGAAAATGAGTCTTTTTATGCCTGTGGTTAATTGAGGTATTAGCTGCCTGTTGAAATGTTCCAAGTGCCCAAAAATGAGCCCATCTTGAGGTTTTGGGGTGTTCAGATTTTACCAGAATATGATTGATATTCTGAACAGCGAAGTACTTGCATGAAGGTGGCTAAAATGAAGAGAGGGGGCCATGAACTATAGTCCATTAATGAGAGGCAGAGTGCTTTTAAAGACAGCAGGGCGTGTTTGCGGGACTCATCATTCAGATCTGGGTGTGATCTGTGTTTCCATTTGTCCGATGTCCTCATTATTGGATGTTTTTGTGGCTGAACAGTGCTTGTTGAGGGCCATCCCCAGGCACTTCAGGGCCCTGCGGTGAAACTTCATGGCCCCACCCACACATCACATGCGCACTTGATGGGAAAGCTGTATGCCCATATTGTTTGCGACAGGGTTATTAACAGGACTTACGGGACACATTTCTATTACATCCAAACTCACCAGTTTCCATTAAGATGTTTTCAAACCTTTTTCCAGTACTTTCAAGCTAATTATTTTCAAGGAAACAGCTGTAGCTAAAAGCTTTGTTTCAGACCAAAAAAAAAAAAACATTAAAAAAATCTCATTTTGACAATTCAGTATAAAAACTACAGCACAGACTGAAGTGTAGTGAAGCAGACAGGCCCTGCTTGGCATTGCTCACCTGAAATCAGGCAGGATATAAATAGAAATAAAAGCACTCTCTTTCTTTGTAAATGTTCCTTTGAATTCCTGTCTCCCCCATTACCTCTGTCACTGTGAACCTCTCAACCACTCTCTCAAAGGGCCTTGTCTTCCTCCTGGCCCACCGCTTCTCCCTGTCCAATTATTTTAACCCTCAAGTTCAAATGCCTTATCCCAACAAAGCTGATTTTGTGAATCCAAAAAAAATCAAATCAAAACTGAAGCAGGCACAGAGTTGACCTGTCCCATCCCATTCCCCGCACACAAAATCAGATAAAATGAGGGTCTGATGGTTTTGCTTCATTGTGTTTAATTTTTCTATCGATTATTTTCCACTTTTGGCAAATGGTTTTTAATAGTGTTTGTGAATGTTAGTAATATCTGACTGAAGCTGCCAACAATGTTCCTCAAAGTTCTTCCTCACTGTGACAATGTCAGCACATCATATCAGATGCCTAAACACACTGCATCAGTTTAACCAATCAATTGCAGGTATCACTGACTGCCTGTCTGTATTTCTGACTGTATTGTTCAAGTCATTTAAGAGTCTGGACTGAGGGAGGGTGTTAAGTGGGTGGGTGGGGGGGGGTTGGGGGGTTGGGGGGTTTGGTTGTTCAGCCTAGTTGCTGTGTGACTTCTGATTTGGAACAGCAATGAGAAACCTCCCACGCTGAAGAGCTGTCTCTCTGCAGGGGAGGGGGGTGGGTTGGGGGGGGCAGGTGGGCAGGGGGCTGATTGATCGAGCAGTCTGATGAACTTCGCGGACGCCCTTCAGCGTGGAGCCAAGAGGGGCGGGGGATGGAGCGAGGGAATGGAGAGAGTCCTCCGTCTGCAGCAATCATCTGCCAAACAAAGTGGGGCTTGGTCTTTATCAATCGCTCCCATTTTAAGGTGGCGTTCACTCATGCCTGGCTTCCGTTAAATAGCTGCGCAATAACCTGTCCTCTTTCTTCACAGCTCATTTTTGCTCACTGTAATGCCATGCATTCCCTCAAGCTTGAATAGTTTTATTTTGGCATCTGTGCTGTTAATTCTGTTGTGGCAGCACACACTGTAGATATATGGATTCAGCAAATTAATTGTAAGGCTCACATATTCTCACTTTATGACGACTTTAGCGACTAAAATACATAAGATAAGGAGCTGGACCCTATTCATAAAGCTGCTCAGTGTAGAAGTGCTGATCTCGGATCAGGTTTCCATTGTCTATGTTCAAGTTCTATTCAGAATGAAAGTATTAAATGAAAAGGCTTATCTGATACAAGATTAGCACACCTACTGAAATGGTTTATGTAGGCTCTGGTTGTTTCTATTGATGACTGAGGAAGGTCATTGGCCAGCTCTTGTATTTATATATTCTATGTCTGCTTCCTATGAGTTTTGCAGAGTCTATGTTCTGTGCCATACACATGGTCAAAACCATTTGACAATTACAAAAAAAGTGGAAGCAGTGAAGGGGAAGTGATTTAAACAGATAAGGAAGACAGGTCAGTGGTTCAATTTTTCCTTTACAGGTAAAAGGGAGGAGCATAACTCACACCGAGTAACTACTAAAACTTTCTTTTACAGGTCATTCTTTGACCATGATCTTCCATACAAAAATACAAGGAAACTCTCTCTGTTATTCCGTCATGGTTTCTGGAGCGTGGTCATGGTCTCTCACCTTCGTAGTGGTGATTTGTTTTAGGCCCCGGCTGCAATTCGCAGCCATCACAAGTCCATTTTCTCTGAGGAATGATATGTGGCCGAATGCTGCATGTTGTGGCTAATATCATCTGCTTCACTGTCATTTTTCATGCCTGACCACATTTCAGATTTTCTATTTAGTCTTTCTGGTGACAAATATTCCAACAGCAGGACAAATATATTTTATTTATTAACCCTATCACTGGAAACACAGCTAAAACACAATCACAACCTGACCAAATGAACATGCTGTCTACTGTTTTGAAGACTGAAGCACAACAATCAGTTAAGCTAATGATTAACTTTGGCATAAGCCCAACACCACTTGTCATAAAAATACAAAGCCATTTAAGACCTTTCAATGATCTCTCTGGGCAAATCAAAGCAAAGAGGCAAATGCAGTCCTAATATGGCATGGAAGTGGTGTTGCTGCGGCCATATCCTCTCTTCTTATCGTTCTTTTATCAATTTCAGTCAGCAACCAGTTAAATATTTGCAGAGAGACCAAGCACACAGAAGCTGAGGCATCTCCCCCATAACAAATGAGGCCGTCCCTCCTCTTAAATGTTAATTGCCTTCCCCCGTGCCTTCACATTATACCCATCCTAATTGATGCTTTCCAAGACCAGGGTTTTCATTTGTCGCAAGGATGGCACTAAAACTCCACAGTATTGCACCCTCTGGATATATGGCATAAAAGCAAGTTTTGTTGGGAAGTTATTAGTATTATCTGCTAGACAACCCATTATTTTCATTCTGGAAAATGAGGGGGTTCTCCTGTGTCCTGCATGACCTCATGCATAATACAATGTATTAATCTCATTAGGTTGCTGAAAGGATGCTTGCTGCCTATATAACTTCTCTAGCCCTTCCAATACGGCTTGATCTATGGGCGTAAATCATTAAAGCTCAGCATTTCTTAAATGATGTGCAAAAAATGGATAATGACTCAATTTTATAGGCAATGTGTTTAACAGAAATAAGTGTTTTGTGCATTTTAAATGAGGCGTAAAAGCATACAATGAGTAGGACTGAGAATGATTTTGCACACATCACTGTTAATTTCTACATCTGGTCATTTCATTGATCTGAATTTGGACATCTGCTGTGATGTCATGATGCTTGGGCAACCTGTTTTTTTGTGGTATTCAGTTGCTACAATGGAAGGGAACACACAAAGAGACAAAGAGGTTTTTATTGCATAAGAGAGTGTTTTTCAATGGATCCATCAGGACAGCCCTGTGTCAAACTCATTATAAGGAGGAGGAACAGTGTGCCAATCAGGGAGAGCCTGTGGCCATCCACCTCTGTTTTCAGTACGGCTCCAGACCTTGCACACTGTAATTCCATCTGGCAGAACAGTCAAAACAAGAGGATCTGTAATAGGGGCCCAAAAAAACCCTCATCTCACTGCTTATGTAACCCCAAAATGCAGTAATGTGTTATATTTTTCAGACTCACTGGGCTATCAGACCAAGGAGGGTGAGGTGTCTGAATTTTCTGTTGTGACAGGTTAGCCACAAGGACACACGGTGCTATCACTTCTGTCTGCCTAGACATAACCCCCTGCCTCCCCCCTCTCTCAGATACATCTCTCTTTAATGCATCATATTGATGCACAAGTCTGACTGAAGATTTGTGGGGGTCAGGCAAGTGACGACAATTCCACTTCTGGGAGTTGTTCAGTCCACTTATTCCTTAAATACCTGATGTGAAAAAAGAAGTTCCTTGCTGTAAAGCTCAGCCTGTAATTACTCCAACAAATTAAAATGTCTGATGCACTGACATGGTTATTTTTACCTGCCTGTCTCACAAAGCATATTCACACGTTTCAGTTACCATTTCATTGAACAACGGTTTCAAATCTATTCATGAGTCCCCATCCTCCCTCAGAATGAGAAAACGATCTTTCTGTTTTTTCCTCCTCTGAAGGTCACAGAATCCCATTGATGCAGTATGAATGCCATAACCGAACCAGTGAATCTGAAGGCTACCACCGAGACAGCCACCCTGTATGGCACCTTCATATTTCTACACAGCTCCATGCTGGGGAATAACATGAAAATGTCATTATCACACATATATTGCATATTTAATTTAGGAGAACATTTAATCACACAGTTATGTCCTTACCTTTGATTAATGGTTTTGAGAAAGTATATAATTTATTGCCTTTCCTCCACATCTCCTTAGGTACATTCTGTTACCCCTATTTAAATATTTTTATATACTATCTAGGAAACTTTAATACTAGTACTAGGAAAATGTTTAGTGTCAAAAACTGAACAGGGAGATATTCCATTTTTTTTCCACCTTGTTACACCTGACCTTTCTAATTTTCTTTTAAATCAAAATGGTTAATTACATGAATTGTGAAAAGTTCATAGCACTACAATTTTGAACCAAAGGCGGTGAGGTCACATCCATAGAGAAGGAACATGCCTTTCTGTTTCACTAAAGTGATGGACAGACAGACAGGGGTCAGGAGGCCACACAGCGGTCTGGGCCAACATTTCTGACTTAAACCTATTTTGACCTGTTCATCTTTTGTGTCCAATGTAGTTTGTCTGATATCTATGTTTTCTCTGTATGTCCTAGAATAACAAAATTAAATTGTTTAAAACATTTTTATCCTACTGGGATGACAAAAACAAAAAAACATTTACAAAGAAAACAGTGTATTTCTTCTGTGTTTCATATTGATGGTTGATACCCAGGCCATTAGAGGTTAGAGAAACAGACTGCAAGAAGAGCACCTCTTCATTTTATTTGACCAGAACAATCTAATGCAGATAATGAAACATATTTTTAGTTCCCATTGAAAACTGCTATTTTGTGCAAACTGAGGGGGTTGCAGTTCAGATCTTAAGTAGATGAATACCTACATAATGTTTTTCAAATTTTTCAATTATGATTGGTATGTGGACATGTACATTATTGTAGAGGCTAATGAGGTTCACTGCAGAAATAATCTCATTGGTCATGATGCGGCTTAACCATAACAGTATAGTATCTATCAGAGACTGGTCTGAAGTACTGAAGCCATAGTGTTCCAAAATCGAAAAAAGCTCTAGTGTCTGTTGTGATGCTG
The DNA here is from genome assembly GCA_022829145.1 of Albula goreensis. NCBI lineage: Eukaryota > Metazoa > Chordata > Actinopteri > Albuliformes > Albulidae > Albula > Albula goreensis. The sequence continues at coordinate 10,392,092 of CM040745.1, read as the reverse complement.
GTTACTGTGGAAACCTTTAAGCTCCAAGTATTGGATAAATTGAAGCTTAAAATGACTACTCACAAAAAAAGTTAATTGGTTTTGTAAATTTAAAGATTTAACTGACCAGGTTAGGATTTTGCTGGGGTAATTTCAGGCAAAAATACATTGGCTTATAATACCAAAGTGTACATGGATCCTGGGTGGCCTTCCACAGGCTTTAAGCCGAAATCTAATTCAATGTTGCTGTACAATGGGTGGATCTGGAGCACATAGGGCTTGCAGTGAAAAGTACTTATGTAAAGGAAAATCAAGAAATCCCTGATACAAAGAAAAGGCAAAAAATGCAGTTATTTAAAGAGATGCCACACTCAGCATGGACCAGACTAAAGTGAACCTCTGCTTATCTGACTCTGTGGCTTTGCCTTTCAGATCACAACCTCCCTCACAACACTGTGCCAAGGTCAGCTGTTTGTTAGTGCCCTTTTGTGGGATAATGAGAGTGTACAGTGACTCCGTGCAGCACAAACAGGTTTTCTCTTACTCTGCTTTTATTCAAGTCAGTGAAAATAAGAAAGGGGGTGTATAGGGTTCAGAGAAAGTCACCCTCTGTGAGCAACTACAAAAGTGAATCCAGCCTACTTTCTTTATCTCTAGCAGTCATAAAGTACACCAGTGGAGAACAGCTCCTGTATTTGGAAAAACAAAACTAAAAAAAAAAAAAAACAATTGGATGCAGTTATTTCGTTTTCATCCTTAATTTCATTAACCTTCTTGAGTTCAATTTCACTTTAAACAATGCAGCTCAGAATTGCTCTCATAAAAATAAGCGATGTTAGGACACCGTCCTGCACCTCTGATAAAACTCTCTGGTTATTATCCAGAGCCTATGGAACGCTAGTATTGGCCCTACCACAGAATGCAGGCAACACCGCCTCCAACCCAGTCCTACTGCCCCACCTCCACACCAGCCTTATCTGTGCGCAGTTCAGCCAGGGGTTTATGTGTTTTGTTTTCACACAGCAGCGCTTGTGTCATCTCTGCATGTGGGACTGGGGCTCCACTTCAGCTCAGGCAGCGGCGGCTGCACTCTGGGGGTGGACATGAAAATAATGGCTAAGCCAGAGAGGGAGGACTAACTTATATTTTCCCGTGGGTTGATGCAGAGTGACCTTAAAATGCTACACAGGGACGGTGCTTTCCTCAAGATTACTAAGCACCACCTGCACTCTCATTTTATATGTTTGGAAAGCTAATACTCCATGAAGACAGGTGCACCTATAGTTTGGTTCATATTTTCAGCTGTGATGGCTTTGTATATTCTGAATGAGTATTTCTAGCACTTTTCTGGCACTGATTGCTTATTTTCTTCCAGAAAAGTTTTGGCAAACCAGATTCTGTACATTTTCGAATTCCATTCAATCTAAAGAAAAAATTACATCCATTTTTATAAACCGTACCATAGCAATCTACCAGTACACTATGCACTAAGCTCTTTATCAAGACCTAGACACATTCAAAACAGTGTCTGCTTCATGTACACATAAATATTATTTGGAGTATTGGAGAGTCTTTCCTACCTGGGGTTATGCACCGGAGTGATACACTATTTCATTCATTTCTATTCTGATTCCCGCATCTCCATCTGATCTCCTTCTGCAGTGTGAATTGGGAAAAATGGCCCCTGTGTCTCCTGGAGGGAGACAGAATGGCTGATGGTCTGACACAGGGCTGGAGGCACTGTGCTCTCCTGAGTGCGGGGGCCCCTGCCGTTTCCTGCATTGCATGGGAGGTGATTGAAGTCACATGGCCACCAGGGGGTTTAATCAGTCCACCTTTCATGTCTTTCCGCATCCAATCAAACTCCGCAATGCGGAGAAAGAAATATGCACTGCAGGTCTGGTAAAAGGGCCATTAAAGCCTTCCTCCTCAGACTCAAACCCATGTTGAGCTGGCTGAATATTTCAGGAAGGCAATCATGACTATTGTTGAATAATAGTGACTGCCATTGCTAATGCACTGCACATGTGAGTATGACATTACCGTTTTGCCAATCCCAAGGAGGTATTTCAGATCATGAAAATAATAAGAAAATAAGAATCCCTATGCTTTTTGGTACTATCCACTTCTTAATTAATATTTGCTTTACACTACAGTGCGGTCATTATACCACCAGTTTGGTCAGAAAATATTGGTGATAAGTAAGGATCGTAGTGTACAATGGATTTGCAAATAAACCTTAACATACATACAAGGGGTACATTAAATGGAAACAGACTTGCAAGCTGAAGGTCACTAACAGCATGATAAATTAACACTTAACCAGATGTTTGTCAAAAACCACAAAAACAGCCTCAAAAATTAGACCTACCACATAACTGAATCAGTATCGTACATGATGAGCTTTGCAAAGCTTTCATATTTATGATGGGAGTTGCATTCAGAAGCCACTTGGTAACCAAGGTCCATATGCTACAATGCATGGCAAGAGGTAATGAGCACAGACCTGGGGCCTCATTTATAAAACTGTGCATACTTTTTTACCTGAATAGTTATGCACTTCAGAAACCCATGTTTGCATATGCAAAAAAATGTGCTGATTTATAAAACTTGCATACACCCCACACATGCATTTTCTATTATAAATCACACCTAATCCTATGATTGTGTGTGCATGAACGCACGAGACTACCACACCTTGAAATGCCCACAATTAAATCTATATGGTGCTCCAGAAGTCAAAATCATTTAAGCACAATCTATAAATAATGTTCAGGACACAGAAATACATTTTAAGTGCAATAATGGCAGCGGATAGTGAAAAAAATCGGAGTGCAAAATCTAAACTTCAGTCCCGTAAGTAGTGATTGGAAAAAAAAAATCATTTTTGGCACCGGGGTAATAAATTAAAAAAACCCTTGCATGGCAGGAGGTTACCGAAGCTGTCATTTCCTATGGTATAGGGAGCAGATCAAGATCAAGAAAAAAATGGTCTGACACCAAGGTTGAGGCAAAGAAGTGTATACTTGCCCAATGGGCAAGTGTAGGAGCAATGAGTGGTGATATGGGGGTGCCATCACTGAGCTCCCTAGATAAGTGACTGGCTGTGATTACTGTACATCAATATGAACGAATCATGACATGACCTTGGCCATTGTGCAACCACATTTGTCGGTGTCATTTGTGCGTCGCAAATCACTTGCACGATTATAGAATGGAAATTTTCATGATTTACTTACACATATTTATCCACTGATGGTATACTTATCGCAAAGTGAGTGTTGTTGATTGTGCCGGTTTCATAGGGAAAACCAGTCATCACTGCAAATTGCTTTTTGATTCAGCTGTATAGCATAATCTGTTGTACCTCAAGCTTAGACGAATGAAACCATTCAAACGCTCTTGGCATGACTGAGGCCCCTGGACTTCTGAGTGAAAAGAAGAAGCATGGTCAACTCAACTTGTGTTGCTGTTAAACATGGAGATGTTGTGGTATTTCCATGTTGTAGTAATTGATCTGATTGTTACCTCCCATGGTAGAATTATGGCCAAGAAATATGAAGACATGTTTTGGCAAATGGGTGTACACAAATTAATCAAACATTGTCTCAGCATGTTCATATATTCCAAGATGACAATTCTCCCTTTCACAATGCTAAACGGATAATTCAGATCAAAAAACCACGGAACCTTTTGTAGCACCATAGGGGGATGCACAAAACATCCAAGATTGTGTAAAAGTTTCTCCATGACAGGCAGGGAGGCAGCTGAAGGTCTTTCAAGCAGAGCTGTGGCTGCAGTTTATTCTTTTCAACTAAAAAATGCTCAATTTAGAACAATTACAAAATAAAGTTTCTTTTCTGCAAGACATTTTTTTTTCTAAAACAGCATTCAATAATAATCTCAAGGTGGCTCAAGTATTAAAGTTCCTATCAATGTTCCCTCAAAGACTCTTCCCAGTCTTCACATAGACCGGTCCTATCCGGGCCTTCATTAATTGGGCTGCACTCAGACCAAATCGTCCCCAGCTGCAGCCAGTTTCCTCAGTCCAGCTGAGGGAATTGTGATTGAAAATTCTGACCTTCCCCCATATTTTGGGGTTTTGCTCCCAGGACACCTCACTTTATTGGAAATTATAGAGAATACAATCTGGAGTAGATTTCTAGCTCTTTCATAACTGTAGACTTTACTTCTTGAAGAATTGTCCAAAATTCTTTTCAGGACAGAAGTTGTTCTGAATTCAAAGGGTGGCCAAACTTTTTACTAGTAAAACATATTAATTAATGTAGTGCTAAACAAGATCATGAGATGAGATGTGGAGTGTTATCCTACCCTGAGTTTTTTTTTTTTTTTGTGATTGTAACAGCCCATGGAATCTCACCAAGACAAAGATATTGGTTAATGAACATGAATATCAGCTCCATCTCTTAATAAACATGGTAGAGGTAACAGCAAGAGAAAATATGCATTTCGTTATACACAAAGGGCTGCGTATCCAATCCCTTGTTAAAAGCAAAAAATGTAATATGTCTTTGACACATATCTGTAATGCAAATTAGTCCACATTTTATGATCATGGTTGTATAACTGTGCAGATTGGCCAGTTCCTAGATCCTAATATTTTCTCTCCATAAAAGCTATATTAACTCATCAAATCTTGCAAAAAAACTTGTTTCACTCATTTATTACAGCCATTAGTCATTATAAGATATAAAAAAGAAACATTTGATAATGTAATTATGTTGCATTAAAGAAAGTCGTGTATGAAAACACACACGGCCGGCTAAAGGCATAGGCCATATACGCGGTAGCCTCCAGCGTCACCCTCTGGTGGGTGCTGGTCGCCCTCAAAGGAAATTTTATAATTAAAATTGAGAAGTAAATTTATAAAAATATAAATATATATATATACATATTTCATGGGGTTTGCAGCCATGGGAGATGTGTTCCCTGCACTTTTTCTGGATCATCATCTAACCCAACCTACGCCCGTCCTGCTAACTCTCCATCTGCACTGGGATTTGATGCTGCAGCGCTGGGTTGAGGGGTCGGACACACTAACCACCTAGCTAAGGTTTGTTGTGGTTGTGATGTCACTGCCCCATTATTACTGAAGTCCATGAGCCCCTAATGCCTTTCAGACTAAATATCCTATTTTCACATTTTAAACACACATTTCTGCTTTCTCGTTTTGCAAACCTGTAGTCTACTAACACATATTTACATACATTATAGGCCTATATGAGAATAATAGTAATAATAGCTGCGCCATATTTGTCTCTGTGAATTTTGAGTGGGATGGGGGCACCAAATCCTAATCTTGCTTAGGGCACCAAAATGGCTAGAGCCAGCCCTGAAAACATCTGCTTTCCACTGTTAAATAATGCATGGGATACTTAGAGTATGTATTTGATTTTGTATTGATGCAAAGGATAAAAATGTGGCCTACTGAAAGGTAAATACAGCACACTGTATTACTTGCTTTAAAGGAATAGTATATAATGTGGAAAATGACTCCAATGGCAATGTCACTAATCTAATCTCTCCGCCCTAATCTAATGGTACAAGAAATCTTGCTAGCAAGCAACAACTCTGAAACAACTCTGCAATACATTATACATATAAGATTTGGAAAATAGATCAGTTAAATATTTTCCATAATGTATTTTGTCATTTGTTTATTTTTTGCTTGAATAACACCTAGAACTGAAGTTGGAACAGTGAATATTTTTCCTCCAGAGTACTTTCAAATGTATAAAAAGGGGCTTCATATCCAATAACATTACTGTCAGTGTCCACAGATTTTCCAAAGGTGACATTTAGTAGTTACTATACTTCTATTTTTGAATTCGGGAAAGGCTCCTGTTTGCCTTAGGGAAACTGTGAGCATTTTGGAATCACATGCAGAACCTAAAGGAAAGCACTAGCTTTGTCATGTTCTCTGAAATGTAATAGGTCCACCAGGTAAGTCTGGGGCAATGCATTTTTTTCACAATGTTTTTTTGTGCCTCCACAATGGCATTTGACATCTAATTTAAAACCAGAAGCCTGAGGCACTCCGATAAACATTAATTATTTGCCTACAGTACATATGAAATGGCTGCACTAAGGCACTAATAAAAGTAATTCCATTCCAGAGGAGGAAAAAAAGGAAAGCAACAGAGAGGAATCTCACTTGAATGCTGAGGGACAATTCTTCATGGAATCAGACAAAGTGGATGATGAATGGTGGCGACGCTTTGCCAGGAAAAATATTGCTGTAATTTGTTGATGTGATTTGATGAGTTTATTTTTCACTGTTTAATTTCAAGGGAGGGAAAAGAGAGGCAATTTGAGTCAAATGACAAAAGACCAGCAGTCTTTTGTCCTGGATCTTGGTTTTCTTGAGATAATGGTGACTATTAGCTCTGGAGTGTGTTGAGAGGGCTGATAAGAGCACAAATCCAGCTGAAACACACTGATTAGCTGGGATTTTTACCACAATGAAATGTAATACTGGAACATTTTTCCCTTCTATGAAAATCCCATGGAATTGGACCATTTTTTACTGCACTTTAATGTTCCCTGGTCCTCTACTATGTTTGGGTGATTGCTGGCACACATGTGATGGAGCACAATGTATTTGCTCTGAGGAATATGCACTTTGGCCAAGTCAGCAGCTATAGACCTTCTGATGGTAATTTGCACTCACCCCACGTACACGATTGGCTGTAAGCAATGGGAAATGAGTTATGGGTGAGGTTTATGCTGTAGGTTAGGCGAGGGTGCACATCATTCTTTAATTTTTTGCCAATACTTTGGTGCACTAAATGATGGAATTAGTATTAGAGAATAAATCAGGATTTAGTGAACATGACATTAGCACCTTCAGGCAAGACTAAAACATATGTGGGCTACGTGTAAGTGCATGTTGTTACTTCTAATGATCATGAGATGCACGTAACATGGTGTGTATTGGATTGTGTATTGTATATCGGATAATATGCATATTTGCAGCAGGCAACATTACTGTCCTCCATTTGAAATGGTAATTATGTTTGTGTGTGTCTTGCTCATTATTGCTGACATCAGTTAACCATGTTGTAAGGCAGGCTTAAATTACCTAGCTGATGGGGAACTTTTCTGTATCTTTAGCACATTACTTTCTAGCTTGCTGTAAAATCTGAAATAGGATGACAGTTTAAAGTGTTAGGTTATGTTTCATGGTTTGTGCACAAAACTAAATGTGCAGTCACTTCGATTCATGCCTGAGACAATGACATAGGGATGTACATATTGCTTTTTCAATAAATACAGTTAACATTGAGATGCTCCTCCAATGGATGGCTATCTTTCATTTGTTTCCATTAATTTGTTGTGTGTATCTTAAAATGTAGTGATAATCTTAAAATTAAATTGCAAATCACAAATTTGAACAAATAAAAGTTTTGGGTCGTTTTATTCATTGTTAGACCTGTTATTAACATTATGTGAATGTTGCGTTGCAAGACACTTTATTTTTGGCATACAAAGTATCCACAGCCATCAATGGGTTTCTTGGGCTTTCATTTGGACATACATTGGGCCTCATTTATCACATGTGAGCCGAACGAATTTGATCGTAAATCATTCGTGAATTTACGCAAAAAATTGGGATTTATCAAGGTTTTCGTGTATCAGTTTGTTCGTATGATTCAAAGAGATTTCAGGACCGCTCTAAACTGTTCGTATTGTCTGCATAAATGGCTGTAAAGCGTGTTTTTCGTGTTTTTGCTTTTATTGTTCCATTCACTCATCTTTTATTGGATTAAAAATGAGTAGCAAATTATTTGGTCATGGTTCAAATTGTTATATAAATCACTACTGGATTCAACATTGAAACAGGTGATGCTTCATTTGTGTAATCCTCATTAATCAAATGAATTCTTATTTGGAATTTACATGAATTCCATAAACCACGTGAATGACGTTTGCTATAAATGGGACCCGAATCAATTGCTAAGGTCTTCGTTGCTATGGCTGACCTCGCTCTATTAGCTCCAAGAAAAACTTAAGCAGTTAACATGTCTCTGAAACATCGCAGATATAGGTTTGTTGCTGGCGGAACACAAGTCTGTAATAATACATGTACGTTCTTATACGTAAATGTATACGTTCTCATACGTTCTAAGGTTGTTGGATTAATATAGCCAGCTTATTGGCCATTTACTGTATAGGACTTTTCTTCAGTCTTTGAAAAGTAAATGTAAATATAACAATTGTTGTCGTTAATTTCATACAAGATAAAGTGATGTTAGCGTTTGCGTTTGAAAAGGAAAGATGCTGCAGACTGGAGGGAAAAACAAGGGAAGGCACACTGTCATAGAGGATTCAAAATACGTAATTGTTCTAATTTGAACAAATTGTTGTACTTGGGATTCGTTCTAAATTAATTTTGGAAAAACGAGACAGTCCCAACGATGTATTGCATGTGTCATTACCACTTTGGCCAGCCGTGCCCCTCCTCCCAGGCCCGGGTGCAGCTGCCCCCCAGGATTTATGGCAACGATAAGGCTGATATACTAAAACTTACCTTCCAAGTTGGAGGGTGATTGATCCAAGATGAGGGAAAACAGATCGCTGTCACCCTCCACGGTAATTGCAGCCAATGACGTCTCTCTAATAATTCGCCTCCAGTTTCATGTCAAACCATTTTCTTTTAACCTGTTGCAGCGTACGCGGAACTTTTGACTCAGAATTTACTGCAACAGTTGTTTCTTGGCAGGCTTTGGTCTTCCCCGGCCCTGACACTCCACTACTTACACTACTGAACAAAGTTTTTTTTTAATTCTATTTCCATCAACAAAACTTCAGTCGCCGCTTCAGTTACATGTTTTTTTTTCTTTTGCCTTTTCTCTGCCATCTCTTTACATTGCCATCAAAGGGATTCCAAGCTGCTTTTATGGTATTTCAGGGGCGTCAAGTTCTGCTAATCAAAAATTATGTTAACACACTTCTCATTTACGATTGATTGGTATTTATCCACATACGTACGGAATATGAACAAATTCTGTGTTCAAGTATGTTTGATAAATCCGGTGGAATTTGTTAGTTCGTATTCGTTTACGCATAAATTTGCACACAGTTTTACAAAAATATGGATAAATGAGGCCCATTTTCCCCTGCAATCTGACTTTAGTATACATAATGCAGAAATTCTTAAAATGACATTGTCGAATTCATGGTAACTCCAAGTGTCCAATGTGTGATCAGTGGGTATGTAAAGCAGCTGGGTGATCTGCCAGTGTTTATCCCCAGCGCCATAATCCAGATTGCCACACCCCTATATCTAAAAGAAACAATTTGTTGCAAGAGAAACATATTGTGCTATGTTAATACTATCAGCATACTTAGAAAAACACAAAGCTACAATATAAAAATCCATTCTTCTTTCCTCTTGGTTTAAATACAGGTTGGTAACCCCATGAAGCAATTCAACTTTTTTGATTGAACCTTTTTTTGTGAAGGGGATATCAACTTTTAATCCATTGATCCAATTAGGAAAATATATCTTATTGTTGTGGACAAGATATATGTTATTTCCTATGTCACTTGGAAAATGGGAAATGGGAAATGTCTTGAGAATAAGTCGAAATGTAATGGGATTAACTGTTATTTGCCTTATCTCAGAAAACATTGCTGAAAAGAGAAATGTCAAATATGGTTCACTTTTTTCCTGCAAATGTTTATCCCTTGGGATCCATCATATTGTACACTGCTGTCAGTGTCATATCCTGAAGGTAGTGTAATTATTCATAGGCAGGCAGATATAGTGTTGAGATTTGGTTTCTGTTTTTGTTTTTGATGCACTAACATGCAACTTGCCCTGCGGAGCCAGTGGGCGGCATGCGTTTCCTTCCTTTTGAATGTCTTCATAAACATTGTCTCTGTTGATTCCTTGATGTGACAAGGTGTTTGGAACAACAATCTTAGGACAGTCACATAGCTTTGAAGAGCTGAGAGTTGATCTCTAAGCGTTAAAAGTGAGAAAACAAGTCTACGCTCCCTTGAAGAACTGACATAGTTGTAAGATAACAATAACATTTTAGCAAAATAACACTGACAATTAAAACACCTTAGGAGGCTTGGAGCATTTACTCATCGTCAAATATGCATAGTCATCAAGATACATTACATTATCATCATTTAGCTGACCGACATTTAGCTAGCCAAGGACCAATCCTCCCTGTGAGCAATGTGGGGTTAAGGGCCTTGCTCAAGGGCCCAACACCAATGGTGTTTTTGCTGTGGCTGGACTGGGGTTTGAACCACCAACCTCAGGGATCCCAGTCATTTACCTTAGCCACTAGACTACAGGCTACATCTCCAATACCTTCTCCGTGAGATAAATATTGAAGGCTGTATTTTATGGACCCTGTATTTTACGGAAGGCTGTATTGCACTCGTGCAGATCAACAGCAGGCAGGTCCATACAGGTTTTGGTATTTCAATTATGAAAATGCATAATGGGTTGAGGTAATAGCTGAGCCTGAGATGTACATATATTCAGGGTGTAATTATCATAAGATTAATCATTAATCTCAATTAGACCAATGAATCATTCAAGATTCAGTGGTGTATACATTTTTCTCTTTTACACTATTTTTTAATTTATTCAGAATTTACCAGGTATTAATGTACACTTAACATTATGGAGCAAAGCGATGTGTATAGCAGAATCAGAGAGAATGTTCTAGGGTTGTAACATTGATAAGACCTACAGTCCACTGAACATGATGAAACATACTGTGGCCTTGAAATGGGTTCAGTGGAATTATAATTTCACATTCAATAGGTATAAAATGATTATGTGTGCATTCTTTGTCATCATCATGCGTACCATCTCTAAGCACACCTTTTCCCATCTGGAATATATGGTTATAATTTGAATATGTGGTTTCATTGTTTCACCATGTTATATCTGTGTGTTTTGAAGTAGAATATTTAACTTGTGGAACTGCAGTTATCCAGCTTTTTCCTTTTGTTTTCAGAGATACTTCTTCTCACAATGTGGTGTATTACCATTCTCTTGCCAATGATTGGTCAAGAGAATAAACAATGGTGGGGGGGGGGAGCGAAAATATTATGGGGATAAAGTTTGCATTTGAGTATTTATGTGTTATAACAGGATGCATCTTAAACTCTTGTTTAGTAATTTCTAATTTAATATAGAATGCATTTGCAAGGATACTGATCAATGTGTAAATATGTGAATTTCCTTTCTCCATTTTCCTGGAAACAATACTTGTCTGGGGAAAGGTTTTTAAAAGGCTCCCTGGAAAAATACATATTCGTCTCAATATTTTCATTTTCTCTTATTGGAAGAGTAAGCCAACCAGAAGAGATGTCTTCTATTCCACCATTGTGCTTTCTCTAAATGATAGATTTAGTAGAAACTGGCAAAATGGCAAAAAATAATAATCCTCTTGACATAAGACATGACAAGTGAATGGGCATAAAAACCCATGCTGGGAGAAAATTGGATTTTTGTGACAGACTCGTCTAATAAAAAAATGACCAGTCGGAAGGTGTTAGTGAAGCAGACTGCATTCATTAGATCACTCATATAGTGCTATTGAACCATGAAGAAGACCAAGTGATCTCACAGTAACCTCCTGTTTTACATCTTAGGGGAAGATTAGATGTAATTTTGCATGCACTGCAGAGCTCCGGCATAATGACAGGAGCCATTTAGCAAACGTGCTTTTGTTGGGATGTCAGACTAAGACAATTGGTCAAGAGCGATTGATCTGTATCGGAACTCGGTAAGTTGTTGCATATCTTGTTTAGCTCTGAATGAAGAAGTCCTTTTAACGTATTAATAAGAACATTCCAGGCTGTGTTCTACTCCAGCACAAGCCAGTCGCTCCAGTAAAGACTAACCAGTGAAAAGCAATGATACAAAGCATGCACTTCCTGTCTTCAACTTATGTATCACCTACGAGTCCTTTTGAAATAGAAGTGTCTGCCACATTGGTAAAACATAAATGTAAAATGAAAAAAGATTCTACTGAAATATAAGATAAAATGTCCCTCTGGAAAGGGGGATTCTACCATAACAATAATTATAAAGCAGTTCCACACGTTTAAAATCTCTAAATTTGCATGGCATCATGGGACCAAGTAAGATCAGGAAACAGGTGAGACATAGCATTCTATGGACAGAGATGTGATGAGTGAAGTAGTAGTGGATTACCAGCATCTGCTTGACCTTTATGGTAAGATGTTCAGAGATTAAAATGTCTTTAAATGGATACGTGATCTCAATTAAATTTTGATTGAATTCAGACCTCACCCCCACCCCATTTTGGTAAGCACCCTCTCACACACCCACCCCACACACAAAAAAAAAAAAAAAAACTTGCAGACTGGTAATGAAGGAGCAGAGGCATACTCGAGAGCTAAATCAAAACTCCTAACCCCACAGACCTGCCGCTAACATTATACAGCGCTAACTCTAGAATTATTTTCCCTCTGTCCATTGCTGTTGCATTTTTCCAGTTCAGGGTGAGAAGGTCATGGCAGAGGGCATCATCATCATATTTCCCATTGCAGTAATCACCTGACCCTCATGCCCCTTCAAGTACAAACCTCCCAATTTGATTAAGGACATAGCTGACGGTCACATACCTATGTCCGCTCTCCGCAGGTATGGCAACCGCAATCTGAATGTTACTGATTCTCTCGTACTCAGTGCTTTAGCTTCCCAGCCCCTAACAGTTCTCAGTTTTTTCCATCTTTTTCTAATTTGTATACTCATCCACCACAGCAGGCAGTACCTGAGAGATAATTGTCCACAGCGGCAGCTAAACGGCCCAATCAGCAGGTCAGTACAGAGAGGATGCTAAAGGTCAGGTGCCATAATGTGCTCTGCTCAAAAAATTAATTGCACAATCTGTCACACAGGCTTTAGTAAATTTATAAATATTTTTTTGAAAATATTTTTTGCCCTCGAAAAGTTCCCCTCAGTGTCACGTTCTGGTCTTTATGTCTGCATGCCTCTGCTAAAATATGTTACAAGATGCATAAAACAAAAACAGCATAGCAGACTGAAGGGAAAGTTTTTAAAGGTTAGTTATATCTATAATTATCTAGGACTGTACATTCATTTTATGTAAAACAGGTCATCTTTCCTGGCACATGATTTTGTCAGCTTGCCAACTGTATAAATGCTTCTGTTTCAAATACATATTATAATGTAAAAAACATGTAGGTAATTAATCTTATGAAAACAAAATGCTTTAAAAATATAGTCAGTCAAAGCAAAGAAGTGACAGAAGATTTTGTTTTCTTACTGTTCATCAATGAAATATTGCTGTGAAGTGTTTAAATGCTAAAATACATAGCAGCACCTTTGAAACCATTTCGGTTTCTGCATTCACCATAAGTGTGAAGCTAAATGAATAAAGCATGTTATATCTATGAGTGGTTACCCCTCATTCTTTACTATTTAATGCGAGACAGAGCTGGAGAAGCATGTGAGCATGAAGCTCAGCATCGTCTTTGTTTTATTACATTCTTCTTTGAAGCAGTGAAAGCAGGTGGTTTTAAAGAAAACCATCTGTATTCTTTCATCAGAAGGCCACTTAAAGTAAAAACACGAAAAAGAGCAATTCCTACACGGTACAAAAACAATGGCTCTGCACAGCATGAATTATCAGAGAACAGATACATAAAGAAACACCATACAAGTTTCAGTCATCTTTTATTGTTCATCTCAAATCACCCGATTGTTAAGGGATTAAGTGTTTCATATTCTCTCATTTTCAGGTAGTAGAGGCATAGAAAAATACGGTACATTTTTTTTACATTTACGAAATTTTGTCTTGGAACAATTTTTTTTTACATTCAGAATATATCATTGTGAAGGTCTCAGCGCGCATGAGACTAATGATGCAGCTGAGGTGATAGGTTCAGATTTGATTGGCCTGTGCAGTAAATGTGGGTTTCCCATATTGTATTCCATTACCATTCAGCTACGCTGTGCCATTCATGCACTCAAACCTCACTTTGGTCTGGCTATGCTACTTCATGTCTGCTACCACCTGTTCCAAATACTAATGAATGGCTCAGACGCGTGTTCTCCTACCCCTTAGAAATCATGACTACAGGCTGAATTATTGATCTGGGAAGATTGATCAGTACAGAGATGATACAGCAACATTTGATGATTTATTCAAGCTCTAATATATTGTGGCGTAGATCTCCTAGGAGGCTGCGGTTCCAAAGCTTCACATTCTTTCATCATTTGAAATATCAAAACCTTTTTACAAAATGCACACTCAACTCTTCAGCGGGAAGCGGCCGGCTGCACTCCATGCTGCACACAGGATGAAACCTGACTGTTTTCATAAAGTGCTTCTCTCCAACGTTGCCTCCCAGCTGTCTCTAAGCCTGATTTTTAATGCAACACCGTTAACCGGTTTTTTTAATTTTTGTTGTTTTTTTTTTGCTAAATAAACAAATCTGATTTGCATGTCATTGTTACATTATTATCATTTTGGATTTTAATTAATATTTATCTAAAACCTAAATTAGCACTTCAGTATGCTGACAATAAATGCATTAGTCACAATCAGTGTGTGGTGCATCAGGGAAAGTCATTGTGCTATTCATCCCTAAAAACAAATGCATGATCAAGGCACTGTCTATTGCCTTTGTACCCACTGAACCTCTTAGCTATGTCTTTGCTGCACAAGAGAACATGTTCCCAGCCAATTTATCTGTGAAATAAAGGAGTAAATACATAAAACCTTATCAGCCCATGTCCCAGGACTGGAAAGACAATAGGAACTACAAATGGTTCCCTATAAATACATGAATAAACATTTAAATACATATTTCTTGACTATAAAAAATGTAATTTCATAAGGAAATATATAGTATTCATTTATGTATTATTCAAATTTTTTTCTCATTTTTCTAAAGAACAAAATCATTTTGATTTGCAACAATCAACCTTAATTTCAAATACGTTCCTTAAAATATTGGTTATTATACATACCACATTAAAGTACTTTCTTTTTTTAATGGCATTTCATCTTATTTGAACTGAAGTGAGTGTAAAATGGAACTGTAACATGCTTTAATCCAAAATATAAAATTAAGAAATTTCTGTGTTCCAACAGTATTTTGTCCTTTCTCAACAAACACACTGCCTGTTTCCACTAGCACTAATGTGAAATGTTACATAGTTGTAACTGTGAGTGTGAAGCACATCTAGGACTTTCCCTGCATTGGTGAGTCTGGAGTGGTGATAATGGTTTAACATATTCACAAAAACACATTGTTAAAGCCTTATTCACCAACTGCTTAGTCTCTACTAAATAAACCCAGGGAATTCCCCATAAATTCTTTGGTCCAACATGGGTGAGTTTGGCCACATTCATTTAATTAAAGTAATATAATATCCATTGATGGTTATTGTAAGTGAAGTGTAAAAATGTAGCATAAAAACCTTATATATTTGATAATTGCGTAGTAAAGTTTGTAAAAAAGCATCAAAGCATGTCGCTGAGCTGAGAGCAGAAATAGCTGGTATTAGCATATTATTAGTGAGCATATTATTATGAGACTGTGAGATCAAAACAGTCAGTCTTTAAATGTTTCTTTCCAGTAAGATAAATGTTGTGAACAGAGGGAGTCTCACATCGTTGGACATACCCCATGTTGATTGAGGAGGGGAGGGCAGTTGCTGCACACAGCTGCAGGGGGAGAGTGCCCTCTCGGTCAGGAGCGGCTGAAGGGAAGGTGAGGGTCTGTCGGGGAAGGAGACGGGGGTGGACCCTGATGTATGAGTGTTTGGGCCTGGTGATGGAGGGTCAGCAGCTCCTCAAAGGCACTGCCTCATGTCCCATCTGTCCTTGTCTGGCAGACCCATGGACAGAATAACAAGTCCACACCAGAGCCTCTTAATGAGGCTTTCTCAATCTCCATCCACATGTCAAAATGCAAAGAGCCTGACAGTCCGCGCTGTGCCACCATGCTGCTTAATTACCAGGTGCTCCTCAAGAGATGCCATTTTTTATTACATGTACATCCTCATGTTGCATTGTGTGTGTTGTTTCAACATAAACAATACACTCAATACTCTCTTTAAAATATTATTTAGCATCTGATGTATAGTCTGTATTTGTTTTCTTATGGTGCCACTGTGTTCTCTCATATGCTGCTTTTTCATTTTGAGTGATTCTTTTCCTGGGATTATACCAATGTGTGTCTGTGTGTGTGTGTGTGTGTGTGTGTGTGTGTGTGTGTGTGTGTGTGTGTGTGTGTGTGTGTGTGTGTGTGTGTGTGTGTGTGTGTGTGAGAGACATATCCTTTGGTATTGTAGGCCACTATAATCTTGTTATTCACATAATATCTATGACTTTCTCATGAACCCTCAACAGATTTGTCATTATAATTATTATAAAAGATGCTCTTTTAAAAAAGTGAATTCATTTATTATTTGGAAATAACTGCATTGTCAAATTTGTCCATCTAGTCATGACATTTAGCTTTCCCTGACTGGCTGGAGGATATAGCTATTCTTTCATACTGGATTTTGTTTTTTTCTCCACTTGGTGCATAAACAAAATGAAAAATGAACATGGACTGTTGGACGTTAGAGCAGTGTCACTCATCTTTTATATTCATTTGTTCTAACATATTCTGTTGGATGCATCATTGAAGATTTTGTCTTTCTATTCCTGTAATTTACACTTTACAAGAGTTAATGCCTGGAAAATTTGTTACGCTCATGCTATTTTCAAGAATCTCTTGTGTAATGTTTACATGTTTCATGTGACATGTAGAATATACAGAAATTTAACTTGTGTTTCTTGAGGTGTACGGTTTTTCTTCCTTACTGTTATTTAAGAAAAGCTGAATAAGACAACAAAACTTTTTTTCCTGTTTTTAAAGTGGACTTACTAGTATGAACGACCAGGTTCAGAAAGTAAATTCGTAAGCAACTACATAAAGGTTTGTGAAATGAAACACCTCAGATCCTGTGTGACAGCGCAGTAATGTTCAGTCACTCCAACTTCTGATTACCGGTTTCAATGACTGATCAGGCTGGAAAAACACGCCTACAACAACTGCTCCCTGTCTCGCTAAAAAAGAAAAATAAATAAACAAATAAGGCTGTACTCATTAAGAATAGATTGGTGTCATTTTGATTGATGTTTTTGTGTCAAGATTTTGCACTCTTGACTAATGCAAAATATTTCTTTTAACTTACTATTAGTGAATGCTCCACAAAGAGAATTCAAATGTATTTGGATAGATCTGTGACTAATTTTCTTCAAGCTAATCCAAACATTTGCCATTGAATGTTTCAAAACTCAATCTCGCTTCATGCTAAGGTACACCCAAAGACCCCCCACAGTAAGCCCAGTGTCCCTGTAAAGTGAAATAATCATGACACTCTTTTTTCAGCAACTGAAAATCAGGCATGTCTCTATTTATCAGCATATCCTGAGAATACTGTGAATAAATAAGTAGAAACAAACGAAAAGTAAATTAGATTGTGTTTATATTTTGAAAGAAAAAGGTAATCAACTCAATTCATATAGTGTGCTTTCAATTTGTAGAAAAGGTTAAATTTTTATAGGTGGGTTTTTAATCAATGTTGGCAGCCAGTGAGAAATGCAGCTGTTGTGATTGGTCGCAGGAAGCTCACTCGGCCACTGGGGGGCCAGTGATAAAGAGGGGTGAGCCCAGAATGTTTGGCTGCCATGACGACCACAGTTTGCCCAGTTGGACTGCTTGTGTAGTGTTGTAAAATCAGATAAAAGATTAATGATTGAAATGAGTGGTGCCCTTGAAGGCCTGGCTGGCTGGCCCTGGGGTCTTGAGTCTGATGCCAGCTGTAAATGGAGGCTGACAAACGGAAGGTGACCTACAATGTGCATGTGCAAATTAACATATTTCTTTTCATAATTATACAAACACTGAACAGCAACCTACAATACATTGCAGTAAGTGAGAGTTCAACATCTTGCTAAAATGGATGTCTGTGTTTTCAGTTGTGGCTATGTAGTCTCTGAACTTAATTTCGGTAATGTTTCTCAACACAAATGCTCCAATTAATATATGTCTATTAATATATGGCATGTGTTTTTCTATTCTGATAGTAAATAGTAGCATATTGATGAACCGATATCATACTAATTAAGTAAATGTAAATGAGGACTGAAAGAGTCTTATTTTGAACGTATTACTTAACAGCAGTATCAAACATGAAGAAAATATTTTCACCAGAAATTCCACAGACAGACACTTTCATCAAAACAAGAGGACTCAATTGAATGTTTCTGGTAAAATCTTAACACTGTGTTGTCACTGTGTTTGGAAATTATTGAGAGTTTTGTGGTGATGATGTTGAGGGTCACATTTCTGACCTCAAATGTCAAGCTGCAGGTTCAATGGTGGGTGGATGTAATGTTGTTTGGCACATGTCCAAAGGTAAAAGGTTGAATATTTATGCATCTCTTCCTCTCTCAGCCCCCAGCGCAGATGAAGTGTCACTGCGCCTAAGTGTAGTTTTGTTCATTTTTAGGGAGTCTAGTATTTATGTGGAGCTCTTACCTGACACATCTGGAAACATCTAATTAGGTAGTTTTCTCTTTAACTTATTTACAAGGAGTGTGTATAACTTCTGTGTTATTATTTGTGCCTGTGTTTTGGTGTGCTGGTATGCCCCATCATATATTTTTTTAATTATTTATTTAAAGCTGAACCATTTGAACATTCAGGAAAAAGTGGGTACACTGTCTTATAATGAGCACTAAAAATGTTTCTCTGCAGATGGTACAAGATAGATGTAGACGTGCTTCAGTTTCATGGAAACTTCAGAAAATTTCACCTCACAGATTGTCACAGTTAAAACAATGACAGTTAACAGATTTATTATGCATGTTGTGCTGAAATTAATATTAAAATCCCTGGCAGACAAATCTCACCACAAATCCAAGATATTTCAGTTTTACACCACATTCAAGTATATTTAGCTTTTTAAACTTTTTGCATGCTTGCTTTTTAATACATGCTGTAATTACTGTCTGACCTTTAAGGAAGCACTCTCCACTTTCATTTATGTGGAAATTACTAGAACACATAAGGTCTAACTGAATTGCTTATTTCTGCATTAGTTTGTGTAAATTCTGTTATAGTCTAGTATTGCAGTAAGATCAAAACTATGGTGGGTTCATGAATGCTTCTATTAACTAGGTTATGTTGTTTACTGTCAGAAAATATGGAGATTGTTTTTTTTGGTATGTATGAATGCATTGCCCAGGGGGAGGAGAAACGTGAGCAGAGTTACTTCATTGGGCTGTGGAATTGACGTGCGCAGCACAGATGAGCAGAACATTGAAGGTTCATCGATTTCTCCCAAACCCTCAAGGAATGTTATCATTGAAGTGTACACATTTGCAAATGCATGCAGGGCCTTTATGCATATATTCCTCTGTTTTCTGTTATTTATTTATTTTTGTAAATGATTTGTTACTACAGATTTGAGCTAAGCTGCAGCTCTGAAATGCACTGAGATATCCTGGTAATAAAGAAGCAAAGGTCATACTAAGGGTGCACTGTGATGGTGGCCTCATGGCCTTACTCTTTTTAAGCATACCAAGAACAGGTTGGTTCGTAATATCAGGGACTGATAAAAAATGAGACCCAGTCACTGCTCAGGTTAATGGCTGTTAACCCCCCCAAAAAAAAAAAAAAAGGAAAAGACTAATTCAATAATCCAGCTGGGTCAGAAGACAAACATGCTTTTACAAAATGACAAAGGAACAAGGCATGGGTTGCCATGTGACTGTGCTTCCAGTATCACTCACACAACTGTGTTTGTGATATTCAGCCATTGAGAGATCTGATTTATTGTGTTTTTGCAGCAAGTCCATTTGGAGGAGATGGCCAGACTCAGAGGTCAATTACATCGTGAATGTGGTCCATTTCAGCAGGTGTGAAAGCTTGCCACATTTCCAAATTACACGTTTTAATCAGTGAGGGTTGAAGACAAGCTGCCCTGTGAAAGAAGACATGTCAGAGTTTGCAGTAAAACAGTTTTGCATGGGAGAAAATCAATAGATAAAATAACAGTCATAATATTTCACACAAACGCACATCTTAGGTCACATCAGATCTCACTGCATTTTGAAAACATAATAGTAATAATAATCCCAAATGCTATATAGTGAAACTTAAATCTGGAAAGCTATGCAGCCTACCATGATGATTATACATGCGGTAAGGGGAGTCTAGGGTCCAAAACTAAACACCCAAACAAATTGAACAGGAAAGTGAATAGTATGAATAAACACTTGGGCTGGCTTTGACTAAACTATATGATGAAAAACTAAAAGTTATTTTAGAAATGTGAGAACAAAAGTGCATTCTGTTCTCTGTTGAGAACACTTAGTGGGATTGAATTTTTTACACCAACAATTATTTATTTTTTTATTGCTTTATTTGGCAGGGACCATGCATCGGGTACTGCATCAGATTTAGCTATAAAGCTAATGTTCATTTGGATCTCCTGGACAGGAGACAATGAATATTACATTGAAACATAATCAAAAGACAATTTCTTCAATAACATACACATCCTGAAAAACTTGTTCACAGCCGACAATATCCAGTTGCATAGAAACTGTCCCAGTGTCCACAAGACTGATGTGCCCTTAGCCACTCTGAAGAAAGCAGAAGTGCAGCCCTCATTCACACCACCACTCAGATGCCTGGAAAAGCTGCTTGGTTGAACAGTCTCTTCTGGCTCAAGGGTACATGGGCCTGTCCATTAAAATCTACACCTCCACATGAAAATGCATACAGAGCATACACTAGGAACTCTAAAATTAGCATACAACTTTTTACTCATCATAGAATGTAAATTAGTAGTTTGCTTGTAATATGTCACATTTTCATTGAGCCAGCCTGAGAACATAACAAGTGGCTGACTTTACCTTATAGAAGCTATGAGCATGTCAATGAACAGTCAGCACAGATAACCACTTGTGCATTTTTAACTGCTTATCTCATTTCTAAGCTGTACCTCAGCTATCACTATTTGTTTATACAGCATTCATGTATCTGACATTTTTCATCTGCCAAACCTCTGCTGTGTTGGATATGTGAGAGATTACTGTAGCTGTGTAGCTCTCTTAATAAATCTCACTGCATCTAAAAGACTTAGCAAAGTTAAAGGAGTACTTGCGGTGATGGGGAATGAAGTTTCATTGAACCAAAAAACAGGAAGATTTAAAATATAGTATCTGAAATGCAATTATTTGGACCAATGGTTGTATTGACCGTGGAGAGAAAAACATTTCTTGATTGGTCCAAACAGGTCAGTGATCAGTAAAATGCATTTCCAGTGTTCCAGCCCCATGCTTCCTAGTGTGCAACCCTTTGTGGATTGTTCTGTGCACATTGAACGTCATTTATTTATGACACACTTTATGAATTGATCAAAATGTGTATTTGCGTGGAGGCAGCCCCTAACATAAATGAACATTACCAACTGCTGTAAAGCTTGTAAACCTGCACTCCAACTGCACACATTCCTCAACCAGTGTCACTCTGTACCTTGTTTTTTTCACTTTACAATAAATTATAAAATAAATGACAAAAGCAATACAGAACAGATAACTTCATACTCTGTTTATCTTGACTGCTGTTATTTGAATACAAGAGTAAAAAAAAAGCTTATAAAGTATATGGGTGGAACTACATAAAGCTCACTTAAGGCTTGCGGTAAGTTTACATAAGATTACAACTATTGCATAGAGCATGAATAAACATACGTACATGTAAAAAGCAATGTGTTATAACACATGATTATCGAGCTTTTAAGGCATAAATCCCTAAAATCTCTTATGTTTGCTATTACGGCATGTGATAATCATTTATGTCATATAACTAAGAGGTAATTCACTATTCCAAGTTCCAGTATGCATGCTGCATGCAGGAATCCATACTCATTTGCAGCAGCCACTAATATGCTTAAACTGATAAATAGATGATCACTTAACTCTTTACTTCATCATCATTTTCACACAATTTTATACATATTTCTTAGTTTCAGTGTATTGATATTTTATTTCATTTTGAAATAGAGGTTGAGGGTTAGATTGGATTTTTATGTTAGATTATTTTTGTACTGCACCTTGCTCAAGAAGGCAAACATTCCTATTATCATACCGAACCTCACAGCAGGGTAATGTCAAGGGGGGCGCTTCATTCATAAAGCCCATTATCCAAGGTACTTGGCAAACCTCTGATAATTCCATGTAAGAAACTTTTGAGTTGCTGTGACAGTGACAAGTAGAAAATGATTTATAGTGTTTGTAAAGGGCCAGGGAAACATGATTAGAGTGATGGAATTACCCTTTCAGGTAGGTGTATTAAGTGCATTTGATCTGTCTGTGATGATCGAGATGAAGGGGTCAAGGAAAGGAGATTGCATTGAATGTTTCCAGACCAGTGTCCTTAAAGTGCTGAAAGAGGTTTGCTACGCGGCAGATGATCTACAATCCAATACTGTGCCTTGCATGCATGGGGCCATGGTTTGGGAGCTGAATGGATTCTGTGTGGAATTCAAGTGCTAGTGAGCTGTACAACACAATGCAAGACATACAGTACAGAATAATTCTGTGATCATGCTTATAAGATCCTAAAGCAACCCTCTGGCCAAAATTGTGTTTTTCCTGAGGTTTAATCATTAGTACAGCTAACCACCAACCATGCAAGACCAATGCAGCATGCAGTCCAGTGATGTTTGTGAAATAGTCCAGCTCTCCAGGTGCTAGGCTACTGGGACTTTCTCTTTTTCATTAGAAATAAATACGCTTTGAGAGGATGACTACCTCGTTTGAGACATCAAAAACATAGACCCCCTCACTAGTCTCCTCCCACTTTGCAAATACCTTGAAAATGTCATTACTGATCTGAAAGCAGCCTGTGTGAGTGTGGGGTGTTAAGATCTATTACAGAAAGAGGAACATCTTTGTACAATTTACCTAAAGATTGTTGATAAATAGTATGCATGCCACAGATGCACACAATGGCATAACTGATTAATGAAATGAGAGTTTAGTGGCATAAAGAAGCTCATTATTCAGGATGGGTTCACACAGACAGCATACACTAAGATATCTGCACTGGCCTGAGAAATGGAAGTACTACTTGTCTGTTAAAACAGTACTGTGTTTTTACCACCCACCAACTGTTGAAGACTAGCTTTTAATTTCCTCCTGATGTTTTTGTACTGGTTTGTTAAAAGAGACTCACTCTTGTTAGAGAATACAGGGTCCTCCTCCTGAGAGTCTGACTTGGACTAAAATAAATGTATCTAATATTTCCACTTGCCATTGTAGAACTGCTGTATTTAGAGTGTTTAGCCATATTTCAGTGATAAGCAAACTTGTCTATGGATGACACCAAAGGTTAAGTCATCACTGGTAGGAGCTACTGGCCTGAGACTTTAATGTCAACTTTATCCAATACCTGTTAGCTTAGTGACATCTTGTTGTTGGTACTCAACTTCAACCAGAAAAAGAACGAGAAACAATTTATAAAAATTAAAACTCTATCGTAACATTTAAATCACTGTGAATCTTTACTGTTGTTTTTTTTTTAAATGTTGAAGTTTTTTTAATTACTTTCTGGGCTGTGGGTTGTTAAAATGTGAAGTTCCCCAGGCAATAGTAATGATTTCTACTGTACCCCAGCCAGCTCATATGAGAACTACTGTACGAAACTGCAGCAAGAGATTGCACCCAGCGGCAGGGGGGATACATTATTTCAGAAAGAGCCTGACAAACAATGCAAACAGTAATATCCTCAGCACCAATCTGACAAGTGATGTATAGCCCTACAGGTATTTACTGTGTTTGATAATAGCATTTTTTTCTTTATACATTTAATGAGACGGCTTTTGTTTCAAGGTGGATTTCGGTATTGGATTGTATCTGACTGCATTCTGCACTTGACCTCTTCATTTGCCGTGTATTTCTACTTCTATATCCATCAGAGCACAAATGACACACCTTAATATTTATCCTCGAGAAATGAAATCCTTTTAGTTACCTAGATGAGTTTAACTGATGAGCTGTCAAAAAACTGGCAACATGTGATCACTATATAAGCACATGTGATAATATGTGGAATACATGTGGATTTGGTGATACACATGTTAATCTCATTTGAAAGATCTGAAAAATCATCACACCACATTTCTTGGTAATTTTATATACTATCTTAATGAATCCATATTTAGATGGGTGTTATAAAACAGTACATAAGCCTGTTACATAAGTTTGGTTTGACAGGGAATTGCCTTCAGAGGTATAATAGACAGGGAACCCAAAAAACAGTGTGAGGAAGATTGGAGTATGCCTTTAAGGCTAGCTGGAACACAGTGTCAACCTTTATCTAGAACAAGGAATCCCCCGGGCTTGCATTAGACTGTGGATGGAGTGCTTGGATAAATTCTTAACTTGCATTTTGTATGTCATAATAATAACTTACATTTATAGGAATGATGAAAAAACAGGCAGAGAAGAAGGAAGCAGTTGGTAAAACATATTCTCTAATGGGGTTTGATTTGCCTGCATTTTTTCCCCATGTGTGATAATTTTCTTGTTAGCATGTTCTACATGCAGCGGGAGTTCAGAAGTCATTCAGAGTATTTCAGCTGTTAAGCCTGCCACCGAAAGAATGACTTTAATGCAATTTTGAAAAGAAAAAAAAATGCACTCAGTGAACTTTATTTTGTGCTTTGATGGACACGGGGGGTTCTCATCTGTTTTTTCTGCTAGTCTGGAGCTTTTGTTACAGAGAGAACAGAGAAAGAGGTGACTGCTCTTACCCACTTAATCTCACTCATTTTTTTTATTAAATCACAAATAATAATGCTCGGGTTTGTTCACTCTGACAGAGAATCTCGAAAAGGCTACAGCACACATGTTTAAAGCTGTTAAATTCACCCTTAAATTTTCCATTTCTCTAAAGGTCTACATCCGTGGCAACGTGCCCCGCATGACTAATCCAATTGTAGGAATAAATCGCGCATTAGAATGAGTGCTTTTATGTTTCCTATTTACATAATTTTGTTTGGCAATCGGGGGAAAAGGCCATTAACGGCACGGAAAGTGCACTGCAAAAGAGGGAGAAAACAGGGAAATCAATACTTTATTTCAACATCTCTAATGTCATCTAGTTACAGATCTGAAAGCGGCCAATAATTTAAATTCGCTCTGAAGGCTCGGGATGCCACCATTAATTCCTGATAAGAAAGGGCCGTTGTACTGCCTGCCTTAATCTCTGACAGATGCTTTTGCCAGATCAATAGTCTTTCATTTTATTTTTGTTCCAAAGAGAAGATTGATCACTAAGAGTGGCCAGGCGCTCATTTCCACTTCCCTCACTCCTCATTATTGTTCCAATTAGTCACTCGCAGGGGACCTTGGATGGAGTATTAAAACCCACAACCCCCCCAACTTGCCCCTTTTGTGGGATTACCATCAAGGGCTGGATTTTCAGCAGAGTAACCTTTTGACACCAACTTAATATGGTCAGACTAACAGAGCAGCTCAAACAAGTGGATTAAAACAGCAGTGTTTTTTTTTTCTTTCTCTTTATGAAAAGGGATGGGACAATAGGGAAGTTGCAGCTCTCACCGGTGAGGAGGAAATAATCGCTATGTTGCTTTCTCATGAATTATTAAGTAGCCCCCGCGCTTCTTTTCAGCTCTACTCAAAATGCTGCATTTTCATCTGTGGGTCTGAAGCAGAGAGCAAGGGTGTGCTTTTTTTTTGACAGCTGCGTTACCGCTGATAAGCACGACTCCCGCGAGCTGATCAAGTGCTGAGACAAGGATCGGGAGCGCAGCGGCCACCGGGAGCAGAGGCAGCTCTGTACTGAGGCAGCGACAGCAGCGGGAGCACCGGCGACAGCAGAAGCGAGCCTGCCTTCTCCTCTCTCTCTCTCTCTCTCTCTCTTTCTCTCTCTTTCTCTCTCTTTCTTTCTGGAGTTCAGAGCTGTTCAGGAGGCAGAAGCCGGGGGAGCAAGGGGCGAACGGAGAGAAGGGCTGAAAGCTGGTTATCTCAAAAAACAACCCCCCCCCAACAACGCAGACCTGGCTGCCCACATGCCGATCGAATTTGTTTGCAAAATCAAATTTGCAGAGGAGGATGAGAAGCAGAAAGGCAAGCCGGACGGGGACAAGGAGAGTCTGATTGAGGAGAGCTGTGTGCCCCCAGCCAGGGACCTGGCCGGTTTCGCCAACTCCAGCTCCCTCCACGGGATCAACCACATCTTCGTCTCTGGCCGCCTGGGCGTCCGGCAGACCCTGTGGGCTCTGGCTTTTGTGGTGTCCCTTGCCCTTTTCCTCTACCAAGCGGCAAAGTGCGCCATGTCGTACCTGGAGCACCCCCACGTCACGGCGCTGAATGAGGAGGTGAGCAGGGAGATGGTCTTCCCGGCGGTGACCATCTGCAACATCAACCGCTTCCGGCACAGCGCGCTCAACGACGCCGACATCTACCACCTGGCCAACCTGACGGGGCTTCCGCCCAAAAACAAGGATGGGCACAAGCCCACCGATTTGGAGTATCCCGCCCCTGACATGCTCGACATCTTCAACAGGACGGGGCACCAGCTGGAGGAGATGTTGATGAGCTGCAACTTCAGCGGGCAGAACTGCTCGGCCGAGGACTTCTCTGTGGTGAGTTTCTTTCACAAGTTTTTCCTGTGCTTTGCTGCCGCCCTGACCAGTGTTTCCATCACTGCACATATCTGTCTGTTTCATGTGTACCTCACAGAGAGTGAAATGCTTTTGTCAGTTCAAATGAAATGCGACACTTATATAGAAGTGCATGATCGGAGCTGCAGTTGGTTTCTAAAGCAACTAAACTGAAACTGGATTCATCATCTGTTGAAAACAGGACAGGCACATTTCACAAGAGAGAGGACCTCAAGTTCATGATACTTTTTATTTTTTATAGCACTTCCTATAAGATAAAAACATGTTTGTGATTCAGTCAGAGGTGTATTGTGAAAGAAACTGAACTCTTGATGACAAGCCTGCCTCCCCAAGACCCTGTCTCATTTATTTTCACACGCTTCTGAAAACTTAATGCAGAGCTGTGTTACTGTGGAGCATCCATGATAGAAAGGAGGGCATTGGACTGGATCAGATCATTCAAAAGAGTTTATAAAATAAAGCGAGTAGAGCAGCTGCACCAGCACTTCTGTTAAGGAGGGGGAAAAAACAGAAGTATTGTGTTTACTTTTCCTTGGCATACTATGGTTTTATACTGCCTCCAATCTTAGCAGCTCACAGAGTGAATGGCAACAGAGACCACATTTGAAATAACTCTCCCATCTGTCACTCTGCAGACCTACGACTTATGCTCTTTCAGGAGAGGAGAACTAATGTTCTACTAATGTTGAATTTCAATCTCGCCAATGTTCAAATCAAATATTTAAAGGCACATACATGGTTCTTCCATTAACCAAATTGTTAAAGATGAATAGAACAATTTTGAGAGCTTTTTACATCTGGACAAGGGGGTCTTGAGTGTGTTGTACACTATTTATCAAAGGTACTGTCCAAATGGGAAATGGATTTTTACCTCTCCAGATGGAATGGAATATGCGATTGCTTTGAAATGATTAAGTGCTGGTGTCAAGTCTTAATAGGACATGTTGCATTCCGATACGCTCACTTTCCTGAATGGTGAAAGCCTGTGCCTTATCACAGAGATTATGTGAAATTAGCCCTGGAATGCCATATTACTGACAGAGGAAGAATTGGTGAAATAATCCTCTTTTGTTTTATAATCTGAGGTACTGCTGTCTGACAGTTTCCGTCTCTGTAATGCATTTATTCATTTTCATAAGCGCCAGCCAAATAGAAACAAGTACTTACTGCTGACAAATTGCCAGCATGGCTATATATTACAGATGTGTATTCAGGAAAAATATGTGTTACATTTTTGGATGATTAAACAAGTAAATGTTCCATATGACTATCTTATTTAGAGGAGATTTCTGATAATTTGAGAGATTCTAGATATCTTTTTAAGCACTTTGAAGCACTTTCTGATTCCATAACGCCAAAAACAAGATGCGAGCACTAACTTTATAATTCAGGCTACTTCTAAAATGTATTAAATACTGAATGTTACAAAAATCAGTGTTTAAGTATGCCTGTCCTTGAAATCTTACCTTTGCATTGCACACACATTCTTACATTTTGGCATCTGTATGCTGATGAAAATGGTGCAGCAGTGACAGAATAAATTCAATTATACAACATATGGTTATAAATAGTGCTGTATCCACTTCACTTAAAGGGTGGGCATATGCTATTCCTGCGTCTGCAACTAGCTTACTGATTTACTGTTTTCTTTCCTTTGAACAACAGCCAAAAAGGAATTTGTTTTGGCCGCAGCAAGCTCTATGCTGTTGCTTTCTGTCTATTTTTACAAAACCGAATTGCAAATATTGAATTCTGCAGATGTATTTGCATTCACTGCGAAATGCAGCCCTACTTTTCCTGACCTTTTGTATGTTTCAAACTTACCTTAAACCAAATCTATAAATTAAGGTCTTGTAGAGTCAGAGTATACATCAGTTGTGAAAATGTTTAATTTGCTGTTGGACCAAATGAAAAAGAGCCACTCAGATAGGGAAGAAGAGAAACAGAATCATTACATTTCAGCGCATAAATGTTTGCTTTGAGGAGGACCACACTGCTCTGTAGAGAAACAGCTTCTGACAGGCTGACAATCAGTTCTTCCAAGGTGTAGTGAATTCAGAGATCCAAAAGTGGGCTGCCCCTTGTTAGCTGTTAAGCTGTCTGTACTTCCCCAGGTTGGAGAGAGACTCTTTGTGCTTTAAGACCGTCTGAAATTTTCACATGTCCCTTCGCTCTGTCTGACTGCCTGTGATCTGTGTCTGCGGTGCTGTCAGCCAGATTTGTTACAGATGTCTATTTCCCTCTTTGCATGACAACTCGCTCATTGTGTACCCACGGGCAGAGTGACTGGGGCTGAGAGCAGTCTGGCTGGGAGCGCTGGGGCAGCGCAGAGATGGGACTCGGTGAGCAGATGTGGCAGGCTTGCCTCTGGCTCCTATCGTGTGTTTTCCTCTCATAACGGGGGAGGGTTTTGAAGGCATACATAAAGGCTGCACTGCCAATATTTTGTTATGGGATTGCTGTTCAGGATGGGAAAACCAATAAAATCATATTTGACTAATTTTGTGACTTCTTAATAAAATCAATCCTTATAAACTGTCTATTAATAATGTATTTTTTAATAATGGCAATTAATAATAAACAATTAACTCATCCAAAATAAGTAACTAAATTAATCTTTCTTTGGAAGGTGTTCAATAAATAGAATATTTTAGAGATCCCCTCTGATCAAATTCATGTTTTGTCTCTTCCTCTAAAAGTGCAATATATCTAAAATTACAAACTTAATCATACGCTCTCATAAAACACAATTTACTCAGTTGGTTAAAAAAAGGTCAGTCAAAATGTTTTGGTTAGAATTACCAAGACCAACTTGAATTAAAGAAAATAACTGGAATTTGAAGGCACAAGATATATTTGCAGCTAAATTATCAGAAAATAAATGTAATGTTTCTCAACCCAACACAGACTCACTTTCTGGCTCTCTTGGGTAATGCCACACTGAATATGAAACAATTTCATGTTCAAAATGTTGAGATGTGACCTTTGCAAAATTCTCCAGTTGCTTTGGCAATTAAGCATATTTAAATGTTCAAGGGTGATGTTTTCCTCTTGCTCTGTATAGTACAAGGGGGGAGACACAGACTGTTTCCACTGCACATTTAGAACCAGGCTGGCTTGTTTAGTGTGTGTCATGGGTGGGTTCCTATCATCTGTTCTCGCTGTTCTGACCCACGTCAGATCAGCCTGTGAGCAAGGCTTGTTCTGGCCTATTTACAACTGAGTCGTGGGTGGAGTTAGCTCGCCGCTGAGCCTCAGGACTTTCCTTCCAGCAAAAACCGTGAATAAAGCTAAGAGAAGGCCAAGATGAAAAGAAAGAGAGATCAGCATCCTTATCATCACCAGGATCATTTATTTCTGGTTTCTAGAGTTTGTTCCAGAGCCCAGGAGTCACAATAGTGATACACTCACATTTCTGTGTAACACTAAACCTTGTATCCAGCATAATATTAACCTGGTTCCTGGCTATCAGTGGAGTAAAAGATGATAAAAGAATGACAGAAACATCTGTAACAGAGCCATGACACAAATGTGTTCCTGTTTTTTGTCATCAGCTGTTTATTTATTTATTTATTTTAATTAAATAGCTAGCAAGCCACTATATCTCCTACAACTAAGCTTTCACAAAAGCAATTACATCATGGTTGTGTGGAGGGTATCAAAAGAAGGATGTGAGAATAATTGTGATTTTTTAAGATAATTTTTTGGGATTTTTCCATTTTATTTGATGTTATGGTGAGCAGGCAGACAGGGAAGGGGGATACAGTGAGGAGCCCAGGCTGGATGTGAGCCTGGGCTGCTGTGGTGGGACCTTGGCCTTGTGTGGCATGTGCTCTGCTGGATGGGCTACTGGGGTGTGCCAATCATGATTGTTTAAAAAGGCAACTTTCTTTTCCAAATTACTTTTGTGAATACAGAGAGCCCCACTTCTGGAGATAGCTTGGGTGTGGAAACAGCTGATCTGAACTCCATGCAGAATTATGGATATCTTTTTCTCTAGCTGGATATTTACTTTGGGGTTACAACCTACAACAAAAACCAACACTATGGGAGAAGTGAAATGCTTCAAACCATGCACAGCTGACGACCACGAAGGGACTCGAACCCTCAATCTTCTGATTCGAAGTCAGACGCCTTATCCATTAGGCCACGCGGTCATGCAGCAGTCCTCTCATCAAATGCTGAAGCTTCCCACAGGGCGACACATAACTGGCTTTAGCGAGGGAGGGATTTCCTTTTCAAAGTAATTGCATCTTACTGCTCACCAGCAACCAGAAAAGGTTGATTGGGTGATTATCGTTTCCCTATGCTCCATGTAACGTCATGTTCTACCTCAAACGATGGATTGTACAGGGGAAAGAACACGTTGGTGGCAGCGAGATATGTTTCACAGTAGGAGGCGCACTTCTCTGTGCTTCACCAAACTGATGCAGAACTGGTATTAATGAGACCAGCTTACAAATACAATTCTGCATTGTAAATTAGGAAGGAATGGGAAAAAATGGGTAAAAATCTTAAAAATAACAAACACATTTGGGATTTCATGGGTAATTTCAGACAGATTGTGGTGTATTCAATGCATAGTACAGGTCTGTTTGACATTACTGACTTACATGAAATGGCAAATGTCAGTTCTGCCTTCTTACACACAGGGTGGGGAGATCACCAATAACCACAATTAAGCCACTGTTTTGTGTTCATGAAAGAAAAAAAAATAAAACTTGTGAAAATTAAAGACAAATATTGATTGAATTCTGGCCATTGAATCATGGTTTGGCTTGTTATATTGCTGTGGTTTGCTTTATAAGGATTATGGGATTTTGCCCCTGACTGGTCTCTATAATCCTTGACAAAATAATAAAAAAAAACAGATGATTTAGCTTCTATTTTTTCTTCCCTTTTGTCAACAGCATCTAATTACAGATAGGTGTAACAGGAAATATTACCAGATAAAAATATACTCATAAAATGTTTTGCAATGGGACAGCATAAATAAATATAACAGAAATGATACGCTTATGATGACGAAATTCAGGTGATTGCTTGTGAGTAAATAATAACACTGAGTATCTAATGATTTGTAATGCATGTAAACTTTTTTTTTATGAGATCATATGCAGTTGGCATGCAGTGCATGCAGTCTATAATTGTTTGAATATAATAAATGTATTGCTGTTTGCTTATTGACATATGTTGAATGTTGATGTTTTACTTGAATTTAGCAAAGGGGTAGTCCTTCTGAATATGTTCATTTGGCTCACAAACCAGAAAAAAAATCTAATTGATCTGAACCTTGTTCAAGTTCTCCTCCACCATTCATCATGTTAGCTTGTAAGAGTCCTATTACAAGGTGGGTGAATTTGAAAAGATAATTGAATATTTGATGGCATGAGTCCAACATTAGAAGGTGACCTGTCCATGATAACTCCATCTATTCCATCTGGATCAAATAATTAACATTTAAACATGAGTAATTTAAACCCATCTCCATCCATTGGGTGTATGGCCACCATAGTGATTGCACTTGGTGGATTCACTCACACAAAGATGTAGTTGTCAGCTGTGCAAGTTTTATAAGTCTCTAGATGTGTTTTGTATGTATTTTTCTTTTTCTTTGTGTGCTTGTGTGCTTTAGAAAACCAGCATGAGATGTTGCAAACCGAATACTGGCTACAGGTTTGATTGAGGTTCACCTCAAGATACTGTAAGGTTCAGAGTAAGAAAATGTCCTACATGTTCTCACCCTGTTTGTTAAGCTAAGGTAAGGTTCAGGGTGAAGTCATTCTGTTAGCTGATTACACGACTGATACAGCTGATATACAGGACACTGTATATGTTTTGCAGTATATTGCTTGTGATGACTATTTTAAAAATCTTTATGCAACGTTTGCATGTATATATGTGCTAGTGTGGGGTGGAAGAATAGCAATTTAGGCCACAATATGATGTGTTAAGGATCTATACTACAAGTGTGACAATTTTCCAGGTCAATGTGTCGATAGCCTTCAGCAAATGTTCCTCATCTAAATCGCTTCAGTGACTATCCAGTTGCATACAGTTGAATGTCAGATATAGAATTCAGAGTAACAGAACCACCGATGAACTGACAGCTAAACATGATATAAACCTAAAAGTAGCAACCTTTTAAATTCAACTTTTTTTTAAACTCTCACACAAAAAGGTGGTGAAAAACACTGTCACTTTTTCCATTGAAAAAAAAAAAAAAAAAAAGCTAAAGGAGGAAGCTAGCTAAAGTTGGCAGCTGGGTCTAATTAGGTTGTTGGCAACTTTAGATCCAATTAAAAAGAAATGGTACCAACTTACGGTTTGTAATATTTTCGTCGTGAGAGAACAACACGTGAATGTGTATTTAGCATGAAATCAGAGTAATAAAATCCCCCACTTGGATTATAGTTCCAATGTTAAAATGAAAAGACTGCATAGAGTATACAGATGAATGCATATGAAGTACTTCATTGGATTCGTCAAGGCTAGCTGTGAAGGTGGAAATGGCTGGAATGGTTATTGAATGTGTTTTTATTGTCTGGGGAATGCAGGCCAAGGTTTTCATCAGGCGTAAGGGCATTGGCATGACATGGCCACAGCAATTATTTCCTGGAGGAATTTTCATTGACATCAGAGATCACATCTTTGAGAGAGTATCAGCTACTCTAACATCCCTCTAAAAATCTAAATACCAGCAGCATTTCATTGCAGTAATAAATATTTACTTTTAAGCTGTGTTCCTTTAGAATTTTAATTTTAAGCAAGTAAATACCCCACTAAATCAACCACTTACATAGTCAAATTGTTGTACAGTACTGTAATTTATGGTAGTCAAAATAAATCTGAGGGTTGTTTTAGATGTGGCATTTAGGATATAGAACTTAAATAGACCACCTTTATTTGGCTTACCTTGGTGTCAACAAGATATCAATCCTGGATCCAAAAATAAAACTGCATTGCGCTAGTGCATTGTTGTGAGATTTATTTCCTTTTATGTGAGTTGTTGGGTTAGTTGTGTTCAGGGCAATATCATGTATTTGGTTGGGTCATTTTTCATTGTGGAAGTCAATGCAAGTAAATACTGAGGCAATTGAATCGTTAATACACTGTTTATCTGCTTAATAACAATCTTTACGACCACATATACAGGCCTATACAATAGAAAGTGTATACCTCATTTCCACTAGATAAGCAGTAAATTTCTCAGAAGAGAAACACTAAAATCCCCCTGTCTGATATCCCCGTGCACAGAACACCATACTGTGGTATTTGATATTGCTCCTGAGCAGATAGCAGGTCAAAGTACGGCAAGTTCTCAAAACAGTTAATCTCTTCTTCACTGAACCCACATTTAATGCACAGGATTCCCTGAGACAACATTTCTTCAGTCCATCGGAGGCACATAAAAAGCCAGAAGAAATAAAAAAATAAACCCAGTGACAAGACCAAGCACTTTCCACCAACTCTCAATGTTACTCAGTGAGGTGAACGGTTTGACAGTAATAGGTGCTCTGTGCTGTTGAACGTGTAGCCAGCGGTCCCCCTTGGGGCAAAAAATCTCTCTGAGGGAAGGCATACAGACACAAGAGTGTGGGAGTGACATCAGGTCCCCCAGTTGACTCAGCGACTAGCTCCTTCTTTTGCAGTCCCACCCCCTGCATTAGTGATGCCAGAAATGGGTGGAGCCACCATATGTTCACTAAGTTGAACCAATCATTCAGTTGTTTCTGTGGAGAGAAACATCTTTTGATTATCAGATGTCAGTGACTGACATCCAACCCCTCACCACTCCACCCTTCCTCCCAACCATCTGCCCAACACAGAAAGTACTGGAAACCACGAAAGTGACCAACTGTTGTGAGCCTCATCCACAGCAGCCTGTCAATAGTCCACACAATTCCACACCGCTGTGAATCTCCCCAGCCTACAGTGCTGCTGAACTCATTACACTTGCTTTCCCAGCTCGCACCCTTGCACCGGTAACAGCTTGGTGGGCCATGTGCCACATATTACATTTTGTGATTCGTGCACTGCACTGTAGACGCATAGAGAAAGGGTTACCGCACCGCCTTATTCCAAACCACCCTGCGGTGAAGGGAGGCAGACGCTCAAATAAACAGTCCCATTTCAGTGGGTGAAGTGCGATGCTGCCGCCGAACAAAATGGATGGGAGAGCAGCCCGGTTCTCTCGCCTCCCACGCACCACCTTCTGTGCACTTGTACTTTTTTGGACAGCGACAGATTCTAAATCAAAGTCAAATTAGCACACTGTTTGACTTAAAGTGCAGCACTGCTGTGTGTACAGCTATTGAAAGTAAACCTGGAGCCAGATGGCATTTTTGTTGAGCAGATGCCAATCATCTGCATTTTAGGCTCTTGACTTTTAACGCTCCTGAGTTGTTTCAGGAGGGGCCATCTCTGCAGAGCAAGCTTTGGAATTGTATCCTTCCATGACGAAAAGTGCATCCCAGGGCAAAGCTGTTGACCTAGCAAAAAAAAAGCCCATCTTAATTCACTGAAGCAATATTTCCTGCAAGGGAAATACTCTACGTAGATAACTCCACTCCAACCTGAGGCAGCATTGCACCCAGAGAAGCATTCATTTCCTTTTGACACACAACATAAGCAGGTCTGTGTGTGTGTGTGTGTGTGTGTGTGTGTGTGTGTGTGTGTGTGTGTGTGTGTGTGTGTGTGTGTGTGTGTGTGTGTGTGCGTGTATGTGCATGCATGCATGGGTGTGTTTTTGTGCTTCTTGAAAGATTGAAAATTACCAAATTTTCTTTTTCTTCCACTCTTAGGATCAATACATTATTCAGTCAGATTGTTGCCCAGCCCTTAAGCCTTCTGTGACTAATTATGCTGTGTCTCCATTATGGTGGAGAGTCAGGAATCCTAGCTGTATTTGTTAACACTTGTGGAGCTGGGTAAGATTTTCCCTTGACATTTATGTTTGTGTAAACATTCAGACTCCCTGTAAAATCCAGATGAATATGACTGATACCATGGTAACCTCTGCCACAACATTTTATCACATACACACACCTCCTTATTCTAGATTACGATTCTGTTTTATACAAACACCTGATGGGCAAAACAAACAAAAAAAATACAATAGGTCTAGTTCTTCAGAGATTTAAAACAAAGATATACTAGGTATGCTTCCTTACCCCTGGGAATACTTAAAATGATTTTCCTTGCTGGTTTTCAGAGCTCCAGACTGAATATTTTAGTAAAAATGCATTTAAAAAATTAATCATGCCCACTTTTATACCAAACATCATAATGCAAATGCTCCTCTTTCTTTCTTCTTTCTTTCTTTCTTTCTTTCTTTCTTTCTTTCTTTCTTGCTTTTTGTCTACATTGGTATCAGTTAATCCTCTGTAAGTGTCAGCATTCACTTTTTTTATCACACAGAGAAATCATATATAAAAATCATTGCACTGCTGCAATTTGTGTTAAATGTCAGAGTCAAAATGGACTTCTGTTAAGAGGGAGGAAGTAACAAGGATCATAAATGTCATCCCGGATCTCCACCCCCAGGTCCTTCTGCATGAGGAGCTGGTGTTTCTGCATGGAAGGACAATTGGCTCATGTTCTGGGGTCTAATGCTGCAGTCCTTTGCCTCCTGCTCTCGCCTTTCAAGTTCCTTTCACTGCATACATTGAATTATGACAGAATTCCCTTCGTGTGTTACACAGACTCATATACTCTTACCGCTCTTACACTCGTCTCTGACACTTCCTATCTGTGCCATGGATACAGTGGCTGGGTACATACAGGGGTTCTTTGTGGTAGTGTCTCACCATGGAAATGAGACTATTACCCTTGAGTTATGATGAGAGTGTATTAATTCTGCATTCTTCATACCTCAGGATCTTAGAGGGCTGGCTGGTGAAGGGAGGAAGTCTGTCTTCTCCATAGTAGCTGAGCTGGAGAGGGAGACAGGCCAGTCAGGCTGGGGGAAATTTAATTGCTAGATTTGAAGAGCAATATTGGGAGAATTCAGCCAGGACATTAGAGGAACCCACTCCTCGGTGTCTCCTAAAGTGCACTGCTTTCCCCAGAGAGGGGACTTCTCCCTAATCACCTGTGAACACCATTTCCACAAGAAATATGGTTTTCCTGACGGATCTTCTATACAAGAACTACCCAAAGTCCAGCCCCACAAAGCACAGAGTGGCAAAGATGTTGGCGAGCTCTCTTCCCATACCGTCACCAATTCAAGCGAAGCGAAGTACATACAAAGGTCAGAAAGTGAGAGAGTGTTTAATATGCTTGACATGAGAAACTAGTGTGCTGATACTCCATCAACAAATTTGTGGTTATCAGGCTTCTTCTGGTAAACAAGCATTTAAGCATCTATTTCATTGTTCTTTCAGTTTAAAGGAATTCAAAAGACATTTTCTTTTACAATTTCCTCTTTTTATAATGCCAAACTGCATTCGTAAATCCACAGGCATCGCTGTAACCTCAGCCATGTCTTATTTTCACAGTGCAGTCCATAAGTTGAGCTTAAGCTGTCATGAGTCAAGGGAGGTCACTCCATCTGCAGCTCCTGCAGACAGATTGTGGGTGCCTGAATGACCAGCAGTTGTTGCTAAGTAATGAGTCATGGATATCTCTGCCCAATGAGTCTCCTCCTTTCAGGGTGATGCTACAGCCAATTATACATTAAGACTGCTGTGCACTGTCCACAGCATGCGCTAGCATAGTTCAGATTTGATACTAGACTGTGGGGCCCATCAGCATGCTGAAACAGGCCCTTAACAGGATAAGCCACTCAGTAGTCCAACTACAGCATTTTTAAAATGTTGTAAATACATTTATGTAAAATGGAGTTTAAGAAGCAAACACCAAAAATTGATAAGGTTCACTGACCTCATAAGTTGTTATACTGTACATGATTTCCCTTGCTAAAAGTCTGGTTTGACCAAAGATGTATGACAATGTTGTTTATTCAGGTCTCACAACACAGTATGTGGAAGGACTTTGCTGCAGTCAGCCTGTTTCCATGTCAGGTGGCTTTGATGTGGAATACTTTATAGTGTTTGAGCGTGAGCCAAATGATAGTGCACTACTTCTGTTTAAAAAAAGCACACATTTAGTTCCACCTTAAGTAATTTTCTCTGACAAGGTCATGTTCACTCAGAGTGAGTGCCCCACGATAGATGTAGATTATGGAAGCTTCTAGTAATATCTCAAAAGTGTCCTCTTGAGGAGTGTGTTTTTCCAGCCGGTTAATGCCGTTTCCTTCAATACTCCCTCACCACAGCCTGCTGCCTGCAAAAAAAACGCCTCGAGGCATCTTATTTGTAGCACAATGTTTGCATCAGCTATACTTTAACATGCTGCTTGTAGCAAGCACAAAATGAGGAGTAAGACATGGTGTCACATGACAGGCACTTAAAATAAAATAATTACATCGCAGTAACAGTTTATCTTGAGATGTAAACATATGGACGGCTCCGTGGTGAAGTGGTTTCAGGATCTGAGCTTCTAAGTGGAACATTGCAGGTTTAAGTTTAAGGTTGAAGTCAAACAAAATAATTAACGAGTATTATTTTAAGTGTGAATTAATTTAAAAAATGGAATAGAAATTTGTAGGAAATAACATATCTGTCTGATGATTTTGGCCAGCTATATCCCTCTATTCTCCCTTTGAGGCTGAGTCAATTGTTGCCAATGTGGACCTCTGGCCATAGCTGGTAATAGGTTCATAAATGGGTTCAAACTCAGCCATGGGATGCACAGCTACACTGCAAACCTGCACCTTTCCTCCATGCACCACCTGATGGTCCACTCACTGATACTCTGTTTGAAAATTCTGCACATTCCCAGTTTGAGATGCCAGGTCTTGAGGTCTCTGACAATGTTACTTTACAGTCCAGAGCAACTATTCCTCACCGCAAGGTGCGTCGCATATTAAACAGTAATTCAATCTCAAGGTTTGTGTGGTGCTGACAAATCATTCGACCTTCAGATCATTCAAATCATCACCCAGCCCTCGATGCCTCTTAGCCACTATGGGAGCAGAGTGCAACATTTCAGTGACAGAGATGCAGAGGTCTGGATGAATTCATCACGGAATAATGAGCTTGCAAAAAAGGGCAAAATGACAAAAGGGGGAAAGTATTAAAATCCAATTTCAAACTAATGTGCCAGTGTGGATGAAGTAAATGTATGCAGGTACACATCGTGCAGCACATTTTCTCAGTCTCTTTTTCCCCAATTATTTCATGTATGTCACTGAAAAATAAATGGATGAATACTTGACATTTAAGAAATGAAATAGGCTTCTGGCTGTTTATGATTATCTGGTTCCATGCAATAGAGAATTTACAGCAAATTAAAGGCATGTCTTTCCAATTCATTTCACATCCTAGAGGTTTGTTTTTTGACAACTGTAATTTTAGAATATGAAGTACCATGACTGTTGCATGCTGAGCTCTGTTTGTATTTAGCCCAGGCAGGTATCATTGTCAAGCCCTTAGCTGGATCATTGGTCAGTTTGCCCCTGTGTTCTAAGGATGCAATGACAGACGAGGAGAGCCCACTGTGTGGTCACAACACAGGTCAATTCATTGTGGACGTTAAATGGCAACTCATGTGCAAATAGTTTATTGATTTGGGAGTGGATCCAGTTGCCCAACCAAGCTTAAAAGGATTACTGTCGGTCTGTAAGATGAAGGAGCATAGATTTCAACAAAAGAACACTGTCCTCATTGTGTTCTCTTAGTTCTGTAAGGTTTCTAGAAGTGCACAGTAGTAATTAAGATATTTCAGGCTCATTCATCAATCCTACATAGGATTAGTATAACCTCATTGCATGCACATTGCAGCATTTCTGTACACACAGATTAATTATCAAACTTGCATGCATACATTTCCACAGGGTAAATATTTAATTTCCATCTGCGCTAACACTGTCTCAAAAGAATGTTGCAGCAAAAGATAATCGGATGCCTTTACTTGTGGCATAGCCATGCAATATTTCCACTCTGAAATGCAATGTTACAACAGAAAGAAAGAAAAAAAAACAAAGGAGAGGAATTTCTCTGATTCTGAGTTGGAAGTGGTAGTGCCTGAGGTTTGAGATAAAAGTTTTTTTTTTTTTTTGTTTGACAATCTTGGCAGTGGCATGACAAGTAAGATTAAATGTACAGTACTGCTTAGCTGAAAATGACATGCACTCACTTTCATTTCAGCTTCAATTTCAGTATTCCACAGCAGAATCAACAGTCTAATATATTTCCATTTACATCTGGACCTAAAAATGTTCTATATTGTATCAAATATTTTGTCTTAAATGCATTTTTATTTATGAGCATAATTAACTATCTATCTATCTATCTATCTATCTATCTATCTATCTATCTATCTATCTATCTATCTATCTATCTATCTATCTATCTATCTATCTATGTGTTTAGCCACTGTTTTAAATTAATAATCAATAATAATGTCCATTATACATTTAAGCTTGCTATAATCATTCAAGTAGCATTATTAACCTCCAAACCCACATTGTGAATGTTGTTTAAAATATAGCATTGAAATGTGTGAATGCAGGGAACGGTACAGTTTTATGAATGCCGACATGAATGAATTGTATTTACAATGTGGTTTGTTCTTAAATAATGTTATCATTAAGGCACACGTAAATGTGCACACAGCTGAGTGTGCATCATTTCTTGGCAAGTCAAATACAATTGAACATACACAACAGCGAATGAATTTTATGTATTTGTATGGTAGTTAAATGGAATGTCATAAACATAATTAATCAAGGTACCTCCACCGACCTTGCATATTCTGAACATAACTTCATAAATGTAATTACTTATTGTGCTTAATAGTGTATGAGCTATGTAAGTCAAAGTATGGGCATCCTGTAAGCAGGCAAATACATCTTTTGTCAGAGCTCCATCATGGCCCTGAACTTCCATAGCTCCTTTGTCTTTATTTTGCTCTACCCCTGCTGAGAAGCGGGCTCGGGCAGATCAACAGAGAACAGTCAAACTGAATTCAATCAAGCTCTTAGTTGAGCAGCTCAGTTGAAATTTCCTAAACAGTGTGTCACAGGCATCTTTCCTCATGCTGTTACTGTGTTTCTCACCTCATACCACCTTTTCAAATGAGTCTCTTCAACAGGCATGCTCACAGAAAACAGGAAAAAAAAAAAGACATTGCGCAAATATCCATGTGTGCTGATCACAAGTCAATATGTCTGTTTTTGTTTTTTTATTTGCGCGCATTCTGGTGTTGCTCATATTAGGACATAGATTCATTCTCAGCACAACATTTTGTCTTGAGTAACCATGCTACTGTTCACTTATTGTGTAATATTTATATTCAATTCAGTTAATCTGCACTAAGTATATTAACTTTGAATGTGAAAATGGAGCTCTGTTTGAAATGAAGTCTTAAGGACAATTATCACAGTCATTAATTAGAAGCAGACCATGCATGCTTTAATGTGTCATACATAAGCCATGCATGCTTCATATGTCTGCCCCTCTGGCCCTGTGTAACTTGATGTTTCCCTTACACTGGCCTTCCACCCCTCAAGCATGCTGAGATAGTGGAGTGACATTCACACTGCACCTCATTGATGAATCCAAGGGCATGGTGTGAGTTATGGATTAAGGTCCTCCATCGACAGCTGGGTAGCCACATGACACCAATAAAAGCCAGCCCACATTTTCAAAACAAGACTGGGCCGAATTTTTTTTTATTTTTAAATCCGCATGTATTTGATTCCCAAATGAACACTGCCCCTCTGAGCAAGGGAAATTTCTCTTAGATTAAATATACTGTGAAATAAATGCATTAAGTTAAAAACTCTGTAAGTCATCCTTGACTAGGACATGTTCCCATGAATACACTCTGGTTCTGATATGCTACGTGATTAAAAACTTGGGCTGTTTAAATTTTCTTTCATTATATCTCATTGCGTAAACAATATCATAACGATGTTTAAACTATTTCCAATATTTCAGCTTTCAGGTATTTTGTGTTTTTCATATATATAACAGTATTGAAAAGACTCAAAGTGCAGGCATTTCCCATAACCTTCTCCATCCCATTGACCTCTGCTACGAGCTATCGCTTTCATTCAGTATGCCGACATGTTAATTCTCAGTGATCATTACAGTCTTTACATGATGACTGTAGCTCTCTGCCAAAGTTGAAGGTCTAAGGACAGCGCACCCCTCCCCCTTCTCTTCATTCGTTACACAACAAGAGGTGCATTGGCAGGTTTCAAATAATAGGCTGTGGTTACTTTTGCATACTAGTTAGAGTGCATAGCAAGAATGTTCTTAGTTTTGGCTATGATCAAGTCTGCTCTGAGCAAGAAGTATGTAAACCGCATAGCAACACCAAACAGCAAGTACATACTATGTACTTTTACATAATTAAAAGGAATACATATTTGGTTCTGCATAGAGTCAGAGTATAGACTTGTAGTATAGTTTCTGAAAATTACACTTTTGTTTTTTTCATTTGATTTTGAACTTGTTTAATTTATGGAATGTGGAAGAACGATTTTTAATCCAATCATCATTTGAATGGATGGACAAACCACATACGTATACTATCCCACAGATTATTGCCATTTGAAAGACATACATTATGTGTTATAATTACTGCTTCACAGTGGTTACAGTGTAAAAATGCCAAAAAATGTTTTTCCACATGACACTATTTTAAAAAGGAAAGCATCTGTACAGCAACAGTGAGAAAAATTCATAAGACCATGGTCGTATTCAAAGTGGTTATCACATTATCATGCATGATTCAATATTACATAGGTCAAATATTAAATATTGAGTCATTATTTTATTATTTCATATTTGTGATAATGACATAATTTAATGACACAGCTTTAATAGCACACCTTTATTACAGCATTTAATGCTATAAGTTCACATATCCTTATGTACTTGTTTGCCTTGACCCTGCTATAATTCTAACCTAATAATGATACAAACGTTGTGTGTACTTGAGTGTATGTGTATATATTTTTATTGAAAAAATGGTCTGTATCCATCATTGTCCTTAGCGGCAACTTATCTAATATACTAACTTTTTTTCTGCTGGTGTTTCTCCCGTGTCGACCCCCCTCGTGTCACTGTGCTCCCGGCACTGCAGTGAAGATTCATTTTGTTTGTCCTAGTGTATGTTAATGAGAAAGTTGTGGGGATTTGATTGTCAATAACTTGAAATACAGCCCTGGTCCCTAAATGCTGGAGCCGCTCAATAACCTATTAAAGCTGAATCACAGATAACTTGGCACACATCAGGAAAGCAATCTGAAATTTGCACTGACATTGATCCACCAGGAAGAGGACCTTATGGCTCCTTTTAACACTTTGGTTGTCCTGGGCAGGGGCTGTCCTGTCAGGCAGCTCCACCCTCTAGGGCCCCCCTTTTAAATTCATGAACTCAGCCAGCTATTTATGAAGCATCTAACAGTAAGAGTGGCATTATGACAAATGTTTAGACTTCCCCACTGTATATTATCGGAATAATATGTTAACTGAAGGTGGCACTTGATTCAGCATGATGTATTTCCTCTACTTATATTTGCATCTGATGCAAAAACCTTTAAGAGGAGCATGGAGTCAAAGGCGTATGATAGAACATTTTCAATTACTCCATTGCTTGTCCACTGCAGACATGTAATGTTTATCAATTTCCATGAGGCAGTCTATGAGACCAAGCTGCGTGAAAATACAGCGCTTCTGTGAATTTTAAAATTCAACGTAGTATTGATGCTAATGTGATCTCCATGCTGCCAATCAGAGGTGTCGAATGGAAATGCCCCGTTTAAAATCTGTTTACGCAATTCAAATTTCAATGCAAATTAAAAATGTTCGACACCCCACCCCTTTCCAACCAGGAACGTAATAGCTTTTTCTTTCCAAAGCCCTGGAGGATAGGAAAATAGAAATGATAGTTGCTTTCAAATTTGTGATCTCATCAGTTTCATTCCACACACCCTTGTAATCTGTGTCATTTAGAATAAATATGGCTTTTAATGAGGTGTGTCACCTTGATCATGGCTATGCGTGTCCTTGACATTCTCATTGCACATAAGTGAAGGATAATAACATGCCTGTGAGCGGATCTTGGAAGCCCTGTGAACAAGTAAATGTCACAGTGCGACACTCACAAATCATAATTTTCTTTGCTGTGACCTTCATGTATTGGTTCTTCTTTTTTATTTTAAAGTTGAAAGAAATCAGTTCCCTTTTTGTCTATATGTGATGTTTTATATGATGATATGCTGTGCTATGCTAAAATACCAAGCTCAACCTGGCCAGTGTGGATTTTAGCCTGAGCTGACATTGTTAGCATAGCATTAACCATCAATGACTGTGACAACACAGTGACATTACTCACTTGGCCACTTTTCTGAAGCATTCCACATTGTGATTATACATCCTAATGTCTTTCACTCAACACTTCAAAGTTGCATAGTGATCATTTCCTTGTTGACAGAAGTGACTAAACTTCAGCCTGAACGGTGTCCACTTGGAACTGGGATGACCAGGGATGCATAGCCAGCAAGCTAGCTAACACTAGCAAAGGACTACAAAAAAAGCTTCAAATTCTAGTATGAAAACAATATTTCTTTTTGTTAACCTTTTTGTAAATTGCAAGGAAAGATTGAAGGGTTGTGAAATGAGGATAACACCAGCTAATTGTATATCAGTTTATACTGGCAAAACAGAGATATCGGCCTTGTAAATTTCTCTAAAAATAATCAGATTGAGACTGTAATTTCTGTAATTGAAGACCATTAATATCACTAATGTAACACCACCACAGGTAGATACTCCTAAAAATATTATCTCTCAGTTGTTTTATTTCAGCATGATTTCATTTTGTTTCTATTGCTTTATGGTCATAATATGCATATTCCCAAAAATAGTATCATATTTAATAATTACATATGATACATTTTACAGTAAAAAATATTTTAAAATAATGCCTACATTTTGATTGAGGTTCTGAA
This sequence comes from Albula goreensis, assembly GCA_022829145.1. Lineage (NCBI taxonomy): Eukaryota > Metazoa > Chordata > Actinopteri > Albuliformes > Albulidae > Albula > Albula goreensis. The sequence goes on along the minus strand of CM040745.1, from coordinate 10,347,309 downwards.
TAAAATGTTTTTTATGTTGATGTTTGTCTTCAAGGTTTTTTTGGGATGTCATTTTTTTCATTTGCTCAATTACATTTAAGCCATCAGAATGTCAATGATTGCTCCCTCATTATTCATGCTGTGGTAAATGACAGGCTGGACAAGGACTCTCAGTAAATAGGAATCAGACAGAGAGCTTTTTACTCTGCAGGCTACATTGTTCGTAGTGATATAGGTTTGAGAATGAAAACCCTCCATGGTGAGTCATATAAAAACATAAGCTCTATATGTGGGCTGGGTGACTAAGATACAGAAGATTGTATTGCCATTGTTGTAATGCAGACAACATGGTGTATTTATTTATTTATTTATTTATTTATTTATTTATTTATTTATTTATTTATGTACTGTTTGTTTGCTTGGCTGGTTAGTTGCTTGTGAAGAAACATTTGTACAGACAGTAACAAGGTAGTTGAATGGCACTGGATTCAGACAGTTTAAAGCTTAGCTCATGAATTTAGGCAAAGCTAAAGGCTGTAGGTAACTGATAAGCATACATGAGCTGCAGGATCTGTCCATGTCATTGTGTGTAAGTGTGTTCTTATGTACTAGAACAGTACATGTACAGTCTGCACAATGTTATCTGCCATTTAAGTGACAAATAAGACCAGCCTTGTGGTGGGCCGATGGGTCCTGTAGATGAATTACACCCATTGTGGGTTTACACTTGTTTTTATCCCTTTGATTAAAAAAAAATCATGGTGTTGTATTTTAATTCTGAGCTTATTTCCTATTTCAGTGGAACCATAGCAAGGCATGGCCATATGAGTTTTATATGATAGACCAGTGACTGAACTGTCAACTGTAGAAATCCATCTGTAATCATGATTAACATAAGGCAGGAAATTAGGGCTAAACTTGTATGTTGACTAAAAATGAAACCACCACAGCACTGGTATTTTAATTTATGGTGTTCATAAAAATCATTTAAAAATATCTGAAAATAAAAAAGCAATAACATGTAATTAATGTGCAATAATATGTAATTAACATAATTAAGTCAAAATGTTCATGTTCTAATATTATGGCACAAAACTAATAATTTACAAATGTGTGTTTTACAATAGGTACATGCTATTGTAGTGAATGTGGAGGTTGTGACCTCGCTACACTTGCAGACATCTTTGAATCCATTGTTTATTATAGTCATAGTCGTACAAGAAAACTAATAAATACTTGGAAAATAACGTTTGAGCAAAAATGCTGTTTGCAGCACAGAAGTTCACATCCACATTACAATCTAGGCAGGACAATAATTTTCCCTCAGAATTAAAGTCAGGCATGTTTTGGCAATGCTGAAATATTACAAGCTGAAGTTAGTGATCATTTGATGAGAAACATTATTATTAACAAGGTATGAGGCTGATGTTATCGTCTGCTGCACACTAGCTTATCTGCAGTCTGTGTATCCTGCCTCAATACAAAATAAATGTGTCTCTAGGTAATATACAAAGCAAAGGGGGCAGATCAGAATATTCTGCAATAACAGTTCTGATGTATTGACTGACAGAAGTACCATCTAATTAAAACAGAATTAAAAATTACTTGCTGTACAAAGCAGTTTTCTGTTACACAATGGTGTTTAGTTGGAGATTTGTCCATTGTCTTTAAAATTTAAAAGGCTCTAATCCATAACCTTGATGGATTATTTTATTATTATTATTATCAACTGGGTAAGAATTATTTTCCTTTATATGTAAGTATACTCTTCCAGAAAAAAAAAAGTATACACATCAAAGTATTATTTTGCTGCCAAATTAGTATGTATCTTTCAGGTGTATCTTCCCATAAATCTGTTTCCTAACTCATATAGACTTTCTTTTTTTGAACACTATACAAGTAGAGAATATGCTGTGTTACATTAGGATAATGTAGAGCAGCAGATGTGTAATGAAATTCAAAGGAGATCACCTTTACACATTTCTCTTCCTAATGTCTCTAATGCGGAGACTGGGGATAAGGCAAGGTCTCCATAAACATCGCGTGTATTCGGCTGATGATTGAATGAAACACTTTCAGACCTCAACAGTGGAATATGGACCTCATAATTATATTTTTATTACAACAATGGGATTAGAGACAGGGGGACAAAGGTGCCAAATGTGGAATGAAAGTAGGGCCACAGCTGTTTGCCACCTTTAATTTGGAAAATGAAAAGAATAACCATCTATCAGGGAACATAATGTCTGAAACAAACATGACAAAGTTAAGCGATTTAATGTTTCAGAGTTCTGAAATGGGTTTAATGGATGATCAAGCCACTCAGTGTTAAATCAACTCTGATAGAGAACATATAACCCAAACAGAATTAAGTCTGAAAATTTAACTGTCTGCCATGTTACAGGATAAAGCTAAATCTAAATGTGTGCTGTAGGCTAAATAGTAAGCTGTTTTGGCAGACAGTGCTCGTGGGAAGTCAAAACTTCCAACAACCTTTTCTGAGCTCATCAGAAGGTGAACATTATTACCAACTTGATAGACAGATGGAGGAGCACACAAGCGCACCCTCCTCAGATGCACATATAAACACAGTGGAGGCAAACGGTCACAGAAATAAATTGGCAAATGCTACAAAACCTCCTGCTGTTTGCCAGCTTGCGTTATCTATGGGGCGAACACGCAATTACCCTCAATTTCCTTCCCACAGTTAGAAGTGTGTGCTCAGTGGAGCTGCAAACCAGAGGAGTCATGGGACTCATTGACAGAGTCTGTGCTCCATCCTAAAATCTGTCATAATTACAATGAAGAATTTTCTTTTTATTACAATTAAGAGTGCAAATGGTTAACTCTTTATATTGTGTCATGCTTACTCGTGGATACATCATTTCCCATGTTTTGTCATGTTTCCTCTTTTTTTTGTTGGAAGGTTTGACACAATGACTCTGTCTACAGTGCAGTTGACTTTTCATGCATTATTCAGAGAGCATGAAGAGGACTTGAATCAGAATTCAGTGCTCTGCTATGATACAAGTACTTTTGTACATGCCTGTTTAATAGACAGAAGCTGAGGAGGGTGCGTGAGGAAAATGGGTTTTATGATGATAATCTCCTGGCTTTGACACCAGTTAGTACCAGATTCCACAACAGGTCAAGAGTGCTGTTTATGAAAATAGCCTGTTACAGTGATAGTCTCACCTATCATTGGCCTAAGAAAGCAGATTTTCTTTATACCCGACAAAGTCTACCACTTACTTCAAGTCAGTTCAAATTTGGTTTCATAAGCAAATAATCTGATGCTTATTATTTGTTTAAATATCATGCTTGTTTATACTAATATACGTTATGCTAATATAACTAATTTATAAAAAATTTAGTTACACAATCCCTAATCATAACACCAGAAAAACAAATAATGTATAGTACAGGCTAACATAAGTATATGAATCTGCCAACAAGACATATTCTCTTCATTAATATTTTGGTTTTGTGGTGTATGCATTTCTCCCTATACTACTTTGCAAAAGGCTTAGAATGCCAAAATATAATGTAATATTGGGTGACATTTTATCAGTCTAAAAGGGGACAGGCTAACCTGGGGTTAGAAGCTACTGCCGAAAACAATTAAGGCACCGCAGCAGAGACAGAGCAGCTGAACTAAAGCGTTGGGAGGTTACACTCAACTGAAAATGGATCATGCTGCATTTAACATAATTTTACTTGTTTTTTTCATCCTCTCCCAAGCAAAGAAAAGAAAATGGTAATATACTTACTACACTCAGATCCCACTTTCAGTCCCCCCCCCCCCCACCACCCCAGGCTGCCCCCATCATGCAGTGTGTCTCAGAAACACCCTCCAGTCCAGCCCAGCAACAACACACTCATCCATCACACACCCATCATCCCTCCAGTCCAGAGGCTGTGTCTTCATGACCACTACAGTATAAACGTGTTTTCCAGACAGAGGTGCACATTTGATGGAGGGAGGCTGGCTGGAGCCCTCCTCAGCCTGGGCTGTGGGCAAATGCACTAAAGCATACTAAACAGGGCAGAGTCACGCTAAAGCAGGACCTGCGGAGCCTCAGGAAAGGTAAGCCTGAGTTAAGTGTCCCCTGCATGACCCTCTTGAGTACAGCAGGAATGTCACTGTGTAGCACTTCATCACGCAAGTGTGCATTCCCATGATGCATCAGGCCCTCTCCTTCACACAGTCCCCGTGGCTCTCTAGCTGCTTCCCACATTTCATCGGGGTCCTTTAATTTACTGCTGGATGTTGATAATTCCATTATAACCCCTCACCCCCTATACACCCCTCCCACCACACAAACACACACGCACACACACACACATACACACACACACACACACCCCTCCCACCACACAGACACATGCACACACACACACACACACACACACACACACCCTCCCACCACACAAACACACACACACACACACACACACACACACACACACACACACACACACACACACACACACACACACAGGTAACCACATTTATGGATCATGTGTAAGTAACTGCATGCCATTCATAGTTGTATCCCCTCTGACCTTGGCTGGTACTCACAGCAAGGAGGGACTTGAACCTGAATGCCTTAATCTGTTTGGCTTCAGAAAGAAAATGTCACCTCTGTCTGTTTTTCAATGGATTTTTTCAGAGATTTACAGATTATGATTTGACATTCTATTCTGGCTTAAACATGACTGATACAGGAAATGCAACTGATAAAGTAATTGTATTTTTTATTTAGTTTCCCCCTCTGTGGGAAAAAGATGGTATCACTTTATTTCTGTAGCATTTCTGAAACTCTAGATTCTGAGCAGCTATTTAAATATGCATTTAAAAAAAATAAGGAACTATATCACATATGCATGGTCTCATTCTAAAAAAGTACACAAGATGTCCTGACAGCTCCTTGCAGTATGTCAAATCTTGACAAAGTGCATTTCAAAACAAATTTATCGAATTCTCTTCACGTTTCCTGCTTTGAAGCATCCAGATAACCTATTTGAGACAGGCTTGATACAATTGATTGGTCTCCCCCTTTTTATCTGATGTGATCATCTATCTTGTGAGAGCACATAGAGTCCAGATACACCCTATATACTGGGATGGCAGATTTGTTACAAGTCGGCAGGTCACACCCCCACAACTATGAGATTGACATTTTTCAGGACTTCCAACCGGAAAGACCACAATGACCACAGACACTCAGACCTAACAAATGTCACCGTCAGATTGAAATTACAATCAAGAATTCTGTAAATATGTAAAATCATGTTTAATTGTGTTGTCATTTATCTGTCAGTCAAAGCTCTGAATTTTTTCCGTGAATTTTTTTTTCATTTGCAATTAGTGTATTTGCAGATGAATAAGGACCACATGCTTTGCATTTATAGACAGTGTACATGTATGATATCAACAAATATGTTGGTATCATACACGTATTAATGACAGGGGAAGGACTGTGGGCTGTGCACCTTCTCAGTGGCAGCTGAAGGCATGACTGAGGATGGTGCAGAGGTGGGACAGTGGGATTAGGGTTGCTCCATGTGTTCACTGCACCGGAGCTCTCAGATCGAGGCCCTGTGCGTGTGTATGATCACACCCTGACACGACACATCTAAAGAATTGTTAAAGAAGTATTTAAAAACCTGGTCAGTTCTGCCCGACAATCTCACAGAGAAGGGTGTCAGAATTATTCTGGTGTTGCTGGTCCTCCACTCTTGGGTGTCTTGTGGGTAATAAAGATTTCATGTATTCATTTTACTCTGGCAAAAATTGCAATCTATAATGACCTGACATTTCTTTTTTCTTTCTTTTAAACTAGCCAAGAGCCTCATGATTTGAATGTTGAACAGAATTCTGTTTGAGTTCAGGTGAAAAGTAGCAGAGGAAACAAGCATGCTTAGAATTTTTAAGTCTTTTCTGTTTATGTATAGATATTTAGGTGGTTCAAAAGTAGAGCCTGCAGAAGTTCCTTTCCATGTGATATGAGAGATATGTGACTAGTTTTTTAACCCTTATACTCAAGGTGTCACTGTAGAAATTTAGTCTCACATTACCTTGGAGACCACTGAATAATCAGTATGTGTGAGTGATAAATTATAACATCCATCTGCCCACCCATTATCTACACCCACCTCATCCAATCCAGGGTCACAGCTGCTGGAGCCTATCCCAGCATTAGCTGGGTGAAATGTAGGGAGACACCCATGACAGTTTGAGAGTCCATTGTAGGGCCAAACAGACAAGCACACACACACACACACACACACACACACACACACACGCGCGCGCGCACACACACACACACACACACACACATACAGGAAATTTGTCAAATGCTCACTGATTTTTGCTAAGAGGGTCTAGAAGATTTGAAGAGGAAATCTAAATACAAATATACCCAAAGCTCACAATTCATTTTCTAGAGCTGAATAATTTTTGTTTGAATATATAGCACATGTATACAAATTATTTTTGCCCTGTTGCACAATTACAATTTAAAATCTGCAGCTGTACCTGTAGTGAATACCTAAACTACAGACCCACTGGTAAACAAAAATGAATAGTTATATAATTGCTGCAACATGGCATTGTGCGTTGTTTATCGTGGAAGGAACACATTAGAGGTGTTTTATTAACGCTATTGCAGTGACAAAGAAGGTAGTTTACTAACCACCACCCTTCACTAATGCAATCACTTACATCATTTAGTATTCAGTGTCATAAGGTGTATCTGCCCCATAGTGTCTTGAGTCTTCACTTTGGTTTGTATTTGAGATCATTGTTATTGTTACTAGATATAAAGGTATTTCAGCGCGTATGTTTTTTTGTGTTAGTGTGAATGCGTCTGCCCACGCAGTTTGTGGAAATGTAAATGCAGTAACCTTGAATGAGACTGTGTGTGTGTGCGTTTGGCCTTTGGCCGTTCTCTGCTGTGGATGGTGAGCTGGAGGTGGTTATGATGCTGATCTTACTCCTTAATAAATGCAGTAAGAGTGTTTTCACCTCCAGCCAAGGCCTGGTCCTTTCTTCTGCCGTTACAATGCTTTCATGTGATATCCTCTGGGCTTGTTTCATTTTGTCCTGCTGATGTAACATGAGTTTAGTCATGTAGTTATAATTTGCATGCAGACATATTCAGAATTAATTATCATATGTTTATTGAACTAAAAAATGATAAGGTCTTTCCTAACAATTTAATGCTGAAAAAAATGTTATAGCCCTTTTCAGCTAAACAAAAGCTGTGTTGTTTATCATCAGCTCACAGACTGTTCAAAGCAGTTCATTATTATTTTTTTATTTACATATTTTTTTTTTATCTCAGTATTACTTTGGTGCATTATTACGTTGAGTAAAACAGCAAGTGATGATAAAGTGTCAGTACACATGTGCTTACATGTCTATCCACATGCTTTGACACTTTGTGGCGATATCATGCATTAACTGGAATGAATGTTGTGCCACAATGGGGTGCAGCTTCAGACATGACTGGAGGTAAGTCACAGAGCTGGGGAGGCAGGAGCAACTGCTTGCAGAAGAAGACAGGAATTTCCACACACCATTTCTACACACCATGTCCATAAGCAGCAAAAACCTATGTTCCCTTACTGTGATGGCAATTCAATCATTTTCTGTGCAGTCTTCTTGTTGTTTGCTCTACCAGATGACTACAAAATAGTTTATCATACCAGTTATAATGAGAGATATAAAGAGAGAATGAGTTTTATTTCATGACTCAGGTTAAAAGGATAAGAGCTGCCTTGTTAGCTTACCCGTTCTTAAAATGCCCCTGGAGTATGCACTTCATAAAACAGAAAATAAGAGATAAAGAGTTACCAATTACACAGCCACAGAGTTCAATCAGGTTTTTACTCATTCATTATCCAGTATTGTGATGTCTAATCTAAATGTAAAACTATGGATAGCAGTGCACATGTAGACACATTTTGGTGGGAATTTTTTGCTAAGCTAAATTTGTGCTGTCCCATTGTGGAACAGCTGCACATGCAGCTAGACCCCATCTGCAGAGTACCTGCATGACAGGTGTTTTTTGACAGATAGGGTCAAATCCCTCTGTTCACCTCACACCTCAAATTCTGCAGCAAACAGATAGCTGTTTACAGCATCCTTGGTCTCCATGTATTAACTCAGAGTCCAATGCAATTTCTGAGCTTAACCACAGGGAGCGGTGAAGATTAGAGCAACAATTCGAAAGTTGACTTTGAATTTTGTTTGGCATTTCCAACTGCGCTTTGCCAAAGCTTGGAAGTTGCTTAAAATACTTTTAATGCCGGTGGGAATCTCTTTAATGTGCGTTTCATCCCTGGGTGCTTCAGTGTCCAAGCCTGACCCAACTTTGTAATCTCCATTAGTAATGAGATCTGCACCATTCAGCCAGCCCCAGTTTCCTGGGAAAAGGCCTCATCTCTGCCAGACTGTGCACTGATGCTGCTTCTCACTGTTTTTGCTGCTTTAGAGGCTGTACCTCTGAATGAAATCACTTCTTTTGACATTCAGGTTTGATATTTTGTCTGGAACCTGACTACAGGAGTAGCTGGGGGAAATGGTCAGTGTGGTTTATGTTGATCAGTTAATATGTGCGCATCTCACATCCCACATTGAATCGTATTCTGTGTGCATTCGCAGTCTCCCACACACAGTAACACGGAGTGTTGAGGGACCCAATTTTTATCCTCTGCCATTTATATTCCAGCTTTGGCCAGTGAGACCGGAGCACTATGTGTGAGTTGTGTATGAAAGATACCCTGGTGCGTATAATTAATGAGGGGATGCAGGAGCTGAAATCTCAGGGGTACCTGGAACATTTACTTAGTGTTGAAAATGAATGGTGTCCCTGCAATAGGGGTACAAGAGGGACTGGCCATCAGGGGTACAGGGAGCCCTGTCTCAGAATTTCTGAATTTTAGCTGAAATAATACATTCGGTCAACATGAAGAAATGCCCCAGCTTGATTTTTGGATTAAAATTATTCATGAAAAATTAAATAAAGTGGGAAGGGGGGTGGTCTGAATTCAGTTTAGTTTTGCCACAGTCTCTTGTGTTTTAATAACACCCTTATAGAAATATATTTCAATATCTTTTTATCAAGATCACAAAATATACCACAATTTGGGTCTCTCAATGAGACTTTCCTTGGCCCAACAACCTATTAAAATAGTTGAAAACCTGTGCAATAGCCTCAAAAGAAGGACTGAAGTGCCTCTGAAGGCAAAGGGCACCCTGACTCCATATTAGTTAAGAATAATTCATATATTTCTTGGATTTCTATTATTTTGTCAACAACCTGCATATTTATCATTATGGTTCCTGCAAGGTCAATATATGTACAATAAATTGCAATATATTCAACTTCTGTAAGGCCAAGGGGGTTTTGTACCAGGCACATGTGTGGTGTTTATGAAGGAGAACAGAGAAACCCCACAAGTTTGCCAATGTCTGCTGGCTCAGAATCAGCACAAGAGCTGGGAGAGGTGGCTTAGGAGGGAGGCTTTGCTGGGGATTACAGATGGAGTGGATGTTATGAACTCACTGGAGTTCACTCAGCGACACCTTCCAGTCTCCTCCAATAACGTGTCTATGGTACTCTTAATTTGATCGCTGCACTTCATTTTTTGGCACAGTATTGAATTAAAGAGCAGGATAGTACAACATACAATTCTGCAGCACTTAAAAGCCAATGAGGAAATTTGCCTTAAGGAGCTGGGGTATTTAAAGGAATTTGTAAAATTTAATGATACTTTTTGAATAATAAGTACAAACTTAAATTGCATCCTGGATTCTTTCATAGGGCAAAATGTTAATTATGTATTTATCTTATCTGAGAATGTGGCAATGTGGCATGGCTGAGAGAAATGAAGGCAAATTCAACCAGTGGAACAAATCACCATAAAAACCCATTAGTGTTTTAATTTTTTTTCCACATAGTTTGAACATGTCTTCAATTTACCTGTAAAATTTCTTATTTTTCCTATGTCTCTCAGCAGGGATAGCGCTAGAACAACTGTCTCCCAGGTCCATGGTCTTAAGCATCCATGTCTGTTTCATACTGATCCAAATCTGTAAAACACACAGGGTAAAAACACAACTGTCTGCAAAAGCCCACCCCTGGACTGGCCTAATGCAGTGTCCCCCTGTGGGAAGTCAATCAAAGTCTCTCCCTGGCAAGCCGGTCCTCAAACTCTAACTGATCATTTCCTCTCTGATACCCCCAGTCCCCGGCTTCACAGTGGTTGATCAATGTTGTTGAAAATAGTAGACTGTCCATACTGTCTAAGCACAGCAGGGAATTGCCAAGCACTCTAAATTGATGGCTTTGTAAGAAGGAGCAGGAAGGCTTCAGTCACCCATGGTCCTCCCTCAAACCCCATTCCACGCTATCTCCATCACAAATGAATTAGCAATTCAAAGTGTGGCCCAAGGGTACACACTATTTATGTGGATGCCCAGTGCAGTTTGGGTCCACATTTGTATCCTGTCATCCCCCTGTCATTCACATCACATATGGTTGTGTAATCTGTACAGCCAAAAAATAAAACACACAATCAAATAATTTAATTTACTTTGGAGTTACTGTGAAAGAATCTCCATATATCAGACAGTATCTCAAATATCCATATTGACACAATTTTTTATTAACTTCAAATCCTCTTACTTACTTGCCCCTTGTTGAGCACAAATATTTTCAGCTTAGTAGCATGGTGAAAAGATATTTGTAGCAGGCTTTTTCCCTAAAGTTTAGAAATGAAAGTTCTCTCTAATGTTAAGCTGTGATATGATTGGTAATCAATAATGCTACTTAGCACTATAAAAGAGCTCCAAGTAGTAATTCGATTCTAAGATTATTTTTTCAATCTCTGTGATCAATTTGCTGTTTGAAGTCCTGTTTATAATAGTTATTAATTCTCACCCAGAACCTTGCTAATGACATTTCTGATTTAAAAGCATACATACGGGGTTTAGTGTCATCAACACAGCTTTCAATAACACACAGGTCATAAAGGACCTTAGGAAAACAGATGATAAAGTTTGCTCTATCTAGGTGTATCATATATACAAATATCATCAACAGTTTTTCCACTTTGCAATGTGGGAGGGTCACCTGTACTTACCATAGAAATAGTTTATTTTTATTTGTTTGTTGCTTATCTGGTTTTTAGTAGCTGTTGGCCAGCTAACTAGTAAAATGGTTGCCAAATTCTTTGTTTATTGTCTGTTAACTCCCCTGGTTCAGAACTTAGGCTAGAGCATGTTAACTTAACATGTAAATCTCTATTAACTACGTAAATCTCTCTCCTGCCTCTCTCAACCATGAGTGATGGAAAGCATGTCCAATCCCTTTGCTTTCAGCTCAGTTTCAGTCTGTGTTTATGTCAAATACTTACTCAGACTTTGCTCCTTAAGTAAGAGTTTATTCTCATTATATGTAATGAAAACTATTTAATCCTCATTACTGTACATAGGAAACAAGTTTCTGTATGACAGACCTGTATGCAGTAAAGGAGAGAGACAAGAAATAGACTAGGAATACGAGACAAGTTTATGCATCTGTTTCACAGTTCATCAACAGAAATGCAAGACTCCTATCCTAACTGCATTATGGGTTTGTGTCACTGTTTTGCATCACTATCATTTTTGGTTTGGCTCTCACATTTAGCTCTGAAAACATGTGAGAAAAACTCCATGGGTTTCCCAGCCACAGTTACTTACCTTAACTCAGGAAACCAGCCGCATTGAGTGTGGTCATCTAGTCAGAAAGGGGTATTATCGACAGATTCATGAGTTTCTCTTTACTGATTCTATTTCAAATTTAATGACAAGAAATGAAGAAAGGCTTGTATTATGCTAAGCAATTTTCATTAAATAAATATCACTGCTCCTCATCAAGAAAAAAATAATAGCTTGATTTTTTCATAATCAATAAGCACATGGGTGACTGCTGTCAGGTTAGGTCTCTAAAAGGAGCTCTGCTGCACAGTATTTCCAAAATGGTGTGCATACCAAATGAGACTGTGATAAATTGAATGGGCTTTAGTCACAATATCCTGAGGTGCTGAACTATTCATTCACCAGCAACATTCATGCAATACCTTCACTGATATATTTTTTACACTGCAAAGTATCATATGAAGTCTAATTGTACTTAAAATTACAATACAATATAAATGTTTGTATACATAAATTCAATTACAATATGTTTATGATGATGGTGATGACAGTATTATTATTATTATTATTATTATTATTATTATTAGTAGTAGTAGTAGTAGTAGTCACATTTCTATGAACAGTACTTATAGTCATGTAAATAATTGAAGCCATAATACACATAATAATATCCTATATCTAAAAATGCAGTTTTCCTGACTCTGTGTCCTGCTGTTTGTGCATGGCCCAGGAAGTATGCAGCTATATAAACCTTACAGGCTAAAGTTTAGTGACATTTGAGACATTCTGCTTCGTGCCTTGGCCTCATTCACTTTCTCCCCTGAAACGACGCATGGAGTATGGTCAGGTGAGGAGCGATTCTGAGTGGGGCCCATAGTCCATGAGTTTTAAATCTGATACATCCTTTTCTTCTTCAGAGGTCACTAATACAGCCTGTCAATTTTAAAAGTTTCATGCTATTACTTAGTGCCAAATGTATTCAGAGAACTAGAACCAATTCTCTTTTCATCTCATGTTAAATGCTTTTACACATTTTTCTCCTGAAATAAGGGCCATGCTTGTCCTCTAAAAGACCTCTCTTCTGCCATTGTCAATTCCTCTTGATTTGGGTTGCTATTTACAGAGAGAAATGAAGGAATACTTCTGTATGATTTTTGCAGAGGGAAAATTTGCTTTTTCTTTTTGTGTTTGGTCTCTTTTGTGATGCCAGTGCTGTTTCTTTTGCTTCTTGAATGGAAATGTATGTTTTTCTTAAAATGTAACATTAATTCACATGCAGTGTGATTGCCTATTTATTAAAGCATCATCAGAAAACAACACACTGTATACTGGCCTTTTTGGTGGGTGACATTTATGTTAGAATTTGGACTGTAATTAATAAATTGTTAATGGAATGCATCACTTATTGCAAGGACAACTGCTTAGTGACTCCTGTCAGCTCCAGCTCAAAGGCTGCTGTCGATTTGCTTCTGCTTTGGCAGTGTCTCTGCATTGCTCATTGCAATTCACAAGGCAAATTAAATGTGCACATACAATTATATAATTAACAAAATAAGATATACAAAAATACCAATATAGCCACCATCCATATAACTGAATGAACAGACTCATCATTTCATTTTGTGTCTGTGTGACTGAATATGTGTTACTCCACATTTATCAACTTTACAGACTGTATTATCATCAATCAAAGGGATTGTATTGTGCCAACAGCAATAAACATAAGGATGGAAGATGGACGGATTCATTTTTTTTCCTTTAGATCTCTTTTTTTGTTGTTGTTGCCCATAGTCTGCTACTGAATGAAAACCCACCTGTACAATTTGCAGTTTGGTTAAGCTAATCCTGAACTCTGAGCAGCCGCTCTGCCTTGATAACATTCATTGCGTCAAGTATCACAATATTCTAACTGCCATTGATCTCTATTTCCCTCTTGCCCTTACGTTGGCATGCAATGCTATGCTATAGGACAATGGAATGACTGTCTAGTAGTATTTTCAAATCTTAAAATTTGGTCTCTTTTTGACTAAACCTATGCACTTCTTTAAATCGGTACAGCCAGGGGTGTCTGCTTAAATATCTACATTTAAATGTTAATGTTTTTGGCACATCAAAACATAACATTTTTCCTGTAGTATACTGAGACTCCACAGCTATCATGACATTTCTTTATCTTCACACATTCACACTTTTCATTTCCAAAGGACACTCAGGCCATTTTCTTTGCTGTCCTTCATTTTTTTTTTTTGGTTGAAATAACTGAAAACAGAATTTGCTATGCTGACAAGACATACTTTTCGATGGCACGTACACACCAAACTTTGAGTTGTGCAGGAAAAAAGCTGTGTGTTCTGGAGGATGACACTGGCTAGGTGTTCAGTTGAGAGCAGTACAGCATGCACATGAGAGAAGCCTTTGGGTTAAGCCTTCAGGGAATCCACTCCACTGTTCCATCAGCCCTCCAGCGTGAGAACATGAGGTTCAAATTATCTTTCCTGTCTCCATTCCATCACACAGTGGAGAACTGCTTTCCTGCAATGACCAGACACACTGCAGTTTCTCCCAATGCATCCTGGTTAGCATTTGTCTCTGTCACCTGCAGCTTCACTTTTCCCCTCTGGTTATTTCTATAACAGTAATGTGAACCTCTGTGTCTGCTTTAGCTATGTATAATTGCAAAAACTACTGTAAATTGTTGAAATGAAGAGATTTCATTATCTTACATGCTATTGTATTACATGCAATATGACTGTTAATTTGATCAAACACTGGACTGTGGGGTAGTTAATATGCATGTATGCCCATCATCCATCCTACCACTATCTATGCACCATTCAGTCCAGGGTTGCAGGGATTTTATGCATGTGTAAATCACATATCTACATACATACGTAATCTACGTAAATGATCTATAACAGCCACAGCAGAGTCTTTTGTGTGGTGCATCAGGCTAAAGTGTGGGATATGAATGAATACTTTTTTGAATCTTCTGTAATCATTTGTAAAAGTTCTATAACTTCAAATAAAAAGTGAATTGGTATTTCTTTATCTCAAGATCAGTTTTTTTTTTTTTTTTTTTTTGCCAAAAAATGCATTTGCACATACATTAATTGAATGTGCAAAATGCAAATTTTCAACAATTATTTTTGTTTCCAGGAAAAACACTAATTAGTTGATTAAGACTAGCATGACTGATTAAGCAATTAAGACACTGATTAAAATAAATGCATGAACCTCAAAAATAATTTAGAGAAAATTGTTAATTTAATATCATATGTTTTCCTGTTGTTTTTTATTTCAGCTCTCTTGTAACGATACAGAGATACTGAAAAAATCTTTAATGCAGACTGCATGTTGTCACATTAGTCATCCCTCCTCTCAACACGGTGGATAGATCATGGTACCCCCATCTGAACTATGTCATCAGGTGTTTTATGCACCTTGGGATTACTGGGGCAACTGGATTACTGTAAATGCTTTATGTTTGTGGCAGATTTTGCTTTTCATTTTAATTGGCTACAGACATAAAATCCTATACTTGTTAGCTGGATAGATACACCTATTCTTAGTCATTGATGGACATAAAGAAGGTCAATATTGCACACCAGAAACATTAAACATAAAACCCTGTGTTGCTGTAAATAAAAAGATACATCAATGTGTACCATTTGCAAAACATGCATATGGTTATAGTTTATAATAATTAGCACAATTATTTGAATTTGTTGGATACAATTTTGTTGAACAGAGAGACAGGGACAACCAGGTGAATAAACATTTACTAAATCTTAAATATGAGACATGTAGACAACATAAAGCCCTATATTACTATGGATGCAAAGCATGTAATGGAAAATTGAGCCATATAAGTAGAGGAAATGCAGCCAGGTGAATAAAGTGATGCAGATGAATGTTCGATTGAAATTTTTAATGATCTACATTCTTACACCCCTCCCCTCCCAGCCCCCTAACCCCTCTCCAAAATAAGCAAATCCTTGACAAAGAATTTTCTCAAGGGCATCAAGAACTGTCCGCTTTGGATTATATGACTTCATTTAATTTATAAATATGCATTATTAAAATATGAAGTGGACAAAAAATACCCTCCCTGCACAGCATAAGAAATCATTGTTTGATTAAGGTTTACACTCTAACTCATTATTATCTCTGTTGCAAAGTTTTGCTGATATAGAAAGTGTGCGAGCAATAGCCTGTTTCAGGATATAGATTTCACCTATCTCTGGCTCTTAACCAAAGGAAGAAAAGTGGTTGTTGTGATTCTTAAGAACGTGCCTTTGTGGGCATGGCTGGTCTCCAGAGGACTCTATCCTGTAGAGTGCAGGGAGATCATCCAAGACCTGGGAGGAGGGGGGGTGGGGTACACACACAGGGAAAGCACACACAGGGATGAGCAGATGTGCGCTGCTGTGCAGAGAGGCTTAAGGCATCTGGCTTATGACCAGAGCTGCAGGTTCCATTCCCGAATGGAGCATTGTTACTGAACCAAATGCATAAGATCCTTCATCTTCCATGTGTTTGCCAAGATCAGACCTCAAGGCTTCAAACATATCAAAAAGGCAATACGCATGTTAAATGAGGCAAGGTCCATCATATGAGTTCCGTAGATACTATTTGAATGCTGTAGCTCCATGTGAGGTCGCACTGAGTTTATATCGGGCACAGTTTTGATCTCATCATACCTCTTAATGTTGGAATGAGCTTCTTGGGGAAGCCTAATGGGTATGAAAATGCATTTAGCTCAACAGGACATGACCTTAAACTGATTGTGAGATAGACATATAAGATTTGTCATTTTAAACTCAATGGAATATATCAAATATAATTTACTTTTCATTCAGGAATTTCAAAGAGAGTTTAAAAATAGCAAAAAGAAATTGACTCTGAACAATGGTCTGTAAGTGGTCTTGTGTGTGTGTTGTATGTGTGCAAGTATGTGTGTGTGTGTGTGTCTGTATGTGTATGTGTGTGTGTGTGTGTGTGTGTGTGTATGTGTGTTCAGCTTTACATATCCTCTGATTTGGTCTACTTAAAAAAGAAAAGTAAAAAAGAGTTAGCCTAGACTTCTTACATTGTGTTAACCAAGATCATATTTATTTTCACAATTAGCACTAATAATCACCACCTGCTTTGGATGTACCAACCTGTGCCCTCACAGGCAAACTACCTGCCCAACATCTGCTCCATATTCATAGCACATTTACATGATGATGTATATTAGTAAAAGAACTGGGCTTTTGATCAGGAGGTTGCAGGTTAAAATTCAGTGCAGGGTGCTGGTGTTGTACCCTTCAGCGAGGTACTTAACCTGGATAGCTTCAGTAAATATGCAGCTGTATAAGTAGGTGGTGCATTTACATACTTTTCAGTCTCCCTGGATAAAGCCATCTGCTGCACAAATACAAAATGTAATATAATAATCCCCCAAAGTCTGTTTCCTCATCAATAATTAGTATCTCATGCAGGGGCATCAACTCGAAGGAACCTACTGGCTTCTGCCAAGTATTTTATTAATGGACTATCTATGGCCACTGGACTAGGAAATAAACCCAAGACCTGTAAAATATGAGGCATTTTGGTGCCAGTTTTCCAACATTGAAAGAAATAGCAATATTGATAGACTGCCTTTCTCTGCTCTCCTTTTTCAGAGGTTAAGTAGACAGTAAGTACACCTAAATAATATTTCACCGCCGGAGAATGCCTGAGGGGAGAGATCAGGGCAGCTGGAATCCTGTAGAACATTCTATTGGTCATAATGTTCTCAGCAATCCAAACCACCTCCTTGTTTCATAAATACTGGTGGACGTTATTACATAGTATATTACAGAAGCTATAAACCATTGTTAATAGCATCATAATTTGAGCATTTAACCCATTTGGCAGATTGTTACTGTTAATATACTGTAAGGAGGTGGACCCCAATATGTTTTAATTTCTGTTTGAGTTCTAAGAGGGTAGATTGTGTTATGCTTACTGTATGCATCACTGAAAAATCTATATCAATTTACTGGCTTCATTTTTATCATTATCATTTTCATATTGGCCTCCTACCAAGAAAATATTTATATTAACATATCTATTGATAAATGAATCGACAAAGCAGAGGACAGCCCCAACTTCCTTTCATGAACTTGTTTTCAGAGCACATTTTCAAAAGATTGCTCAATTAGCTCATCCTTTGTCACTTTAGCATTAACATTGTAGACATTTTGTGCAGTGCTGTTACCAATACCATATGCATCTGTAAAGCAAGGCAATGCAATGCAATGTTTCATCTCTGCTTTCTGTGTTTTTTTATTATTCTTTTTTCACCCGACAGCCAGCCTCAGAGCAAATGTGAGATGGCTCGGAACTAGTAGCTGTAATGCTTTTGATTGAGCAATGCGTTTTCATGAACCTCATAGGTAGAGCGACAATCAGATGACTTGTTTCAACAAATTAAAATGCTTTGTTTTCTACCGACCAAAGCACTGTTATTGGTTTGGAACAGTTAATCATGGATACCGTGCAGAAGCTCCACCTATTTTTAGTTTCATTTAACCTCACTCAATGATATGACCCATCAACAGATTCTGATTTTTTTTCTCTGATCTGCTGAACATCTCAATGGCTCTCCCCATTCCCTATGGCCACAAAGCCACTCCACATACAGTAAGGATCAGTGGATTGTGCCATTCATGTACATTAGTTTGGGTGAATATTTTGTCTGTATTGTGCAACCAAATGGCAGAAAGGGTCCTTTACCTCATTGCATTTAGGCTTATTTTAGAGAGTGCCCACCATGCCAGTTCTACAAGTTATGCAGCTAGAACAAACCTGTTGATGATGATGTTTCTAACATAGTGATAACAGCTCTTACCTGCGCTAGTTATCTGGGATTGATCTTGTAATGCTTTTACATTCTGCCAAGCAGTTTCTTCGAGGCTGTTGGCCTTTTAACAGGGTTGGCTTATAGACATCCTATTGCCCTGTAACTGATGCGGTGCACTTTTGTATTTTTGTCAACCCTGTTTTTCTCACCCCCTAGATACATATTATTTGAAAGCCTAATTATTTCAATTCATAAAATGTACAGCATACTGTCCTTTATTTGCTATTCTCAAGTGGGAGAATAACAGATTACTGACTGATAGCCTTTTGGTCTTTTTGAAAACCCAGTTGCCTTAACCCATATACATGTATTACTTGTAAGCTTAATTATAATAAAAGAAATTTTAATTAGATTAGTTTATGAACACAGCACATTCTATTTTATGGCCTCAAACAGAGAATTAACAGCTTAATCAAGAAAAGTGTAAAATGAAGAGTTTTGTGCATTTGGCTCTTTTCACCATGCACTATGTTCAACACATGATGATCTATGTATGTATTCCATCAAAGAGGGAAATTTTACATTAATTCAGCGTGTGTCTGGTAGCTTTGGAAAGGATCCCCCTGGGAGAATTTCCCCATTATTCAGCAGTGGGGGAAGCCTTTGACTCCGCTGCATAAATCACTTGTTCCCTGGGCTTTGCTGGATTATTAGTCTGGAGGTCAATTATGGTTAACTGTTCATGCTGACAATCACAATAATGGTCAACGCTGGATGGCCTTTTTGATTGATAGCTTGTGTGGGGAAAAATGAGAAAAATATACTTTCTACAAAAATGAGAATGGTCATGGTATGGGAATTCTAACACCACAATATATGAAGGGGTTTGTTAGGGGTCCTCAAAGCATGTACCTTGTTTTGAAAAGACAAAAAAAAGCCCAAACCGGTTTGACATGGAATGGCTCCTCTTATCATTGTGTATAACTCATTAGTATTTTTAGTTTATTGCCGTTGCCAGATCTGTTTTCATTCCATTCCACCCAATCTGAAAAGTCCCATTACAATTTTATGGCTGTCTGATCACAGGAGCCTCATCCTGCATGTGTAGAGAGTGAACACTCGCAAAAGGATGCGAATTCAGACAACAGCCTTAAATAACCGTATCCATTACTGTATATTTTCAGAAATATGCATGTTCTGCTGTGGACAGTATTGCAGATGTCATAGCCGTGAGTTTCACGGTATCATCACTAAAAGCTGAAATGTTACAATAAATCAAAATGGATATTTTTTAAATACATGGATAAACATTTGCAGGCATTTTCTGGGCCTGGTTTAAAAATAATAAGTTGGCCTAATGGTTTAATGAATCCAGAGATAGAAAATGGTTCTATGAAATGGTTATACAGATTACTTACCTCTGGACATAGGCTAAACCAATAACTCCAAGATAGTTACCATTTTCATAGAATTTTACCTTGTCATTTCCTGGTGGTTCGTCTTGTGAAAACACTATGTACTTTCAATTGTTTTTCTTATTGCGTAATATACTTCATGGACTATGCAGCATGCTTTTAGCTCCGGTACACTGCAAAAATCCTCTCATTCATGTTCTATATGGCATAAGACTAGCTGAAGTGATCAATATTTGCTGGAAGCAGGGTGAACAGGCATCCTCCATATACAGTCATGAATACAGCATACTTTCATGTTCGAGCAATAATACATGATCTAATCTAAATCATATTTTCTTTGCACATGCACAAATCATTTTCATGAAAGTAATTCAAGGGGTTGCTCTTGTCCATGCTTATCTGGTTGGCTTTCTGATACTCATTGGTTATCATTGACACAGTCCATATAATCTATTCTCCTCCAGTACAATGGAGAAATGGTTGTTGCAATTTGTATTTTTTCCTGTCCTGTCACTTTGGCTGTCATGATAACCTTGTTGAATCCACTTTGTGTGTCATCATAACCTAACTAAATCCACTTTCGGAAAAGGGCTACATTTATACTTCTGCTAATATGTTATTTTTATTATGTGATTGCTCCGGCCCATTTACCTATTCCACAGTGCAGAACCTTTTTTTATAATAATATTAAATGATTACAAAAAAGGCTTATCAAAGCTTGAATAATGCTATGCTTGCAATGGTAGTACTCTCATTAAGTATTAAAATCCCTACTCGTTCAAATTTTCCCAATCATGTGCATGAAAACAAGAACAATCTGCTCTGTTGTAAATTCTCTTGTGTCAGGAATTAAAATACCTTGGAGTTCCTCCAAATATGACATTTGTACTGAAGCTTTATCATAACAAAATGAAATATTGATCTAATTGCACACATGGCTACAATCAATGCCCATCCTAATGAGATTGAGATGATGTATTTGTGAACAGGAAAAGCACAAATTTGTGTAAAACTAGCTTTATATGGCTTCCAGCTGTTTTTGGATCATGCATAATACTTCAAACCTGCAGAGGGCTCCATGACAAATATTCAACAGTAGAATGAAACACCATTAAAACACCAAAGGAGAGAGAGGAATAACATACTAAAACAAATAATAGTAGTGTATGGGAGTCGTGTATGTACAAGTTAGTTTTGTGGGTACCAAGGCAAAAATAAGTAATCCTTATTTCTTGTGGTGCTTCCTGAGTTTAAAGAGGGCACGACTAGGGGTTGATGGAATACTGCGCTGGAACAATCATCCACTTTTCAGTGTGACATTCGCTCCAATGCTACATGCCGAACCACATGCAACAACTTCCATTAGATGGAATCTCACGCTGCGTGGCAATTATCTGCCACTTACCTGATTTTTTATTGGTCGACACCCCCACTACCATTGTGCTGCACATGGTTCAGCTGAGTGAGACTAGCTTTAAGTGAGAGAAATGTGTGAACGCTCTCTGGCAGACCTCCGTGGGTGGGAATGAGAAGCACTCTTTCCACACAAGAACAAGTTTACTTTTCAAATTCAGTAGATCCAAGTGTGGAACCTTTTCAGTTGGAAAGTTTTGGCTATGAAATACAAAAAAAAAATAAATAAATAAAAAAAGAACATTGATGCTGTGAGAAATAAACAGTCTACCTAAATGATGACGGAAGTCTGCTTCTCAGGCCTCCGGCCACAAAAACAATTACACAAAAATCCATTTCAACATGCAGCCACTTATTTTTTTTATGAGCCTGTTTATGATAACATTCCACTGACTCACAACTTCTTAACTCCATAGCTACTTTGTTTACTCTTTTGAGTACAAAACATTAATAAAATGAACAAAAACATATTAATATCATGGTAAAGGGAACGCAGCCAGGTTTGTTATTGCAAATGTTTTTATATCCCACAAACACATTGATATTGCCATTCGAAGTTTAGAGCAAAATGGAATGGAAAACATAAACCACTTTGCTTCATTATGTCCTTAAAGCCATACCTGTGGTTTTCCACCCTGTTTTTATGAATGGCAACATTTGCAGGTGTTAATACATAAGCAGTAGGTGATTATAAAAGTTTTATTAAAGTGATTAGAGGATTTATTGGACATTAATACTCAGTCCTTAAATATAGCATTAGCACAGGACTTTTGAGAAGATTCTGAGCACCTGTTTCTCTGTGAGTTATCTTCTTTGCCACAAACTCTGTAAAAACTGAAAACGGTTTACTAAAGTGTATAGTGGACTCAGTAGACACCTCAGTTTGCCTGGCTTTAAGTATCTGCCCCCACTTCCTTGTAGACTTGGTCCATATATTTTATAAGCTTCATCTTTGAAAAAGACATTTCAAATGTATCGTATTTGGTAATAAATATGGATTCCATATTATGAAATCAGGCAATTAAAATGGCTAATTATCATGTCCCATTTCTTTGGAAAAAGTATTTGTTTAGCTTTTTATACTTACTTGTCTAAAAATGACCATGTTTTTGTATTCTTCTCCAAATTGTACAAAATAACATTATGCGTTAAAAATTCAGAGAAAAGACAGAAACTGCAGTAAAAGTCGCATGCAAAGCTATTAGGTATTATTAATTTGCGCATGACTAAAGGGAATAAATTAAAATTTCTGGATTTTCACATGTGTATTAAAGAGATTCTTCCTTGGGCTATGTTTTTTTTCTTTATTTTTTATGAATGTAGTACCTTCAAACCTGCTACAGTTGGTAAAAGATAGTAAGTCCAAGTTTTTTGCTGGAAACATTATATCAACAGTTTAAAATTAATTTTAAAAAAAGTTATAAAAGACTGTCATTCCACACAAAGACAGGTTCTATATCACATCTTAGTAGTACTTTACATTGAGCTCAAAGATTTCATGGAAACATAAGGATCAATACCACTTCTGAAAAAAAAAAAAAAACAGTGTTCACTTTGAGGTCACCAGAGATATTTTAACGCTGATGAAAAATGATGTGAGAAAAAAGAAAGATGTAAATGCCAAGAGAAAAAATATTAGCAGTCTTATGTGAATATAATGTGTTGTATACATTCTAGATGGTTCGGGCCATGGCCCTGCATATTAAAGATATTTCAAGCACAAGATACCCTGTAGCAGGAATAGAAGAAAGCAGAGTTAATCAACCTGCCAATCAACTAGGAATGACAGGTTCAAGATGATTTGCTCTGAATGAAGTAAGAGTAAAATAAACAAGTTATTATTCCTTACCTACACAAAGATTACATTTCTAAGAGTGGAAATATAAAATCACATTACATGGTTTAGCTTAATCTAGTCAGGTCTATTTATAATAAAAAAAAAAAGGGAAAACCTTTGGTAGACCTCAGTTATCAGTATAAGCCATGTATTTTTTATCTAATGATCACGTGTGACTGCTGCATTAGTGCATACCTGTGCAATACCTGCAAAGACATTTTCATGAATTATTTACACCCTTAACAAAGAGGTTTCAAGTGCTAAAACACGCTGCGTAGGTGAACACTTAGTGATACATGACAATGCTTCTCCTACTGTTTCATAAGCAGTGTTTCAGATATAATACCATCAAAGAACACAGCTGGTGGTTTGGAGAAGCAGGAGAACTCCTCACTCAGCTGGTTGCCATTTCCTCCTCATGTGCTATCAGACAAGGATCTTCAAACGATTCACACTTCCACGTGAAACACTCTGCTGCATATCTGGGAGCTTGGCTGATTACGGTGTCAGTTTCACATTACAGCCTTGGTTCCCAGCATGCCTTGCATAGCCTCCTACGCAAGGGGCCCAGTCTGTGTCAGCCATCTGCAGGTTTTATTCCAGACGCTGAGGCAACATCTGAGCACCTCCAACAGGGAGGGGTCACCTGACCGCTGCGCGGGTCAGCCCTCTGACTACACCAGCAATAACAGGTGTCACAGCCTTTGTCTGCCCCACCTGAGCCTCACCGACCACCCCATTAGCACAGACCCCGCTCGTTACATTTATTTGTCAATGCGCTTACTTCCCTGATCAATTCATTTCCTTATCCTCGGCCACTTCACACGTTTAATCAAGGCACATTTTAAATGCCAGTGGTTTCATTGATTTCCATTAGAGCCGCTTTACATCTTAGCCGGCTGGACGGCTGATATTTTTACATTTTGGTTTTTACACACTCCACTGCCTCCAAATATCATCGCAGGAGCCCTCCTCCAGGCTTAGAGGTCACTTTGACTGTGTTCACTTCAAATGTTAAAATGGTTTGAAATGACCTGAAAGTACCTGGATTGAAAGTGTGCAGTCCTGGATACAGAACAGTTTTGCCTCCCATTTTTTTTTTCTCGGATTAAATTCCCTTTTCTGCAGGCAGTACTGGGAATTCACTGAATGCAGTGAAACACATACATCTATGAAATATACTGGCCATAAAATTCTGTGAACAGTTTTACTAATCCACTATCCATCAGCCGCGCCATCTCTTTGTTTGGAGTATTCACTTTGATGATAAAGTGTTGTGGTTCCCACAGTGGATATATAATTCGCTACCTCTCGCCTCTCTGGTTGGTACTGAGCACACCCTAGTGCTGCCCAGAAAAAAAAAAAGGTTTCAGGCGGCAGGTGAAAGGCTCCATTCAACCTAAATTAACCTCCCTGAAATAATTACTCCAAAAATGGATGCAGAGATTGAAAGATGTGGTACCACTAGGAACTAACTGGGAAAGCAATGTTCCCTCAAATGTTTAATAACTTTACAAACAGGATATCCAAATGCACGCCCATAACATAAGTAAGAGCATTTGTCATGGCACATTCATTAATGCAGCAGAAATGAAATTAAATTCAATTAACGTCTGAAACACTATTGCACAATATTGTTAGATATCATATACATAATCTGAAAAATGTCAGAATGAGTCAGGTGGGCTGTTAAAATCCATTTAACAAATCCACTAGATCATCTGGCACCTATGGCTTGACTGTGGCTGACCTTTCCCATCATCCAGTTCTGTACTTTACAGAACCCAGCTGGGAGTTTGCAGAGTTAAATACTGATTCGAAGGAAACCCTGTTGAAAAAAGCGTTGACGGAAACTTAACTAGTAAATCAGGATTTGCCAGCATCATTTACAGCTTGCTCACATTCTATTATCCAGCCCCTGCATGTTAAGCTGATTTGTGACACAGTGTTTCACACTGTGCATTTGATTGCATTAATCAACTTGCTTTCCCACAGAGACAGCCCACACAGAGCAAGGTCCATTTCGGACAACACTGTTAGGGATGACTGTCTGGAAACTGAATGTTAAAAAGGCCCATCTGAATCAAGTCAGGACTAAAATGCTCCAGCTTGATACCCTAACAAAAGAGGGTTATGAATTAATTTAGTCCCCTTTCTTCATGCCGGTCTGATTTCTTAAGCCTAGATTTGACATTTCACTGTTTGACATGCTATAATTGCCACCTGATAAACGGACTTCACCGCAATGTCTGACGCTGCCTGTGGTATTTCATGCTCATTCACACGGTAATTAGCCCTGTAGGTCATACCAACATGCAACGTATTACCTGGATGAAAATCAATCTCCAGCAATGCAGCTGAAGTATTGTTACTCTTTTAGTTTCAGATATTACTCTATTCTGTGTAAATTGTCGCAACATTTGCCAATACACTATTTATCTTGGAGGCACATGCATGCTCGGTTTGTATTGGCTTAGCTAATGAGTACGTCAGCAAACATGGAAAAAGATTTTCTTCTAAGCTCCCTCACTGAATGGCAGGTTTGAGAATGACTTTTCAATATGCACTTTGTACCTTTTTTTCATCTTATAAAAAGAAAAGATATTCATGGTTTGCTGGAAAGCCTATGTTTTAATTAACCCCAAGAGGTTGAAAACAATCTGTTTCACAAAGCCAATACACAGCCCACTGAATCTGGTAAATAAACCCGGGCCTGCCCTGCCCTGGTGGCTCAGATTAATCATTCAATGTGTACACAAATAACCAGATGAAACAGTGAGGTAAAATGGCTGACCCGCAAGGCACCCAGCACCGGTGAATGGTGTGCCTCTCCCTGACTCTCACAGGTCTGTGAGGGGGTGCTCTACGCTGGACTGCAGTAAACAGGCGGGTTCCCTCTGTACGCCAGTGCAGTGCTGAGTGATTGCAGGCAGGCCGGCTGGGTGTGGAATAAGTGTGTGGCAGCAGGAAGGGAAGATAAGGCCTCCCAATACCTCCAAAGATTAAACAGGCGGATTAACCTCTTTCCCCCCGTCACCACTTTTCCCCTCCCTTTATCGCCTCTTTCTTCCCTACTACATTTGCCACCACACATTTGTACAAATGTCATGGTGGGTAAATTGCTTTTTAACCCTTTCTCACTTCATTCTTCTGCCTTCCACCTCTGTGTATTTGAACGCTACAGCAAACAGAACAGCCGTCACTCAATATCAACAGAAAGGGCCGACATTTTTCACAGTAGCGTGGCGTTTTTATGATAGCTTTCTTCCTTTCAGATAGAGGTCAGCAGGACAGTACGTGTTTCGTTTTTGACAAAAGACACCCTTCCGAGTGATGCTCAGCTGAAAAAAGGAATGATTGAAAAGGTGACGCAGTAAGCTACTGATTACGACAAAATAATCTTTCTTGATTCCTGGCCCCCCACCCTCCGTTCCTCTATTCCTCCATACCGAATACATTTGTAGAAGCGGTTGCATATTTGAGTTATTCATGTTCAAAGGAATATGGATGCCAGCAGCACCCATAAATTGTGGATGTGATAATGCTGTCCTCAGCTGTACTTCCCTCAAGCTAAAGAGCAATGATGATTTATAGTTATTTATTTATTTTGCACTCCAAGGTTTACTGCTGCTACTACGCTTAACCAAATTGCCTGACTGCTGCTCATTGCACTGTTCAGATGTGCTCTGTTTCATGGCCACTGGCGTGCAGTGCAGGAGAAATATTTGAAATATGTCAACACAAAA
Organism: Albula goreensis; assembly: GCA_022829145.1. NCBI lineage: Eukaryota > Metazoa > Chordata > Actinopteri > Albuliformes > Albulidae > Albula > Albula goreensis. The sequence continues at coordinate 10,320,380 of CM040745.1, read as the reverse complement.
AAAGAAGCAATCAGGTTGAGTACTTTGCCCAAGGGTGTAATGGCAGTATCTCATCCAAGATTCAAGTATGCAATCTTATGGATTTTATTCCAGTTTCTGGACCTGTGCTTCATACTGCAGACCAGACTGTATTGCCCATTGTCCTCCTTATGACTCAGAAAAGAAGGGGACTGGAAAATATTCATGCTTTACAATTGCCCTTCACCTGTTATTTATTTCATACATGTACCTGTTTTGTATGCCCAGGGTTTTCTATACAGGGTACAGTATGGAACAAAAAGTACATAGTTTAGTACCTAGGAGGAATACCAATGTGATAAGAAATGCATTTTGTGTGTAAAATGTTCTCCACCAAATGTGAAAACACTACAGACTTAAACACCAATGGAGGCTTTCACATTTACCCAGCTGTCCTTTTGTTGTTACACTTGTACGCTGGAAATATTGGCTCTGAGACTCTCCAATAAATCTAACAAAGAAACTGGCTCTTGATTACCACATTTGTGTTTTGACTAATCCCAGCTCTTTCTATTCCACCCCCTCCCCTTTTTATTATAATTTGGAATAAATAAATACAAAGTAGGTACAAATAGGGAATTGCTGGACTTAAAGAAACCTTAATTGAATTCTGATTTGAATCTAATTTGCATGTTATTTAAGTAGTACATTAAAAGACATTGATAAAGTATCACTATTAAAATGAACAAGAGAGTGTGCAGACTGAAGATAATGTATTATGTGGCATAGAGAGAGAAAGTATCATTTGTGAGTTATTGATTGTAGATTTTAAAGATAATTTTCACCTGGACTAAAGCAGAGCCTCTGAGATGAAGCACATTAGGAAAGAAGGTCATTCAGAATTCTGAAATGGTCACAACTTGAAAATACAGGTTTCATAACTATTTTGTAGGTAAAGAAGGTTCCATAGCTATAAACCATAGTTCAAATTAACTGATTAATTCATTAGGGCAATTGGTATGTTTTTATTCTGTTTCAGAATATTCTGTACTCAAGTCACACTATTTCTAGTTAATAAAATAAACCATAAATAGTGTGACTTGAATGCATCATTAATTAATTTCCTTTGTTGTATTTTTTCACAGATGTGCCACAATACGCATCTTTGTCTGAGTTTTATCACATAATGAATAATGGGATAATTATCACAAGAAAATGTTCACAGGTTCACTTGTAACTGCTAATATAAGATAATATTGCATCATTTCCTATTAACCTACACATTCAGTATCTTTGGATGAGTCATAGACTTTTTAATATCATGATTACTATGGAATTCTGCCACATCTTAACAGCAGGCCTGGGGAATTATTTGTAAATATATTTAATTGTTAAAATAATGGATAGTACTATGGCTACTGAGGCCAGTTTATTCAGCAGACTCATATACACGTATCCTCACGTGTTTTCAGTTGGCAAAGTTGATGTGCAAACTCCTTTATTCAGTGACTAGGTTTCCAAATAGTTACAGTATGTTGTTCTCGACCAAAGGTGTTTTATTATAAGCACCATAAATATTGAATACATCTTTGTCCAATTTGCTTGAAAATATGCAGTGATTTTGATGATATTTTAACTGTATTAATAGTCTGATTAGACCTGTCATATAGACCTTTTATTACTCCTCCTTTGGGTCTCTCCCACTTCATAGTGAAACTAAAATATCTAATCCTGTTCATCGTGTAAGTGTTTGCTCAAAAGCATTTAATAGTCTCGCATTAACTTAAAAAGCCAGCTGGCTGGCCTCCGAAAGGTGTCTTTAAAAGCGGAGTGAACCGTTGTGGCATTTTTATTTGCTATCAAACCATCTTTGAAGTTGTTTGAAAAAGAAGCATGGACAGCTGATGCTCTACCTTCCTAATATTCTCCAACCCTCCTTACACGTAATCCTATGAATATATTAGCAGGTGTGGTGTAAGGGGTTTCCACCAAAAGGGATTGCAATTCAAGGTCTAGCCATAGAAACTATACTATACACAATAAATCACTGTCTTTATGCATAGATAATCAAGTGCAGTGCATACTTAATCAGAGTGATATAAAAAATGATTAAATACTGATTCACTACTGATTAAATAACATTTTTCTCCTTGTAAAGGAATGTTAATGTGTTTGCCCCATTACCTTTGAAACGGAAGAGCACGCATGGAATTTCTTGTCATTATTACCTTCTAGAAAGGGGATCCTGGTGCACTTCAGTAAGAAAATGCCTGGCCCCTCCCAACCATCCCAAAAAGCCTAACCCCTGTCCCCCACCCCTCCCCACAGCTGATTAGCATAGTCCTCCTTTTGCTCCAGGTACCTGTGATAAGAGGGCAGGCGACCGGACAAGCCATGACATTCCATTGATCCAGAAAATTGCTGCGGAGCCAGCCTTGAAATTAGTTTAAATTGCTGAATCAAAAAATGTTATCCCCTGGTGGCAGTAAGGCCAGCGTAAGCCCTGCTGCCTCTAATCCCCGGCTGATTTGAAATGTTGTCAGCGATCGTGCATTCCCCCTCCCGATTGATGGGGGTGTCTGGATTGCTTGTGACAGAGAGAGACGCACATACAAGGAAGCAGGATTCAACTTGGATGACACTTATAGGCCCATGAGGGTCGACACTTGGCTTTTAATTTAGGGCGTGGGGCTGGGGGGGTCTTAAGGAATTTCAAGTGCGATCAACAGAGCCTTTGTGCCTTTCAGTTCAATTATAGGCCAGTGCCTTACTCTGTGTCACTCCCTGATCCACTATGTTTGTCTAGTCATGTGGCTGTGGTTCCAAAAGCACTAATGACAGCCGTGTTTCTTTGCACTTTTCATTTGGATTTTATACATTACTGATTTCCCAGAGCCTGGGAAGGAACATAGATAGCTGGCTATAACATGGTGCATACAGAGGGCTAACATTTTCTGAAACCAGTCCTAATATGACATGGGTAAACACAAAGCAGATGCACTGAGGCACAACCCTACAGTGTATGAGTAAAGGCTATTATAAACTGCACTGTGGTACACTGTTGTAAAATTCTGTCCTCAGTCCATTGTCAGTTTATGACTCATCATCATCTAGTGTTATTAATGAATATGCTTCTGTCAGTGAATGTTGCTGGGCTACACATTGCTGAAACATGGGATGTGGAATCGTGGCACTGCTGCTGCTCTGTCAGTATATTGCCCTGACATATCCCAGCAGACAACAGCCAGATGTTTCACTTTATGTCTTATGCTCAGATGAAGGAGAGCAGTTTATGATCCTGTTTAATCCAATTTGTGTTCTGTTAATATAAAAAAGAAGAGATAGATCAGCATCTGCCAGTTCAATGGATTTTTTTTTTAAACACCAAAATTTGTTTTGTCGTTCACAACAATTTCAGCAGACCCCTGGCATAAATCTTCCTTTGGTTATTTTATTCTGTGCTTGTGGGCAGAAATTCTCTGATGTGGAAATCTACCTTTGCTGCTCTTCAGAGTGAGAACCCCCTCCCATCAGCCACTCATGATATCATAAGTAAGTGTGGGAAAATCAAGTAGACAAAAGAATGTCCTATTAGATAGACTGGGATTAGAACAGCCCTGAAGGTATAATATTGATCTATGTCAGAAGCTGATACTGCCAGCAGTGTATTACAGAGAGATTAAGGGAAATCATCAGCTGTCATGTTGTCATGAAAAAGGGATACAGAGCTCATTTTACAGCGCGTAACGTTTCTCACGGCTGCACCTACTGTAAGGATTTTATTTTACATGTCAGCATTGAGCTGACACTCTCATTTTATCCAGAGCGACTTACACAGTCTGCATTTTTTAAACACTGTTGATTAATGCAGCCAGAACTTTCTGCAGGAATTCAGGTGAAGTACCTTGCTGAAGGGTTCAACAATAATCCTTTAGCTAGGAATCAAACATGTAACCTTGGAGTTACAAGACCAGCTCCTTTAACCATTATAATACCATACTGCTACTCACAGTCTTCATTCAGAGAGAGGTTTAGCTAAACCTCTGACAGGCTAAATCAGCCTAAGTTAAAATGATAAAATTTAAACCAGGGTCCTTCTGTACTCATAGTGAAAATCATACTACTAGACTAGTGAGCCATGTGTTGATACAATATGTTATTTATGTGACATAAATATAAACATTTTTTTCTCAAGGCAATAAAATCAAATATTTCTAATATAATTTCTTGTTTTACCATTTCCATCATCAGGTATATCTGTAATCTTAATTTTTACATTAAAATGACCTTTCATGTTTTATGATGCTGAAAAATGAATGTGAATTGTCTTTGAAACAGTTGTGTGGTACACTAAAGTCCTTTTGAATGTGGTATTTTCCTTGCACTCAGCTGTTATTAGTTTAAATCCCATTTTCAGTGACACATCTGCTTCAGGCTGCTGTGTTTGCAATCCGCTTTGGGTATTCTGTCCTTTCTCTCTTCTGGCGAACTTTGCATATTCATGTGAGTATTCTGTGGCCTTGTATTGTTACTGAATAGACATCTATTATGAGTAATACAATGTCTTATAGTTTCCCCCCCTCATTGTATGCCTTTTAACTTAAGTGCTGTGTTGCTGTTTTGAGACACTAATCGTTAGTGTGCAATTTGTATTTCAATCAGTATTGACTGAGCACCATGGGTAATCCATTGATGTGACCTTTCATTTAAATGCATTGAAGTGCTGAAATAATACATTGTAGAGAGGGCAGTGTTTCTACCATCCTGAGTGAATGAGAGAGACGTCTGCACAAACTAAAATGCCCTTCACGTCTGTTTAACCTCAAATTTAGTTAAGGACTGGAGAGCAGCTGAAACGTGTTTCAACACCGTGTAATATTTAACTACTTCAATTTTAACATCTGCTAATTGCTAACCTCACACATTCCATTTTTCTTTACCTTCCATGAGCCTTGTTGAAAAAAGGTTCATTCTGTGTATGCACTTTCATTAAAAAGGAGACCCTTTTAAACTTAGCATCCAAGCTATGAATTTTCATGCTTATGTGCTTGTTGTTTTCTACATGTGTCCGTGTCACCCATATGACTTCAGTTACTTTTTGTATAAAAAGAATCCATTAGTACAGGTATCATTGTAAGCGTTTTCTGACATACTGAGTTGCAGAGCCTGGCAACAGTCGCTTTGGTTTCAATGGAATGTTAAGGGTTAAGATTCTACCACTTCACAGAGGTCTCTGAATGTATTCATATCCTAGCTGAATTTATCAATAAATAAATAACCACATAAGAACATGATGATGAAAACAGGTCATTTGGCCCAACTAGACTAGTAATTTATTTAAATAAATAAAGTCAATGAGAATAGTGATTAGCAATCAATACTATTGATTGTTAACTATAATACATATCACAAAACGATGCTGAAAACTGCTGCAGAAAGAATGAGGTTTCATTACACCACAAATGGCTGGAGCTGCTAGATCCTATATAACCTGGCTTAGTTGCACCAATAACTGGGATGTGTTGTAAGGGGAGAAAAACATTTTGAGTGGTGTAATGCATGGAATGACAGCTCGGTGTGGCCCACCTCATTCTACCACAGTTTCACCAAACATCATTTCATTTTAGTTCAGGTGAGACAATAAGTGAATGCACAGCATGTACATTCTGTATCACTACTGACTACAGAGAGAATAAAAAGAAATGTGGGATGGATTTTGTCCAGCTTTGTCAGATGGCATCAGCAGCACAGTGACATATGCACTTGAAATTGGAGCTGTTATCACTCTCATAAGCACTAGGGGCCCACAGCTTTAATGGCTGCCTTGGTGCTGCTTGTGGATAAAAGTCTATGATAATAGTTTAAATGGATTCTCCACAAAATAAAGACTTAAATTAAGAAATCAAACCCCCAGCTGAAATGGAACCCCAGAAAAAGTACACCCTCACCAGTGCTGGGTAAATACGTTATATTGAGCAGCTCCACTTTGTCAAACAACACACTCCAATATACACTGTAGCTACAGGCATCACCTTTACTCCCTTTGTGTTATTGCAGCTGAGCAGATGGCCCAATCTCTGTGTAATGGAGATGGATGTGAGGACTGGTGGTGACTCACAGGGAATGATCTTGTGTAGTTTTAACCATTCTTTAGAATGTCACATTACTTCTGGTACTTCCATGCTTAATTCAGGATACAGATTTAAAATGTACCTGTTCATTCATATTTCAGTTGTGGCTTTTAGTGGCTAGGCTAACTAGAGAGCGATACTATGACTTTAATTTAATTAGAGTTGCATGCTAATTAAGCAATTGTTGTTTTTCATGACTGTAAATGCTAGCAAGGTGCTGGCTGGCTGGTAGAGAAACATAATGTCACTTCACCGCAGGTCAGCCCTTTGACCAAAATTTCCTAACAAATGCTTATTACTGATTATTACATGTATTAGAAAAACAAATAAAAAATAATCGTAAGATGAAGACAGATTGTTTAGACTCCTATGAAAAGTTGGAGCACATGATGATTTATAGTTAGTTACTCACCTGTTACCCACTGCAGGGTTGCACATGTAAGATAAATATGTGAAATGTGAGTCATTTTTCCCAATAATGAGACTCCTCGTGGAATCCCTCCAGGCCTGAGTACACCAGGACTAGCTTCACACAGAACCTGTCGCATGTACAGGGCAGTGAAGAATCTGGGCCCGGGAGCTGTCCCTTCACACAGCAACAGTCTGTCCCTACCAGCACAGGATTCTCTTTCCTGTATGGGCTTTCCATATTTCCTCCTGTTTTCTCTGTTTCATCCAGCGCAGGTGCTGTAGATCAAAGCTCACAAAGTTCAGCCGTTATGATTTTTCAGTGATCATTTCCTCCTGAATATTATTATAATATAAATTTGCATTAAATGTAAAATTACACCTTTTGTTGAAAATCAATTGCTGTACTGATGGTTATGTTTGGTTTATTGAAACTAGCAAATGGCCTTAAAATATGTAAGGTACACTGGGGGAAGCCTACAGTCTAGTGGCTAAGGTACATGGCTGGGACCCCTGAGGTTGGTGGCCCAAACCCCAGTCCAGCCACAGCAAGAACACCATTGCTGTTGGGCCCTTGAGTGAGGCCCTTAACCCCACATTGCTCCCAGGGGGGATTGACCCTTGGTTAGGGGTTAAAAAGCATCAGCTTTTGGGTAAAAAGCATCAGCTAAATGATCATATTGTATTTTTTACTATGTGTATAATTCACAGGTTGTCATATATAATATAACCCAGTAAATTTCATGAACTGCTGTGCATTTTGTATCAGGCAGGAAAATGATGTCCTGAGGTTCAGAATCACTGCACATGAAAATATTCAGACAGATAGCTTTCAAGGCATTAGACACCTGTCAAATGTAATTCCACAATTCTGCCAAGTATTGCATTTTTCACATGTAGTGCACACACTTTTTTATTGAGCAATGAAACTAGCTCATTGCTGCTGACTATAATGGCTGTTTGAAAAGATATTAAGGCAAAGTGAAGACACCCCTTAAACCCACTGGGTAGCCAGTAATTAATGTGTCTATATGATATTTCTTGGATTAAAGAGTGAATGACAAGGGAAGCCTAAAATGGAATTCCTAACACAAGCAGCCCTTCAAACATTAATGGGCTATTGATTTTTTGAGTTGCCACAATGTGTTTTTATTCCTTTTGCATTTTTTGTGAAACAGTCTTCAAGTACTATTTTGAAATAACTTCAAATATGTGTGAGTTCACTCCTGAGTAACGTTGCTTGTGACAGCTGTTGCATAGTTTTATCATTCTCCATTGGTGATCAACCAGACTATGCATATAAATAATCTTGCTTCATTCACCACCCTTTTCTGGAAAAATGCTGACTTAATCGGCTAGAGAAGTGAACATGAATTCTTCACGACACTAAATGGCCATGACACTTTTATTGGGCAAGCAAAGAAAGAAAAGCAGTGTAGCTTCACAAAAATAAAGAGTAAATAAATGAAGAATATACAGTATCAATCAAAAGTTTGGACACACTTACCCATTTACTTGAATGTATATTTTACCCATATACTGGTATTGTATATTTTTATGTTGATGTTTTGTTTATGTTTCCATGTATCGGTTTTGTTCATGGTTCCTTGATAGGTCATAATAACAGTTGAACTCCACACACAGTAAAATTCTCAGGGTTAATGTAATTCTATCAGTAGTTCATATGAGCCCATTCTTATAAAAATTGTACCAAATGTACTCAGAGATTACATAACACTTAATAGCATTGTTGACTTGACTCAAAACTGATCATTTAAGTGGAAGGAATGAGGAGAAGACACTGAACACGACACAAGGCCATAGGGCAGGCTCAGGAGTCTGATTCTGATGGATGTCCACGCGATGTCCTGCAGCTGTTTGTCTGCTCACGCCGCCTTTAAAAATGATCCATCACATAAATCCGAGGGAGGCGGGCCAGTGTGACTCGCAGCCTTGGAGAAAGACATGCTTGCCTGATTAATCCTTAACCGTTGGTCTTACAAGGGAATCCTTGACACCAGCAGCCCTTCAAACATCAATATCAGATGTCTGGAATTGTCTCTGGGGGTGTCTGCCCCCCCCTTTCCCCACCCCACTCCCACCCCCACCTCCCAACATGAACAGCTTCTGGCACATATCATGGTGCTAAGGGAATCCTCAGACATTGATTTCTTAACCATCCACCAGCAACTATGCATACTCTGGCATGCTTGAGTACACACACATACAAATGTAGACACACATACATATGATAACCGTACACGCTGTTATGTGTATGGTTAGTCTGTGATCTTTGAATAAGAAATTGTAAATTAAAATAAATTAAAATGTTAATTAAATGTTTTTGAATTAGTGACTGCTGTGGGTGTAAAGCAACTGAGTGGAATATTTTTGAATGCGAATAACTAATAATAACTACGTTTAATTTTTCACTTATTAAGCACAATATGAAGGAAAATTAATCTTTCTGTCCTTATAATAACTTTCCTTGGTGAAGCAAAACCATGTACATTTTTCTTGCTTATGTAATAGCAATGGATATGTGGATGTGTAAAATATTGATATGCCAGTGAGAGTATGACTCTCCATTAAGTTGACTAGGCCTGCCAATCTGTGTTGAAGTTCTTGTCCTTCATTCACAGTTAGTCATGCATGTTTAAAAAAACAGGGGCAGTCTGTGGAGGAGCAGGGCCCTGGAGGGGACACTGCACGCCATGCTGTGTTTCTGCTCTCTAATTAATTCTGCTTCCTCTTTTGGGAGTCCCACGCGGTCGTGCGGCACAATCAAATCATTCCGAGTGACGTACATATGGACAAGGGAGAGAAAACATGAAAGCAGTAAAACTAATTGTTGTTTGGTAAAACAGAGATTCAGGAGAAGAACTGTCAGACAGCCCCTCCACCTATCACGCCTCTTCCAATCCCTTACAGGTATATAAACACCACGTACCTTTTTCCCATAATGCTCAGCATTTCCGGCATCCCATCTCCTCCCCATCTCCACTTTCATCCTCTCCTACTCTGGGTGGGGGGGTTCATGATCCTAACTACTATCTCAACTTATTTCATCCAAAAGGAAATGGGGGATTCCCTCTCCATGAGGACGTGACGACTCCTCCCCCTTTTGACTCCAAGGCCAAGTTCATTCTTTTCTATCCCTTCTCAATAAACTCACTATATATGCTATGTCATTGTCATTGAGAGTTCATACTACTGAAACAGCGTTCCTGTCTGTCCTCGGTACTGTAAAACCCAGTGTCTTCTCCATTCCCTTCACTTTTCCTAGTATATTGTGTGTCAAAGAAGGCTATTGGAAAGCAATTTCATTTTTCAATACAAAAAAGTAGTCACTTGAATTCATTCAAATCAGAACTTAGTGTTTTACATCTGTAATGCAGTGTAAAATTAAAACATTATAAATGTTTTAATTATAAATATTTTAAATGTTCTGAAAAGTGTGAGTGGGTTGGTTATGTTAGTTTTCTCCTTGCTCATGTAAGACACAATAGCAGCAAGTTGGTAAGATGAGCAAAGTCTTAAACTCATCTTGATGTCAATTAAATTAAACAAATCGTTAAGGCTTGGAAATATTTCAGTACCAAGTATTCATGTCTCTTCTATACCCTAAGGACACAGCCAAAGTCAAAGGATAACTCACAGGAAATTAATTTGACAATGAGACGATGCACTAAATGAGAAATCATTAAAAGGGTCTATGAAATGAAAATCTTAAATCTTGTTCAGGTTTAAATTGTAATGGTGGACACCTATAACACACACTACCTAATATACTTTCTTTATTATTTGAAATAATTTGAAAATTTCTATTATATCATTTTCCCAATACATTAAGGTTCAAGCCTCAAATCAATACTAGATGACTGACCTTTGTCCAGGTGAATCTCCAGCTGTATCTGCATGAGTGCTTTAATTTGTTCCTTTGCATGCAGCTGCAGTGATCCATGTTATGTTTACCCTCTCTCCACCATGAACACTGCATCTGTATATGCTTGTACGATTGACTGGGTCAACCTCTGCATGTTTAACATGGCAATAACACATTGATTATTGTCCACGCACACACACGCACACACACACACACACACCACACACACACACACACACACACACACACACACACAAGCCTTGCCAGACAAAAGATGTCAGACATGCGGAGGCAAATACACCTGCCATTCATAAAGATGCAGGATAGATGGACTTTGGAAAGTCCACTGAGCTTCCATAAGCAATTACATGGTTGGAATGAGTTCCTCAGCATCTTCCTGGCTGCAGTCTATGCTGGGATGTGCTGCATGTAATCCTGCATGGACAAGGGCCTAGATCACAAAGCAGCAGTAAGGGAGCCAAAAGGAGCTGCTTAAGAGAACATCACTGCACAGACGTGTGAATACAAGCAATTACTGCAGCTTAACTATGAAGCAGTATAGATTTCTGAAGAATTTTGATTCCACTGACTAGGTGTACTTATTATGAGGCCAGGGGGATCTGTATATTATACTCAATGATGCAGAACTGTCTTCAATTAGCTTCTACACAGTACAATTGAATTGAATTGACCAAGGCCTGATAGAATTTAGTATACAGACGAATATCAAGGATATGATCATAAAAATTGATTGAGTATTACACAGGATGCATAAACACATACATTTTTCATAGAACCTGTGATAATATTGATGGTTTATCAAGTTAAAGCACACACAAGATACCTGGCGAAAAGATGTTCATAGTGAGGGATGGACTGACTTGACAAGATTTCAAGGTATTCCATTCTGGTTGCTATTCTATACCAATTTTTGCATCTTAATCTATGCTTAGTATTGTTCTGTTATGATATTAGGTGAGATGAAGGCTATGCTACTTGTGTTGAGCACATGTACATTTACACACAACTTTAAAAGAGTTTTAACTGAAAGCTTCTGTCTAAAAAGCCGGCTTGTTATATTTATACTGCTGCTGCTCAATGATTTTGTTTGTAATCAATTCAAAATTGCCAGCAGCTTCTTTGATAAGTTTCATTTCATGAATGCTCAGTCCTAAAATATTAAAATGCTAAAATCTGCCCCCACGCTTTACTTAGTGATCACAGAGTGGTGTGCCTTTCAGCTCTTACAGCCCTTAATTCATCCCAAATGTCATGAACTCATTTCTAAGTTTCTAAAAAATGATCTTGTTATGAAAAATGCAAACAGACTTTCATATGGTAATATTTACAATCAATCTGTTTGTGAAACTGCACCTAATGAAATAAACATATATTGTCATTATATGAATTGCTCACTTTAAAGTGAAAATGAAAGTTTTCTTGTGTCTAAGATAAGATGTTATATAATTTATACCAAAAATACCAATAACTGAAATTCAATACATAAACACACACCATAGACATGCAGTTTAATGGAGTATTTTTGATCTAAAAAAAAAAACATGTTGCATCTCAAAGTCTCAATGGAAGCAGTATGAAATGTGTATGGAATCCAAAGTGAAACAAATATGAACAGAGAGGTTAAAATTAAAATGGTAGAAATTTACAGGAAAAAAAAAAAAACATTGACAGTCAGATAAATGCCTGTGGCCAGATTTACAGCTACATGCTAATTTATGGGCACGTTTCTGTCAAAATCCGTCAGCCGCAGACAAAGAGCACAAATGAGTGGGATGGGTGCAAGCTCACCTGGCGGTGGCAAATTGGCTCATATTTAATGAGCCTGAATATTGTGAAACCGGAATTGTGAAGATGCAGCAATGACACAACAATGACAATGACTCCGGAAGGCTCCTGTGATGACGTTCCTGATTCCGCACAGTGTCTCTGACCACCCAAGAGGAACAGGACTCAGAGACCGTAACTAGCCTGCCTTGGGTGAAAAGGGCACATATGTCAACTGTCAAAAACTATTATGCATCATGCACATCTGGAATTAATATAGCAGATTATTTATGACATAGATATGGGGTCTAAAGGATGAGGAAAAACATACAACATCTCCTACATAAAGTTCATTTTAGAATTGAGCAAACACTTCCACAAAATGACTGTTAGAACTTTTGTACATCTGAACATAAATACAACTGTATGGTTTTTATCAATTCTATCAATTTTTGTCATTTCATGTATTAAAAGAGCCCTGAGTAGTCAATTAGAATAATATGGGTCCAGAAAGGCCTATAGAATGGCATAAAAGTTAATAAGACTCATACAACTGTCTGGAAACTAGTTATGTACATTATTATTTGCCATTGCTGTCCCATAGTTGTCATATGTAGTGTATTTGCAAATTGCATAGTCAGCAGTTACTGCCTTTTAATCCTCAGTTAAAATGTGAAGAAAGTTTATATGCAATATAAACACTGCAGTGGCAGTGTTAGGCATTATAAAGTGATAATTCAAACAAACGTTCACTGTGCAAACTGCAGGCCTGGAGCTTGACTGATCGGCAGGGGTCCCCTGTGAGTTATGAGACACAGAAATCCCCACACACTGCATCCCACCCTCCAGAAGAGATACTAAGGTCAATTGTGCAAGTATGCATGCCGACACACTGTTAGTACAAGCACAAAACCTAAAAATGGTCCTGATTTCAAGTTGGAATATCATCTTTGCCTATTTAATGGCTGTGGCATTAAAAACTGTAGTCAGATATGTAGAATCAGCTATAACATTCTTTAAAAAATATGATAAAATATTATTTAAAAAACCTCTCACACAAATACACTCAAATAATTGAAATATTTAATTAAATAATTTCTATCCCTTTTTCCAACAACAAAGTCAAACAAAACATAATTATCAAATAAGAGGCCACACTGCACACAGTATATGAGCAATTTTATATAATTATATTAGTAGCATTGCAATACATACTTTTCTTCCAATTATTTGGATAGAACATGCAATATGGACTGTGAATAATGATGGTTTACTGCTTTAGATGTTTTATTCTCTGTGTAGTTTGGTGTGGGTTTAAATGGGGTTAGAGATGCAAAAGAAGTATGAAGACAAATAAGAAGAATTAATTATATTATATTATATTATATTATATTATATTATATTATATTATATTATATTATATTATATTATATTATATTATATTATATTATATTATATTATACTACTTGGAATTAACTGATTACAAGCAATAACTCTTTATTACAAACAGTGGTCACTGTGAACCACCTGTCCCATTCATTATAGTTCCAGATAAATAACTTCATATTTCATGGAATGAACAATAAAAGAACAATGATAGAAAAGTAGACATGATTGATCTCTCTCCTAAAAACTCAGGAATCTTAGGCTTGGTGACACTATTCTCTTTTTATCCTCATTTATGATGCAGAATCTGTCAATAAAGTGCAAAGGGTTGATAGCCTCACCCGGCCAGTATCCAACAAATGATGAATACTCATTGTTCTCATGTTCCACAATCGTCTCCATTTGCTTAAGATCTGGCATGAACAGGTACTAGATTTGTATTGAGATTTCTTTTTATGCATCACTATTAATGGCCGTGAATCAGGAAGGGGAACATTGTCTGTTCACATTACTGTGCCAGAAAACCTGACGTAAAACCTAGATATTTCCTGAATGATTGCCATCCAAGCTGTCTTTAAAGGAATGCTGCTAATGGTGAATTAATGGTGCTGTAATGGGACTTAATTGTGCGGTCTAGTCTGCAGAAGCACACTGAACATAAAGGGGTTGTCATCGGTGCTTGGTGAATAGTGTCTTCACAGCACCAAATGTCAGCATTTTCTTTTTGGCAAGGATGGACCTATTACCTTTTCATATGAAGGTCATTTGATGGGTTCTTTGCCCTCTGTGATATACTGTAGTAACATCATTCATCCAACATCCATCGTTCTATCAATGCCTCCTCTTCTATGTAACCCTCTCAGCCTTCCTACTGTCTGAATACAGAAAAAAATACATAAGGAGGTAAAAAAGGAAAAAATTAAAAAAAGGAAAAAAGTAAAACATGACTTTGTACTCTTGATGTGAGTGCTGTAAGAGAGTGATGGGAATAATGAGGATAATGCTTGATGAAAACAAAACAGTCACAACCACCTCCACAGAGGGTGGCTAAATGATGCACAGAGACACAACATGTGGCTTTAGCAGATCAGGTGCAGACCTGTCACTATGGTTTTCTCACATGCCTTCTCACACCTCCGTCTCATACAATAACACAATGCACAAAGCCTGGGAATACAAGCACTTCAAAGTATGTGCCATAGCATTTCAGACACCATAGAGAATACATTGGCTTGACTAGCATGCAGTCTCTCACATAAGTTACCTCACCATTCTTATCAAATATAACATGGCTCAGTTAAAGTTTCTACAAATATTTCTCCGTTGGAAAAAAAGTATCATAATTGTCTAATTGTACAGTGCCTCCAAAATAATCAGACGGTAAAATGAAGGTAAGATGGTAAGTTGCCTCTCTGTGATTAGATGGTACCATTGACTGGCCTTTGACATGATCTTGATGTATTCCTTTCATGTAAGGCCAATGATTTGCTTAAAACCCATCAGTAGTGGGATGCTTAATGAAGTTAAAAACAGATTTCAAAAAAGTATTTGATGGTTTGCCAAAGCGATTCCCAAGATGGTGGCTGCCCACGGAGAGAGGAGCAAAAGATTCTGAAGAGCCCAAGTGGCTCTTTTAACACAGAGCTAAAGTAATGTTTCAGTGCAACACACAGGATGGGGACTTCTGCTGCGCTGCTGCAGTAGGGGAAACGCTGAGTCACAGCAAATCTAATCTACTTCTGATGGATCTATACATGTGGCCTTTGAGACCCTCTAATGAGATGATTGGGAAGTTAAATATCTGAACAGCCACTGAACAGCATTCTTTAGAGGTGAAATACAAGCAGTGTCCTCTTCTGTCTTCTAGAATAAGTAAATCATCTATCATATCAACATAATCTCTGTACAGCGATTCACACTGAAAAAAAAATCCTTGTTGTCAATTTTGGTATTCCAGAGCGATTCTGACTCTTATCCAGAATCGTGTGTACTGATGTAAGCTGTAATGTCAGTATTTTTGGATACATGGTTGAATACTTTTTTTGCAATTTTTGACTGTGCATAGCATGATTAATGTAAGCGTAATGATGCCGTGGCCTAAAGGGATATTTCATAGTGGGTCATCACTGAAAGTGAAACCCATGGGGCCACACCCCCCCACTTCCCCCACACACATGCCCCAATCTTTCACACGATAACTGTGCATCTGCACCTGCATCAAACAGGGTATGGGCCATCTTATATTATTCCATAGAAGCTGTCAATCAGCTATCTGGGGTTTTGCAGATCTATTGGTAATATATTTAAATCCATCTTGTTTGCAAATGAAAGACTTGCTGGTGACAAGTAACACAATGATGGGAGGTTGTATGCTCTGGAGAGAGATGCTGCAAAGAAGCAAGAAACATTTCCATTAAAAAGGAGATTCTTTTTCCCAGTGCTGACAGATTGCATGTTGTGTGGGTGCACTTGCAAAGGTATTTCAGATGAATAAGAAAAAACATAACAAAATTTAGGAAGAAAAAAAAGCATTGCCAGAAGATTGTTAATGGCCAGACATTAAGCCCAATTAATTTTGTTGCTAGAAGGGAAAAGATTTATGCAAATGAGATTTAGTTAGGCATCTTTCCAAAATGTAGTTGGACATGAGTTGCATTTTAATGTGAATAACATTTTATGAAACCAGCAGCTATGTATACAAAACAAACCTGGAAATGCATTCTCTGTGTATATATATTTCTATTTGTGTCTCATTTAAGACTAGGACCCAGATTTATATGAGCCAACATACGCATATGTTTTCTTTAACACATTTTGTCAAGTTTTGAATATGCCACCCACAGCATATTTTAATCAAAATGTGCACAGAATCTGCAGTAAGAATATACAAAAACCATGCCTACAGTATTTTTCAGGATTAAGTGTACTGCATATAGAATGTATACTGGATTTTGCTTAAGGCTGTGAGAACAATGCATCCTCAGATAAGATTAGAAAAAAAAATAGTTTTACTGGAATTGAAAACATCTTACAATGTTAAACAATGATGAAATATGTGTTCACTCATTAACCTTTCCCAAACCCTCCAGCCTGTACCACCACATGCATGCTCTTATATTGATGTGTTTATATTGTTTCTGGATGCATCAGTAGGCAACATTGGCAGGGCCAAGAAACTGTGGGCTGAGCTGTCGATAGTGCACACTGCGTATAGTGCATACAGTTCCTCCCAGTCATATGGAGGTTTCCTAAGCAGGGCTTGTGATAAGGGACACAATGTATAATTGGAAAATTGGCAAAATGTCGGTAAAAATAAATGTTCTTAGACTTTTTTCACATTTTATTACTCTGGTCAGCACTATGATGACTGTTGAGTTCCAAATCTGCTCTCTCATAACTGAACATATCAGAGTCTTTCCTTAGCCTAAACCTTTTGTCTTTACCATTCATTGATACTTTAAGCAAATGTTTCTTTACATACAGTTTCACAAAGCACTCCCCCACACACACACACACACACACACACATCTGCAGTTGCCAGTGCTAGTGTACAAGGTTTAATCTGACTCTTACTTTCATGTTTTATGAAAGTAAAAGAGGGCGGTATTTTATATCTTACACTTTTTCTTTACAATTACACTTTCCATATTTAGATGCAGAGGTGTCACGGCATCTCTTCTGTTGAATAGTTCAGAGTCATTATGTATGACTGTGTCCCATTTTATTTTTTAGTTAATCAAATGTAATCTTAAGACCCCTGCATCAAATGTGGACAGTGTCCTTTTCAGACCAGTCTTGCTGGTGAAGATTTATTTAGTCATTTGGGAAATCCATGGCTGTATTTTGGCTTTTTTTATGTAGATTGATAACCACCAGTATATTTCAAGGACATATACAGTGCTTCTAATGCACTGAAAGTGTCAACTGAAATGGAAGGCAATGAGTTCAAGGTTGGAATTGCAGTACTGAGTATGTTCTAACACACACAGACACACACACACACACACACACACACACACACACACATACACATACACACACACACACACACACACACACACACACACACACACACACACACACACACACACACACAAATAGTGACATTTTCCAGCCATAAGAATTTTTGCATGTTTTCTTCAGTGGTTTTGAAGCGTGGTTTTGGATGGTTCTTTATTTATGTGCTTTTATTTATCTGCTTTTACAAGTTCAAAAGTTTATTCAGTCCTTTCTTTGAGCTGATTGGAAGGCATTCTACTTTTTATTTGCATTTTCAAGCGGAATGTAATGACATTGACTGAGTCAGTTCTAGCTGAGTGTCTTTGGACGAGGCCGTAACAAAAGGGGTACATTTATCAGCGGGCCACTCAGAGAGAGGCTTCAGAGATGAAAAATAAGTCAGCAGACTGTTTCTCTACAGGATCAGGGGGAAAAGGATGATGGGAAAACTTTTGCTCCTGTCTGGAGGTGTCAGTCTATGGACGCCATGGGAGCTGGAGTTTCATCCGTGGAGCTCAGAGACTCATGTCCCTTGAGAGTGTGCCTTACTCACTTATTTAAGTATGCTTTATGTGGGGATATATTTAACAGTCTCAGGTGTTCAGTGAGATCAGATTGAGCACAAGAAGTTTAAGGCTGCCAATGATCCGGAATGAATGGCTGACAGGTGCTGTTTACCTCCTGAACTGCTCTGCACCTGTCTTCAAGAGATTAAAGGAACAACAAATTAATGGCCTGCCAATCACGGCGGCTTTCTTATCCATCATCCTGCTAAATAAACTCTCAGGGACATTTTTGTCCTCTGGCACACATGGTCACAAATCTGTGCATTAGTTTCTACAATTATCCTCCTTCATCTCGAATGCAATAGGAATGATTGGTATATTCTCAATTTTCAGCAGCACACTTGAGGCGAAGATTTACATTTTTCAGACTTTCCATCTCTCTCTCTCTCCTTCTCTGTCAGTCTGAGTTGTAAATACTATGTGAGTAAACAATTTACGTAAAGTTTTATTCTTTTCGTATCAAATATCCATTAGCATGAAATACATTCCAGCTTATGTTTCCAAAGAATGGGCATTCACAACAAAATTACAATAAAGTGACATGAAATATGTTGGTTTGTAAACATATTGAGCAAAAAAAATATTTAATTTCTCAACGAAAAAAACAGTGTGCCACCACAGCTTGCGTGCGTATGCATTCACAAATGACGTCAGTACAGGATGGTCTTTAAATGAGTGTTGCAGGCCTGCTCATAGCTCAAAGGTTTTCATCATTTCACAGATAATACATTTATTTTTAAATAGTTTCTTGCTTTTGCCATTCTTTGTTTCTACTGTTATATGTTTGCTTGCTTGTTTGTTTGTTTGTTCTAAAAGTTAGACGGTATGTCTGAATGACTGGTCCATTGTCAACTTTATTTTTTCTCTATATTCCACAAGAACCATAAACCAAGCAATTTGGCATTTACATAAAAAAAAAGTTTTATGATTGAAACATTGCACCACACAATATCCTATTTGCTTTAATATTGTATTACCTTATAAAATTATACCTATATGTAGCAGTTATATTACTGTAATTACAGAGCATAGCTGTTTCCCTCAAGGCCAGCTGTATTTCTGATTTTCATCTGAACACAAAAAGCAGTGTGCTGTCCTCAGGGCTGTGCCTGACAGACAGTAGACAGTCCTGCTCATATGTGGAAAATGGGAGGAGAAGTGCTTCAGCTGAAAAGGTACCAAGTGACATTCAGAAGACAATGCAGATCCATTCTGGAGGAGTTCACAGATGACCTCCACTGGCTGTGGTTGTAGTCTGGCTCCTTTGAAACTTTCCTGACATGGTATATTTACTTTAAGAAGCAGTAAATCCTGAATACAAACGCGTATTACTACTCAAGGGAGTGGACAGTATAAAATCAGAGGCACTGAGGTGCCAGTGTGGAATAATGCTTAAGGAAATTAGATTTTTTTTTTTCATACCTCTATCCCAAGCTGTTGTACACTTGACCAAATTACAATTAATAGCTTGAACTGCTTTGATGATCACGGATACTATGTTGAATGTAAGTGAAATGAAAGTCACCTTAGCAAACATTAAGATACAATAAGTGTGACGGAATTGTACTGAAGGCTTTTCTCACACTAAGTACCATGTAATACAGTGTGCTTAAATATAGTGGTACCCCATATGATTACACAGGTGCAGTACACGGGTAAAACGAAGTGATGCCAAACGAGGTAATCATGTTTAAAGCCACTTTGCTGTGTATTGATTTACCAGTCCTGAGCCCATCTGGGAGAGTGGAATAAACTGTGTCACTTTATGAGGTATGCAGTGTATTGGGGCCTGTGGCCTTCTCACTGGCTGCCAGTTGTCAAGCGATTGCTGGCGGCAAAGGGCTCTTAACTCACAGCTGCTGCTCTTGTCACTGTCAGTTGTGCCCCATTGAGCTGCCCATGTAAA
Source organism: Albula goreensis (assembly GCA_022829145.1). Lineage (NCBI taxonomy): Eukaryota > Metazoa > Chordata > Actinopteri > Albuliformes > Albulidae > Albula > Albula goreensis. The sequence continues at coordinate 10,300,355 of CM040745.1, read as the reverse complement.
AAAGAGAAACCACTTAGACACTGTACCAGGAATGCCTCACAGTCCGTTGCCTTTTCACTTTTTTTTCTTTTTTTTTGAAAAACGCCTCCACAACCGCAACAGTCAATGTACGCTGCAAAGCAGGATGGTGTGTCTTTGTGTGCATAGGGGTCGGAAGTTTCAAAACTGCAAAAGATTTAACATTCACAAAAAAACTCTTATTTCACTAAGAAGGACAAGCAAGTTAAATGTATAACTCTATGAAACACTGTATACTGAATAAAACATGTACAATAAATTCAGAACTAGTGTTCTGTTGTTCCATAAAAATGAATGGCATGGAAACAACAATGAAGAATAAAATAGAAACACAAAAGAATAAAACAAAACTGAGAAAAAGGCACAATCAATGGACCACAAAACAAATTACGTATCATTTATTATTGCAAAACCCAAATAGTGTCTATTATCTTAGGAAGGCACTTTATATATTTATTGGTATTACCCTTGTTTTCAGAAGATTTTTGGATTAGTTGAAACTTTTTTTCACCCATTGTGAATATTCTTGATTATAAAGAGTGCATCATAGTTGCCTCTCACACTGCTATAGACCAGACTTCTTAGTTGACATATAATAAGACCTGAGAATCATTTTTGAGAGATCCAAATGGACATATCATGTAGAAGGCTTCATGGAAAAATAATGGTAGTCTCTCCGCAGAGTTGTGGTAGATATTCTGGTTTGCAGGAAAAAAAAAAACCATCACTTACAAGCTACTGTTCATACTGTATGACATTTTAATGTACTGTGCCAGACACTGTTATGAACTTATTGGAATTCTTGCCTTGTAACCAGGGTGATAAAGCTGAAGATTGATAATAAGGCCTGCACGGGTTCATCTCAACAAGTTTTGATCAAAGTGCCTTCAATTTTCTCTCAACAATGACAGTTTTATGTGCCTCTTATGAAGCAGTGACTGCTGTCCATCTGTGCTTTGCCTTTGAATGCCTTCTCAGTGTCAGTGTAGCACCTGTTTCTAACTTAATCAAACATTTAGCTGCCAATGAACTGGCAACAAGCAAGGGACATACAGGACCTACTTCAGTATTTTATACTACTGAACCTGTTCTTTTATACTATTACCAACCATGTATGCCAGCTCCACCCATAAGCAACCTACTCCATTGTGCATGGAATGTAGAGGCTCTATCTTTGTAAACTCATTTAGCTACAATTTAAAAAAATGATGTAAAGCAAGGAAAAGAAAGAAAGCAATCTTATCATTTTAATATGATCAGAAATATAATTATCTGCTATAATTTATCCCCTTAATATCAATGAAATAAATCAAATGATCTGCTGGTGTGTCAGTCTCTCTGTAATTGTTAAGATTGTTAGGCAAGAAAAACTTCTGTATCATTATCAGATGAAGTTCCCTCTCTATCCTATATGTGTGCTATCACATTCACTGAGATCAGTCACCATACACAACAAAATCTTCAGTGAGAGCATATAGTTTACACCTTCTCCTCTTCCTCTCTTAGAGTTTAACTCCTGCTGACAAATGTATTGTGCACTTTTATTATGCTCATTCCATACTAGTTCATTTTCCAAAACCAGAAATCTTGTCCCACTGCTTTAAATACTGTTTCTGTGAGTGTGTGTGTGTGTGTGTGTGTGTGTGCGTGTGTGTGTGTGCGTGCGTGCGTGCGTGCGTGCGTGTGTGTGTGTGTGTGTGTGCGTAATTCTTTAAACATCTACTTGTCTTCTTTCATAAAGGTCTACACAAGGTATGGGAAATGCTACACTTTCAATGGGAACAGAACTACATCCAGGAAAACTAAGCAGGGCGGGATGGGGAATGGGCTGGAGATCATGCTGGATATCCAGCAGGACGAGTATCTGCCCATCTGGAAGGAAACAAGTAAGCCATGTCCAATGTTACAATTTTTAAAATCAAATTTGTGCTTTTCATGTTTTTTAACGTTATCCTTTGTTCTGCTGATTTGGAATGCCCTGTCATAGATCTGTTTCTTTTCTGTCGCCCGGTTTGGGAGAGTGCAGACATGTTCTCCCCTGCAGTGTGTACAGCCAGCCCCTGCTCATTTCCATTCTGCAGCCCACCAGCTGAGCTGTGTGGCAATGGCGTCAGAGGGAGCGCGCATACACCATCACAGAGTGGTGTTACTTATGCCTTGCCTTTTCCCTTATATGGGGAAGAAGCAGCTATGCTGTAGGGGATTTTGACTTGAATCCTGTATTCTTTGTTCTGAATAATTGTGTGGTGTCTCCTCTCTGAAAGACGAGACATCCCTGGAGGCGGGAATCCGAGTGCAGATCCACAGCCAGGACGAGCCGCCTTACATCCACCAGCTGGGGTTCGGGGTCTCTCCAGGGTTCCAGACCTTTGTGTCCTGCCAGGAGCAGAGGGTAGGTGTCCGCCCACACCCCCCCCAACCCCCTGTGCCCGTGCCCCCTCTTCACTGTGCCACCCAGGGCTCCGTTTGTCTGACCCATCTCTCTGCTCCCAGCTGACCTACCTGCCCCAGCCCTGGGGGAACTGCCGTGCCACCGGCGACAAGATGATCCCCGGCTACGACAACTACAGCATCAGCGCATGCCGGCTCCACTGTGAGACCAGGGAGGTGGAGAGAGAGTGCCAGTGCAGAATGATACACATGCCAGGTGTGTGAGCTTCCTACACTTACCAGCTCTCTTCATCACCCATCCTCTCTGTCCTGTGACTCCTCTTACTCATATACGGGTCTCTGTGACTCATTCGCCTGTTCCTGTCAGTCATATACCTGTCCATGATGCTCGATCGCTTGTTCATGTTACTCAGCACCGTGTACATGTCAGTCATAAACCTGTCTGTGATTCACTGGCTTGTTTCTGTCAGTCATGAACTTATCTCTATGATTCAATGACTTGTTTCTGTTAGTCATACAGCTGTCTCAGTGATTCATTGACTCATTTCTGTCACTCTTATGACTGTATCAGTGACTCAAACATTTCTCTGTGATTCATGCTGGAAATGCCCCCACTTATTATTATTTTTTAACTGTTTTAAATTAAAATGCAAAATATTGGATATATGAAGACATACAGTAAGAGTTATTTCATGTATTTGCTATTAATCAACTTCGTTTTATGTTTTGGTTTCAGGAACTGCTCCTATCTGTCCTCCCAACAAAATCAAGTGTGTCGACAGGGCCCTAGGTGAGATTTTGTTTTAATGTTGTATAAACACTTCATAAGAAACAAAGATATACTTTTAATTACAAAATTTACTGAACAAAATTAACACGATCTGATCGAAAGATACAGCGGGTTGTCAGAAAGAAATGCGAAAGGTTTAGAATGTTCGGCAGTAATAAATGACGGAATGATGATATCACAAAGAGTGTCTGAGAAACTGGGAAGTGCTGAGGCAACATTTCAGGAGGCCTGTGGGAGAAGTGGAGGGCTACTCCCATTCTGGTTTTGATTGGCAGCTCAGTCCATTACTGTTCGGATGTGTTTAGCATTGGCGGAGCGAGAATTATCCTGTCCACTGCTCAGTATTGTCAGCATCATACATACGGAGCTGAAATGATTCCCTTGTATAACTGGCAGCTTGAGCCAATCTGTGCCACAGTAGGCTGTGCTGCAGCCTCCCTGTGCCTCAGTCTCAAGCCTTTACGACGGCCGTAAAAACCAATCCATTTATTATTGGATGTGAGATGTATCCGCACAATTATGATCTTCAGTTCTAATAAACCATAAATTTAATTATCTTTTCAGAGGGAAACCATCCCCATTTAATGGGTGGCTGAACTAAGTCTAGATAAATCTTAAAAGGATAGTCCATATTTAGATCTGCTCTATTCTCTACTCAAATAATCTGAATAAATTCGCTCCTTGTGAGAAGTAATAACTTTGTGTATTTTTTAGCTAAAAGTTCTGTCATCTTATTGCATGCTTATTCTTTTCCATCAGTTGGAGAATAGACCCCCGTTTTGCCTGCCTCTGCATACAGATAACTTCATTATAGTTGTTACAGCCATGTAATTCACATCTGAGTCCCAGGATAGGATTCTAAAACCTGGCTTTGTATTTTTGCCTTCAAAATTAAATTTTTCCATCAAGAGTAAAAAGAGCACTGAGCAAATGATCCACAAGAGTGTATAAGAGACTTACAGAAGTAGTGTGAAGGACTGTATGTGCGCGTGTGTGTGTGTGTGTGTGTGTGTGTGTGTGTGTGTGTGTGTGTGTGTGTGTGTGTGTGTGTGTGTGTGTGTGTGTGTGTGTGTGTGTGTGCCCGCCTTGCAGATGAGCAAAAGAGAGGAAAAGAACATAACTGAGAATATGTGTGTAAAGGAATAAATGTTTGCTTCCAAACTTCTGGAATTGTGCATAACACAATGAGCTTGTGATGCATGTGTCTTTTCAACATAAACTACAGTATGCAGAGACCATTCTTATATGAAATGAGCTGCTGTAGAAAATTTCCTCCCAAAAAAAATCAATGGTGGAGCATTTGGCTGTTTGGCAGAGGTTAAGCCCGGTTACACTTACTGCGCATTCTCATTTGTATTGGAGTGCCTAGGAGAGCTGGGCTTCACCTAGCGGAAGGCAGGCATTAAATCATGTCCACAGACTCAATGTACCGTACTCTGGGCCTTTTGTGTACTCTGGATTTATAAGGCTCTAATCCCTTTGGCGTAACCAATTGCAGATGCTTTGGTTTGTTTTTCAGCTGTGTTTCAGAAGAGCTCGGGAGATACTTGTGACTGTGAGACGCCCTGTAAGCTGACCCGCTATGGCAAAGAACTCTCTATGGTGAAAATCCCCAGCAAAGGTTCAGCACGCTACCTGTCACGAAAGTACAGCAAGTCAGAGGAGTACATCAGGTAAACACAAGGAGAATCTGTGATGCTTGTAGCTTTTGTACGCAAAAGGTCAGTTAAAAGCCCACTACTCATTTTGATGTTTGTAGCTGATATATCGCATCCTGTCGTTTGTCAGTGGTGGCACAATTAATCATTTTTGCTTATATCATAATTGCTATTTCAGTAATAGTCGGAGTGGTTTGGTCAGCAAATAAAAGTTTCTTAGTTTCTCCCAAAACTATTTCCCACATGTCATGACACAGATTCTTGCATATTTTACACATGACATACCTACCCTGTTTGTAGACCTACCACGCAGAGTCAAAGAGGAAACTCAGAGCCTCCTTTTTCTGCCTGTAGCTACCATTCAAACATATCGCTGTTACATTTGCGTACCCCCCCACCCCCACCACCCCTCCGGTTTCTGCAGCAGCTGCAGCAGCACCCATCTCCTCTGAGCCAGTGTGTGTGAGGGAGGGGCTCAAAGGCATACGGCTTGCTAGCAATCTCTTATCATCTGACTGAGCAGTCACATGGGCGTAATTATTCCAACCACCTCCTCCTACACAACTACTCTCCTGTTTGCATTTCATGATTATTTTTTCAAGCAAAAACAGGAAGTTCAATTTGCTAGATTTTGGGCTAGATTTTTGTAACATCCATAGACTCCCCCTGTCTTGTGGCATTTCAAAGCAAAATGCCCACTGTTCTTTTTTCACTTGTCCAGTTGATTTCATATGTACACTGTTAGTGTTAAATTAACACAAGACATTTTGCAATGTCCTGTTCCTGGCAAGAGTTTCAGCATGTGAAGGTATTTTGTGTCTGTATGAAGCAATCACTTAAGTCTTTGCCCCAATAAATTAAACATAGCCCTTCAATTAATTAGCACAGACATACATGAAATAAAAGTTTAACTATGGCAGCCTATATTTAACAAATTTTTGCTGCTCAATTTTTAAAGTCAGTTTTATGCATCAGGTCTGTATTTCAAAAGCAGCATACTTAGATCACTGTTTATATGTATATGAAGACAAGGTCACACACACACACACACACACACACACAAACACACACACAAACACGTATAATATCAAGCTCTGTCTGCTGGACCCCAGGGTTGAGAGTTGGTTTAAATATTAATATTTAAAGACCGTTTTGAAGTTGAAAAGGTTGAGAGCATTTATGCATCGAAAAGCACATTTTAAGGATGAAAGCATGAAAGCATTCCAGTTCAAGCTTGCTTTCCCTCTGCTTCTCAAGTAATTCTGCTGGCTCTACATTTGATCTCCCTTTGGAAATATGATATTTTGTTTGTGGCACAAGAGAAAAATAAAACCAATTCAGTGGTGTAGCAGGTTGACTTGGAAAAAAGGTTATTTCTTTCATTCTATTTCTTCTGATCCAGCCTGCACTAAATAGTAATTTATTTCAATAGTACTATCAAGAGTCCACTATTAAGAGTTTTTTGTGAACAGGTATGTAATTATTGTGTGATTTTTTTTTGTTTTGTTCTCCTTTAAATTACAGAGACAACTTTCTGGTCTTGGACATCTTCTTTGAGGCCCTGAACTATGAAACTATAGAACAAAAGAGGGCCTATGACGTGGCAGGATTGCTAGGTGGGTCATTTTTAGCGGTTCCACTGCTTGCTTTAGCTCATAATGAAATCTGCCTGGACCCTGCTATTAAATTTTTAACTTACCTACTCAAATGTGACTTATGTTCTGAACATGATAACAGTGAAAGGAATGACTGAAAAGCCGAAGGTTTTGATTGAGCAAACTTAATATCAGTATAGAGTATGCTGGACAGCCCTTTTCCTGATGAGTGTCCATTTCTGACCCAAGAAATCTGACGAGGTGACTTTCTGTAATGAATGAAGCAGCAAGAACCAGCATGCTGTGTCACTGTCCAGAACCACGGCTGGATATCCCCATTACAGAGCTTGAAGCAGAAAGCCACCTGTAGAGTACTGACTTTGTTTTCCATTTAGGGGACATCGGGGGCCAAATGGGTCTGTTCATTGGGGCCAGCATTCTGACAATCCTTGAAATACTCGACTTTATCTATGAGGTACTTTTTTTTTAAATGAATGTGAATGTATTCAAGAAACACTGATTCAGATAAAAAGCCAAAACTCAAAAATTTGGTTCACTGATGGTTTCAGATGACTTCTGTCTTGACTGAATCAGTTCTGACAGGATATCTTTCTGCACATTAGAACCCAACACAATCACACCTTCCACCCCCCCACCCCTGTGAGCTGCCCCAGCTACACTGCGAGACACACATGCGCACGACTAATGTGTAAAACATGCGCGGCGAAAACTCTTGCCTCTGCGAGTGAGCGCATAATGAAATGTAAATCTGCTCTAAGCTCCTCTGGCTTTTGTATTCATAATTATCTACCTCCCTGTGACCCAGGTGATCAAGTGTAGGCTGCAGCGTCTGATGAGACCAGAGAAGGAGGAGAAAAAGAAGCAAACGGGCATCGTGGCCACGGTGGGCCTGGATGATTTGAAAGCCAAGGTGAGCACCACATCGTCATATTAAAGGGGGAGGGGGGCTGGATGGGACCAGAGGAAGAGAACAGAGATGTGGCGGGTGGCGCCCCAAACAGACTCCATTATGATCAGCACATCACCGGGCTTCACACTCATGAACAAACGAGAGCAAATTCGTTTTTAGGGGGAAAGATCACGGATTAGTTTTCTTGGCACTAAAAAAAAAAATCTAATGTGTCATTGAGAATCAATCACAGGTTATTCTTTTCATTGCCTAGCTGCAGCTGATATTGCTTTTGGTTTTGTGCGATATGCTGCTCAATTGTTTACAGCGGAGTTCAATCTTTGCTAAATGTTGGCTATCTTGAGAGGATCTGGTTGAAACAAACACGCTACAGACTGCACATGGCTATTCTCCCCATTATTAGACCTTGTCCATGAGATGTGTCAGGGAGACTGAATTTTTAGTTGAATTGTCCAGAGATTTCTTGAGACTGCATTGAACCTTGTTCTGCTTTGCATGCAAAAATTCCTCCTGACATTCTGTAATATCCAGGCTTTAGATGTACATGCTGTCATTGTCATAAAAAAACCCTTAGAGCTCTTTAATGGAAAGTTTTCAGAGACAAACTATTTTATTATTATATAAAGCTGCCTTACAAGTATTATGCATGTGATGTTTTGAATGCTGTTAGCCACAGAGGCATGACAGGGAAACAGTTCTTGCAAGGTTTCAATTTATGTGTTTTATGAATAAAAACACAAGGGCCAGGACCCAATAAAATAAATGAGTCTTTGTCAACTTGGACAAAACTGACTTTATTTTTTCTTTAGAATAAAAATAATAAATTAAAAAGGATTTTTGTCTACAATAAAATGGAAAATGAGACATACGGTATATAGTAATAAGAGGTCTTTTTTGATAGAAATATTCCATTGGTTCCCAGCCAAGTTTACACTGACAATATGCCACATACCACCACTTCTTCTGAAATGAGGTAGCATACTGTGGTGAAAATGTACAACTTATTTCTTTTTTTATGTCTGCTGGGGATCCTCAGGAGTCTGGAGACACGACAAGGAGTCACATAGATGGGGCCTACGCAAAAACGATACTCCCCAACCACCACCATCATGCACAACACGGGGTCTTCGAAGACTTTGCCTGCTAGAACCTCAGGACTGTCCTGCCCTGACCACAAGAAAACAAGAGAAGAAATATCTGGTCTCTATCAGTGCTGGATTTGGGCTTACGAAATGGACCCTAGACCCCAGCTTTACCTTTCTTAGCGGTCACCAGTGAAAGCTACATCCAAAGTCGAACACCAGCCCTGTGCTCATAACAGACCTGTGCAGAGGCTCACGGGGAAGCCACACAAAAGTGGAGCCACCTGGGGGACTTGCACTCTCCTCCCCCTCCCCCTCCCTGGAGGGCCTCCCTCCCAGCAACTCTGCGATTTATAAAACGGTAATTTTTTTTCTCTTTTTCTTTTCTTTTTTTTTTTTTTGCTACATGGACACCTAAGAGAAACAAGGAGTAGACAGTTCATATATAAAGAGAATAACCTTTTGTGTCTTTGTCAGTTTTATTGTTTGTTTATTTATGATGGTTGTTACCCTTGAGTATTTCATTATAAGGTATATCATAATAAACTGTGACCCTCTGCAAATTACTACATCTCAAATGAGAGAAAATAACACAACACAGAGGATTCTACAATGTCCTTAAGATGCCATTTTAAGGCTTAACATATGTGTGTTGTAGACTGGTACACACCCACAGATCTTGAATAGATATATATTTATTAAATTTATTTTAGAAAATTGATGATATATAGGTATCAAATATGTGTATTACTGGTTTTTGTAATGTTATTTATATATTAGAGGAGTTTGCATTTTTGAATTTGAAACAATCACAACAGCTGAGATGTTTGTGGAAGCCACACTAGTGTTTCTAATTGTCTGACTTCACAATAAGTTGGAATGTCCTAAAATCTCTCTGTGTGTCAACCCAATCAAGTGATCAGATTTTCTATTTTAAAATTACAAAACCTTTGATACTACTACAATGACAACAAGAATAGACAATGATTAGCACAATGTATTTATTTTTACAGGTGAAATTAAATTTTCCCCTTGCACTTTAAGTGTAAATCTCTTCATTAAATTGACAGATATATGAGTTTTTTAGAACTTCCAGAAAAAATACAGAAAGCAGAAACATTATATAGTATGCATGTGTATATGTACATACACATGCATACACAGATATTCGAACATTTTCACTAAACAATTTTTTCCTTATTTGCCTGTCATGGAACACAAAGCTTTCATATAGGGGTAATGCCAGGGTCTGAGTTCTCTCTAAAGTTCCACACTTCAGTCCAGAGAGGACAGTTAATTAAACTGCATTCAGGATGGTCTTACTCATCAGAGCCGTGTTTCCACAGTGGGAGTTGTAGTTTATAGTTGTAGACAGGTTGAAGTCATTTGTCCTCCTAAATCTCTGGGTCCCCTTCAGTATGAAGTTCCCATGCCAAAGATATATAGTTGAGAGATTAAGATCCTGCCACCACTTTGTTTATGACTGCAGTGCTTGGCAGCTGATTGGTGGATATTTTATTGTGTAACTGATATGAGTGGACCCAGGGCCTGCCTCTCTGTCATCTGAGTACTCCTGCATAAATCTGTGACACTCAAAGACCTATCACACTAAATATCTAAATCTGATAACCCTGCTAAGCTCTGGATCCTTCTGTCATGTGCTCTCATTGTAGTTAATTCTGCCAGTCCCATTTATGATTGTAATTATTGATATAAACATTACACACATGCTCATACATACCTCATACATATTTGCCGTTTAAATAAGATTTTTGTGTGCTATACAATTGTTTAAAAACAGTTCACAGATCAGTCCAGGAACCTATTGACACCTTTCTAGACTTATCATAACCTGCCATGATTATAAATTATGACTACAATACCATTTTAACATTCTGAATGAACAGTAATGTACCTGAATGAATGGTCACTATATAATTATTTCCAAATGATCTGTCATATGTATTTTATCCACTTTTGGGAAAGTGGGGAGGAATCTAACTCACCACTTGTAGATCAGTCACTACAAAATGTTGACATGCTAGCTTCAGAAAGCTGAAGTACTGCCATGAATTTGTTCACCCCATGGTTACCTTTGCACAATTTGTCAGCCTGGTAGAGGATCTAATTATTAAAATCATCTGTTTTTTGCATGGCGGTACTTCTCCTTCCTGAATGTCCCCCTCTGGTCAGCTATCCTCCTTTATAAGTTAAATAAAGCTGTGTAACAGTTGTACTAATTCAGAAAACTATGTGATCATTCCTTCGTATCACACCAAAAAGCTTGCCGAAGTTTTTTTTTTTTTTTTTTTTTTTTTTTTCCAAAATTATGAAATCATATGTTGAGAAAAGAGCTTGGACTGTTGATCCTACCACAGATCAACATTCCCAAGGTATAGTCACTTTGCATTCTACCCGGTTTGGAGAAGCGGCACTGGACACAAATGTTTCAAGGAGTTGTGAAAGTGAGGAGTTGTTTTTTGGGCCATTATTTTCCATATACAATACCAGCTTCAATATCTTCTCATAATAGAGAGTCTTTGGTAAGACCATGATGGGGCCTCCGTCATATCTGACTGTTGTATGTATTATTATAGACCTGAAACACTCAGGGCCAGATTTATCAAGGTTAAGGCTACAGTATAAAATGTGTGCCTCCGATGCACCTTTAACAGAAGTAATTATGGAATGAATTTAAAATCATAGAGCTCACTGGACAAACTTTTACCTGTTAATATGGAAGAAATAGCAACACAAATGTGGGCAAGAAAAGCCCTGAAGTATTTGCACCAATTGGGATGGTTCTCCTTTTCATCCATATGCAATGCAATACTCACTGAGAAATACACAAGATGAACATTTACATTGCAAGGAAACCTACAGTTGCAATACAACCATTCTATAATGTCTTTAAATTAGTGAAATCATTGTACTTCCACAATATTTTGGTTTGGTGAAGGATAAGAGCTTTAATATATTTAATGGAATACTTCACAATTCTAATTAGCTAAATCTTGCTTCAGTTTTAGCATGTAGCATTAATTATGCAAATTCAGAATTGCGTTATTCGCAAGGTCAAAGGCAGACACTGTTGTTATGCCTAATAAATACTGAATAGTGAATTTACACATTGCTAGTGGTTTGTACATTCCATAGACCCTTTCTGTGGGCCATGCACAAGCAGTCCCTCAGTAAATCTGGCTCTAAGTTTAATTATCTGTTAATTATTTGTATTCTGTTTCAGTCCTTTTCAAAGAGACCCAGTGTTGAACTGTTGTACATTTGTCCTTTCTCACTTAAATAGTCTCCACTTTAATAAACTGTAAGTTTGCTCTTTTTTACCTGCTTCTTTTTCATATAATTTTACACACCTTGCTTCGGGGACATTCAATGTAACTTCTTTAGTGTTTTGTTTTTAACTTTGGGAATTTAAGTATTACGTTGTTTTGATTTTCCAATGCTTATTATTGGGTTTGGCAGTCTAACTGAAATTCACAAACAGTACTGTGTAAGAAGACCAACAATAAAAATACTCATTGTTATATTTCAATAGACATCAAGAGAAAGATGAATGAAAGAAATCAACATCAGCTAGATCTAATGAACATCCAATTTTGTTAATGCAAATACACAAAACCAGTGTAAAAATAAAACAATATGTAATTATACTGAAAGTAATAGTATTGTCTATCCAGCAAGGTAACCAACACAGTTTTGGTTTGGTGGACCACCGAAGCACTTGATCTACAGGTTATATCAAACTAGCCACCAGGCCCAAGTTTTTAAAACTATTATTTACTATATATATGCTTTTTATAAAGGATGCACTGCCTTTTTAGTATGAGTTGTACAATAAAAAGTATATGCTTCATTATCAGATATACATTTTTCCCTCTTAGCTACAAAGGCCATTTTTTGTCAATGAAAAAAAGAGCATTTTTTGGAATGTTGATTGGTAATAAAGTTAAAACAATGCATTTAACTCAATGTTCATTATTTCATATCTGAATTTTAAATTAATTGCAGTGTCATAACATTTGGTTAAATACAATTTTGTTAATTATGGTATTTAGATCAAATTGGCATTTCAGAAGATATTCTGTTTTATGCTTCTTTATCTTTTAAATTAGATTAATAATAGATAATACAATGAGTTCACTTCAATGTTTTGCTTGTCCTGATCTTATTCCTCCAAACCTGGGGTCACCCACCTTATCCTTTAACTGTCAGTGTGAGTGCAGTCTTTTCTTCAGGCTGAATACAGAAGCATGTGACTTAATTAATCAATGTGTTGATTAAAATCATGAAATGACTTATTGAATCAGAACTGGTGGTGAGCTAGTACAAAAAGGCCGGACCCACACATGCCTATATCAGATGAGACTATCTGAGCCGTTTCTGCATGTCCATTTTTTAAGATGATGAACAAATGCTCCTGGAATTGAGGGCTCAACTCAACATCCCTATGCTCATGTCTTAGCAATGAGGAGCAGCAAATAATAAGCCACTCATTCACATAGTATCATTTAAACCAAGCACTGTGCACATGATGCTGAACATCTCTCAGTATGACAGCTAGGGGAGTGGTGAGGCTGGATCCTACACAGCATGTGTCATGTTACTGACAACCCATACAGTCGTATGAGGACAAAAACAAGTGTAATATTTATTAAAATTACAAAGGGACTTATAGATATATTTTGTACAGATGTCTGCTGTTGTGCCTGTACTTCTCATCTTTGCCTGAGCATTTCAAAAAGTGAACCATGTGCATGCATACATAGATAAATACACTTAAACGTGTACACACTCACACACACACACACACACACACACACACACACACACACACACACACATTTCAGAGCTTGAAGCCCTTACACTTCTATATATGAATTCATACTTATGATCAACACAACCTATCATGCCCTGTCATATTAAATACACCTGTCTATGTCAGGTCCCTCAGGTAATGTCAAGCACAACTCTGTTGATGGAGGAGCTAAGAAAAAAATGCAATAAAGTCACAGAGTATCCCTTAGAACATGGTCAAGTCAGTAATGAAGAAATGGATATGTTTACATTTCCATCTGGACACTGCCTAGATCAGGCTGTCCCTAAAAACTGAGAAGCCAGTCAAAGGCAATACTGGTTAGGGAACTGCAGTGAAGACAACAAGGTTTGTTGAAAGAGCAGCAAAGTTCAACAGCGGACACGGGAAAATACCCATGAGTCAGCAATAAACCAGTCATTCCTCCAAACAATTCCATTTAACACAGAATCCGTCTGCAGGCTCTGCACATTTAGGATGTCCTTAAAACAAAACAATAAACAAAACATTAGTTTAACAAACTTTTATTGAAACACAACAGTTATACTGTTATGGGCACCTCAATCAGATTAGAAAAAAAAAAAACTTCACCTTGTCCTGATAAGTATAAAAGAGTGTAGCCATGAAACTGTCATGCAGTGAGCAGACGCGAGGTGTTTGTAGTATTTCACAAACAAAATGTATGCTTAAATACATTAAGTCATTACAGTCGTTGGCAATAAAAGACTAAGTGTCATTCTAGGTTTCTGTATAAACATCTCCAAATATATCAAAGGAAATATTGGACAAATAACTCATAATGCATCTCTGAGGTAGCTTGGTCATGTTAAAATCTTCAAATCGTATTTTTTCATGAAGTGAGAATTTATTTTTCAGTGTTACTTCAGCGCTCCCTGTGCTGAACGGCAGCTGTAAACAGACAGTAGCTCAGCTGCGCTGTCTCTGTGTGCTTAATGGCCTCAGTGTTTACACCGATCCTTCTACAGAAGGCCCATCACAGATATATATATAAAAGCACTCACTTTTCACTGCAACATTAAGCAAATTTAATTGTACATTATTTCAGTGTTATTTGAATTTGAGCTTTCCAGCTGAATTCTCTCCAAATGCCAAAGGCACAGGCTTAGTGCATTTTCGTTATGCAATAAGTCGAATTAGGTGCACCATATACTGTAGCTGGAGAAAATCCAGTGACAAATAACACATTTAAAATATACTGTGGGTAGACAAAATAATGGAAAAAATCTAAATGACTTGTATTTTGGAGTCATTAAGTGAGAATTTAAAACAAATCTCATATTACCAGTTAATTAGCACTACGTTTCTGTGATAAAATACATTTTTTATTTCAAGATCTGAATATGAGAGTTTCAAAAGCAATCTGAGATATCTAAAAGTTTTTTAAAGAAGTCAAACTGCTGGTGCCTGAATTGCATATGTGTCAGTCACAGAGATTAGCAACATCAGTTAATTTGTCCCTGGGAACAGTTTTGAAATGTATGGCATAAACTAAACAAATCATAGCTCACTGACAGAAATGGATCGGCTGTACAGTTGTAATAATGCTGAGGAAAAAAACTGTCACAGAACTGAATGTACAACTCTTCGACCTAGCCTGAAAAACAGCATATCATTCACCTTCTTTTGCTATTTATGCTAGTGCTGCCGTTCAGAAACCGCTTCAAGGTACAGCAGGTGACAGCACACGCTGGTGTGATGAGACAAGAGGCTTCTGTGAGGTGGAAGAAAGTAATATAGTCTATTGTATTGTTATTCCCTCTACCTCTGGATGGGTCTGTGTTTGGAGAAAGCCAGAGAAAACCTCTAATCACATGGCCTGTTACCATGTTAAACATGGTGCAGGATCTGGTCTGTAATGCGAGGCCATCTTGTGGTAGCATTGTATCTGTTTCCAGCTCTACACATGAGAACTATGACTAAGGACTATGGTGCCATGGTGCGACAGGAGCACCCCATGGAGGAAGTTTTGTTTACTGAAGATGTCCCCATATTCCATAACGATAATGTTCCTATTTACACTTTTAAATGGATTCAAAGTTTCATAAACACCAGGATAAAGTAAAATACTTTCCATGGTCAGAAAAGTGGCCATCACTGAACCTTTATAAGAAGTTCTTGAACACAGCTTCTGGAAGAATGGACCAAATCCACTACTTGAATATGAGTATTATTCCAAGACAGACTGAAGCCCTTCTGAAGACAGACCAACTACTTTTTAATCAATAAATATTCAATGCATTGTGTTTCCATTATGCCTACATCCCCTGTACAGTACAGTGGGTTTATATGCTAATTTTATGCTTCAAACTTACATATTAAACAGTACTGAAAACTTTCATACATGCATGATACGTGTTTAGTATTCACATAGAAACAAGGTCAGAGACAAGTTACGTGTGGTATACACCTTAGTCTGTGTGTGTATGTGTGTGTGTGTGTCAGTGTAGGGTAGAAGGTGGCATCATTTTATTCTACATAGTTGTTTCCTACCCTCTGGTAAGTGTAGTTTCTCTACACTATGCAATTGGTATGAATGAATGAATGAATGAATGAATGAATGAATGAATGAATGAATGAATGAATGAATGAATGAATGAATGAAATGAATGAATGAATGAATCTAATGCCACCCAATGGGCCTTTAGAATACCCATTTCCATTTCAGTAATGATTGAGTTACGAGCATAATCCTCATCATCAGTGTCTATACTGGAGTTACACTTGCTTTGACAGGAGTGATTTGTCTTGAATCCTTTCAAGACTAACAGAACATGGGTTGGCATGTCTACCAACATGTATTGCAAAAAATGTCTTTGTGGATCTTATGTATGAATAATATAATCTTTTTTAAAAGCTCCTTTGAGTAAATTCACAACTGTGAATTTCACATTTCCATTCAAATACATTAGCTGTCAATATTAGATTTTTAAAAAAAAAAAAAACATATTACTCATAAAAATAATAGAGATGACAAGATGTATAAGCTGAAGAGATTGATGTTTGTTTTAACACCAGTCAAAACCTTGTGTTAAATGTAAAGTATACTCAGGGAAAAGGCATATGAGCCAGAAACCCTGCACTGAACAGGCCCACTGGCCTGATGTCATTTGGCTGACACCTATAGGCAGACCAGGGCTTTGACAGGGCATTTTCTTCTCACCCTCACTGAGGTGTGTCCTGCCCCTCCCTCAGCCCATTAATCACAAATATACTTTTTGTTTTCAGAAATAAACATATTGTACCGATCAAGACTGCCTTGTACATAAACACCATGCTGTAAATACCAATAATATTGAATGATTTACAATGGTATAGCTAAATGATTGAGTTAGTAATTTTTTTAAAAAAATGTTTATTATACAGACTAAATATATAAATATATTCATATTATTTTGTAAACTACTTTCTGACACACAAACACACTTTTCTTTATATATACAATATATACTAAGCCAAACTTGTTGACTTCACTGCAGCACCTGCTCTGCTGGCTTTGGGAGGAGAGGCCAAGCATGTGACTCCTCCAATTCATGTGATGACAATTCTCATTGCTATTCATGCTGCAGCCACACCACTAATTGCATACTGCCTATGCTGTTGGAGGATGATGCTGATGGTGTATGCTCATTTTGTGATGCCACAGGCACCCAACATGACCAGAGAGAGTGCTATTGCAATGAGACCAATGGACATGGCTGGTTTACCACCTATCACCCCTAGTGAGGCTGAGCCAATTGTGCCTCACCTAAAGCAAACCTCCAGCCATAGCCAGCAATGGCGAGACTTGGGTTCGAGCCCCCGATCACAGGGCTCCCAGGAACGCCTCATGCACTGTGAGCCACCAGGAGGCCCCTGAACACATTATTCTTCAAAATGAACAGCAAAAACCTGAAACCAAAACACATGTGTTCAGACAACAAAGGATATGCAATTTAGCAACTCTCCTGAGCACCAGCCCTCAAAGAATGTTTACATAGATTGCAAAGTTAATAGAAAACAGTACTACCGCAAAACTACTTGTATTCCTTTACCTTCATCTAACTGTTTCTGTTCAAAGTGAGTACACTGTTTCCAATTACTGTCTTTGTCACCGGCTGTCTTTCTTCGTCAATTTGAGACATTCAATTTCCAGTGTTGATTTGTTTGAATCACTGGAGGTCCTGAAAGCTTTTGTGTCCCAGCCATTGTAAATATTTCCTAGTTAAACAGATGGCTGGGTGTACACGGGAGCCATGCCGTTATTCATTCTCACAATAATACAGAGTCATGTTGCTTTACCGCATATGAAAGCGTTGAATCAGTACTCTATTTTGCTTCCGGCTACATACTGGCACAGACGTTCCATTCATGACTGCACACTGGAACTCTCAGATTGCATTTGTTTAATAGGTCAGTGGGACTGTAGGCTCATTACATTGACTTAAGCTGCTCAGAGTGAACAAATATTTAATGTACTAAAACATACCATTCTGCCAATAAGCCAGTGTATGTTTATATAATTATATGAAATGGTATACTCTGTGTGAGGACAAGCAGAAAAGAAGTACATTACTGATATTTTGATCTCACAATGACACGTAATCATCTGCTAAAGAATTTACAGTAAGTGTAACTTCATAAGATGTTCACAAGCCATGCACAGTATATTTGGGCTACATCTTTTATTAAGTTAAAAGTAAATATCGTCCTTACATATTACACATGATATGAACCTGTTTTTATGAGAATGATATGATAGCTGTAAAAGAAGCACACAATCTTACTATATGTGCTATCAGAAAGTGCTGCAGTTATATCAAGTTGTAATGCCTGGCCATTAAATATAACATATGAAGGTACCAAAGTAGGTTCAATGGATTAATAAATATTAAACGTTAACAAATTTTCAAACATTTAATGTTTTACTTATTCTGTTTGTACTTTCCTTTTAAGGAGATGTTATCATGCTAAGGAAATCAATTCCACATAGGGCTGTAGGACAGCACTTTGCGTGCCATGTGATTTTGCAGTAAGGTATCTGTGATGAATCCTCAGTGACCCTCTCAGTTAATTAGTTATGTGAGAACCAAGCACAAGCAAAAAAGTGCTGTTCTAACACTATTAAGTATAGCTTCCTACTGAGATCATTTTCTGGGCCAGCACTCTTCTCCTTGCATGGCAAGATAGAACCGAGCCATCCCAAGCACCACAGCCCCCCACCGCTCTACCCATGTCACTATGGAAACGCACGGGTGAGCCCTTGACAGGGGCCCCACGTCCGGTACCAAAGCTTGTGCTCCAATCCAGACTCCACTGCTGTGAATGTGACGTGAGAAGAACAAAGGCCTTAAACATTTTGCAGACGTCACGAGTTTCCAGGCTCTCCTCACTCATTCCCCTCTGTGCATTCCATTATTCCTTATAAATCAATAGAATGTGAAAGTGTGTTTGCAGAAGGTCACATGGGAGGCCGTCCGGATTTATAAACGGGCGAGGCGGGCAGGTCCGGCAGCTTGACATATTTGTTTACTGTACGTTCGATTCAGGGCCATTCCCTCCGTCTGGAAGGGGCGAGACTGGATAAGTATAAACTGGCTTTAATCAAGCTGCCTGAGAACAGCACAAAAGGGATCAAAAGGGAGCTGGCCACTGAAGGTTTACAGGCAGGCCGGATATTAGTTCTGCTATCCTGTCCCTCCGCACGCCTCTGCAGAACTGTAATTCAAAGTGCTGCATGGACATTTAGGCACGATAAGGCGGCTCTAAAATTTTATGGGCCTCTGCTCCTAAGGGAAACTTGACTGAATGGAAGTATTCACATCTCTGTGCTAGAACAGTCAAAGCTTACGACTTCAGATCAGTCAAGACATCTGATACCATCTCCAGAGGTGAATTTGTATTTTGTGCAATGGCCTTCAGTGTCTGTTCCTGAGCTCCTGATTGTCTGTCTGTGCACAAAAGACTGTTAAAGATCTAAATAGTGCCAGTATATCTAAAGCTAAGTTCATCTGAGAAAATCTTTCTTTATAAACAAAAAAAAACAGTCGAGGAAGATGCTGTTTTTCAGAGGCATCACACTGGCTTCAAAGGTTTAATAAAAGGCTTCATTAAAATAGCCATTTATTTTTTGTTCATTACGAGCATGAAGTCATGACTCTGGAGTAGAGTGGTGTAGTCATTAATCTGAAGACCACAACAGATAAGAATCATATGGATTAGTCCTTATGGAGAAAGGATATTTAGACAAAAAGCCACATGGAATATTTATATATTGCATTGGTTGCTTGTTTTCACAGCACTACTTGATGATTTGGGTGCAGCAGCCTTAAGATCCTGTTGAAATGGGTCTTAACACTGCAAAAATCACTCACTCATAAGACAACATTCCTGATATGGCACAGAAACGATAAAGAGCTACATGGGTGGCTGACTTTTTCTAAAGCAACCCTTTTACAAAAACTTTTTTGTTCCAATATGTCTTCCTGACACAGTTTGTCACAGTTGTGCTCCAAGTTGAAAAAAAACTGTTTGCGTAAAGAAAGTCCAAAGACCTAAATGAACCCAAGTGCTCTCTTTACCCCCATCTCGTGGTAAGAGACGGTACTGATCATCGTGCAGACAGACATGCAGATGCAAAGCTCTTGAGGTGAGGATGGTAAATATAGAAATGGTGCTGTCATATTTACTATCACTATGGCCTTTTTCATGACAGGCTTTGCTTTCCAAGAGATTTCATAGTGCTACCTCCTCGTCCTCTAGAGCTGTGGCTGTCAGGAATCTGTCCAGTCACCACACAGGGAGAGAGAGAGAGAGAGCAGCTTACTGTAAAAGCCACCTTCTAAAACCAAAGCACACAAGCCTCTTACACACCTCTTTAATGCCTCAATTTCAAACAATCACAGCAAAATATAGACAAACAGTCTTTTGAATTAAAATTAAATTTAATCAAAATAAAATTGTTAATTTTAAACACTGTTAATGAATATAAATTAGTAGAAATAATATATTTACCATCCCTTGGAAACTGATGTGAAACTTTAGAGTCCTGGCCTCATTTTACATTTGGACTGAATGTTAAAGTAGAATTATTTGGTTATTACCAAAAAAAATGCCGTTGAAGAGCATGGTGGAGCTATCTCATAGATATAGAGGATACCAGAGTACTAACTGATAATGGCTCCACACCTCTTCCCTTCTTGCAGGGTCTGGTGTTTCCATTCTTTACAAACATTAAAGTAGCTGGCCAGATGTTTGGGCCTTTTCATTACTCTTAAGTAAGAGTCTGCAGTGTAACTTATAATATCAATGTTTATGAATATTAAAATATACTCCAGTCAGGCAGATGTTCTCACAGTGTGACCACTAATCTCTTACATCAACAGCAGCACTTGAAGCATAGGGATGGGCATTGTTCAGTTTTAACACTGAATGTAATTACGCACCACAGTTTACGCTGAAAACAAAGCGATTTCTTACCGTATCTTTCCCTTCTCATCCCTTATCTCTTTAATTGATGTATTATGCATAATACATTTGTAGGTCAGGGGTACCAAAGCACAGAAAACAGTGTTTTAGTGCTTTGGTAGCCCTGCCTTTGTTTGTGGCAGTTTGTTTAGAATAATGAAATATCTAGCTTTGATTAAGGCTATACCAAAGTATTCTGGGTAAACTGCTTGCATGCAAATCTCCATAACATGTTTTAGGTTTCAGTCTGCCATTGCTTTGATATTTTAATATTTTAATACATTCAGTTTTTGTAGAGGAAGTGAATAACAGTGTAAGTAAACACATTTGCAGATCAGAGTTCACTTGCATGCTGTCAACAATCCAAGGATCAGTTTGTTTCATGTGAATGTGCCAAAACAGAATAACAGGCACTGCACTTATCCACTCCTCTTGAAATATGTTTGCAATTTGAGGTCCCCAACACTATGCAGTACAGTTGAGATTAACGAGTCTGCCTACTATTAATCGGTAAACAACATGTTGCTTGAGTGAAACGACAGGCTTTTTGACAGGCAGCAATTAAGACTGGGAGTAGACAATTGGGCTTGTTTTCTCAAAGGTGTTTCATTGTGCGTGGCAATATTGAACATGTGCAATGGTAAATGAATAAATAAATAAATAAATAGTTTGAAGTCTTTGAACTGTGAAGGTCAACAAATGAAGTGTATTACCATGTGCTCTGATTTAGTGAGTATAATAATTTTGTTTATTTATTTATGTATGTATTTATTTATTTATTTGAGTTCTCATTAGGAAAATAATGCAGCTGATAGTTGATTACAATGAACTATAATATATCTGGCAATTTAAATAAATGCACACTGTTGAGATCCTAATTTCCACACATCTTACCTGACCATTTGAGATATAAATATATGAATGGTCCTGCTGAACTATACAGCCATATCATAGGTTAGGTTAGATATCAAAGGTTAGGTTAGATATCATCCCTGCTGTCAATATCAGTTTTGGTTTCCAGGCATCTTTCAAGTCGGCCATTTGTCTCCCTGGATACCTTCAGCCATGCTGAGTACCACCTTGGCAGCAAAGATTGTGAAATAAATAAATCAATAAATAAAAATAAATAAATAAATAAATAAATAAATAAATACATACATACATACACATACATACACATACATACATACACACACACATACCTACATACATACATACATACACACATACATACATACATACATAAATAGTTTTTTACATTTCTTTTCATGATGTAATCACACATTTTAATATTTTAACATGGCTTATTCTATTCCTCTTGTTTGAAATTCTTTTGTAAACCAATGGTCATTTCAAAATTGTACAGGAGAAAAACAAATCTGAGGAAATGTAGTGGAGGCCTCCTTTTAGAAGACTCTAATGAACAGGAGGAGGCTCTGATTGAGCTCTCTCATGCTGGTGCCAAAGCGGAGCTCAAGGGCCCTTCACTTCTTAATAATGTAAGCTTGCTGCAATATGTTTTTCATGTTCTAAAGCAAATCTCAACAGTCAAAATATTACACATATAAATGTCCACAGCCACATTCATTATGCTTGTGATCAAAGACTTGATGAGGTGGTTTTAAGCATATCAAATGTTTTAAGTAACGATACTTCCCTCACAGGGGTAAGAGAGGGTTGTGACTTGAGGAGATGGATTTTAGCATCTCAGATGTTTAGTGCTATACTTTGCTGAAATGAGGAAAAGGGGTTTATACAGTATCAGGTATTCATCTGATGTGATTGGCCTTTCCTGTTTTAAAGATTTGCTAAGCTTTGGTAAACTAAATGGAGCATCTAGCTAGAAGGATCTAATGTTTCTTTAATAATTTTTAATGTATTTTGGGAGAAAATCCAGTGCTAGTACTTATCATTAAAATAACAATCCCTTTCCTCATGTGTTGGTCTTTCATTGTGTCATGGGTTCCATTTGACCCTTTAAAAGCCCGATGTTACAGCTTCCTCACATGCTTGCTTACCACACACTCATCACATTTCTTTACATTCACTGACAGTCTTAATGGTTCATATTCAGCTTCATTTAGAGGCCTTTTTGAATAACATAAGATGCACACAAAATTGTTGAAACTGAAGCATCCAGCGTGTGGATTTTGCTCTTCATAAAGTGAAACAAGCTCTGCCTTACCAGTAAGATATCCTGGAAATACCCTAATTAATTTTCAAGAAATATCATCAAATGTTGAGTGAGTACCAGATATCTGAAATGCAATGTGACATTTGTACTACATTGGGCCTTTTGATATAGTTAGGACATGCCAGTAGGGTTGTAGCTCAAATGTTTAAAAATATATTTTGTATTGCGCAACTTAAAAACATTAATGTAATGCATCTATACTAAATTTGTTTGTACACGTTTAACTGAGTTTCCCCCAAAATGTAATGAAGATGTTTTCTGGGGATATATTTGGTCTGTAAGGTAAAGTGGGCATGGGCTCCTGGGGGCTAACATCTTCCAAAGTTGGATAAATCATTTTCAGTGCAATATCATTTCCCAGATGGCCCTCATCTGAAAGTCATCTACTTTATTTTATTTAATTTAGAATTCATCTTTCAAACATTATTACATGCATATTATTAATTACAATATGGAGTTTGCTGCTTTAATTTTCATCTCCACTCAAGCAATTCGAGCAAATGATTTTATTCCAATACTCAATGGTATACTAAAAGCTGAAAGCAATTCCCAACATGCAAATGTAATATATTTCATGACCAAACATTTTTATATATATAGTTACTGTCACATGTTTTAATGAGTGGTCAGTTCTTTAGATAATATAGTCTTATTACCCAATATGAATATCAGTTTTTGAACTGGACAGACTTGGAATAGTACTACAAATAGTATTGAACTATACAACAGTAAAAAAATGTGGCTTCATTGAGATCTAAAGAAGTTTTTACTGTCAAGTCAGAATAAATGTATTTATTTCAGTAATCTGTGTGTGACAAATGTATTGTTAGTTTAGATTAGGGCTGGGGAGTGTGGCAGAAATCTATACCAGGACATCCATGTGCAAACAAAGAATCATTTTTCAACTATTCTGAATGGCAATTATGGATTTCTATTCCATAATGATAACCACAAGCCAAACAAAATAGATACCACTGTATAAAAATAACAAAATGTGGCCCAATATGACTGCTGAGGAATGTAATAACATTTATTCTTTCACACAGTCATGCCTGTGCAAGATTTAAAGAAAATGTGTAAACTACCTCAAAAAACCTTTGCAGAACATAATAGAGCACAGCCATGAAAACTTAAGTGTTTAATTAACCCACCAGCAGCAGGCCGTTCTCCATATCAGGCCTGGGGACAGCACTGAGACACACCTGGGCTGATAACCAATCAGCTTCAGCTGTTCATGCCTGTGGGTGTGGCAATACCGCCCAATGCCCTAAGGTGTCCCAGGCTTTCAGAGACAACAGGCATCAAAAAGAAAGAGTATTTATTTGTGCCCCCTTCCCAAGTCCCAACCCCATCCCTCTTTCAATTTACCTTGCCTGCATTGTTCCTCATCTCATTCTCTCTCATAACCTCTGAACATAGCAAGGATACAGGAAAGAGGAGGAGGAGGAACACAAACAAGATAACATGAAAATGCTGAAGGACAGCTTGTTGTCATTGACACAGCAGAAATGCACTCTAAATTTGGTTTTGAACATTGCAACTATAGAAGCAAGGCCTAATACAAATGCTAAATTAATTGAATTAATAACTTAATAACTGCAATAATATGACCCATCAATTCATTTTTAAATGATAAACATTGGTTTTGAAATACATTCGTGAAATTGCATGAAATTTCAACCCTCAACTACCTTAAGACTGAGAGGGCATTCCTACCAGAGTGAGCATCTCCAGGTCTAGGGGGCCAGCATATGCTGGTTTTGCCTTGTTTCAGAGTTGATCGGCTGAAGAGTCAAGATACCTTTTTTCCTAGTCTGCCTCTCTGGTGTATATTTTAATATTCATAATAATTGAACTGATTGAAAGGAAATCAGAGAAACCTACAGACACTGCAGCACACAGAACTGCTGTTCTGTCACGGTATTTCAATGACCCATCACAGTCCTTAGCAACAACCTGCCTGTCATGTACTTTCTCTTAGGTTATCTGGGGTAAACTTAATGGAGATTGTAGTGTGAGGTGAAACAGAGCATTCTGGTTGTTTCATTGCTATGAGTTTTGGCAGTGAAGATGTTCTCTGTATCCCATTTAACAATGGAAAAATAGAACACTACACAAGCACTAGGATTTGTAATGTGGAGACTCTGATGCATGAGGACCCATACTGAAGTCTGCCTGCTGTAATTTGATCTGCATTGTTCTTGTGTGGATCCAGACATAAGACTGGCGGTTGGTTGTCACTGGGAGGCCAAAGGTCGAAGCCTCCTGACATGTGTTTGTGATCTAAAAGGCAGTACACCTCACAGCTTCAGGTGTGTGAAGTGAGTGAACCTCAGACACAAAGAAAGAAATGAGACCCAGTAGACCTTATCAGGACTGTCATTAACCCTAACAGTTGCGCTTTACAATATGATAGTGTTGATAAAAGAGGTAGACACTGCACAATGTATGTCTGGGCTATATTATTAGCTCACTATTACCAATAACCTCAAACTACTTTCCTTCACCTACTGCCTTTATCTGTAAAAAATATTTATGTTTTTAGAACAGTCAGCTCTGGTCTGCTTCATGCAGTCGATTACCTTTTTTGTTTCATATGCTTGAAATAGTAATGTTTTTGTTCATGCATTGGGTTGCATTAGAACTCAAATATGCACATCAAAGTTGCTGATCGTTTGCTTTTCATAGGGAACACCACAGTGCATGAATAACCACCAGGGGGCACCATTTAACAACAATGATGCACTTCATTATGCTCACGTTTTGCACCAGCACAGGTGCTTACTGCATGAGTGAAAAGTGCCACCTTATTGTGAGTTACCTGTCTTTTGCTACCTCTGAAATGGTTTCAGTGCATCACAGTGACATAGCTGTATGGCAGTCTGTGGGTATTACAATGGAATATTTGGCAGACGGTACTTGAAAACATAGAAAGCATGCAGCAAACAGTGACCGTGACATAAATACTGTCCCCATGAACTATTGATGAAGGCATGAAGACTGGTCAACGTATTCAGCACTGAGAATAATATTGACATAAACTACAGTACTCTGCGTGCTGGGAGGTCTTTCTATTTACATTGTGCAAGTATGGACTGGCATAAAGAGTTAAATTAAGTTAATGGCAGTATTGAACTCCTGAAGATATCAGTCCACACTGGTCACCCAGGAATATTTGCATCAATGACCACATAAACAATCATATTTTGGCATGATAGTGCATTGTAACAAATTTACATCACTTTGTGAAAGCTGAGTGGTCTTGTGTGTGTGTTGTATGTGTGCAAGTGTGTGTGTGTGTGTGTGTGTGTGTGTGTGTGTGTGTGTGTGTGCATGTGCGTGTGCGTGTGTGTGCGAGATAAAAAGAACAAGAATGGGAATGTGTGTGTGAGAAAGGTGATATATCATTACATTTATGTTTGGGAATGGATGGTTCCTTCTTGTGTTTTTTGAGTGCACCCGAAGCACATGATTGTGATATTGCCTGACTACATCACTTTTTAGGAAATGCATTTGAGACCTTAGAGCCACAAAGCCTTTCTGATGCTTAAATATGAGGCAAAGTGAAAATGTGGAGCTTCCATTTGCGCACAGCCCGAGAGAATGCACTCTAAAACATAAATGAGAAAACTTTTCAGTCTGGCTTGTCATTTTTCCTTTTTTTCCTTTCAATAATTAATATGATTATTACTGTGTGTATAAGCAATGACATTAAGATTTCTTTAATGGTGTTGTGGGGGGGGGTTTCTAAAATAGACCCTATCTTGAACCCCCATCTCTTCCCCTCCCTCACACCACGTAATACACACAACACTGAATAAAAATGCTGTTGTTGAACTGTTGTTATTTATTGAAATTTTTGATCAATTTTTGAAATGTTTATCATACCTAGGGAGGTGGACATCTAGCACGGGGACATTTTTAATAATGCTGAATGCTAATGTGTGGGTGGGGATCAGATTCCTGGCCTGGGGGGGGGGGGTCGGATAGGTGGAGGTTAAGCATCCATTGGTAACCCCCCTTCCACTCCTCCACTGGGATGAGTCTTGAACTACCTCTCCCTCACCAATAGAAGGCACCATGATCCTTCCCCCCCTGGTTCTCTAGCAAGCAGTTGCAGTGCCTATGTTTGTGACAAAGAAATACTTTTATTGATTTGGCTCTGTGCTCCACAGTTTTATATTTGAAATAAAACAATTCACACGTGGTTAAAATTCAAATTATCTGATTTCATAAAAGGGCATTTCATCATATGGAAATGATACCACTTTTGATACATAGCCGATCATTTCAGGGCACCATAATGTTTTGGAATTACTAATGTTGTGAAAATCGTAGTAGTTATGTTTAGTATTTTGTCACATATCCTTTGCATGTAATGCCTGCAGTTTGTGACCCATAGATATGACCTGGTGTATCTTCTCTGGTGATGTTCTGCCAGGTCCCTCTCCCTGCTAATTTCAGTGGCTTGCTGCCTTACATTTTTTCTTCAGCATATGTAATACATGTTCAGCTGGATTCAGATCAGATGACTAACCAGTCAATAATTTTCCCATCTTTGACTTCCCTCATTGCTTCCACAAAATGTCTGGAATCATCATCTTGCTGTAGGATGAAGCGCCAAACACGAATCGTCATTTGCAAGCATGTTCTTGAACTTGAGCAGTTAAGATGTTTGTAAACTCTTCAGAATCCTGTCCTTACTGGATCTATTTTTAGCCTAATGATTGCTTCCTTGCTTTTCATTGACAGAACTAAGAACATCATTTTGACTAATGCCAATAACATTGTCCAAAACCAATCAAAAAGCACTATTATACCTGCACTAAGAAAGCAGTTGAACACACCTGAATAATACGAACTCTGTGACACATTTTCCCCATTATGGTTTTCCCATAACATTATAAATATACAACATTATGAAATGGGGAGCTAAGTATGAGAAGTCATTTAATTTCTACAGGGCGCAACCAAAATGTATAAAAATCCTTTAATAAAAGCTGTGAATGTGTGTTTTAGCCACATATGAAATGTATCATCACAAATCAACTGTGGAGTACAGAGCCAAGTCCAGGGGAAAATACAGTACAACATACAGTGACAGTGAGTGAAAAATACAGCGTGGTGTGCACTGTATATCTCAGCCTATTTCATTTTCTTTCTCTCAAGTGGCCACTCCAAATTGGGAAAAAATAGGAAAATCATAAAAAATCACCCCATCTATAAAAATATTTCCATTAACCTTACTGTCATGGTTGCATTGATCTCCCTTTGCGTTTGAAGCACTGGTGGTCGTTGAAAAGACTGAAATGATTTCTCGGTACATCAAAGATGTTCCATTTCTTGTGAAGAGACTTTTACTACCTGTCTCTCCCTCACACTCATTCTCTCTCTCTCTCTCTGTGTCTCTCTCTCTCACACACACACACACACAGACACACACACACACACACACACACACACACACACGCAGACACACAGACAAAAGTAATCAGGCCCTGCGGAGCTCTCAATCAGGATTTACTGCGCACCCCCTGTCTATCCAACCCAGCCTCCAATCTCCACCCACATTTCTTAAAGAATGTACAGAAATAAAGGACAGGCCATTCCATAAGACAAAGAACATCACCTCTCTCATTCATTTACCTCAGTCTCAGCAAAGTCATATTTTTATTGTGCTGTAACAAGTCTTCACAGCTGTGTTAATTGCATGCACAGTTTGTTTTGTAATGCCAGGGTATGTGATGAATGTTGACATGGCAATTTACACGGCTATAGCATTTCACCTGAGGACACTTTGTGCTGTGAAGTCTAAAAATGTAAAGGTAATGTGATTAACCTCAGTCACAAACCAAGCCTATCACGTTTCTCCTGGAACCCCTGTTTGCCTCATGGCAAGACATGCTTTTTCTCTGCTTGTTTTTTTTTCCTAAAATGTTTAATAACTAGGCAGAAATGGGTTATATTTTTCCAAAACTAACATGGTAATTTTTCAAGGAAGTGGAAAGGTTTGAAAGAAAGAATTATGTAGAAATAAACAGTGTAAATGGACTTTTTTTTAATTTTATTTTATGATGGCCAAGGCTGCTGAAGAGGAAGCGCCTTCGCTGTCTCCTTTCGGCTCGCATTGTGCAAAGCAGCCTGCTTTTCTCCACTCTGCTCTAACATTCTCTCACACAACTGCCGACGACCTCCCAGCTTTCATTACATTACATTCATTTATCATGCTTTCTTATCCAAAAAGATGAACAAAACAAAATAAAACAGCCATAGCTCAGACTAAGGGGCAATTCTTTCCCATCACCAGCACTTTCCATTCCTTTTTTTCCATTTTCACTCCAGAACTCGAACTGTTCCAGCTTTTGTAGCATGCAGCTAAGCTACCAGTATTACAGCAACATGTCAATTCAACTGAGTTGATTGTAAGTTAACAGAGCGCCTTAGCCATTTCACGGTATAAGAAAACTTCACTGTTGGTTGGGAAATGAAGGGGGCTCATATGCTGGATAAAACCAAGCTCAATATTTATCACGACTATCTTGGGCTCCACAGTCTTTAATATGGCTGATTCTTATCAACTTCTCGTAATTGCATTCTCCCCCCTCACACGCACACACACACACGGTTTGGCACAAGTGCTGTTTTTTAGTATTTTTGTGTAGCTTCATATTGTGAAATAAAACCAAAATAATAAAGGTCAGAGTGGTTATTTTTGCTGATTTTGGAAATCACTCAAAACAAAACTAAGCATTTGATACTACTGGAATTTTTCCATTTTCTACTTGTCTGAAAAGCAAAGAACTTACTGTATCTTTTAATGGTTTAGATGATGCAAAGAACAAACAGAAGTGCATCATTCTAAATGCATTTAGAGTAAACAAAAATGATCAAAAATATGTTTATAATATGTTTTTATGAGAAAAGAAAGGGAATAAAACTTGACCCAGTCCTCAACCTCTGAATTTCTCCCCAAATTATACAGGACTTATCTATTATTCTGCTGGAAATATTCCCGTATTATAAATGAATGTGCAACACATATGGTACATATATTTTGTAAAAACTGAAAGTAAGATGGATCACAAATCAATGATTCTTCAATAGTTTCTGGCCTCATACATAAACCTTTCCACAAGGTGGCGATATTCACTCACAAACCCTAAACTTACTATGAAACTGAGGCCCCATGGAAGCAGGTATAAATCTCAAACTGTCAGGGAAAAATGTGTGCACTTCAAAGGGACCCAAACTATTGAATACCTTTACTCAAAAAGATGTAAATATTACAGTTTCAAGCCGAAGCATCAAGTACACAATTGATATAAATCAGGACCTATTTTATAGAAATTCTTGCAGCGAAAGTGTTGATATAGAATCGGTTTTGTGTTTTAATTCATAATAGATAATGCCAAGGTATGAGTAGGGACACTTGATCTGAGATCAGCACTCCTGATATGACACACCCAAATACGGGTCCATGTCTGTCATTGCATGTTTGCATCATTAAGTAGGACATTCTTTTAAATCTTAAATCTGTTAAAACATTTCTCCTTGAAAAACAAACCTATCTTGCTTTGTATTTACAAATTCAGGTCAGGCGTTTACATCACAACTCGGAGCAAAAACAGAGCCACTCCACTCCACATGGGATTAATAAAGCAATATCCCCTGGTCTGCTCTCTTCAGCAATGTGAATGTGTGGATGAGTGCGGGAGAAAACCCAGACTGCACAGTCATGCACTCTGACGCACAGAATCTCCCCGATTCTAATTTCAGGAACTGCGGCTGAACCGGCTTTATCATGCAAGCCATCACCATGCGGTCCCTAATCTTCTGAGAGCATCACCAGGCAGGCATGCAACACAACAATGACTTATTATGGCCCAGGCAGCATCACGAGCAAGAAAAGATATTTCCTTGTCATGACTGACCAACCAATACGTCCCAATATGTCTTTTGTGACAGTTTTTTTTCACACATTTAAGGTATTTGATAAGTTCATCTTTCCATTCATGGTCATGTACAGACAAGTGTTTGGATGTGAATATGTCTGTATTATTTTCATCATTTTCAATTCCCCCAATTTTTTTGATACATAAGATATTTAATCATGGATTGCACAATATTTACTAGTCACTCATAAAGTGAGCTAACATTGTTCACTGCTTTTGGATTGTACTGGCAAATTCATATCACACGGTAGCCCCCTTACCGCAAAACAGCATTCTTCTGCTGGCGAAAAGATAGGCCTCAGACCTCTCAAACAAGATATCCGAGAACTGCTAAGGGTTTGTATAAATATGACGGTGGCCAATAGGACCGTCCGTGGTCATCAAAGTAGGCTGAACACTGCAGAGGCAGCCCCAGAGCTGAGTCTCTTTCACAGAACACAATGGGTAACACCATCGATCAGGCCAAGGCTAATCTAATAAAGAAAAGTTCAGTGGTGATATTATTATAGAGTATTAAATGTGACGCACATGGAAGATACCACCACTGCTGGAGTTAATTAGGTTTCCAATAACCCAGCCCGATTCTGTGCACAAAATCCACTGCAGAAGGAGTGAGCTCATAATCAGTAAAAAATTTACTACATTTTATGGTCGGAATGCGTAATCTGCACTGGAATTATATTTATTTTGCGGAAGCAGGCGGTTTGGACCCTGCACAAGGTCAGAGGTGAAATTGGTTGCATTCGAGGGCAACAGCATGCTGCACGGAACAGCCGCATGCCAATGACCCTGAGGGTCAGCACCCAGTCAATGTCCATACCATCCAAAAACACAAGGTACTCCTCACCACCGATTCATGTACACCTTCCCTTTTGGTTCTAATGAATACAAAGCCATTTTGTTGAAAATAATAACAATGCACACTACTGTATACCAGACCATCTCGCTGGCATCTGCCGTGTGCTCTGGGCATCACATGACTCAGCTCTGCATTGTCATCTTTACTCATGCTCCTTAATACATTTGCTGCTATTTACGGAGATCCCAAAACATGTGGCAGCAGTGATTTTTATAACAGAATTCCACTGCCAGTTGTTCAGGAATCTCGTGAACTTGACTTCTCCGAGGGATTCCAGAAATGACTGTGGTTTGTTTAAAAAAGGTTATGGCATATAAGCATCATATGTTTCTGATTTGGACTCAATTTCTAACTAAACATTAAAAATATTATGTGTGACAGGATTTCTAATCATTTCAGATGATAATCCCTAGGAAGTGCATTGATGACTAGGTTGCCAATGAAAGCCTTGGGGAAAATATCAATATATAAATAAAATAATATAATGTATAAATATGTGTGAGTGTATGTGTGTGTATGGTATGTTTATATAAATCATATGTATATGTATATTTTCCTTTTTTTGTATTTTCAAAAGCCATTATGTACAAATCCTAATTATTTATTGTATAATAAGGTAGCCCATGGAAACGGGGTTTGGCTCTTCTCCCTGTCAGCATGCAGGTCTTGGTTTCGGGGGGGAGGTCCTGGTAGGACTCTGTAGGACTCTGCAGGGCCATGTCAGTTGAAGGCATACTCTGGGTCTTCTGAAGGCTGTTCCCAGGAACATGCAGCCAAGACCCCAGGCTCAACACCCTGCTGTACTTTGAAATGGGATCTTTATTGTCCATAAAGTTTAAGCCAAGTATGAAAAATCACTCCTCCCTGACAAAAACACACACACACACACACACACACCCCCTAGAGCCCCCCCCCCCCATCTCTCCTCTCAGTCATTCTCTCTGTCTCTGTCTGTCTTCTCTCCCTCTCTCTGTCTATTCTCTCTCTCCCTCTCTCTCTCTCAGTCTCTCTCTCTCACACACACACACACATGCGCGCGCGCACGCGCACACACACAGGTGCAGTGTAGAAGATTACATTATTAATGCCCTAAAGTCTCCAATTAAGCCTGGGTTAAATATAGCTTGAGGATGATAAGGGAGTTTCATAACATACATAGTTTATGAAGAATATATTTCCACTACACATTACTATATGAATAACAGATCCTCCCTTTATTACTTTATACCCATTAAATAATGTAAATAGTTTCAGTTGGGACATAATCTGTTACACAGAAAAGATTGGAAGTATACACAGAAGAGGAAAAAAATATTCAAACTACACATACATAATTGGTTATCCAATATTGTCAAGAAATAATCTAATGTAGTCTATAAATAGCATTTATTTCCATGCATGTCTTCTATTTTCTGACTTCTCTGAAGAATATTATATTTATGCTGGTTTGCATCACAAAGATGCTCTGTATACAGCAAGCATTGCAACATATAAACAAACAACAGAAGACCAAACTGTTTTCCCTCTAGCTAACCAATGCTAGACTTTGTGCTTACAGTATTTTCTGTGAAATACATACGTCAGAGCCTTGATCCTGGTGTGGCTGATTAAAAATATCACAGAGGCACCAAAGACTTATTTTCCCTTTCATGTAAAAGTTGATCAATTGATACTGTGACACACCTGAAGCTCAGACAAAACTGTTCCATACCCCAACCTTTGAAGTTGAAGGAAAAACAAAGAGATTAAATCAAAAAGACCTGCCACTGAGATAGGGCACAAACAGCTCACCTGATCTCCCCTCTGTAGGAAGGTATCAAAGGAGAGGGTTGATATATGTGCCCAGGCGGGCATTGGCTAGCGCTCCCTGTTTGATTGTCACACGTTCTGATTGATTTCTTTGTTATATTGCATTGAAATAGTAAATCATTGGGAGACTACAAAAGCAGTGAAGGTTTGGATTTCTGCTCGGTTATGAACCCAACCCACTTAAAAGCCAGGGATGGAGATGCATGTGCGTCTGCTGGGGACATACGACACATGTGCTCTGGCTGGCTTAGAGGCTGTACGAAAGGGCGTAAATCATACGGCACTGATAACCAAGCTGTGCAGCTAGTGTCTGTTCAAAGTTGTCCACTGTTTGCATGCACTGAAATGTTAACTGCTACCAAAGAAAATTTTAAAAATTACATCTGAAACATGAAATAGTTTGGATCAATTATCAAAAAAGATTGTCTTGGAAAGCCCTTATTCGGCAGGTGTTACATATCATATCTAAAATGTATGCGTCAAGTCTGGAAAACATAAATTTCTCGAAAATATGGTTGCACTTAAACATAGAGCTCACAGCCAGGGTTGTTCATATCCTTGCCATGAGAATAACCTTAAGCAAATAACCTGGTTAAATAATGAATAATGTAGAGATATTCAGAGGTACAGTCAATGGTCAGAAGGACAGGGCAGAATTATAGCTCTTTCATACAGCCATCTAAAGACCATGCAGTAGGAACAGCTCCATCACTGCCGTAGCCCAGGTTTGGAAAATATATGAATTTTCATCATTGAAACAGAAACGCTCAGGTTAGCTGCCAAGGTCATGAAAACAAAATTACCTACTTGGTCGGAGTTTAAAACAAACATTCTTAGGAAAATGTTATTTTACAACATTCAGTGAAGAGAACAATATTGTTTAGGGCAGACAGAAGAATGAAATGAATATTCAATAACAAACCATGTCTGTCTTTCTGTGATTTTTTGGGGATTTCAAATCTGTACTCAGAATGCATAAATATCTGTTTGTGATCATGATCTTGCATTCCCAGTAAAAAAAAAAAAAAAGAAATAATAATCTGATTATTCCATATGGTTATCCATATGGTTTGAATGGCTGTCTCTAGCCATTCAAATCCAATGTAAAAAACTAAACAGTTTAGGATTCTGTAATTTTATCTGAGAAGGTCCAATGTGGGTGCATGCTGTTTCTGTAGCCAAGCACTGCAACACCCAGTTCAGCTAATGGAGGTCTTGACTGATGCCCAAGATGAGTTGATTATTTGAGTCAGGTGTGTTAGTGCTGGGCTAAAGCAAAAGCCCGCACCCACTCCGGCCCTTCTCCGCTCAGGCTACAGTAAATCACGGTACAGTACCAGCAGCTGTGCCCCACAGTATTGTAGGTGTCCTGTGCTGCAGCCAGCTCGGCTGAGTGACGTGGTTCTATGGCTTCCCTCATTCCTGAGAATATACACATATTTGGCCGATGATTGTGATTTACGACACATGCCTGAGTCTTTCAGACTTAAAAAAGAAACTGATTCAAGACTGATAACACATGGAACAAAAACAATATACATTATAAGACTATGTAAAGGACACATACAAATGTGGAAATAAATCATTACAAATATTTCAGCTCTGACAGAGGCAGCATTTCAACACTGCCCATAATATCACTGTATTGTATACACTTCATAGATCCTTCTAGAACAGCCAATAAATTGTTCAGAATTAGAGAATACTGAATTAACACCACCACTACTACTAATAATAATAATAGTTACAATTATTATTGTTATCTTTATTCACAGTAATAGTATTGTGAATGCACTGCAACAATTTAAAGAAGCTTATATTGAAACTCCTATACTATAATGACATCTTTGCGTCCTCCTCTGTGATTTACACATTGTCTTGGCTGTTTGTAGTTTTTTTGAACTGTCTATGGCCCACACAGCAAACCTGAAATGATCTCATTCCTGAGAGCTCCTACTTCTTTACAGTAAACAAAACACTTGGGAGATGTTTCTCTTTATTTCCTTTCCTATGGAGCAGTCATTTTGTACACTCATTCAGTTTCATCCACAAATTATTCAACTTTTTTTTTTTTTTTTTTTTTTTTGAGTGACAGTAAGGACTTCTTTTGGCCCCGAGCGACGTCACGCCGGGCGGGAGATGAGTACATTTCTTCGTAAAGGCAAAAATACATTCTCGCTGGAAGGCTTCGGGGGGATACACCTTCGGTACGTGCACGACTGAAGATGATGTGTTTGACGCCTACCTGTAGCCGGTCAATCCAAAAACCACACTGTCTGTCTGGCGGAGAGTGACGCTCACATACAAAATCAGTGTCAATGAAGCCTGAATATTTTAAAACCTCGAATGGATATATTTTTTCACATAAGGTTTTGGCTGCTTTGCTTCACTTTTCTGTGACTCCTGCCCGAGGTCTGGCTTCGTTCCATTCCCCCGCGGGCTGTACGGATCCTCGCTGCCAGATTGAAATCGCTGTGCTATTGGAATTTGGGAGTTTTTAGTTGGGGCGTGCTTGTCACCTTCGGGACAGTTCTTCTGGTCTTTGGGGTTGGTAAGCGTCAAAGCTGACTGTATGGCAGAAAGATGTTGCCTAGCTGATTTAACCACGGATGTTTCTGTCGATTGCACTTTGTTATCGAACTCAATAATGTGACCGGAGAAGAGTGTACTGGACACTCCACGCATTTTTGGGTGTACAAATTGAAAGAGACGTTCCATGGAAACTTCTGCATGACAGCTACACTTGGAACTTAGCGGTTTTCATCTTGCAATTATTTCACATTTCTTCAGGGACCAACGCTCAGCAGGATGATTCCACTGTCTCGAACTCAGCTTGCCTTGTTTTTTATCCTCCTGTGTCCAGTGAACATTATCGGCTTGTGGTGGTAAGCTAAACAGCGACGCACATTTGACGTATTAATTGGAATTGTTGTCGTTAACTTTGGGAGCTGAAAAAGATTGTTTGTGAAGTATGGATTTCTCAGACGCAAATTATGTGCATGCTTGTTTTCACTTCAAACTACTTATTTGAAACGTCTGTTACTTTATTGTCGATGCTACGGGGATAATTATCTAACTGCATTATGTCATTTATTACTTCCGCCGTTTTCTTGCAAATACACACAAGACTCAAGAGCTGATTAACGTGGTTAATTAGATTGTATAGTTGAATTTAACTGCCAAGCCCAAAATATGATTTACATTAAACACTTACGGAGAATTAAATATTAGTAAGATATGTTCAATTTTACCTGATTGGTAGGACAATTACACTGCATATTTTTACAGTAATGTTCACGTTCATGCTGTCTTAAAGAGCGTTAGTTCCAAACCTTTGTGCACGGACCTTAAAAGAAACATTTTATGTCCACTTAGCTTAGATGAGCAGTTGCATATAACCTTATGATGCATATTATATGAATTCGCATTCAATTAACACAATAAACTATTTTTCGAACTGCTTTGCTAGCTCAAATTAAGGTGGGCAGTATCCACGTAGCTAATGAAACACGTGTATCGCTCTAACGCGGATTACATTGTTTTAAATTCCAATCCAGAATTGAAGTCATGACATTCGCATTTCGTTATAAAACGTGACACCAAAAATGTCACAAAGTATGGGTTAGATCTAAGAGCTTGATCGTATCATAATTTCAATACACAATTTACAAGTGAAGACTGATAACATCATACAAAAAAAAATCTTTAGGAAAGTTTGGGGTGGGGGATTTAGTGGTGTCTCGTGGAGGTCTGTGAAGAGTTAAGTTACTGCCTGTGGTAAAAGCTATGAGACAGGAGGGGGTCAGAGCTGGAATTTCAGGTGGACCTGGAGGCACTGAATATATGTCACCATAAAACTATCCTCAATTCTGCATGCTGAAATTTATGAAGTTTTAAAAGAAAGAAAACCTTATTGATACTGTACTAATAAAGGGACAATATAACATCAGCAAATCTTTTTGTGAACAGCTGAGTACTTGTATCATAACTGCACATTTCAGAAATTACCTCTACCCCCCCACCTCCACCCCTCTCTCAAAATCAAGGTCAGCCCGTTGTGTTTGCTAAACAGCCAAGTCCTCCTCTGATAGAAGAAGGAGGAGCCATGTTCACAGTGCACACCTGGAGATTCTGCAGAGAAAGCAGATTGGGGGGGTTGGGGGACAAAGATGCTTTCATCAACAGCCTGAAACGGCCTCTGCAGACATCCCTCACCTCTCTGAGTCTCAAACTTAATTTCTGTCTGATAAATCAGGACACCATGCCAGACGCTGCAAGCTTTTTCTGCAGCAGTCCCGTTAACCGTGCAGACCCAACCCACCAAAGAAAACCTTAGTTTCGCTCTGGAACATGAGGGAAGAGGACGGCTGGCTTAGCTTAGCTGGGTAATGTGGGGGATCCTCAGGTGTGTATGCGTAGTGCTTTTTTGGGAAAAATCTACATAATCGTGTTCCACAATATGTAATGATACCTCATTATAAGATATTGTGATATTGTTTGGGTTGCATTTTTGTAAAAAAAAAAAATAAAAATCCTCAGCTCTGGGAAACGTCAAACATTAAACAAAATTTCCCCGTGATTAAAACATGCATTTTAAAAATAAATTTAATTCAGATGTTTTTAATGGGTTCCAACAGATTTTTGTTCTAAAGGGTTAACTGTTTGTAATGGGCAAATTAAAATAAAACCCTTTTTTTTTCACAAAACTTAACAGCGATACATGGCAGTATCAAATCAAAATGCTTAGAGACTCACAGTTGTCACAGAGTATTAATACTATCATGATAATATTGTATCAGCAGGTCCCAGACCATGCCTCCTCCTAGCATACCGCCAAAACGGTCTCTGTCCCCATTCTCCAAGCATCCCTCCTTGCCTGAGCACCTGATAAATGGCGCTTAATCCTTCAGAACTTTAAAACTGTCCCGCTGTGTGCTTTTCACTTATCACAGAATAATTGTATTTAATCCAAGTGTTGCAATCCTTTTTGGTTCTTATGCAATACAATGTATTATTTAGGCAGTTGCTAAGACTATTTACGCAAGTAATCTGTATGAATAAAAAAAATCTCTGACTTACATTTGTAACTCAGAGTTAAGGATAAAGTATATGAAGGTTACCGGTAGAATGATTCTTGGCCTAGATGATATCTTCTCACTGATCTGTAAGTGAGACTGGGTTTTTGGAAGCTGGTGAGATTTCCAATCAGGGGGCAGAAAGATGGGAACAGATAAAGATGAAATGACAGGGTTTTCGCCACAGATTGTGCATACTGCGTTTCACTGCGAAGCATGCGGGTTCCTCCAATTTCCCCAGCCTGGGGTTTTTTTTTTCTTTTCGCCGGGGCGCGTCTTTCCCCCACTGTCCGTGCTTATTTGGAAGCAGACGTGTGACAGACAGCAGCAGTGCATCGGCTGTCCTTCTGTGCCGAAGCTTCGCTCATTTGATTTAGCGCTGAGTTGTAGTGAAGATTGTGCCGTGGCTCCAGGCCACGGACCACAGAACTGAACCTGAGCCACTCACTCGCTCACTTTCCAGCCCTGTCATGACTGACTTCATATCCAGCATACTTTGGGGATTAAGGAGGATGAAATTCACTCATTTTCGAAAGTGAATAAAGGACTTATCTATGGCCATTCTATTCGTACTGTAACCTGAGGTCCGCAGCAGGGCAGATGGCTCAACGAAAACGCTCTTCTGCATTAGGACGGAATGTTTGGATAAGCGATCTCTATCAAGCTTTCCATCCCTATTTCTGCCCTTTTATCTCTCTGATAGTTAATGTATGGCATTGTTCTGTAGGTTCCTGATTGCACGCATGGCTTTACATCCTCAATTATGACACAATTAGGTGTTATCTTTGCATTACCATGTTCAGGAACTTCACTGTCACCGATAAAGAAATGAAAACATGTCATTCAGAACAGAGACAAATCGATTACTTATCATTTTATTCAGCATCATATTTTTTTGAAGTCATTGACACCTCTTGTCTCCCTTATCAAGGTGTGTGTCAGGTGACTCTCTCTCCCTAGGGTCTCTCGGGTCACTGAGTACTGTGGCTGAGTCACCCTGACTGAAACACAGCATATCTCAGTATACAGCACATAGACCTGGACTCAATCAACAGTGCTGAACTTTGAGTTTCACCCAAGTGTTCAGTTTTTTTTTTTTTTTTTTTTTCAAAATCACAGTTTGTTAAGTTAATTTTAGAGATCCTGAGTCTCAAAAAAAAAGAAGAGAGCACTTGTTTTTATGAATCAGACTTAAGGATGAGCATTGATCCATTGATCTAGGCTATTGCTGCTGTGTCAGTATGAGCACAATAGAACTATCTGGGTCCATACTTTATGTCCTGTCAGTCAGAGATCATAAAGAATATTTCTGTTTGGAACCAGCCATGAATATGAAACTATATTGACAAATTATTGGCTGTGTCGTGTTGATGTTTCCTGTTAGAACATTAAAGATCGTCAGGGTATGGAAATCTAAATGGAAATTAGTATCTGACAATGGAATATTGCACATGAATGAACGTGTTATTCAAGTTTTCCACTGAACCCTGGTTATCACAGGGGTTACCTTTCCCTTTAACTGTGAAACATGATGTGGGAAAGAAAAAGCTGTCCAACATTGTCTGCTCTTTTTTTTTTTTTTTTACAAGTCTACACCTCCTGTTGTAAAACTCGGCTCCGTTCTTTCACAGACGGCTTTGAGGGCCCAGTGTCAAAGCCACGATTCTGGCAAACATTTTTCCACGCAGGCTTTTGACGGCCGAGGCACATCTGCTAATCAGTAGTTATAAATGCACTAGGCGTCTGCCTAGCACTGTATCTGCATGTCTTAATAACACGGGCCGTTTTGGGCAGATTATGACCTGCGCAGAGATACTGCGGCGTGCACGACCGTAGCGTGTTACTCCTCGCGCCATCTCCATGGAGACATTGTCAATAAATCGTCAATAAGTGCAGAAAGCTGACAGTATCCAAAAGTCGTTATGGCTGAAGCCAAAGGAGAAGGGCTTGTTTCCCATACCATTAGCGAGGAGCAGTCACACAGAGATGTTCTCATCGTGACTGTCCAGGCTTTTAGTTACACCCACTGTCCTAGTCAGAGTTTGGTGAGGTGCCGCGAAATCTAGTCTGTTTACATGAAGTCAGCAAACATGTTACTATGATATGTACAACTTAGACCTCTGAGTTTTGCCTGCATAATAATAATAATAAGCACATATCACTCCAGATCATAATTATCCGGGTCATTTTTCATTTGATGGTTTAACATGGTGTGGTTTGTCTGTGTACAGGTTGGACAGAGTTGCATGCACAACAAGCAATTCTTACCTTCATTATGGAAGCATGCATCCACTGATTATGTATAATATGGCATCACTTAGTCTACTGCTCTCAGAATATTTTGCCTTGATGACTACTAATTGTCAGATCTGTACATTCACAATATGTATTACAGGAATAATGGATATTCAATAATTGCACCATTTACAAGTTAACTAAAATATTTAAGAAAAATATGTCATATTTTTGTAACCTGTTTCAAAGCAGTATATGCCCACGTCTTTTTTCTGATACACTGTGGAAGGTGTGCAGTTTTTATTAACTCTAAAATTGAAAAGTAACATGTTATTCATAACACTTTTTGTTATCCTGACTATAAGCATTTTATAAACGGGTCTCAAGCTACAGTATTAAGACTTACTATTTCATACCATGATAATTTAAATGGTTTCAAGCTAAAGTAATTTCCCAAAAACAATGGAAGGTGTCCTGTGATTAAACCGTCTACACTGTAATATATTTCTTATCATGTATTTCTTATCATAATATGACACTTGGTGTTGAGGCTGTCAGCTTGCCTTTTTAAAAAAATAAGTGACAAATGAAGCAGATAAATATATAATTAATCTGGCAGATTAGCAGCGAGGAGTGGTGAGGGAAATGCGATGAGGTATTCTCACAGCCTTACTCCCTCGGCTGCCCCCCCCGACCCCTCCCACCCGATAACAACTGACTTCAGCTCCATGGATCATATCGGCGGAGCCCCACTCGGACACAGAGTTATTAAACAAAAAATAACCGGGGTGATAGTGCTGTTCTCACATTACGTCATAACAACTGTCATGGGAAGAGCCGTGGAGGGCTCAGAGCACCGGAGCTCCAGACCTCTACCCCCATTACAGGCAGAAGTAATTGATTTACCCAGCTGTAAACATGCATCCATCAACACTTCATAAGATACATACCAATTCAGATACAGCACCCCCCCCCCAGCCCCTTGTGTACTGCCTGTATCCTATGGGGCTAATTGTTTTTAATGGTGGTTTCTTTCTCTCTAATTGCAACGTCCTGTTTGAACTTTGACAACATAAATGGATAGCCTAGCAATGACACTGCACTGAAAAGTCTGGCACGTATGTTCTTTGAACAAACGGCAAGTGACAGTTTGCACCTTCAATTCTACCTGATATACACTCAGTTACAGGAAGAGATTGCAATAAATTACTACAGTTTGTTTAAATCTTTCAGCTTGTTTGAATTTAGTATGCTGTATTGTGGATATTTATGTAGTAATACCTAACAGTAATTACCATAATGTCCATAGTCAGTGCACTGGAAGGCACAGTATTAGGGATGCTTTATGTGCCCAGTAACATGTAATGGCTCATTAGTGTTGTACCCTGTCTCACACGCTGCTTTGGTCTCTACAGGGCCGTGGGGAGCCCTTTGGTCATGGACCCCAACAGCATCTGCAGGAAGACCAAGCGGCTGGCAGGCAAGCAGGCCGAGCTGTGCCAGAGCCAGCCCGAGATCGTCAACGAGGTTGCCAAGGGCGCCAAACTGGGCGTGCGAGAGTGCCAGTACCAGTTCCGCTTCCGCCGATGGAACTGCACCAGCCAGAACAAGTACTTTGGAAAAATACTGCAGCAAGGTAAAGACTATTCTCCACGGAGCAGCAGCCAGCCTGTACCTCATAAATTTTTAGTGCATATATGTATATGTAATGTGTGTGTGTGTGTGTGTATATATATACACACACATATATGTATGTGTGCATATAAACAGTGAAAGAGACAGAGGTCATTATATCGATGAGAAGTATTAGTTTTAATGATCTGATGACCTCATGCAAGGTACAAAAGCAGTGTGTTGTCAGGGACTTGAACCCATGACCTTTTGGTTCAGAGTCCATGGCCCTAACTACTATTCCTCAACATTGTTACATACCAATGTCCTGATTTTGAATGCAGTGGAGAACAAGGAAAGCTGTTGTCTCTGAGCGAGACAGATTTACACTTGAGTGATCCTCTTCTGCATCAGATTGCACACTTAGAATTATCTCCTAAATTGCTTTTCGTAACCATTGATCCTCCAGCCCTTTGAAGTGAGTAATAAAATAATATAGGCCTTGGTGCACTCTGCAATTATTTTGCTTATTTTTGTAAAGTTTACCCCTATCCTCAATTGTTTTACTGTACAGTTCATAGAAACCATCCTTTGTCTAGTCACAATGGGAGTTCTGTGGTTTGAGCTCCAGGGTAAATCCAACATTTGCCAACTTTATTGGTCTTTTCTGTCTCATATTCTGACTTAAGGTGCTTAAATCCACACAGCTCTGCTAAAAGTCAGAAAACACCTCAAAAACATAAGCCTAAACAAGATTAAGAGGTCAAGTGATCCAAGAAATAAAAGACTCCCTGACTTAGATCCTGTACAAAAAAAGAGGCACTACTTACCACTTAGTCATGATTGCTTGTATTTCACATCGTATCCAAGTCCTATTAGTCATGTTGAAGCCTGTAATCTTCTGTGGCAAACTTAAGTAGTCTGTGGGCACACAAACACAGTGATGTTTGCTCAGTGAAGAACATGGGTATTACATAGATACCACTCAAATCTTGTGGTTATACAGTGTAAATTTGCACTGTATACTGCCTGAAAAAGGTTGTTTATTCATTTCCGCCAGCAGAGGGCAGAAGTCCAGTCCACTGCTCCTCCATATCCTGCTGAGGTGCTGAAAGTGCTTAGATTTTTTTTTGCTTAATTTTGGTTTTATGATGACCGTTGTACACTCACACGGCCATTCAGCTTCAAAACATCCATAGACACAGCAATCTGAATGATTTGGTTTTGCTGAAACTACATGTACACTGTGAGTAATGCCTGTAGATGTTCCTTTTTCAGTGATTTTGCTGATGGTGGGGAGGTATTCACGTTGAGACAGGATTAAATAAGGACATGCAATGCATGTGTCTGGAACAACCAATTAAACCATTCCAAAAAATGAGATGACTTGATAAAATGGAAATGAGTCATTTAGACCCTGTAACTCTTTTAGTTTAGTGCCTCTGCAGTTTTGAAGAAACGCCTCTATCGTCAGTTTATACCTGCGTATAGCGAACACATGACAGCATCGAGAACGTTGTGAAGACGAGTTCACTTTTACAGTTTGCGGAGGGCCTGCACAAAGTGGCTTACATTTTTTCTCCCTTTGAAAAAAATATCTTGGGGCTATTTTCTTCCTTTTCTCTAACGTATAAACTAAACCTGGTGTTTTCTTGGCCCCGGAGAGAAGCCTCTTATTGCCAAGGTTTGCTTTCCTTCTGGCTGCTCCAACATGTTGTCTCTGCGATGTAATGAAGTAATTAGGGATGCTCCGCGACAATATGTGGATCTAATTAGAAAAATAATAATAAT
Organism: Albula goreensis; assembly: GCA_022829145.1. Taxonomy (NCBI): domain Eukaryota; kingdom Metazoa; phylum Chordata; class Actinopteri; order Albuliformes; family Albulidae; genus Albula; species Albula goreensis. The sequence goes on along the minus strand of CM040745.1, from coordinate 10,256,069 downwards.
ACTTTGTGTATGTAATTCCTTTTTTCCCCTTGGGAATATCATTAATTATTTCTTTCTTGTGAATACCACTGCTTCTGTCTGTTTCTTTGTCAGTCTTCTTTCTTGTCATGCCTTGCACAATGTTGGTTTTGAGTCTTGGGCGCTGTGGGATAAACAACCACGTGCAGGTTCAGGGGTATTGCAACAGCAGCAGATGCGGCTCACACATGCTGAGGTGTAACTCTGGAGAGCAGGTTTTCTTGGCACATGGCAGTTAAAGAATTCCAGCCGGGCGAAAAAAACGTGTAGGTGTCAGGTTGTTTTGTATCGGCACAGGGCATGTATTCAGATGTCCTGCATGATATTTCGCTCCAGGAGATGTTTCTTAATTCTCAGGGTAATCAAATATCTGAAATGCCTCTGCCCTCAGACTTCACTCTGCCATGCAAAGAAGCTTTTGTCACAATAGCATGACTGTAATTACCCATGATCCATTCGTGTTTTGAGAGAAACAAAGACTTTGGCATGGAGATGGGGATCCTCATGAATCTCAATTGTGGAGTCCCTGAAAACCTAAAAACAAGGTTTGGGGAAGCGTTGCGTGTGTGGTTGGGATGGGACGTCGGGCCCCTCTGTTAAAGTGAAGAGGGAGTGTGGGTGAAACGGTGAGGCCATATCAGGTAACACAGCGTGGTCACAGAGTAAACACTCCCTGCTCCCCTTGGGGCAGATGGTTGTGACAGGAATTAAGCCAATCATCTCTCTTGTTTCATCTGTATAATCCAATTACACACCTCCAAACATGCTCAGAATGTGTGCCTCAAACTCCCAACATTCAAGCTGTAATTAAAGGCGTCTTTCTGTGTCTTTATTAATGATGCTGCACTTCCAACTGCTCTCTTTCTTTCTGCCTTTCCCCTCAAGTGGTCATAAATTTAAACCGCAACGCAAAGAGATCAACAGATCAGTTGCAATGAAGCAATTAACTGATTATCTCTGAAGTGGCATGTCTTCAGTCGCATACATGTTTTTTTGTTTTGGAATGTATGTCTTTCCAGGAGTGTGATGCATACTTTGGGATTACTGGCTGTGCCTGTATGTGTCTCCAGTTAATAAAATGGATTTCAGGTATGCAATAAGATATGTGCAGAGATTAATCTCTCCTGGACAGGAGCACAGCGAGGCAAGCTAAAATCAATCAAAATTATTCACACCTGTCAAGCTATGTCCAACATGCAGGGCCTCCTATTCTTGATGTTTTTTTTTTTTTACTTGTGTGCATGCATCATTGACTTAAAGATTGAGTATTAAAAAAATATTTGCTAATTCTTGCAGAAGCCCCTTCTGGCATCAGCCTCCCAATCAGGCAGGCCTGGGCACAGGCCACGGGAGAAATGTGTTTGGAATTTGTGTCCTGAAGGAGGCTACGAATGGAGTTGAAATCAAGAGATTTTTAATACTCTTTCATAACCAGTGTCACTCATTTATATATGACATTCATATGCATATACAGATATAAAACATACACCTCTGGGAGCCTTTAATGTTCATAATTTTGCAGAGAAAACCCCTCATAAGTTTTAAACTAATATTAAGTTAACCTTTTGCATACCTATGCGATTAAAATGGTGGGACTTCTGTTTTTATAACATATCCCTTTTCATTTGTAAAGCTGACACACAAAATATATTACACATATAATGCATCTTATCTGTTCACTTTTACATTCAATCAAAGCAATTTCCTATACGCTACTTTCTAATTCAGACAAATGACTTTTTAAGCTCCATTCTACTTTCATAGTGATTAGATAAAGCACAATGTTATATGCCTTGTATGTTTCCCTTATGTCTTATTTTTTGTGAATAATATTAGACAAAAGTAATGCACTTTCTAAATATACCTGATGAGTATTGAATAGCTGGCAAGAGACCTTTGGAATGTATGTTGTCTGTATGTTGTAAGGACAAAATAAGTGATATTGTAAGAGTAGCATTCACATTTTCCATGTCGGAGGCTTCCAGTGAGCAGAGCACAGGAACTTGTGGGTTTAACTGGCTGCGGCTGGAGACCGATCTTCTCTCAACGTTGTGGAATCCTCTGCGATTTTGATTAGTTCCACACTGGCCCACCTAGCAACTGTTTTCAATTCCGTTCCCCTCAGATCGGCACATCCATAACCCACGTCACTAGCACCTCCCTCCCTACAGTAAGCCTGCCTGTCAGTGAGAGGGCTCTCTCTACCCCATAGAGACTGCTCTTCAATCTGATTGGACAATAGTGGCTCCTCTGCCACGGTGAACCCCCTTCAGTGGCCGCCGCTCTGCTGCACCTCGGCTCAACCCAGTGGGAGAAATTAACTCTCAACTAGACCAATTGCAGCTGTCGGTCTTTGATAAGGCACAGCAAAGGAATTATAATGGGATCCAGAGCCCTGATACATTGCAGAATTCAAATTTTTTGTTAGGTAATAATAGGTGCTCATGCTAGCTAAAGGTAGCTGTAAGTAGGTGTCCATGGGCTCGGGTGCATTCATGTGACAGCAGTAACAAAGACGCGCACACACACACACACACACACACACACACACACACACACACTGCACTGCAGGGACATATCCCAGGGGTGTGTGGATGGACAGATGGTATTAATATCAGCTTGCTGGATCGAGAGTCCATCGCACGGCACAGACTCAGTTTTGCTGGTTTTAATCAATCCCATTCAGTGAGTCGCGCGATATGGAGCTGGCACCACACAGAGCAGTGACTGCACGCTCACAGTTCCCTGCTCCAGAAAATTAGCCCTTCATTTCCACTTCTTTACAGTGAAACGCTAACGCTTAATTCCCTTCCTTCCTCCCTCCACCCGTCCGCAGACATTGGACGGGTCCGTGTGAAGCGTTTACTGGCAGATGTTTGGATTTCTGTTAGAACAAATAGTGTAATACCTTGATTTTCTGGGCAATTAAAATGAGGAAGCGTCTGATACAACTGGATGTTATTACGGTGCTGTAAACACAGTGGTACAACAGTTTATATGTGAATATGAGGGATATAAAAATAGTGAAATCAACAGCAGTCAGCAGTGTTGTTTATAACTTGATGAGCAGTCAGGGCCAAGTGAAGCAGGTCAGCTATGCCACTGTTTAGCATCAGTGATCAGGTAGCAGTAGGTCACTAGTCAGGGTTGCCAACAGTCCTGTTTTAGCTGTGACATACCATATTTCAGCCAAATCCAAATTAGGATTGCTTTGCTGTTAACATCAGCATTACATAGTCTTGACTCTAGACATTCAAACTCTGATAGTGTCTGGCAAACATACATTGTTTTTTTGGCATTGCTTCCCTGCAATCTTATTGGTGCCTTCAGATTTATGCGGATGCATTTGGTTGGCCCAGAAAAGTTTGCATATATCTATGTTAATTACAAAAGTACCACCAGAGAATGTTCCATATAGCTGCCTACCAATGGTCTGGAATAGTCAGAAGTAGTAACTGGCATTTGTTTATTTGTGAAGAACATCCCCAAAGTTGGTCCTTGGCACAACAAAGACAGTAGTTTGTCATGCTTAGTCATGCATAGTCATGTGTCTGACAAGTGAGGCTAAGCATTAAACAACTCCTGTTCAACTGTCATAAGCACAAACTCTCCCATGCATGACCCCCCACTCACCAGTGTTGGATCTGAATCTGTCAACACATGACGTGACCTCCTGGAGCTAGCTCTGCCATATGACATCTCTCACCCATGGGTTGTTTTAACTTGCAGACATCCGGGAGACGGCATTCGTGTATGCCATCACGGCGGCAGGGGTGACGCACACGGTGACACAGGCCTGTAGCATGGGCGAGCTGCTTCAGTGCGGGTGCGAGGCCACAAGGAGCCGCGCCCCTCCGAAGCCCACCACAGGCAGTGGGACCGAGAGCGTCAAATGGGAGTGGGGTGGCTGCGGCGATGATGTGGAGTTCGGCTATGAGAAGTCCAAGCAGTTCATGGATGCCAAAAGGAAAAAGGGGAAGAGTGACATCAGGACACTGATCGATCTCCACAACAATGAAGCAGGACGATTGGTACAGTAAATCTACTTACCCATCTTTACATAGTATGCAGTAAAATGTTCGTTAGTAACTTAAAATCACCATCACAATTAATGAATCATGGTTAAATATTACTCTTTAAGAGTTGATGTAACAAATTACATTTTACTGCATACACAGGATTTAACACGTAAAAATAATGTGTAAAGTTAACAAAAAAATATGCCTGTGTTAATGTACATCTTTTAACATTCATAGGTATACTAACCCAAATCTAAAATGTAAAAGCAAAGATGCAAGCACAACTTATCAAAATATCATGAAAAAAAATCACAGCACTACAGTGTTTTTTATTTTAAAATAATTTACTCATGATGCTTCACAGTCAAAATTATGTGTGTGAGGTGGCAGCACATGTGCACAACATACATACAGATGAATCTCAGAGAAATCCATACACTGATGATGGGGTCTGTAAAACCTTAAGTAAGAAGAAATTGCAAAGTTTCTAAAAGCTGTTAACTAAGGAATGGAGGGAAGGATCAAAGGATCAGTTTCCCATTGTCCCAAACTGTATTATTTTCCAGACAGTATCATGCCTTGTCTTTCGTCAATGAAAAATATTATAGCATTCTGTTTTAATGTTTGCTTTTTTGAATCTGAAATAGTACTATACAATTAGCACCATTAATCAAATAATTAGGTGTTAATAGTGTAAAGATATATTTTGAATGTGTTTTTTTTAAATATGTCATCTATTTTATATGAGAATGATAGTCATGGGTATGATTTTTTTTTTCATTTCTCAAGAATATGTGTACACTGTTGGGCGGTTTTTTAGTCTTGGCACATCACTGAGGGAAAAACGAATTTTGCAAACACTTGCATGACTCATCAATGCGTGTGCATGACTTTTCATGTCCAGCCATGTGTTTTATTCCCTGCGCAGATCTGTTTCAGATAGTCAGGCCTGGGTGACCACATAACACAAATCAAAGGGTGTGAGAAAAGGTGCAGATCACACTCGCTGGATAGGACTGAAAATTAGTCCCTTTCATAAGATTTTCATTTCACGTCTGGGCCTTTTCACGTTTAAATGAGCATGCATTCCCTCTGAAACATGTTTGCTGATCACCTCCTGATCTGGAAACCCCAAACAGACTTTTTCTTCAGAAATGCTCTCAAAATTGCTCCCAAATCGCCCAGGCACAAACTTCACATTTTAACACTCACATATATATGTTACAATATAAAATCTATGCTTGACTGATAAATATGACAATCTATATGAACATAATAAATAAATGTAGGGATGTAAAAGGACATAAATAATTCACAACTTTATTACCTTATTTGATATTAAACTTTGAAACTATGGTATATGCTTGCCACTGTTCCAAAGAGGAAATAAGTGAATAGACAGGAGTTGGAGAAAGCACAGTAACTTGCTTTTGTTGGTTGAGCTCACTCATTCTGAGCAGTGGAAGACTTGGGGAATGTGCTCTCCGTGCCGTGCCGTGCGCCTGACTGCAGTCCGTAATTACACCTAATGCTAATAACTTGCTCAGTCCTCACCTGTGTTCACTGTATGTCTACATCGCTTCATCACCCACAGACACACCACCCACCGCACAGCACGAGACCTTCCCAGCATGGGGTCAGGTCTGCAGAGCAGGTGTGGGGCGTTGTGTGGGAGAGAATTCATTTTGGGTGGATTAGTGACATTTCACAAATAGCAGGCGTGCACATCACTCTCAAACTGAGAAACAAAAACATGTAATAGCCCGTTTCACTTCTGGATGGTAAAATAGCTCTTTTTTTAAAATAAATAAGCATTTAGTGAGCATTTATTACATTCAGTGAGTTTTGTGAAAAAGATACGCAGATGTGTACAAGAAAAAAAAAAGGTAATTTATCTATTTCACACTACCTAACCTAAAATGATAATTTTATATGCAACAAAAGCAAAATCATTTTTGAAAAAAAAAAGTTTTTTTTTTTTTTTAGTGGAGATGAAAGAAAGTCTACAGCTTATTCTTTCCCATCTATTACAAGAGATATGTTACAAATAAATGATCATTTTTCATTGGATAATTATTACTGGCGGTTATCAAAACGATCTTCACCGTCAAGACCTGTGAGCTCTGGGATGGCCAGAGGCAAGAGAGGGGTGAATTCTTTCAGAGCAGCGTCTGCTTTTATCTCACCAATCTATCTTTGTGTGTAACTACAGGCGGTGAGGAACTATATGAGGACTGAGTGCAAATGTCATGGGCTGTCTGGCTCCTGCACACTCAGGACCTGCTGGAAAAAGATGCCACATTTTCGCGAGGTGGGGGATCGCCTGCTGGAGAGGTTTAATGGAGCCTTCAAGGTGATGGGAGGCAACGACGGCAAGACGCTGATCCCCGTGGGGCAGAACATCAAGCCGCCAGACAAACAGGACCTGATCTACTCAGCTGAGTCGCCTGACTTCTGTCTGCCCAACAGGAAGACAGGCTCCCTGGGCACGCGCGGCCGCGTGTGCAACAGCACAGCCATGGACGTGAGCGGCTGCGACCTGCTCTGCTGCGAGCGTGGCTACAGGGACGAGACGGTGGTGTTTGAGGAGAACTGCCTCTGCAGGTTCCACTGGTGCTGCGTGGTTCAGTGCAAGAAGTGCTCCGTCAGGAAGGAGCTCAGTCTCTGCTTCTGAAACACTGCAGAACACAACACAGGGGCGAGGCCTCTAGAACTCAAGGAAAAGAGCACAGGGGCTTGGCTTCTAGAACTCAGTGGAACTTACAAATGGCGGTAATCCTCTACAACTCAATGTAGCGGAGCACGAAGGACTCAACAGAATGGAGCACTGGTGCGCAGCTTCTTTAACTCAGTGGGAACGGAGAACTGAGGCTCTGGTTCTGAATGTCAGCGGATGTCAGCTGGGGCTTGGCCTCTAAGAATGTCACAGAACAGAGCACTAGGGCTTGGCCGCTGAATTTCAATGGAAAACAGAGCTGGGGCTCAGGTTCTAGAACTCAGTGGAACAAATATCTTTGGTTCAGCTTCCAGAAATTTTCAAACTTTGAGTTTCTAGATGAGTTTCAGCTCTCCAGCGTGGACTAGAACATTGCACTGTGGATACGTGGGCCTGACATTCTAGAATTGTTATGGAAAGAGAGCTGAGTCTTGCTAATTTGATCTTCTCATACGAACTCGTCTCAGCCTTTAGAATTCAGAGACAGATCTGGGCATATTTCTATAAGCGTGTAGAACCGGGATCTGAGCCTCAGCGTCTAGGCCTTCTCAACCAAAAGTTGTGACAGAGCCCATTAATCAGGGATAGCAAGTGCTCTGCATTCCTGCCTGGTTCCACCACAGACCTGTAATCGCTGTTGAAGCTGTTGATTAGTCAAGGAGATACAAAGTCTGTGGCAGACTTTTTCAGTGTAATGTATATACAGCTTGATATCTTATTACCTTTGAGAATCTTTGAGTTTCACTTTGTGGAACTTCACAGATGGGACAGTGACTGCTTCTGAAGTCTGACACAGAATAGCTGCTTGCAGAGCTGCTGAATGGGACCTTGTGCCAGGCACATTGAAAGCACTCCTGTTAAGGGGTAAAACAAATTAACTGGCACACCAGTTTGCTCTGTCCCCACAAAACAGGGCAGTTACTTTGTTGACATGATCATGTTTGTGCTTTGTGAGATAGAACATTCTTTTTTTGTTGCTCATCAAGGCGTTCAAAACAAACAAAAAGTAAGAATCAAAAGGGAAAGAGTTATCTCTACACCGAGAAAGTGTGCCTTCACTATGGTGATTTTAAACCAACACCAAAGTCCATGGCTTTGATCACAGATGTGTACTGTTTTATTTATAGTTTCATTGCAAGACTACTCATACAGCAGTGATAACAGGATGAATGCTCCCACTATCATTCTCCAAAGCACTTTGACTATAAGGGCTGTATAAACCAAGAGAATCTTTGTAGTCATATCTCCACACTTGGTTTGATCTTTACAGTAAAACATAATTTTATAAAAGCAAATAAGGATTGAAACTGGCAATATCTGAGTACACTTTTTGGTTTGAATTCTCAAAGCAATATCATAGTCCTTTTAGCTTTCAGTCATTTCATATATAAGGCTCTTATGCACTTTTGAGGAAACATTTCATTTTGCCGTATATATTCTTTTTTACGGTCATTCTCTTGCAATAACACTGCCTTGTGCTGGATCAGTGGGGTCATTGGGGTTGTATGATTTGTCTATTTAAACAGTCAGTTCACCAAGGCCATAATATTGGGCATGTTTCCATTATTATGTTAGCTGGATAACACCCACTTTCCCCTATCCATTTTAGAGCGTTCTAATACTTCCACACGACCACATATTTATATGATATCTTTCCATTGTTCATGAAAAAAACTTCACCTTCACTGTATATTAATACAGATGCTGCATCAACTATAACTGCTCGAAAACATATAATTTTACTTTCCCAGATGCAAGCTGTGAAATATATGAACAGTCAGCCAACAGATTATCCAAATCCAAACATGGCCGGAAAGTATGCAGTGACCTAGGTAGATTCTAGCCTGACCAGGCATCCACTACCAAATGGTAGAAGACATTTTGAAAAAGACTTGATTATGGATGACTTGAACAAAATTAACTGCCATTTCAGAAAGTTGCTGAATAAAAGTATTCCTTAAGGAGAGATTAGACCAGCTGCAGTGTCTTTCAAAATTAGAAACTAGATAGGACTTTGTTCTTGTTAACCATCAATTACAGACTGCTAAACTCACATCTGTATCAGCTGAATAATACCTTTTTTCATAATGATAGTTTATTTTAAACAAAACTTACTTCTTAAAAAATAATTCACTTTGTCTAAAGCTTGTCAGTTGTACTCCAACCCTTATTTTTCCCAGGTTACCTAATCAGAATCTTATGGTTAAGATGCTGTGTGAAGAATGCTGTTCATGTAGGAAAACCACTGGTATCTATGCAGGAAATGCCATTCATCTGTTGGGCTCTATTTTGACAGTCACAACTTGTGGCGCAGTGCTAAAAAAGACCATATTATATTGGATAATTGGTGTGTCATTTCTTTGAAAACCCAGTTTTGAGTATATCTCTGTCAGGGCAAAGTTCATTTTATAGCTGTCTGGACTGTAACCGCTGCAGCCATGTAACTGTCACATTCTGTTCATGTGAAATTGAAGCTGCATAGTTTTGAAATAAACACGGCAGCAATTACTCAAGGTAATATACTCTGTTTTGACTGTTGCGCTATTAGCTTGGATCTTTAAACTGGAGCGTCTCTTTCTCCAGTCAGTATGTATGTGCTATATATGGTTAACAGACATAACCACTGGGATATTAAACAGAAACATAAATTCATATATTCTGTATGATCTCCTACAACGGGACATGCATACTGACAAAGCTATATTTATGAAAGCTCTGCAAATACTGACAGTGAGCTGTCCAACCGTGCATGTGAGCACATATATAAGAGGACTGAGAGCTCCACTAGCAAATACCAATTTAAAACAAGTGCAAAGTTTCATGTTCATTTGTACGTAGGACAAAGAAAGGCTTTCAGAAACTATTCTTTGTATTAGGGTTTGTACATGCTTGAAAATTTGCAGGACTATTTGAATACTTCTTTTCTAAGGTGTAACTGTGAGGCCATGTAGGCACAGAGTAAGGATAAAAGCCCCTCAAACACTGACTTTTAATATAAAGGTTATAATATTTTGTAATAATCATAGGCTGTATGCTCTTTCAATGCCCTGGTATATGTGTAGAAAGGAAAGAAACCTGACAGTCTGAGTTTTTCAGATTAACATAAAAGTTCAAATAAAAATTCACAATGTTAAGTCATCTGTTTCTGGTTTTAGTTTGCATTTTGGTATTTTGTAATTTCTGATGTAAATTCAGAAAGTATAATATGCATATGACCTACCAATGCTCGGTTTTTTTTTTTCTGAAGACAACTTTGTTCAACTCATATCACTTTTTTCCTTTCCTTTAAAATGGCAGGTGTAGGAATCACTGGAGTAGTTTGACTTCAGACTAGTTAAAATCTGAGAAAGTTTTTCCTCTCACCTTTTTTTTACGATTTTATTTTATCTTTTTTACACTTGCTCTAAGCCTATCGTCTCTGTAAAGGAGTGTTGTTCTGAGTTACATGTGCAGTTTGGAAAAGGCTGCCTGGGTATTAGGCTGAGCCTTGCAAGTCGGAGCAAGTTAATATTTTCCAGGAATTCGGTGTGTGGAGCCAGCGGTGTTGAAGACAAGAGGTGGGCTGCAGACAAAAAAAAAAAAAAAAAAAAAACGCCAGGAGCACACTCCTGATTCTGAGACTCCCCGACACGGGGACCGAAATGAGAAGAACTCCTCGGACAGGGGGGATAGATTTATAGAAGCATATTAATGCGACTCCTGCCACGTCTGAATGGTGGAGGTATACTTTTCCACATGCCCCCCTGTGCACGCTCTCTGAGGAATGCAGAGTGTGTGGAGATGAGTCTGTATCTGCCTGTTGTTTGTAAAATCCCACACAGCACTAATGAAGGCCTGCCATTGTAAGTGGATATCTGTCGAGACACAGACACTCGTTTCCTTGGATCAATCAAGCTAAAAATGAATCCCTATGTAGCATTTTGTTATTAGAGATGCAACTTTGGCATGCAGTGAAACTCAATGCAAACCCTTTTTGTGCGGGATACAGGAATCATCAATATGTGCATATTGTGGCAGTGAACATTGAATTACTGTACTGGGTTAACTCTTTGGAATACATGAGATGTTCATTGTAATGTATTGAATTATCATGCATGTTTGTATATTTAAGGCTATTAAGCCAAAACAAGGGATGTCATGCATTCAAAGCAAGGAAGGGAGCAGATTTTCCCTCACGGTACAAACCAGGCTCACATTGTCTCTGTTGTCCTTGAGACAACCTTGTCTTTGGGCTCTATAAGCAAAGGGAAACTTGTCCTAAGGCAGGTGATTAGAAATTAGGCTTACCAGGCTGCCTCAATCACAGAGAACATGTTTCAGACAGTAGTACAGTGAGCACAGCAGCACGGGTGGGGTAGGGTGGGGGAGGGGGTGTCGGGGGTTCAACTGCCGCAGGTAACCCAGCACCACAATGTACACCCATCTCTGACAACAGCTCTTTATCTTAATTGAAGTGCTTGCTCAGGGTAAATCTCTTCATAAATTTTTACCTGGATCGGATCCATCTCTCCAGGATAATGATTCTGTAACGTGGGTGATTTTTATCTGAAGGTTTTAATTACGAGTCACAGAATGTCACCCTCTGATCTTACTGTATTTAAAATGTTAAAGCACAAACAATGATATGTAAGAGCTGTATGCTTTTGTGGATAGATGCTTGGCAGGAATGAAAGGGGCCCACCAGGGTAAAGGGCAGCCATTTTGGTAAATAGCATAATTACCTGCACCATTTATTTTCCACAAACGTATACTTAAGATACAATCGCCATCATAGTCTGGCTGCTTTATGTTCTCATTCATTTGGACTTTATTTCATAGTCAGAAGTAGGAACGTGCTGTCGAGGAAGACAGACATTGCCTGTTTTCCTTTTCATTGGGGGGCTTCAAATTATGATGTCTGTTTTTTAATGACCCAGCAGAACTAGAAGTTCAATGAAAATTTTTGCTTTTGTGTACTTCTCAGGAAAATACAGAGGTTGTGTCCCTGTTCATTGTCCTGTTTTCAAACTGCATTTTTGTACCTTTAATATGTGGTCTAAGAGTACTTTCTGCTGAGTCCCCCTAGACCCGTCTCTCCCTGAAAACTATAATTCTGCTCTCTCACCACAAGATGGAGCTGTTTGAACAGCATGCCTATTTTCTTTGTTTTCTATGGCGACGCTTCTGAGATAGTTTTCTGTCATCAGACAACTCTGACAAAGTGAATCAATGTGGACCCATTCATTTCAAACCTTTTTTGTTTTAAACCATTCATGTATCACATGTTCATTCAGCTTCCAATGATATTTCAGTCCCTGTTCGAATACTGCACTGCCAGCTCAACACAGATGTCCAGCCCCTACACTGAACTGGTGTCCTGCAAAGTCTCTAACCTGTGATATCTTCAGCTTCATCTCTGTGACCATTAACTGTCCCACTTAAGGCTTTCTTAACAAAAGAAGAAGAAGAAGAAGAAAAGCACAGACACATTATTTGTCCAGATCTCTATCTTCATTGTCCACTCTTCCTTATCTTAAAGCTCTAACTCTCAACCTCTCAGTCCGGCTGCTTTCTCTAAAGTGGAGGGCTGGGTATATCCTCCTCCAGGAGGCTCCCTGTACTTGTGTATTTGTGTCTCAAGGGTGGGGCTGACCCTGTGCTGAGATGGGGGTTCAGAGATTAGATTGAGACACACAGATATGGCTCAACCATGTTTTGAATAAATACAATATTCTCAAATGTTGAATCTCACCATGGGGTGAAGTTAATGTAGTTTTGCTTTATAATATTCTGAATGAGGTGCCCCTGTCCACGCGTATTCATTTTAAACACTGCTTAAATGCCATAACAAGGGACCATCTTTCAGCTGTTTCTTGCAACTGGAAAACCATTTCTCAGGAGTAGCCTGGGCCATTGCAGATTATTCTCTTTGGGTGTCAGTGTCATCACAAAAAGCATTTACACCCTGGAATCTATTGCCTGAATTCCCCTGTGATATCATAAGAATGATGATGATGATGATGATGATGATGATGATGATGATAATGACAATGATTGTTGACTGTTGTTATTGTATTATTTAAAATCTGTTTAACCAAAACGTCCCTTTCAAATCAAAAAGAATTTTGATCTAGCAAACACAAGCAAAGGAGGGATTTAAGTAATGCTTTGACCTTTTTTTCTTGTAATTTCCACTAGGGCTAGTGGCTTGTGATGAGGGTGTCTTTTGAGGGTTTTTGTCACTGGTTTGATTCTGGGAAGGAAGAACTACTCTGGTGCCACAGCACCACTGTTCTGTCCAGGAGAGGGAGCCATATGTTTCACAGTCACATTTCCTCACCATTCTCACACTGCTGATTGTTCGCCCTGTCTGTCTTGTACTGGCACTCAAAGACACTGGCACTGCAATGATTGTACATATGGTTTAACAGGAGAAGTACTGGTCTGTTTGGGTTTAATTACATGGTACATATTCCACATTATCCAAGACACATCCCCTCAGATCCACATATGAATATGATCTGTGCACTTTCTTGACATATCTCTAAAACAGATTATGTGATAATTATCATTACATTATCATAATATGCTGTCTGGGTTTAATCAGGTTTCTTTTCATGATGTGACAAAAACAAACTTTTTAAAAAGAGGTTGTATGGAAATAAATAAAAGATTAAATACAACAAGTTCTGTCACTGAGTGGTGAGGGAAGGGGAGCCGATGGCATAATCGAGTGATGAAGGTCTGGTAATGTATGGTCATTGAAGGAATCCGGGCAGCATGGACAGCGGTTTGGGTGACTGCAAAGGACAACCCCAGATCATGGATTCACTGGCCTTAATGCTGCTCCACCCTTCTCCCTGTGGAAAAATGGCTTCACGGGGGTTTGTATGAGAGAGCCGACATTAAGACCACATAGTGCCACATGAAGTGCCGCTCTTATTTTCCCTTAACACTGTGCTGTGTCTACATTTCATGTAGACAGCAATAGCATTTTTCCCTTCAGACACAAGCTTGCATCACCAAAATAAACAGTCAAACATAGCACAGACACTCAGCTCAGTCTCATCACAGGAACATTTCGATAATTTCCCCGAATGAAAAGAAAACATGCCACATTTTAAAGCTCTTTTAAAGTACTTGTTTTTCTGCAAAACTAAGTCATACCCAATGCGTAGGTCTTGCAAGTATTGTGGTAGCTTATGTGAGTCATTATGGCTGTCCTCGCAAGAAAGGCTAAATCCCTTACTATCTCCAAACTATTCGGATCTCCTCAAAGACCAGTTAACTGTTAAAAACAAGCAGTTCTTGTACTGTAAAGACTGTAGCAGACACTGAGACACAATAGGGTAGATCCACACTAACCTTTCGCCTCACAATGTCTCTTTTATCCCATACTATGTGTCCAAATCCTTTCGTGTTTAAAGTTTTACGCCATGTCTGCCGTTTAGCAAAATACAATAGGTTGTTACTTGTACACAGATTTCATTGACATGACAACATTGATTTAACAAAAAGAACACCTTCTGTGAAGTTGTTTTGAGCAAAACTGGCAACACACCGAGGGTATTAACAGACAGATTCCTTCAGTCTCTCAATGAGGTTTTTAATCAGGACAAAAGCTGAATGGAATAAAGGATATGCACATGTTTCTCAAATTAACTATTTTTGAAAAATAAGACATTCCCCTGAGCTATTGCTTTTCTATCAATGAAATTCCATGACCACTCCTCTTTCTTAAAGGTTGCCAACACAACATATAATTGCTTTTCAGAACCCTTAATTTCTGAGAGCTCTCTTTTATCCTTTTCATTGTTCTGGCTTTTATGTTTCGTCTCTTCAGTGGCATGATCTTCACTTTGTTTGTAATAAATCTGGCTGAGGTCAAAGTGTTGTGTTGTGTTGTGTTGTTTTGGTTTGGTTTCCTCTCACCCTTTCTTGAAACTGAAGACATCTAAACTTGGCTCACATCTCTGGGATAGATGTCATTTTTAAAGCACAAGTTTTCAGAGATGCTCTGAGAAAGAAAATGATGCAACAGATTCCAGTAAAAAACTGTGTTTGAGGTGCCCCTCAAGGCCAAACATAACTGTGATGATGTATCCTCTTTAGGTTAAAACCAAATAACTGTTACCATCTGACTGTGACCCAAATTTGTTTTTAATTTTCACTTTTAAATACATGTTGTCTGCATTCAGTTTTGGGGCAGTATATCTTACAAAGTCCATATGGTAGGTTATAGGTGTGTCTGAACATAATGAGAAGTTGTGTGTTTGTATGGGTAGAACTGTCCTAATATAGAAATCTAATTAGTTTGCTAAACCAATGATGCATGTTGTTCATTACCCCCCACCCTGCGTTGGGAGTTTTGGTTTGATATTATTACAAATTATGCAGCAAGTATTTTTAAATAACAAAGAAAACTATACTTCATGGACCTCAGAACTGTTGGAAACTGATGGTATTCTGGCATATCTGATAACAATACAATTTATCAAAAATAACCACATGCTCTTTTGTTTGAAGGCACATTGAATTAAAGTAAACGATTGTATGAGCGATTATGATGGAAACCTCACCTTTTTGCCAAGGTATTCTGCAGTCCTTTTATGGTACTGCTCCAAGTGGCTACAGTATTATTTAAATACTCTTACATAATCACGTCTGACCAACAAAATCTATGCTTTGTTTGTAGCTACCAGATTATTCAATACTTGACACTAATGTTCATCATTACAGAAGAGAATACCGACTTAGTATTCATTTTCAGTGTGAAATTATCTGGTATGCCTTCTATGCCTCAGTGACACTAATAAACCTGAATTATTTATCACAAAAAATGACAACTTTGTCTCTTCATTTTTTTTCCTGTAAATTTTGGAAGGGAGATTTGCCTTTGATAAGGCCTTTGATGGGCAACTGCATGTCCATCAAATATGGCTACATTCAAGTAAGGTATGTGGAAATTCATTTTCCTGTGTGGCACAATATTGAAATGTTGCATCTGGAGGTTAAAGTGATGTTGCACCCCTGTGTCTTCACAGCTTATGGAGCTGAAAGTGCAGAGCTCTGTCCACACCATCAGCTTTCAGGGCTTGCTATGACACTGCTACCTTAACTATCAGAGGTAAATACTATCCACCCTTAACTTGGCTGTTGCAAAAAATATACAGCCACCCAGATATATAATAAATTAGCTTGTTCATGTAGTCGTGAGAATATTCTGACTGGAATAATAAAAGGATCATGTAAATGTGATGTAATTGAGGAAGTACAGCCATGTGCCATTTCTATTTCAGCTTTAAAGAGATCTTTCTCTCCAGGCAAGAAGCTCCTTGTATGTTATAATATTTGAGTTTCCTGTACCATAGAAAGGAGACATATAGGATAGGTAAACAAGTTTGCAATCCACAGAACAGGAGTTAGTTGTGCCATGACATGTTTATTAATTCTAGGCCTCAACATACCATAAAATAAGTATGAACTGTCACAAATTAGAAAATATGTTCAAAAATATTCATTAGGAAATAGTCAATGCAACATTTTAGCGACATGGTAAAGTGAAATGTTTGACTTGTTGTATAAATGGTTCAAATAATGTGTAAGATCAAAAGATGTATGCCATATGCTTATGGTTATGTCTTATTACTTAAATAAAATCTTATATAATTGTTCCCAATTACGATGCAGATTGGTACATAGTTATACATCTTAGATGTTTATACTCTCCCCAAATAAATCAACAATAAGGCATACTTTTGATATATTGCATGTGATGATCACATGTCATCATTATCAAGTTAAGGAAAAAGGTCTACAGACAATTTAGAAACAAGGCCTGATCTGACTGAAACAAACTGGTAAATTCGGCATTTAAATTTGACTTGTTAGAAGCATGTCTTTTATCAGTGTGGCTGGCCCACAGAATTCCACCCTAAGGCCTTCTATGTTGGCTTTAGAAAGGTGTTTTTGGTTTTCTGTTTTGTTTTTTTTTAAACTCTGGCAGGAAACCAATTTGTCCTCTTTGCTTTAACCCTGAAAACATTAAGTTACATTATTTTCAACACAGCAAGAAAATCTGTGCTTCAGGTGTACGAATTCCTTCATAGATTTCATAAGTCATCTATTTTTATCATAGATTTACACACAGTCAGGGAACAATTATTTCACATCGTATGCACATTCATATGGTATCTAAGTCTACATATACTCTCTTACACTTCTCTCTTTTACCTATATAGTTGAACTCTCTTTGATTGAAGTTTCTTTCGATGTTTGGCACTGAAAATGGCCTCAGATGAACTGGGGTCCAAAAGAAATATTCCTATTTAGCGTAGTAATCCAGTCATTGTAACTGAACTGGAATCCCCTGAGTTCAATGGGAAATGATTAACATCAGAGTGTATTACAGTCCCAGCCACAGATTTCCCTGGCAATGTCCCCTAGTCCAGATGGAAACAGTATTCCTGTTTTTCTATGGCCCTCTTAACATTTTGCAATTGTCCTCAAAAAGAGTTTTTTTTTTTCAAACTTGGCTTTGATACAGGTCCTTTTATACAGGCGAGGGTTGTTATCTAGTCCTGACAGACAGTGGGTCACCCTATGTATGTTTCTGTTTTGTACAATGATCTCTTGTTCTGTGACTTCAGAGTAATGTAACCTTCTCTGTAGTGCTGGGTCACAGTTGTGGGCTAGCCTCTGCTTAGTGACATCACCCTCTTGTTTTTCTGCATGCAACATTTCAGAGTACCAGCCCGAGTGATGTAAGGTGATGCTGCGTTGACAAGGACATTTGAGCAGTAGAGAACTGAGGGCAACCGACTGCCATGCCAGGTGTGAACAGCAGCCTGTGCAGATGTTGAATGTTTGTTTAGGGAGCTGAAGTCTAAGTGTGGATATTAGCCTTTCACACTGGAGATCAGAAACAGGGCTGAACCATGTTAGCCCATGGTGGTCTATAGTCCAGAACCCAGGAATGTTTTGACTTTGTAATGATTAAGATTGTTCTCCAGAGGAGTGGTCTGGGCACAGAGGTGGGAGTCTCCCCACACTTACCATCTAATCCACAGTATAATGTAAAAAATAAATATAAACACAATTTTCATAACAGCATTTACTGCCCTGAAATCCCTGAGGAAGGTGTCAAAGCTGATGAGTGGGGAAAGCCCTGGCTGTGTTTCAAGAAACACTTTCAGTCGGCGAGTAGCCACCCCTTCTCTCCAGCTGTCTCCTCAAATCTGTTTGGCCCACTATTAGGGCACTATTAGAACAGTTTAAAACATGTGATATACTCTCTCTCTCTCTCTCTCTCTCTCTCTTTTTTCTGCTCCTTAGAAGGAGAATGACACAGAATCATAGCATCTCACTTTCCTGTTAAATTCCTGAAATTTAAACACCACCCAGGAACAAAAAAGACTACTACATCCCCTTAACCCATATACTCTTATTTTTCGTAACAGATTGAAATAACAACCAAAATAAAAACTGAAATTGCGCCCATGTCCAGTCCATGTAACCGTACGATGATTTCAGTGAAAAGTACAATTCACTTGTATATTCATCCAGTGGCATTAAGTAGCATTATGAGCATCCCATTTCAACTCTACTTGTCCACTATTACTTTATTATTAATATAAAGCTCCACTGTTACACACATACGCAGTAAAATGGCGTGACTGCTTTCCTCATTGAGGCACATGCACAGGTAGAGCTGCAGGGGGCTTTGGCACCTGCCCCTTCACCTTTCCACACTCACACTATCCTGCTGCATGGTGAAATTTTCTGAAAAACATTCATCACATTAACTTTTATTTCATCACTAAAAACAGCCCGGGGTGTCCACAAAAAAGCACCTTTCTTTAAGAGGGTTATCTGCCTACCATCTGATATGAGTGGTGCCATTTTTTTTCTGACCCCCAAATGTCAATGCACAGCCATGACCTTCGCACACTGCCCTGTTACATCTGAACTATGGCTAACGGATGTGAGGTCCTGCTCTGGCATTCTGTTTACTTTGCACCATGAAGAAAAAATCAACCAATACACAATAAATAAATAAATGTGCAATACAGGAACAGTATATTGTTTTAAGATTTTGTGTGTTGGACACCTTACACCGAAACCATAGATCTGCATGAGTGATGAAAACAGCCATGCCTCATATTTCCAAATGTCCCTTAATCACACTTTACTTTGTCACCTACCATCCAAGGCATAACACAGTTTTGTTGGTGGTCATATAATATATGCACATATGAAAGTGTAGGTGTTTGAACAGAAAATAGTCCAAAGGTATGTTCCTACATAAGTCAAACATGATGAAGCATACTCTGGATGAATCAGTCCTTCCGGCAGCTGTGAAGTATACATGATTAGCTTAATCAGCTATGAAAAGTAGCAGTCAGTAGCCCGATAACGTCTATTTGATGAAAAATGTTGCTCTTTTGGTTGGGGACATATTGCCCAAACATAACCTCCCATTAGTAAGTTGTTGTTGTTGTGTGTGTGTGTGTGTGTGTGTGTGTGTGTGTGTGTGTGTGTGTGTGTGTGTGTGTGTGTGTGTGTGTGTGTGTGTGTGTGTGCGCGCGTGCGTGCGTGCGTTTACAAAACTATGAGTGAATATAATCACCCTATGGCCTCTGATTATTGTGTGTAGTTATTTATTATTTATTTATTATTTTAATTATTTATTTTACTGTTTTTACCAGAAACAAACTGAGCAATTAAATTTCTTTTTCAAGACAATCTAGCCCGTGAGGATAAAACATCATATTGGTTACGAAAAGTATTTGTAATTCCAGTGGCGGCACCGGAATAACGGTTTTTTAAACTTCAGATAATATCGGTAGAAATGGTTGCATTTCTAAAAATAACGCAATGCGTCACAACTGCATGATAGTATAAATAAATAAATGTGACGACATTGATCTTTGACTGTCATCACCTTTATAATAAACATCTGGACAGGACTGTGAATAGCAGTACGTTCTTTTACACTTATAGTGATAAAGCTTCGTTGTTGGCTGTCGGTAGGCTAACGGGTTAATTTACGTGTAAATTCATTTTAAATTGATACCATAGGCTTCAATAACTATGATTGTCTTGTCTGCTTTAACTTCTCGGCAGCCTGATATTACGCGAAAATAGCTCAAAATTAAACGTCCCGAGGCGAGCATCTGTATATCAAAATAATTACAAATTGAGTAAACAAATTGTATTTACTTTTTTGTTTCCATATATATATTCCATTTAACTCATACCCTCAGTTCTTTTCTGCGGCAATTCTTTACTGCCATGTGACGTAAAAGTAGGCTGGCAGAGTGCTAAGTGCAGTAGTTTAGAATGCTTACAGAATAAGCAAAACATCACAAGCCAGCGAGACAGGAGATAGTACGCTGATGATCGAAATTCCACTTTACGCTTTTCGGGTGCACCCCAAAAGTAATTCCACCTTGGATCCGAAGAATTATCGTATGCAAGCGATTTTCATTCATTACTACATACCAATGCACTTCTTAAAGAAGCTGACGATAAAACTGAAACTAATTCCTTCTATGAATGACTTTAAATGCAAACATTCATTATTTGGCAGGTTTTTCGTTTTTTATTGGATCTAAATACAGAACCAAGACAAAATTGAATAGGACCTGTCATCTCGCACGCGTATTGCCGGAACCTAACACTTAGGAGGGGAAACTTTTCCTTGAAAAAGCTGACATCTTAAAGAGGGAGAGATAACCTACGTTATCAGTACTTACACTTAAACGGACTGTATATCGTTGCCTGAAAGAAACACAATGGAATTCTTGATACAACATTTATTCCGGTCCTTGATGGTTGTGGCCCTGCTCATGCAAAGGTGAGTTAATTTATAACCTATATATGCAAACGTTATTTTTATTTTTTTCGTTGGAGTTTCGTTCAACTATTTTGAACAGGCTACCTGTTTAAGTTTCTAGATGCCTTTGAAGTTTAAGATACTACGTTCCGTGAAATTCATTACTTCATCGTTTTTTTTATTACTTTGTTTTAAATTTATGTATTCATTTTTTTAACTATATCCTCCTGGAGTGCTCATTGACATATCCACCTGTGTACATTCTACAATGTCTTAAACATTAAACGTGTGTAAGTGCCGAGTACGGTTCATCATGATGAATATCCTATGCGTTTGTAGAGATGGACAGTGTGCTTATAACATTGAGTGTCGTAACCCATGCACCGCATGTTGAACCTCAAATAAGAAGCGCGGAACATCTCTCCTAACTTCTGAACAAGAACGCAGGGGCGATGTCGTTTGATGCTAGGCAGGGGTATACAAAAGGCAGAGCATGATACAGATGCACATGCAGTGGTGAACATATCAGTGTTTGTTTGATCAACTTAAAATGATAATAAAATTATTATTTAATTGTATAACATATTTTTATTATTCATAAAATATCAGACTCAACTCGTGGATTTGGTAATGTGTATTACTCGTGAGAGTCTCTCCTTAACTGTGTCCACTTAAGAATCAACAATTTGAGCTGTTGTAAGATTAGTGAAAAGATAAAATATGCAGTTATGATAATAATAATAGAGAAAGAACAATAACCCAGACTCATGAATACGATGTATTTGTTCTGTGTGTATTATCAGCAGTGAATGACATATTTGGTTTTATACACATATTAGCCTGTATGTATTCAGCAGTATCAATGTTTAGTCATCGGCAAGCGAGATCCACAGTAGCGGGTGTTCTTTTGATTTGGGCAGTCCCAGCACCCGAGGCGATACACTATTAGCATTAGTAAGGAATCTATTTAAATAATGCCATACAGCTCCACCTCCAGTCTGCGGTTTCAGTTAAACCATTCATTTATTTATTTTTTTTTTATTTATTTACTGTTAGTTATATTACCTCGTGCACCAAAAAAGGCACACTGCTGATAAAATTCTCCAAAGTTCACTTTAATTACACTAACTAAATTTACGACATACCATTTTACTTACAATTAATTACAAATACAAAATGTGTGCTGGTTTTCTCAACGTATAGCTCTTTCAACACTGCTAAATCTGGACAATTAAATAAATATATCTAAGACACAGATTAGTCTACTTTTTTACATAATTTTTTTTTTTTTTTTTTTTTTTTTGCGAATTTAGGCAGAGGAAGAAAGGTGACAGTTGATACAAAATGCGAGGTGTCACACAAACACAAAGTATATTAATGTTAAAGCATATTACATGTTTCTAATGTGTTAATGCTCTTAAATTACTAAAATGCTATGGTGATGGCACAGTGTGCTACTGGTGTAAATCCGAAATAAGCGGAACGGAAGTGTAAAGCATTTCTCAGCTGTCTAGGAAGACACTAACTAGAGTTTTTTTGCTACTGCTTCAGGGTACATTCCAATGAAATTTTGGGGCTGAAGATTCCTTTCGACCCTATTCTGAACGCAAACACGGTGTGTTTGACCCTACCGGGCTTGACGCGCCGACAATTGGAAGTGTGCATGCGGAACCCGGACGTCACCGCTTCCGCCATCCAAGGGATCCAGATCGCCATCCACGAGTGCCAGCACCAGTTCCGAGGGCACAGGTGGAACTGCTCCAGCCTGGAGACCAGGAACAAGATTCCGTACGAGAGCGCGGTTTTCAGCCGAGGTCAGTCGTCCACAGATAAGATTGCATACAGTGTAATTACAACTATGATCAGGAATGTTGTATTTGTGATGACCAGTGACTCTTAATTACCCACAGGCGTCAAGTAATACTGTATTATGCCATATGGGACACTGTCCTGGTGTGCACTTGAGATGTTAACGAAGCGATTTCTATCGTCCTTGAGTTCTCTGACACATTTAAGCAAGTAGGCCAGTTTTTTTCTGTTCTTAAACGTCACCGGGCGTTAATAACCTATCACTTAAAAAAAATAAAAAATAAAATAACCCTTGCCTAAATTTTAAATTGGCTAAGGAAAAAGGCCCATAGTATTTTGGTTTAATACCCTCTTAATGTCTGTATAACTGGAACATGTTTTTTTTTTTCTTTTTATTGTTTTTTAACAAACATCTGCATTCGATCTGACCAGAAACCACAGAAAGGCACCTGCCCCATGGAGATAATGGGAACCGTTAGGTAAAGCTAGGATACAAAACAGCAGTCGATTGTAGCTTGTTTCACTCCTTAGAACTTCTATTAAAAGTGTTTTATATTTAATTATGACTCAAAACCGTCAGAGCTTTAAATAATCTGCATTCCTGTTATCATTGGATTTAAAGATAAAGATGAAAGTCACATTCCTATTGGGCCCTTTGTTTGTGGTATAACAGCTTACACCTAACCTCACATTTTGTTTGATATAGTGCTCTGAAATGAGCTGTCACAAAAGACTTCACAGAGTCCATTTCATATCTACAACCCAAAATACAGGAGACAACCCCAAAGGAATGGCAATTAGGAGTAATCAAATTCAAAATGTCAAATCTATTAGTAACAGTTATGGAATCTAAGAGACACAATAAGTACCTGAGCCTGGCCTGATACGAGAGAGGGAGCCACCCTGCACAGGTCTCCTAGAGTGAGAGAAAGAGTGAGGGAGAGAGGTGCAGAGACAGTGAGAGAGGGAGATAGTTGACCATGACATGGTCTGAATGAAAATGAGAGTAAGGAGAAAACAAGTGCGAGAAAGAAATGTAACACCTTGCGTTGTCAATGTACCAGGGAGCCTTCTAAGCCTGTAATGGCAAAAAACCACAGTTTGCTTGACAACTGAGATCAATAGCCATGCACACTGCAAACATATTGAATATTTAGTGACTGATGCTTAAATAAAATAAAGTTGCATTTAAACAGTTTTACAAAGGAGCCAAGAAAGATAAATCATGCTAATTTCAAAGGCCTTCACTCTGTCAGTA
This sequence comes from Albula goreensis, assembly GCA_022829145.1. Taxonomy (NCBI): domain Eukaryota; kingdom Metazoa; phylum Chordata; class Actinopteri; order Albuliformes; family Albulidae; genus Albula; species Albula goreensis. The sequence continues at coordinate 10,232,433 of CM040745.1, read as the reverse complement.
CAAGTGCGAGCACTGTGAATTTGCTGTCAGCGTTTTCTCAACTCTTCGGTGGCAAATACATAAACCTGTTTAGTTGGTTTCTGTAACCCAAAGTGTCAGTTTCCTTCAATCTTTAATTCATTTTCCCACTTCCTCTGCCATCCGCTCAGCTGGGCGTGTCTCTCACTTTAAATTATTACTTAGATTGATTTGTTGCAGGTCTCTTGTCTGCTCAGGAGTAAAATGAAGCAGTATTCCCTGTCTGAGTGTCTTTGGCTGCCTTTAATTGCCTCTAATAGCCCTTCCCCCATTCACCCACAGTGCACGCACATGCTCACAAACACACAAGTGTGCGCATATGTGCCTAGCCACATGAACTGAGTGTGTGCGTGCGTGCGTGTGTGTGTGTGTAAGCATGGGTGCGTGTTTCTGTGTTTGTGTACCTTAATATGCATGTATGCGTTTGTATGTGTGTGTCAGGACTCATGTGTGTTTGTGCATGAGCATGCTTGTATATACACATACATGAATGTCCGTGTGTGTGTGTGTGTGTGTGCGATTTCAGATTACAAATCTTCAAGTTATTCTTCCTTCAGGAAAGGATAAAAGATGATTTTTTTTCTTTCAAAAAAGCAAATTCCAGACATTGCTATTTCACACTTGATTTAACTGTTTAAGCATCATTAGTCATCAGTTTTTTTTGTAAGGTGGACAAAAGAGGAGACAGGGGTTAGGTGAGGCTGTATTTAAGGTCTAATGAGACAAGTTCCAATCTGCATTCAACAAACTGACATCACTGCCTACAACTTGTTAAAACTGGTGGTTACTAAGATTGCAAAGATAAATATCATTTTAGAGTAATGTAAAGACTAGCTGAATAATACTAAAGCAGATCCTGTCACATAAACAATAAAAAAAGCTAACGTGAAGTGTAGCATTGGAAAGCTAGACTTTCCAGGCAATGTAGTGGTGAAATATTTCTTCCATAAATGACAATATAAATTACTATATTTTGATTAACATCAAGTATAAGATCTATCACAAAGCAAACATATATATAATTAAACTCCTGGCACATAGGGAAAGTTCCATCACATATAGGACCACAATGAAGTTTTAAATAAACACCTAGGATTTAAACATCTGTTGACATGGGGCTAATCCATACTAAAACAACATTTCATAGACTGATTTTAAGAAATATTTGTAATTGTATTAAAACTTATGGAAAAAATTAAACTTTGCCCAAATGAGGATATGAGGTTACAAAAGAACATAATGTAAACTCAGCCCTATTCTTTGAATATTTCTGAAAGGGCTATGTGAATTGTTCCAATATACAATGTTTATATAGATCACAACACCCATTTTAATATACACACACACACACACACACACACGGTCCTGTCCATAATTTGGGGTCCTCTAATGCTTTAGAAGGCCAGTTGTACAGGACCTCATTTTACTTCTGACAGGCAAACGCAGACACCTGGACTGAAATGCATCCTTTATGTTTCCCTGGAAAATGAAGGAAACCCCCTGTTTAGTGTGCAGTTAAACCCCAAATCCATTGAAGTACTTCAAGCAATTTAGGGTCTGCATTAACATCAAAGCGGCTGCTTGGGGCTGAAAACCCCTATCCTAATGCATACATTCTTATTTACGGTTGGGACATATGAAAAAAATAAATAAAATTATTGGATTTTTTGTGAGTCAGTTTGTATTATTAACTCCAAGCAGAACATAATATGCTTTTTTCTTTGTGAGGAATGTGGGCCTGTGTGATTTAAGTTAAAAGCATGAGCTGGATGGGGTTACGGCACATCAAACATCAGCCAACAGTAGCCCGGTTAATTGTAAACATGTTCGGAATGCACAATACACCCCCTGGGTACGGAAAATAACATGAGCGCTGCAGTGACTCTCATGCCTTCTCTGTGAGTTACAATCTAGTTCAGTTTTCATCGACAGGTTTTGGGTAGGAAGGACATTAAAAGGGTGCTTGGAGTCTGCTCCCATTGAATTATTGAATGTACGGGAGTTTATTTTACTTCTTTTCATTATTTCAGATGTTTTAGTTAAATTGAGTGGGCCTGACAGACCAGACTGTCTGATGAAACCACTGCTCTGCATGTTGCAGCTGTTGAGTTTTGCTCTGATCCTGTTTGGAACATAAAAATTCACTGGAGCACATATTCATAAAGCATCCTAGAGTGGGAGCATATTTCTACAAATAGATTTCCCCTACCCATACCCTAACCACACCCATTATGAGCTACATGGCAAAACTAATCCTATATTTAACAAGGTGACATGCAATTGATTTCACAGGCTTGGTCCCATCAACAGAAGAAAGGGGAAAAGAGTAAATTTTCTACTGAAGAATTAATTTTGAGTTGTCAGAAAGTCAAGAAGTAGAGGGACCCTTGGTGTTCTGAAGAAGAGAGGAGAACAGGGTAATATCTGAGAACATTTTCCTTTTATGTCCTCTTAAACCACTCCATTGCCCCCTGTGCCATTGCTTCAGGTTTCAGAGAGAGTGCCTTTGCTTACGCCATCGCAGCAGCTGGCGTGGTCCACGCCGTCTCCAACGCCTGTGCCATGGGGAAGCTGAAGGCCTGCGGCTGCGACGAAAAGCGGCGTGGGGACGAGGAGGCCTTCCGGATCAAGCTGAACCGGCTGCAGCTGGAGGCCATCCACCGGGGGAAAGGCATGGTGCATGGGGTCATGGAGCACTTCCCGGCCGAGGCCCTGGGACCCCAGGACTCCTGGGAGTGGGGTGGCTGCAGCCCCGATGTGGAATTTGGAGAGAAGTTCTCCAGAGACTTCCTGGACTCCCGCGAGACGTACAAGGATATTCACGCCAGGATGAGGCTCCACAACAACAGAGTTGGCAGGCAGGTGAGACATTTCTTTCACTCTACCACGATGCGTTGCGTGTGAGGGGCGGGGTAACTGAGGTTTAGGTCTGGTCTCAAAACCACGGCCCTCGCTGCCCGCTCCATGCGACAAGAGATGCGATCAACCTGTTGAGCTAAAGCTCAAGGCATCCAGCCCGACGGAACTACTCACTGTCTTAAAGCTTGTCCAGGCGTGATGTCACAGTCCGTAGCAGACGTTCCTGTGCTCACTGACACTGTGAACTCTGTACCAGGGTACTGCAGCACTCAGGTGACTCAGCAGCGTGTAGTTTATTGCCCTCGATTACAGAGTTAAAAGATGCGTGAGGAGGGATTCGCTGACATACTTTTACTCTCGTGCAAGTGAACATCTAACAGATTACGTCACCCTGGGAAAACACCATGATTTCATGGCTCTGTGATGCAGCCACAGCAGACCCTTATGCACTGCTGGTTTAAGACAGATATGCGTCACTCAGATCACCCCTATCAACTGACAGTGTGTCTCATGGCTGATCGCGGCAAGCCACGATGCACAAAAAAACAAAAACAGATATACCAAGGGGCTCGCATGCAGCTGCAGGGCTCACACCGAATCTCCTGAGACTTTGAATTAGAGTACAACTGAATGCATAAATATGAAGACAAATGAAAGAATGTATCCTTATAAAGAGTTATTTTAAGTAAATTATAATGTACGCAGTTGGAGGCAACCATAACATTTACAATATTGGACATGGCTGGGCATTGCCAGGGGCTTTTGAGTCATGACAGGCTTGTTCCTTTAGATCTACAGTCCACGCCTGATGTACTTGTCAAAAGAAAGATGGATGAGAGTGTGCTTTGAAAAGTTATTCATGTGAATAATGTATTTTGCAGAGGTATTGTGAATGGGCTAATACCTGTAGCAGTATTTTACATATCTAAGGGCTACGTGTGGTAACTACAAAATAAAGAAGACAAATTGTGTCTTTGTGAGAACTTATGTATTGCTATCATATTGGGTGTGACCAGTAACCTGGAGCTATGCCAGGCAGTACAAACCTGCCTAGTACATGTGGTGAGTATGAAATCAATGAGCGAATGCTCCTAAATGTCACTAAAAACAGAACAGTTCAAGTATGCGTTTGGCATGCATTTAGGGTGATACCTGAGATGAACATTGGGAATCAAGTATATTCTACTCATCCACTTCCCATGACTAGTAAACATGCCATATTTGAGTGAAATTTGCCTGTACTGTCAAGAGTTGTCCATGGGAGATAAAAGGAAGTGATCTCAAGTTTTTATTTTCCTTCACAGCATCAGTTAAATAGGCCTTAATCTTTTCCCCCATTTTCTTGTGAGTTTTGAACCAGACGGCAACATTTTAAATCTGTTTAGATAGCTGACGCAGGTCCATAATTCTCAAAAACACTCACTCATACTTTTCCAACTGTGTATGCAGATCAGTGAAATTTCCTCCTTAACTTCCTGTGCAGGGTGCCACAGCACCTTGAAATGCTTTCTGTCTGTGGGAAACTTTGCGATTCTCAGCTGTCTGGTTGGAAATGAAATGAGACGGACTGCTTTGCGAAGTCAAATGCCATGCAATGCATCTGCTGTTGTCAGTTTTAAATTGAACTGATTGATCATGGTGAATCTGACTCATGCATTGGTGTTTTGAGCAGGAGGAGCAATTAACGGTGACAAACACAACTGAACCATAGACGAGAGCCGTTCTAGTTCAGTCTCAAGACAACTCATTATATGACACTTAAGAGATTCTTAGCTCATAGCCTTAATTGTTACAGAGGGTGTTTTTGTGCATTGAAGTGCTCGAAAACATCTTGCATTTATATGACGCTGGTGTATGAGACATCATCTGTGAACTTGTGGCGGGAAACCGCCTCTTATTGTATCTCCCATTTTATAAAGCCGTGCTTCAAGTGATAGTGATCAGTTCGGATTGTTCTCACTCCACTGGTACACGCAAAAAGAGCAGAAAATTGGCCATTGTGTACCACTTCCTCCTGTATAATTGCTCTTCTATCTTTTTATCGCTTTATTTTTGGTTTCCTTGATTATTCAGACAAAACACAAATGCTCAGTTATTTCGTCCTGAATGGGAAAAAAGTAATCCCATCTGAAATTGTTGATAAAAAAACACTATAAGCACCACACACTACCTTTCCCCAGTAACAGAGTGGGAACTTTGATGTAATGCTGCACTTACATCATTCTGATGGGAGTCCATACTCAGTGTGTGGCAGTGGTCAAGCAAGAATAGAACTTCAGCAATTGCTGAATCAAGCTTTGTCTTACAAATGTATTCAGAGAAATAGCTTAAGATATTTTTTAAAGCTATTTCACGATTCAGGAATCTGCATGTTTCATTGAGAAAGAAAAGGTCTGTATAATTAGTGGCAGTGTTTTTTGTTCAGGACTGTGAACTTAACATTCATGTCTACAATGGCAGAAACTGCATATCTCCATCTGATCTTGGCCTTTCATTTTTGTATTAATTTAGAGCTTTTTCCTCAGGGTAAAAACACAAGGCTGTTTATGGCACAGTGTATGGTCCTCTATTCAATTATTCAATTGCTACACATTTGCTATAAATAGAATAGCTATTTAGAAAGAAATGTGGCCAAAATGTCATCAAATAAAAAATTCAGACCAAATCCAAAGGTTCTGATTCCAACAGAAAATGTTTGCAAAGAGAGAGGAAACATTATATCATACAGACTGTGCATACTATATAAATTGGCTAGAAAACCTGTTTGACGTCTGCAGTTCATTCTGAAAAACCATATTGGCAGCTCAAATGTCAGATTGCTGGCTGGCTTCAAAAGAGAACCGTAAAGAAAACATGAGGCTAAATACATACAGCACAGAAAACGTCTTTTAAACAGGTGATCAAATGAGGCAGAGGATGTAAATTAAAGTGCCTTGAATGGAAAATTACATATTAATTACTAAATGTTGCTCTCCAGGCTTTTTAATTATTCTGTGTATACGTTTAAAGAGTTTGATGTGGTTAATCTTTGGTTGGGAGTCGTTTCGCCCCCTGATCCTGGTGAAGTTTGAATGTGGCTGAGGTACTCAGTTGAGCACACACAAGCAGTGGGAAGGACAGTGCTGTTTGTTTGTGATTAAGAGAGCACTTAGGCTTGCAGTCTGAGCACAGGACTCAACCTGGTCTAGAGCTGAGGTTCAAACACATTATAGGGAAAGAGGGAGGAAGAAATGAGGAGAGAGAGAGAGAGTGGGGGGAATGGAGGAAGAGACCGTAAGTGAAGAATGAGGTGAGAGAGAAGGGGTGGGAGAAGAGGATATGAGTAGAGGAAAGAAGAGGAAATGGACAAAGAAATGGGTGAGAAAAGAAGAGATGAAGATAATGGTGAGGAGGGAGGGAGAGATAAATTGAGAGAGGGAATATGAAGAGAAATAGAAGAGTTAAGGAAGAGAATGGGAGGTAGGATATGGAGAACAGCTGGCATGGTGGTTGAGCGTGCCTTGCTCCCTTACGATACAGTATCTGGAAAAACTGGTCTGGCAAGTGTCAGGAAAGTGGTTGTTGGAGTGAATGTCGAAAGATCCAGTTATTCAAATTTGCATGAAGTAAAAGTAAAGCATACAAAAAAAAAGGTGTTTCACAGACTGTGTAACTTTTGAAAGTATTTTTCCTCATTTTGCATTTTCATCACACATGTTTTATCCATGTATTTTCACAATGATCTAGAATGACCTCCACGTGCTCTGACATGATACCAATTAGCCCTCATGACCAGTGCTCTGAAGACACCTTCAGGACCCTAGCACCAGGTGCTATTTCACAGCATCGGGTTACATCCTCTGGACCTGTGGGTCAGCCTCATCCTCAGCCCATGTGTCTGCTCAGTTTCAAATTCAATGGCAGAAATATTTTTGACGTGTGAAAGTAATTTACTACCACATGGCAAAAACTATAGATCACACCCAAAAGGAAGTGAAAATAGGGAGAATTTTCAGGACTATTAACAGAGGTCCAAATCAAAAAAGAAAACCCTTACAGGTGAGGTCTCTGAACATACATTATACCCACATCTCCACCTTGCAACCACCCCCCCCAACCCCCAAAATGTTTCTTTTGTGGAGGAATGTGGCTGTTTCAGTACGTTTCAGTAGGGTTCACATGCCTCTTCATGCCCTCCCTCTAGATCTCATGCCGTTCGGTCTTGTTAAAAGCTCTAATTAGTTGCTGCTGGCTGTTTGGAAACAGATGTTTTAACCCTGCAAAAGATTGGAGACATCAAACAGGGCGGAAAGTAGAAAGAGATTCGCCCTTCCTTCCCCAAACACAGCTTTAAGACAAGTTTATCAAGGAAGAAAAGAGACATTGAAAAGAGGGAAATTGAACCAGAGTTTGGACTTTATCAAGCATTGTTTGTAAGTGAGCGCACAAGCACTAGGGTGCGTGGTGACAACACGCCTCAAAATGAACAGATTTGTAAAACAAAGTCTTTTTTAATCATAAAACTATCCATAATTTCTCCACATTAAAGGCTTAAGTGATGTTTTGTAGGGCAGTAAATTTATTTATTAATGTTTTAATTGTCACAAGTATGTTGTAGCTATATTACATTTTCATATAAACCCTGTCCTCATTCATAGTAACACCTGTTACAACTAAAGACATGACTGAGACCTTTTTGTGGTATGCAGTCAGATGACAATATTAATTAAATTACAAAGCCGTAACTTTTAAGTTTTTTTTCTGAACTATGAAGTAGTGTGTTTTAGTATGAGGTTGTTTTTTGATGAATGAAAAGTATTTGGCTTCATCTATTCAAATGTATTTGTGACAGAGGTAAACTTTTTTTTTTAATGATGTTGTGTCCATCTGCCAACATTGATAATTTCGGTGCCAAAACAGTCTAGTTTGGATAGCTGTGATGGCTCTGATAAAGACCTCTGTGTAGACATCAATGTCCACATGGTATGCATTTAGCACCATCAAAAGACAGTGTTTGGTAGCCCTAGATATTTATCAAGCTCTAACCAATCAGTAAGTCCTGCTGGACTGACAGGAGTACCATCACAACTGATGATCTCTGACAAGGAAGTTCTACCTCAGGGCGATCTTCGACAACACTTCCTGCTCAGGCATTATAGGTGAAAGTATATGTGCACTTCATTGCATTTAGAGAAACAAGAATGGAATTAAATGAAATACTGTATAATTAATTATGACATTGGAGTGACATTCTAATTGAATAATTGTCCTTACGGTTATTCTCTTGTGCGTGCTAAGTCACATTTCATGTTCTGATTTGCTGCAGTACTGATGAGTCCTAGGGCCTGATGCCATAGTGATGCTGATTCAGTAAATCAAACAATAATACAATCTTTACTTATTTTAGCTCCAACTGACAAAAATACGCCTGTGTTTTTTCATGTCATACACAATGCTAAGAGTATTGGTGGTTACTCAGATTAACTAATTTGACATTTTGATGTTCAAAGGTTGTGGTTAGAGGACTCCTGTGGTGCCTGTGCAATTTAATAAGATTAGATTAATGATCCAGTGTTTACTACATAAAAATAGACTGCCTGGGATTTTGCTAAATATATGTTGTGTTCTATGATATGTATGAATGTCCTAAACTGCACATTGTTTGTCAATATGTCATTCATTTAATCATGCCATTAAATAGTTGAGTAAAGTTAGGGTACATTTAATCATAGACAGATATCAGAAAGTGAAGCCATGAATCTGTGTCATTTAACTTGCAAATAAAGGAAGGGATCTGTTTCATTCACGACAAGCATTGAGTAGGAGTGTCAATTTACCCTGGAACGGGACAGTAATACTTTAAGACAGGAGGGGGGACATCGAGAATCATTTAGGAGCTCAACGTGCCGCAAATTGCCCATGGTCCAAAGCACCAGCAGTCTGCACTGTTTGATCTCTGTCTGGTGCCAGTTTATAGAGTTGCCTGTTTCACTGTTGTTTTTAATAAGCCCGAGCCAGATGTATGTTTGTAATCCCTGTCACCAATAAATGCTGGAGCTCATTTTTTTTTTTTTTAAATGGACCAATTTTCTTCCCTCCTGTGCATTTGTCAGAAGATCAACATGATAGAGCACTTACTCTGTATGTCTGCCCAAAACCCATATTTCACTGTTTTAATGACTTCAGCTACAAATAGACTAATTCTGGAGCCCAGATGATCGGACTGACGGAGATCTGAAGGCAACTCTTGCCTTACCATCTGGGAACAGCACTCACTATGGCAGAATCGCCACCCCAGGGACATGGCAACTCATACAGTGGTCAGATTCCCAAAGTGCTGCTGACAAAGTGTTCTTCCTGTTTTAATTGGTGCTTGAATTTAGTGTATTCTAGCTTACAGCTAAGACCTGCAATCAATGAGTTGAGGTGAATGGTTATTGGTTATAAAATTGTGTCATCTATAATGTGAGTAGGTTTTGTGCTTAGCTACACTACTGTTTCCAGCATTATAGCTGAAAGGTGTACTTGCTGCACTGAAGAAGCTACAATTTATAGAGAGATAGACCAACTTTATAAAAAGTTATAAGCTGCTTTTGCATTCATAAAAAGGAATAAATGTGAACATGAGATTTGTTATGGGCATTTCTGATTTCAGCAAGGCTGTTTTTCAAGTGAATACATTTAGTAATATGCCAAGGCTTTTTGGCACAGACGCTGGTACGGTCGTGAGTAGAATGGAACAGTAAAGGTAGATGCTAATCTGCCTCCAACCAAATCCTTTCCCCAAACCACCCCCAAAAAAAAATGCTTGTTCTCTTTGACACAGTTCCTGTTCCAAACGAGAACGATAAATCAAGGATCTGTCATCTGTCATTTCATCCTGTGAGCACCTTTCAGAAGAGATCCGTTGTTCGTTTGTTCTCCCCTGTCACCCATTCAGAAATGCCACCTTTGCCTCCAGGTGCATTTGGGAAAAACCAGGGAGAAACTGGACAGTCAGTCTGTGGAGATCTTACAACTGATCGTTATCACTTTTGCTGGAGTAAAACATGTCCACTGAGGACAAAGGTCTGTTTCCTTTAAGTTTGTACAAGGGTTTTCAATGTCAACCCGTTTTGTTCCTTGCCTTCTGAAATTCTTGGTCATATCTGATATCTGACTTGTGGGGGAAAAAAAGATCAGTGAATCTGTAATACTGTACAACTGAAATTGGAGGTCTGGTTGATAAATTAAGGCTGAAATAAGATAGCGTAGCCAAAACCCTTTTTTTCCTTCTTGAAAGGTGATGAATGTCTGATTCACCACAGAGAATTGTTAGCTTTGGCTTGGCTGAGATCAGGTCTGTTGTATTTCCAGGCTCATCATTCCTAATGGATGACACACATACTACCATTCATCACCTCCCTGCGTTACTCATTCACGGGCTGCCTCTATTCTCTGATCATAGATCCCCCATGTTACTCTCTGAAATGGAAACCAGCAGCACACTGTGTCACACTGCATCAGTAGACTCCCCAAGTGTCTATCTACCAGCTTTTGGTAAACATCCATATGTCTTTTAGTCCTCTACACACACACACACACACACACACACACTGTGTCATATTTCATTGTACACTTCCCCCAAATGGATATCAATCTCCTTTTAGTGAACTTTGCATTTTGGTGAATTGCATTTTAGTGTTTTTTTTGTATTTAGCATTCACTCTATGTCTTTAAGGCACCAGTAAACTTCACCCAGATGTCGATCTGCCTGCTTTGAGTGAACTTTCAGTGTGTCCCTCACCATAGAGAGAGTTTTCACCAAGAATCAGGATGCAGTTTTTAAAAGCAGCCCTATTTGACTGAGATGGCACTGAAAGAAAACATTTAACATCTTTGTAGAGCTTCTCTTTATCTCACTAAAAAAGAGGAGCTATTAATGGATAAATAAATGTATTTTCACATATTGTTCAAACTATTACATTAGAGCCCATTCTATACTCTGTGCACCAACATTTGATAACACCACATTTGTAAAGTATGAAGTAACTTTACTGCAGGGTTGTAAGCAGGCATGATCTAACCAGTCTTGATTTGCCCATAAGCAGATTATTTGAAAATTGGAGCAGGGGTGCGTTGAGCATTCGGTGTGCAGGGAAGGTGACTGTTTATGCGAGCAGTGTTGATAGGGGCGGGTGTACCAGCAAACTGTCAGTGCTGAGGGTGGCCCCTTTTCCTGTTGGTAATTGGATCTAAAAGTTTATAACTCAGGATGACAGACGAGTGCATTGTTGAGAGAATGGGAGGTCTATGGACGTGGGCGGAACAGCCCTGGCCAGACTGGAACTCACACTTGTCATGGAAAAGGACAGGCTCTCGCAAAGTGTCTCAGTCTGTGTTTGTGTTTCAGGGCACTCCTAAAGTTCCGTGCAGGGCTCACTGTTTACTGTAGCCCAGCAAAGATCATCATGCTTGTGCTCTCATTTGCAATTTTCTTATCGCATGATTGCTGTTGTGGAAATACAAGAAAACAATATGTGCACGTTTACAGAGGGGCTTCTGGTTGCAAAGTTGAGAGAGATATGTGTAAGCCTTTGCAGCAAGCAGAGTTGGGGTTACTGCTATTTCTCAATCTTTCTCTCTACAGTTTTAAGTCTTAAATAAATCCATTTTCAGTTCACTTTCAGAATTGACCAAGCTGAAAAGAAACTGATCTCAACCCTCATGGCAGCACAGTGGTAGGAGACAAGGAAACTCTGCATTGGGTTTTAGTTGCGCAGCCAGCTGAGCAGTGACCAGGAGCACACACAAAGCAGGGCGTATGTGTGATCTAAGATTGTGTAACCGCAGAGTGCGTGTGGGAGGATGTTGACCCTGTCTCGTTTTCCTCTTCCGCTCCCCCCCCCAAACAGCTGGTAATGGACCACATGAAGCGGAAATGCAAATGCCACGGAACGTCAGGGAGCTGCCAGCTGAAGACCTGCTGGCAGGTGACACCCGAGTTCCGGGCAGTGGGCTCCCTGCTGAAGGACCGATTCCACATCGCCACCCTCATCAAGGCCCACAACCGCAACACCGGCCAGATGGAGCAAGCCCATGCCTCCCACCACCACCGGCGACGTGCCAACCTCAACGAGCTGGTCTACTTCGAGAAGTCGCCCGACTTCTGCGAGAGGGAGCCCGGCTCCGACTCAGCGGGGACGCAGGGGCGCATCTGCAACAAGACCAGCCTGGAGATGGACAGCTGCGAAAGCCTGTGCTGCGGCCGGGGTCACAACATCCTGCAGCAGACCCGCAGCGAGAGGTGCAACTGCAAGTTTCACTGGTGCTGCTATGTTGTGTGCGACGAATGCAGGAGAACAGAGTGGGTCAGCGTTTGCAAATAAGATGGTTGGGGGGGGGGGTGGCGCAGAGGGGGGCGCAGCTGCGGGACTGACCTTTGAACTGGGAAAGACTATGGGATAAGTCCCTTCCCTTTGCAATGGACTGCTATTTCCATTGGTTGAAAGGATGGAAACGCAAAGACTGGAGCTTGTGGAGTGTGGAGCACCATAAACGCGGAGCGCACTCTGCTCAGCGCGAGTCCAGGGCTCTTGGAGTTAGATCCGATCGTTTGAATCTGCACTGCATTTTATTTCAGAAAGTATTTTTTAAATTAAGTAATTTAATAAGAGGACATGTTAATTCTGAACTGAACTCTCGTCATAGCTAAATGGGGTTATATCAATGAAAATCTGTCCCTGTGGTTCTAAACATCATTTTTTATTGTTGTTTTTCTAAATGGCTGCATTGGATTCTAATATGCAGAAACAAGAATAATGAGCAAAAATCCGCCAATACCGAAATGCACCTTCTCTTCCCAGTATTTATACTGCCACATATATCTGTCATTGTAAAATACTAATAACCACTTAGATGCAACATATTTTCCATTAGCTGCCCTTTTCCGGACTACAAAAAAGTCTTCAACCAATCAGGGTTGGTATTAAGGGTTACTTTTTCACAAATTACCCTGCATCATCAATCCCACAATGCAATTTACCTGTAAGATTGTACATGTTATTTTAAGCTCACACTCACTCTTCAATGCATGGCAATGGGATTTCCTCATGGTTACTGCAAAATGGTTTTCTGTAGGGATTTGTGGCTATAAAACATGTACCATTGGAGTGCATACCCATTGCATTTAAAAATAAAAACAGAAAGTATTTCTCTGTTTTACAAATCCACATAGTTCAAGTTTAATACTGCAGTTTGCACAGGAGACATTGACTGATGGAATTTACATTTTAGAGCATTAACAACACAAAATGCAGTTTATTATAAATGTATAAATTTATATATTTGGTTTGTTGATCTGTGGCATAAGTTATTTTATTTTTGTGAATAACTTAATATTTGTAAACAACAAAAATGCTAAGTATGAAAGGGATTTTTATGGTGACAAATAAAATTAAATGTCTTTGAATAAAAAAATAGAGTGGAAATATGTCTTGCACTTTGAGGTTACGACAATATACATCAGTGATGTTTATTCTTTCCCTTGGAGAGCTTCAGGTTTATCTGGGTGTTGTTGTTACTCAGAATTTAATTAATGCAGGTGATTAAACTTAAGTACCTCCCCTGCTATCTTGGGTAGTGTTGAGAATTGGTTATTGATTTCAAGAAAAAGACAAAAACTGGCACACCCTGTGGCATTACCTGGGAAAGAGTGAATCATTTAGATGATTCAGATCATGTCACATGCATACATTTTCACTTTTGGACTCCTTCTGCAGATTCTGTGATCCTCCCATTTCAGAACACACATGCATAAACCTGGTATTTATGATTATTGATACTGATCTGTATTTATAGTAAAACCTCTATACATCATTACATAATATATCTGAAATGGACCTCTTCAAATGTCCATAATTTTGACAGAAATTAACCAATAATTAAGCCAGTGATAACCAAATCCCATTAGAACATGCATTATTTATTTTGTGTGTCTCCATCTCAATCTTCTTTTCATTAACCCACTGTCTTTGGATCTTTTAGGAACTGCTGGTTTTGGTCTGTTCCTTCTTTTAAATCAAACACCATTGATTTTCTCACGTTCAAGTCTTTGTCTGTATTTATGCCAAGAAATTCCCAATTCTCAGTTATTTTTGTCATTATTCTGAGATCTATATTATACTATGAGCAGTATGACTCAGTTCCTAATAATGCCTTTTTGGTGTCCATAACGGTAAAGCCCCTGATATTACCAATGCATTCTTAAGCCACCTCCGGTTTCATACGCACCTCCGTTAAGCAGTCAGGCCGTTTCTCCAACATACACACGATGTGGTGTTGCTCACATAGTGCTCTGTGACCACTGAAGCTAATGTTGCTGCTGTTTCCAGTGAACATCTCCATGCTTGGAAAGTGTCACTTCTATGACACTCTTTATATTTTAAGAGTAGTAGGAATCAGGTAGGACTCATGTGCAGGTGCAGATCTAGATGGCATAGGATCATCAGCAGTCCGTGTTTGAGACTCAGTCGGCCGAGTGGAAGACCCTCAGGATGGATGTAATCAAATGAACACACACTCAGGCAGTTCTGAAGAAAGGAGCCAGGAAAGTAACTGCATTTGGCATTGAAACCTGCCACCACTGGACAGGGCCATTCTCAGTATGACAGAGGGCACAATATTGCATGCACCACCGTAAACATCTGTATTATTCCAAAGCAATGAAATACAATTGCTCATTCAAGAGTGCATGTTGAATCAAGGCATTCACCATGTCAGCCAGGAGATCAGAAGAAATCCCTTACAGTATGTCTCTTCTTGAAATACAAATAAGGACTCACTACCTTTGTTCATGTGGAATAACAAAACACAATACCAAATATTGTATTCCCATAGAGTAACGTTAATGACTCAAGCACTTGCTAAATACACATATCTGATATCACTCATGTTGTGTAACAGGAAACATTGTTAATTTCAGCCCTTATGTAAGCTATGTACTCTCTATGGTGGGAGTAATGTCAGGTTGTGATTCTTTTCAGGTAAGTAGTGTAGATCTGTTTTGTTTGTATGCTATGCAATGTTATGCCAAAGCATTCTTATGTAAACACAAGCCGTTTCCTTTTTATCAGTTCTACAACAGTAGTTGGAATTGTATAGGACACCTTTTTGGTCTGTTTTCATGAAGGCTGCTTGAATTGTGAGAACATGTCCTTGTTTGAAAACCAAACTTCTCGTTTGACATGAGTGTTTTGCAATCTGCAGAGAGCTAACCCCGGGGCGAGCTTCACCTGCCGCCAAACTGCACCGAGCCCATCACGGCTGCCTTTATATAAACATAGAACACCATAAATTAACAAAAAAGTACTTGTGTAAGATTGTTTTAAGCTTCCTATTGGTAATTTTTTTTGTCTTTCATCCCTCTTAAAAAATGACCTGGCCTGTGACAATATAAATAATGATAATACATAATCATTGGGCTAAATCCATTTTAAAAATAAGTCTTCTTTGCATGAAAACACATGATGAAATAAAATGGGCATTAACCATCATTGTAAATAATGACACTAACGCCCTGTGTAGATCCTGTCTTTGAGTCCGAGCTCTGTGGAGCTGAGTTTTCAGTATGCATTTTAATCCCTGGTGCCAAATACAAATGAATAATTAATACTATTTCTATAGACTGTGGTTTGTTTTCATTATCCATGACTATTATTTGTCAATATGTGTTTATAATTTGAAAGAAAACTATAGTATAATGTGAAGAATGGCCACAGGTTGCATTTATTGAGTGTTTTAAGCATTGTGTTGCGTGGCAAGTGTATTCCATGAGGCTGCTTAATGCATTATCAATGAAACGAGACCATTGCATTTGCTTTACTTAAAACAGCAGTCATGAATAGCAGAATGTGATATAATTTAGTTTATGAATTGCTGGTACAATTAAATACTGCTGCGAATTAAAGTTAGAGCTAACCCAGCTATAAGATGGGTGTATTTTATACAGAAAGAAACAAGTATCTTTGATATTTTTTCATTCAAATGTTATCCTTCCTCCTCCAGAAAGTCAGTCCAGACTGCCAGGGGACTGATTACTTAACAAACCAGACTACTGTGATGAGCAATCAGTGCACATGAGATAATTAATCATCTGTTTGTCTGCTGGTATCCTCTAATTATTTTACCAATGTCCTGTTTACATCACACAGATGCACGTTGCCAGGTTAAATCGTGTGCAGGTTCTTTGGATGTGTGCCGTGGTGAGGCAGAGAAGGCAAATCTTAGAGCTGCAGAACACACAGTTGTTGACCTCGGCTTAAATGTTCATGATGTTATATGGTTCATGGCTACTAGAAGTTATTTGCAGCACAAGAGAAAGGATGCAGACTGTTTTATGAGTGAGGAACCATATAACAATCCAGGGCTTTTTTATGAAGTCCTCCTTTAATCTGGGTACTTAAATATCTATGTTCAAAGATTATGGTGAGGTTATTGCTTCCACATTTGCCCGCTCTGACCTTTTTTACATTACAGCCATTTTAGCTAAAGCTAAACCTATGCCTAGCATGCCTATTATAAACCAAAGTCACTTCCGTTGTCATGTTGAAGGACTTTCATTTCATTTTTATTGACAAATTGTTTGAAAAGTAGAAAAACATAGTGTTGGGCCAAAGGGGAAAAAACAAAAAGGAAAAAGAAACAAAAGTCCAGGAGGAAGAAATGGAAGCTTTCTTAAAATACAAGGGATTAAAAATCTTAGAATACAAGATAAAAGATTGCTGGAGAGAAAAATTATAATTAATAAACATTTTTTTACAGATGGTAGTGCCCACTGAGTTGGTGGAACATTGTATGTGATACATTGAGGAAGTGAAGAAGAAACACTACAGATTGTGTTGCCTCCATAGATAGTGATGTTGAAATGTGGTCTAGGTTTGCATTCACTTGTGTGGGAAAAAAAAACACTGTGTTACAAGAAATGTCAGTAAAAGTTAAGAGGCAGAACGTGAGAAACAGTGTGGATGCTGCAGAGATCAGCTGTAAAGCTAAAGCCTTTTCATGCACAAACACACAGAGAAAACAGGATTTGCAAAGTGGTGCTGTTGATCACTTGGCACACAGCAGTCAGGTGAGATATGCCAACCAGGCCAGAGGTCTCCTCAGGTCCTTGACATGTGCTGCTCTCTGTGTGTGGCACCTTTGGGGATATTTCTCTACCATCCAAATTACCATGGAAATATTGCAGCCTGCTACATATGTGTCTCTGTCATTTTATTGTTTCACCTGAGACTCAGCTGGATTACAAGTGATAAGTCTTACATCACTTAATGTTTTGTTGGGCAGGACAACATAATTGTAGTATGTTTAGTATGTAAGTTTATGTTTACATCTCAGGTGTGTGTGTGTGTGTGTGTGTGTGTGTGTGTGATTAATCCATCTTCACTGGAGGGATTTAGTATGTAGTGTTATAATTTAGTACATTACATGCGTTTGACTGCAGCATTTTATCCAGTTTGTCATATATTATACAGTGAATGAATGCTGCCCACATTTCATTTAGCTGAAATTGTTTGGCAATATAAAAGCAGTTGTATTTCATCACATGAATGTGTATCATCTCAATTAATTCTTCCAGAACATTCCAATGGCATTTGTGTCATGATGAAATGGGTACTGAAAAATATGAAAATTCCCTTTAATACCAGCTCAATAAATGTTTTTGGATGGCTGCCCTGTGCGTGACCTTTCAACATAAACGAAGAATCGTGCTATGGCTTGTAAAATTAAAACCTTCATTAAAAACCAGTTTTGTGTAACCAGTCATACGCTTTCTATCAACAGGTTGCTCTCTGAAGGGATAAGCAAGCAGAAGTGAATTCAAATAAAGGTCTGCTTGATTCTGAAACCAGTAAACTTTGTGTGTAAGAAAAGGAAGAAAAAAGGCCAAGCACTTTGAAAAAACTGGGCTGTAGAGTAAATGGAAACATAGGAAATTTGCTGCCAAAATCTTGATGGGAAATAATGTTCACAGTGCATTTTTCCCTTAGGGTGGATCACGTCAGGCAGAGCCCAGGAACCAGTCCATACAAGCACGGTACCAATCAGACAGTCAGTACACACTACCTTTGAAATATGGGACACTGGTAAAGAGCAGGGCAGATAAGCCCTTTATATTGCATGGTTTCTGTGCAATGACAGAATCAAGAGTGGATAAGTGCATGGATAATCAGGGTGGCACGGTTCACTCTGGCTGGTCTGATTAATGTGTGCGAATCGCCATATCAGCACGTGTGAATGGGGTGGCAGGGCTCAGGATTTGCAGTCTTAGAGGCGTTCATCATGATCAAGCTGTCCCCTGCATCCTGACATTCTGAGAAGCCCTCCGGAGAAAAACTGAAAAGAAGAAAAGTTTCCGGAATTTAGAGCTGCTTATCTTCACATTCAAGAGGGGCTTTTTCTCTGCTGAAATAATACAAAAAAACATAATAATTATTGTTTCTAACATCATATTTCATTTATACTCTGCTCGCAATCTACAGTTTTTATAGAATGCTCTCCAACTTGTTGCAGTGAAAATATACACATTGATACATATGTATCAACATGTAACATATTTATTTCTTTAATTTAGATTATAAGTGTGTTTAAAACTGTCAAGCTCAAATGAAAAACTAATGCTTACACGTAGATATTTACACAAGCTGGTTTAACTATATAAACATTCACAATTGAACTGTAAACTCTCATAAATTGCATACAATACCATAATAGGTCTGGTGACCTTCACTGATTAGAAGATCAATGCGGATTAAAATAGCAGAAACCGCAAGGTATGCAAATTGCATTCATTTTCTTCCTTGGTTAATTGCTTGAATGTCATAAATGTGTCATGTGACATAAGGGATGCTATAAAAATTAGTAGTGTTGTCATCATGGCTTCTGCTAAATTTGATATCACTACAGCTGACTGCTGTCTGCGAGGTATTGGCTTGGGACAGATAAAATATGAGGCAAATTGAAGGTCTTTAAATGTTTGTTCGTGCATGAAATATAATATGTGATAATATATTGGCAGAGAAATTATTTAGTGTTTAATGAGTCAATAGGGAAGTTCTTTTTTTATAAAAAAATCAAGAAGCATAAACAGTACAAAAATACATATAAACAATCAAATTAACTATCTCCAATGCAGCAGTGCCTGGCTATGGCGAGGGGGCACGGTGTCCATTGAATGTGACTGTGAAGTGGCAGGAATTTGGTCAGCGCTTCGCTATCAGCTCCATTAATCAAGGAAGGAGTCCTGGGCTGCTCTGGTGATTGTGGGCCGCACTGCTTTGAGCCGCCCTTCCTCTGCATGTTCAGGACCTTATCCTGTGCGCTCAGCCCTTTTCCAGATGTAGCCTTCAACCAACAGTCAGACAATGGGAGGGACAGTCGTGTGGCGCTTGAGCTACTGTTCAGACTCAAGGCTAAGGCTACTTGTAATTATTTTTGATTTCTGTGAAATTAAGAGAAATTGCAAAAAAAAAAAAAAAACTTCAAATTGTACAAATAGAGAAATTAAATGGTAAGGATTTAAGAGCTGTATTAATTTCAAAGACATAATATTTACCGAAAACCGCAGTCTTTATTGCTTAAAACTGGAATTGTGAGCATTGCTTTAGAGCTCACCTGTTGCTGGTGAAGTCACGTTGACATCCCCATTCTGCCAAAAGTGATTGCGTGTCCAAGGGACGCTCATCGTTATGTTCCTCCACCTCTCGGTTTTTAGCCTGCACCCACCCAAGCCCACACCCTGCCAGTCAAATCCAGCAGAAATCCCTGTGCTACAGTGGCAGCCCCACTCATGACTTCAGGGGTTTTGGTTGCAACAATACTGTCGCACCCTTGAAATACAAGCCTCTTCAGGAAGGCTACAGTAATGGCATAAATACATTTAAGAGCCCAAAAGATCCACCAAGCAATGTGATGTTCGTGTATTTTGTGCACTATATATCAGTGTTTCAAAAGCCTTTTTAAAAAAATGTAATAATGTCTTCTGTGGAAAAGGGATTTCCATACTTCAGTATTTAGAAAACCTTATCCATTAATGGTTTGAAAAATATGGATTTGTCTCATTGAATGACTTGTCATTAGTCATTGCCTGATGTGACAGGCATTAGTTAAATAATTATGAAAGATTCACAAGTCATTACATACTTTACAAATTATTATATTTGTTAAATACACTCTCATTTAACTGCTAACAATACAAGTAAGCCCCAGTGCATAATAGGGACCAGCATTTGTAATGTTATATCAAGTTAGTTAGTTTCCTGCTTATCTGTTCACCCACATTTTCCATAGCATACTGATAATATCTCATTTGAATTTCATATCAACATTTGTCTTTGATGCTTTCCCAGTATCTTGGCACGCAGTCATTGCCCAGCATTGGGCCATGGTTGTTTTTGTTCATTGGCTGAACATCATGCTATCCATCACAGCCCATCATTGCACTTTGTCCTTATGAGAATGGCCCTACTGCAGGTATGGACAGCTACAAATAAATTACATTTACAATGTTAACCCAGCCGTGTGATTTTAAGATTTTAAAATCTAACATCATCAAAGTGAAATTTAGGGTACTTTATTTCCTCTCTCCATTGTTGTGTTTGGTGTACCATCACAATTTTTTGTAAGAGCAGTTGGCATCTATAGCATCTTTTTGCATTTGCTTGCACTGCTCCCAAAAGACAGGTACAGAATAATAATACTTTATCATTTTGTGTCAGTTAACGCCACTTTTTGGTTTCTAGAAGCTACAGGTTTCTAAATGCAACAGGATTGATTTTGGTCAATCCTGTAACCCACCCAAAACTGGTATAATGATGAAAAAGGCAAGCTGAGCTATTGCCAAAAACAGCATCAATTAACTTAGCTAACTTAGCTACATTTCGCCAGATTGGAGCCATACAAAACTAATCCAATGCAAGCTAGCACACTACAGCAGTTGTTGGGGTAGGATGGTTAAAGAATGATTGTTAGACAATGCTGTCCAAACCATCATGTGTTTACTGGGTTACGTGTAAAATCTGTAAATTAGCTAGCTATGGTGCATTAGCTGGCCTGGGGAATATGTAGACCACTTGCACTTTACCACAGTGATGTATTTTTCCTACACACTGCTGTTGGAAGCTGGCTTTCATTTTCATTTCTTATCTATGCATGTTTTATCTATTTCTTTTTTATGTTCCTGGCTATTGAAAGAGATTTGTCTATGGCTGGAGATTCATCATCTAATGGACAGTATGTTCAGTTCATTGGTTGGATGTATCCCCAATGGTAAGACATTTCCATTAAATGCTGCTCAATGCTGTGAAAACATAGATCATCTCTTTTTATGTTCATATGAAAATTTCACCCTTGTTTCAGTTACATTGAAGGGGGCTTCAACCCACAAATGCTTTCTGTTTAGTCAAATTAAGAAAACTTGATTTGTTAGTTATTACCGCTGATAAAAATAAAGGATGTCTATTCTGGAAGTGATAATGAAGTAAAAGGCTTGTTCTGCTGTTGAGAGTGTGACCCTGATAGAAAATGTTCAAAATAGCAATTGTATTTTAAGAAATGGTTTGAATTCTTGCCATTTGCTAGCACACTCAGCTACTACTATTTCAATTCCTTTCTATGAGGCTTGCTTGTTAGCTTGCTTGCTAGTAGCTTCCCAAAACATGTTAAGCTGCATTCACATGAAAATGATTTGGGATGTCAGACCTACGCCAATGATAGGCCTAAAGGCTACGTAAAGGGGAAAAGTTTCTAATATTTGTGAAGGAAAGGCCTTTAAAAGCTGTATTATGTGGCTTGAATATTGATGGAAGTTGTGTCATCATTACTCTAACAGAAGCCTTAGCCAAATTAGGTAAATAACATTGACATCCACAGAGAATGTAATATTAATGGGACTGACCACATTGACAACTAGTAATTAAATTAATAAGTAAATTGAAGCTTGTAGTTGAATGTGATATTTTTAGATATTTTTAGGGTGTACAGTGCGGAAAGTAGCGCAGCTAGTCATCACATGAGTCAGAGGAGTCTCCTGCTTACAGTTCGCTCCTCCTGAAGAACAGAGGATAAAATGATTGTTCAGCTAGTCTAATAGTGACAGTATCCACCTTCTCTGGAGATGAACACAAACTTTGAAAGGCCATTTTCGAAGTCATTATTCCACAATCTCACTGCAGGTCCCAGGCTGTTCAGTATCATGATAAACTTAATCATGGTTGGACTGAATGTGATATATAATCGCAGTGCAGTTGTAAATGTTTTAACTGAGTACTCCATTAACATATCCAAACAGGATAGGCCAATTCACTGTAGAATATTTGTTTTCCTGGCATGCCATTCTATACGGGTATATAGATATAAACGGTGCAGAGAAAATATACAGGTATTCGAAATCAGTGATGATGCTGTTACTTTAATTAAGGTATTCCTTTTTACATAATACAAAAGTCCTGAGTAAGGCATGCTCACAATCGTTATGGTTCAGTTATCAGTCTAGCTGTCTACATTTATCCTTGCAGCCATAAGCCAGCTTAACTGGATAAACGAATCCTTGCCTTGCCAACTCAAATGTGCCCCTCCCCACAACAATCACTCCCTCCCCAATACCACCTCACCCCCCAGTACCCAACTCCATCACCTGTCAGAAAGGAATTATCAATCCATGAAAGGCAATATAAACCCAGGATGGCGTCATAGTCACAGTGTCTAACCAGGTGCTCAGCATAGACCAACATGATGAAGGCTCCTCCTACAGTGAGATTGAAAACCTCCCGTCCTTATAAGGTTCCATGTGATTAGACCGATTTAGGTGTGGGCCTGTCCAGAGGTCTGAGAATACCTCTAATCAGTGAAGATGTAACAGTTCAAGTCAGATCAGAGGAGAACTCACACACTTAAAGAAGCTTAATGGTGTTAAGCTCCCAGTTTTACCCTAAGCTACTATTATGATAAATCACTTTGAGGGGATCTGATGTTATGGGCCTTAGAAAGAGCGGTCAGCTATTTGATTTGCACTTTGTTCTGTTGTTAAAAAATGTCATTTTTTCTGGCAAAAGCAAAGGGCTCTAAGCCCTTTTTCAACCTGTCTGACTCCAAGTTTGCACAAGTAATGTTAAGAACATTTCTTTACATGTATTTGGCTGTTTGCAATTGATGAGATCAGGCTCACTTATGATAATCATTGGTACAATGTTGTACAGTAATAACAAAAAATTATGTTCAAAAGTTCATCAGTGTTCAAAAAATAAATGTGTCTCCTTTGAATTTGTGTCTTAATAATAATTCATTAAAAGAAATCTTTTCAAAACTGCTGGTTTTGTCTTTATAATGATGATAGACTCCCCACAAACACTTGATTTGCATTGCAGTTTAATCCCATTGATATTTTTTGAAAGGCTACTTCAAGCAGAGTGATGTTGAGGAGAGAAGTACAATATGTATAGTGTATATATGATGAGTATTAATGAGTATTCATCAGGTATATGGTTTCACACCATTTGAAGGATGTTCTCAGAGGTTATTTCTCTGTTTTTGTGATGTCTTTGAGCAAATGCAAGTCATGATGCCTGTATGGCTCTGCTGTGGATTTGACTCTGTGCCATCATTCTCACACAAGTGTGGATATGGGGATGACACAACAAGCATTTTACTGAAATATTGATTAGAGAGGTTAAATATGTCCACACCATCTGTGCAAATGGACAAGTGCCCACACTGGTTAGTTCTTTCTTTCATGTGTGTATTTATATAAGCCATTCCTAAAAGCCAATCTCCTCAGATCACAGGTCTGTCATTAGATCAAGTTAAATTAATGTTTAAGTGTGGTCTTTAAGTTATGACTCCATCGAGGATTCATGAGGACGACTTAAAATGGGTCTTAATTCACCTGTAGCCATTTTAAAGAACTCTCCCTTGATCTTGCTGCAGGCCTGTGGTAATATAATGGATGAAAGGGTGAAAAAATACACTATTTTTATAATTGATACACTCTGAAAATGTTTGTAAATATAGACACTAAGAAGGTAGAGTTTGGAATTGCAGCCTACATCAGCCAATCTTGTCTATGAGAGATAATATTAGCCTGTAAACATTCATAGGCTTTTTATTCTAGTGTAAAGTGTGAGTCATTTTGATTTGCAGACCATATTATGAAAACACCATTTAAATGAAATAGTAATTGTTGTTATGATAATCTGAATACCAAGGTCCCTAGTCACGGGAACTAATCAAACTGGATATGTCAACATGTCCAGTATGAGTCATTTTGATTTTCAGACCATATTACGTAAACACTATTTAAATAAAATAGTACTTGTTATTATGATAATCTGAATACCAAGGTCCCTAGTCACGGGAACTAATTAAACTGGACATGTCAATATGTAATGTCTCCAATTTCCCTTACATATAACTTAGACATCTTTGGATGCAGAACAGTAAATTCAAATTCATCAATGGCAAAGTCAGTTACAGTTTTTACAGAGTTTACACAGCAGAGAAAAGGATTGTTTCAAATCAGTGAATCACTGAAGATGTCATATCTACTCATTGTCTGTTCAAGCACATCTCCTGATAAAACATATTCTGGAAACATGACGTTACTACCAGGAGTGCTGCTTCTTCCATAGCCAAGGTGACGTGATGAAAATTCTGCAACAAAAATGGTGGGCGCTACACATTGTATGTACATTGAAGAGAAATTAGTCATTTTTCTCTAAAGCACTGAGATTATGAGACCATTATTCAGTCCATCAATATTATTATAACTGGCTGTGATATAGTAATGAGAGGCGTTGGATATTACAGGATCCTATTGGCTTAGCAAAAAGTGACTATATTTCTATATTTATACCTGGACCACTGAGGTATAAATGCTTATTCTCATTCCTCTGCCATGATGGAACAAGCAAGTGGAAAATGATCTACAAAGCTGGCAAGAGAACCAAAGAATAAAGAGTGGAAAAAGATGGAAGCAATTTAAGGTAAAGACATTAAAAAGATAAGGGACACAGATTAAAAAAATATATTCTGAAAAAATGTGAGGAATCCCATTCTGAGTGAATGGGGGAGGAAGCCATATAACTGGATCGTAGGGGGAAGCGCAGCAATGGACTTTAGTTTGTCCAAAAATAATTTGTATGTATGACATTTAAATGTGGTCCATTTGGTTATCTGGATATAAAAAGCATTTTAATCATCGAGATACAAGTTACTCGCATATGCAAAGTACCGTACTGTACAATCTCAATTCAATGAGAAAATTTGGATTATTAGTTGATAACTTATTCAAATTATATACTTATACACATGTGTACTTGTGTCCTCGCAGTGTTGGGTTTACTGGTAGGAAATGTTGTCGAAAATGATAAGTCCAATAAACGTGTACTGCTATTGGCTGCCATGACCTGATGTTGCTTTTGGCTGAAACAGATGCATTCATTTTATCTATACAGGAAAAGGACAGTGGGAAGAAGTCAAGATATAGGAACTAGAACATATTTGATGATGTAATCAAGAGGAAAATCAAAAAGGAGGAAAAGGAATTTAAGGGAGAAACACAAAATACCACAGGTTAGGAGATTTAATGTATAAACACATAAAGTTTGATCTGAATTGTGTGTATTAGTGTTAGTAAGGTCACTGAAGTTCTGCAGGACATAATGTCAACTGCCAAAATGTGCAGCATTGGTATGTGGTATGCTCCACCAACCATAACTTGGCAGGTTGCATACATGCAGATTCTCATTTCAAATATGATTTAGTTTACTATTCTACAACCTTTTTCAGAGAACTGCTCAGAGTGCATCTTGAACTAAAGGCAAATAAAAACATGCTGTCAATGAAAACTGCCAAAAACAACCATGCAAATAAATGTCCTACAGATGTGTTACATATTTATGTAAGGCAAATATAATATAATCCTAGAGCTAGGTAAATAATTAAAAACTATCACATTTTTGAGGCGGGAAACATATTTCGACCAGCACTCATGCCTCTCAAGTGGTAAAACCTTGTTTTCAGTTTAACTGCCTGCTGCTACTATTCAGCTCTTTTTATATCATACGCCAGATGTGCAATTCCAGCTTATTACCCCTCTGAATTAAGCTCCAGCTTCTGACCTCCATGTTTGTGACTCACGCAGCTCACATGTGAGGGTTTCAGCACAAACATATCATTATCAGCGGGAACTCGATCCATGTCATTGTGTATTGTTCTGATATTTGAATGATTCACTCAATGGGTGCCTTTTTTGAGACCTCGCAATTAGTTTCTAGTTAAGGAGTTATAAACACGAAAAGTCTTCTTGATTGTGGTTTAAGGCCTCTAAATTGGTTATTCCTGGCGTAGAACCAATGACAGGCTCTGTGGTGCAGTATTGAATCCTGACCATGACAGGTGTCAAGGGTCCTGCATAACTGTGTAATTGAATAGGGTACTGCTGAGGGAAAGAGGGTCATAGCTGGCAATGCATGCTTCTTGTATGTACATTATGTGTATGAGCATTAGTAATCTGGATGATGGAATGCATTCAGTCTGCCTGTGCCAGCAGCACCAGAAATGCAGCCCTCAGACACATTCACTTTGCACTTGCAAATGCCAAAAGCATTTGACAGGCTGCTGGCTCTCCACATTATGGTGGACATACAGGAATGCAATGCATAACTGTTCCCAGTTATGAGTAAAGTAATGAAATGAAAAGAAAAAAATACTATTTTTATACTATTTCTAAATATACCATTATAAGTATTAAAAATGTCAAATGTGTTCACAAAAGTATTGAAAAAGAACTATACATAAACTACAGGCAAAATGTTAATTTGCCTATGTTATGATATAGATTTGACAAACTGTGTGAACATTACACAGTCATGGAAGAGTGTCACTCTCTCATAGATGCAGTATACCATTCATAAAACTAACAATAATTGACAAACAGTTATACAGTGAAATTGATGCCAAAATACAGACTATGTTACTACTGTGGACATTAGAATATTTATATCAAAATGTGTGAGCTAATGTACTTATTTATTAATGAAAAAATGTTTTCAAGAAGTAAAAATGTGTAAAATATTCTTAGAAAAATCAAATTTGTTTAGATTTTTTTAACCTTTTTGGTGTTATATTTTATGTATTTCCAGAGTTACCCCAACCCATTCCCAATCCCCTAAAATATTAATATATAGACTTTCCAAGTGTTTACATTTGCCATCATGAAAGACTAATGTTCTTGTCTGTATGCTTTAAAATTACCTCCAGAGACCCAGTTCCCCCACAGTAACCTTTGACTCTGCAGCTTTGATCAAAGTTATCTTCTCAAGATGAGTTAAATTGCTGCATCATCAACTGACCCTTCAAAACTTCTGAAGAGTATAATTACCCATTTCAGCATTAATAACATAACGTTAAAAAAAAAAAAAAAACATTTACCCTTTAATCTCGAGTCTTTTCATTTTTTTTTACTCTGACCCACTCCAGCCACAAGATGTACCTTATAGTTGCCATATATGAAGCTACAGGCCCTTAAACAGAAAACCTGTTGACTTATCGACAGATGTGGTAAGCAATGGCTGAAAGGATACAAGATCAGGACATGTGGATTGATCATGGAGTGTGTGTGAGAGAGAGAGAGAGAGAGAGAGAGAGAGAGACAGAGACAGAGACAGAGAGAGAGAGAGATTTTCATTGTTTTCCCCAAAATTGTTTCACAAAAGAAAATGGAAAATGGAAGCGATTACAAATGTCAGATGGCATTCTTGCACCAAGTGGTAACACGTGGCTCGTAGACATGAATGATTTTATCTATGTTCATGCAAAAAGGGAAGGCGAGAGTCTGAACCATGCACTGTTAAAAGTTCTGAGGAAATAGATATCATACACAGACATTCCTGAACAGTGTAATGGTTTGCACAGTTACCGCTGGGCACCATCCAGATGCCAAATAAGCACAGGCTTGGAGGAGCATTATTAATTAGGCATTTGGTAATTGTGCACTTTGGTGATTCAGATTAGTGGAAAGAAAAATATTTTCAAAGGCAAGACATTCCCATAAAATCCAACCCATTGTCATTCATTTTCCTATCATCATTTTCTGTGTAGCTGATTTCCAGGGATAAGGTGGTGTAGCACGTAAATTACGTCTTGCAATCTGAGTTTAAAACAGGGAATAAAGTCTGACTTCTCAGGCAGGCCAACAGTGAGTAACTTAATTCTTTTCAAACAGAAAGGAAAGCAGCCTTACTTAATGGCCACACAGGCTTACAAAAGAGCAGCCTCCGCTTTCTGGAAGGACTCTCAGGCCCAACCCTGAGGGCAAAACCTGTTTCACACTCTGATTAAAATTCTTTCACCGGGGTCGCGTTATTGAACATCAAAAAGCTCTTTATTGGTAAAGAATTGCACTTTAAGCGCTACAAATCATTACGTTTGCCATGCCTTAGCTAATTATTAAGCCAAAGTTTAATCATCAACGCCCCTTTGCTAGGTTTGACAGTGGAGTTTACAAAATGTACAGTCCAAAGCAAGCACAAGGAAATGTGTTATTTTATCCTTAGGGAAACCATGTTCACACTAAGTACACAAACCACCGCATCACACAGTAACTCATATACCACCCCATCTTATGCAAAATTTATTTAAACATATCCTTCCCAAACATACTCGAAATGTTCATTTCCGTAATTCATCATTGTATTACATTTGTCTGTGGGTGTCACTAAAATGAGTTAAAAGTGAGGTATACATAAACAAAATCAGCAAGCGTATGGCCACTAAAGTTTAAAAATTAGTGACAATTGTTGTTTGTAACTTGTTGTTTCAAGTAAACAACATGGAGAGGCGTGAGGTGAAGGAGGAGCTGAATATGGGTTAATCAGTAAGACATAATAGTAACAGCCCTTTAAAAATACTGAGCCCCAGGGTGGTTTTACTGCCTTAAACAAAAGTTCAGGACGTTCTGCACAGACCTGCAGAGCTGAATACAGGAATCATTCCTGACATTTCTTTCCTCCTTCTCTCCCACACCAGATCCAACTCATAAAATATTGCTTTACCGCTCCTGGTACAATATGCAGCTATGTTGTAGACAAGTTTATTCAAATAGAGGACACTTTTCAAATCCATTTCCTGAGCATTAACTTGTCTTTTTTCGTCTTTTGTCCTCTTTTCAAGGACTCTTTTGACACTGATTTATCTTGAGCTGAATGTCACATATAGAAAGCTGAGCGGTGAGGAGGTGCGTGGTGCACACAGACATTTGCTTCCTTCATACCCATATAACAAGCAAAGTGACACTGTCAATCAAATACATCAAAGACAGGAATTCAGTCACAGACTTTTTTAACCGTTACTCAATCATTGTAGAGGAAAGCAATCCTTTCTGCTGGTTTTGTGCTGACCTTTTCATCATGAAAGATTACATATTGGGAGTGATGGCATGCTATTAAATGGTTGTTGCGATATTTGAATGAAAGTTCTCTGAATACCACAGGAATGCATCCGGGAGGTGAGTCATATTATTCAAGAAGAGATTTCCTCAGATGGCTTAGATATTACCATAATGGCTACAGCCATTATCCATCCATACTATGAACTGCATGTAAGCAGGTGATAAAGTTGAAAAATTCTCCCCTCAAAATGCAAATAGGTGAGATGAGTATTTGAAATAACTATGGAATCTTTGATATAAATCTTTTAGTCTCATTTCATTCGTTTTGTCAGAATAATCAGATAAGGCCAAGTTTCAGAAAAGCTTCTCTCTTAGCGGAAGATTTTTAAATAATTTATCATTGACTAAGAGGGGCACTTTTGCTCGTCTGGACACATGATGTATCAAATGCCGCCTGTAGGTGCTGAGGAACAACTATGAACTCAGAAATCTAGTAATACATTTTTTTCTCTGATGATGGCTGCCAAGAAAGTGACATGAGCCACATCTTGGAAATGATATAAATCTGATTCCGATGCCACTTCCATAAGGATTACAGTGCCGTTGCACACACACACACACACACACACACACACACACACACACACACACACACACACACGCACACACACACACACACACACACACACACACACACACACACACACACACACACACACATATATATATAAAATGGTGAAAGGCCAAGCCTAGCTGGAAGGCAGACCCAGCGCATCCATTACAGGTACGATCTTCGTGCAAAGGCCCCCACCGCAGCCGAGCAGCCAGGAGGCACCTGTGACTCTGCATCATGGAATGCATGTGGCCTAGCTGACATTTCATGACTCTGCATTTGATCTGCAGATCAAACAATCAAAGGTCAGGTCTGTACTTCTCTTGTTGTTTTTTCATGTTCTTCTTGTTTGTTTTCCTCTTGTTATTTTCTGATTGTCTCTTTTTCATTCACTTACTGGGTTGTGGTTTTTGTCTTTTGGCAGTATTTGTAGAAGGCTGTCCCTTGGAGTTTTCCTCCTACACTGTTCATTTAAGTGAAACCTTGATAGTTTTCTAGTGAAAACCAAAGGGACAACTTTAAAAAAAAAGAACGACACAACTCCTTCCCTACAATGTGATGTTTAAGTTGAACACAGCAAATGTCTTTTGATGATTTAATCGGCAGTAAAGCCTTGTTAAATGAGTTGTGAGGAAATATTATAAATCCCACAAGAAAGCTCAGCGCTGTAGACAGACCGAGGTGTCTGTTCCTCTTTGAAGTTTGGGGTTTATTCTGTGTGCAGCTACCGCACAAAAAAGGAAAAAAAAACACCATGTGCAGAGGACTGTATGGATGCCAGACACATTTGGGGAACTTGGGGTTAAACAAATCTTACCCCCCTCTGAACTTATTAAGTACAGGATGTCCCACTGCACCAAGCTTTAAACAGGGGTCGAAAATCTGTCAAAAGTATTGGAGGCTGTTAAGCACAATGACTGATTAAGTTGCGGCGGTAGCGAGAGGGCCTCGCTGGGGCAGCCCTGAAGGTGCAGCAAGCTGAGAGAGAGAGAGAGAGAGAGAGAGAGAGAGAGAGAGAGAGAGAGAGAGAGAGAGAGAGCACGCGGTGGACGGACGCTCTACAGCTCCCGCTACAGCGGCCCGTGGCTGCCGGGAGCACATCAGTGAGACGAGCAATAAACACGAGTCTTTAATCTCGGTGGAGCAGCTGGCCGCGGCTGACAGCGCCGAAGTTCTCATTATCTCCTTATTTCAGCAGAGAGCCCTCTCATGTGGTCGCGCAGCTGCGAGTGGCGTGCCTCTGCCCCATCGCTCCCCCGAGCGGCGGGACTTTCCAAAAAAAGAGAGGGAACAAGCGACTTAATTATAGCGTTAATATAAAGAAAAGATCCCCTTAACCATGGAGCTCTGCGCAGGGTACGGTTCGCACTGCCTTGCTTACCCAGAGCCTAGAAAGAGTATGGATGGGTGCGTAAGGGTATCTCTGGAAAAATAAGGAGGAGAAAAAAAAAGCTTGACTTATAATTTGTTTCCAAATGTTTATTCTAGGGTTGTTCTCAGCATACTTTAATCTACATTGCTTCTCCAGCCTGAGGGCACAGAGTATACAGAGACACAATGCTGCATTTTCATTTGACTGGGCTCAGTCCTGACTGAAGAACAAAACTGTGTTTCTTAATTATACAAGGAGTAAAAGACAAAGCACATGCTCATTATTGTATTTCATGAGCATTATTTGACGATACCACTACCTATTTACACTATCACAAAATCATTATGGTGCTTCTGCAATATATCATTAATGTGATTGATATCAATAATAGGGGCCATGTGCAAGCAAAATGCCCACTAAGCAGAAAATATATGCTTGCAAAAATATTGTTGAAATGTTTCTATAATTATATGCAAAGTCCAAAGGTTTTTTGCCACATTTGAAAAAAAAAATGGTATTGAATATGTGGCTTTTGTGGATTTGAACCTAGATCCTTGTGGTTCAGCAGGCTCAACCACTGATATCACAAAGTCACAATTTATAGCATAACCAGGTATTTGGGAACTCATATACAAGCACGGACATGATAAAAATATATGTGACAATTCATAATACAGTAGAATGACTATAAAATGAGGTTATGGCAGTAAATGATCATATTTTATTTCAGCACTGTTACTGTGTTGTTCACAATCTTCAAATTGAAACATTTCACACTAAATAAAATAAAGTTAAATGAGATTGTTTGCGTATTGCTCTTAATCAATTGCAATTTTGCTTGTGGAAGGCTGAAATTTGATCGAGTATTGAACAATTGAACAGAACTGCTACCAGTGACTGTAATAATAATTCATATCAAAAGGAAGCATACATTATTATTATTACTCATCTATAGAAATTCATATACTGCATGTTGTAGTGTGAAAATGTTCAGCCTCTTAGTTAGGCTATACATACAATATATTCAGACCTCTCTGGTAGCAAAATTTCTCCAGGAACAGCATTTCTGAGTTCGAGAATTCTGTCCAAACGTGGTTTAGCAGAATTTGGGGGAATATTTTGGGCTATGTGAAGTTATTAATCATGTGTGAGTCACATTCCTGCATAAAATGGCCAAACATCCCCTTCTAAAGATATTTTTAATTGTTTACATGTCCTGTTTTTTTCACAGCTTGGCCAAATCTGACTTGTAAAACATTTGAGACAACCTCAATAGCAAAATATAAAAAAGAAACCACACACTGTATCACTATTCTATCTGTGAAAGAGCAGGAGGTATAGCTATTGTAAATATTCACTGTTTTCACATAACTTATGCATCTATCCTCTCTTAAGTTGAAGCACAGTGAAACATTTATAACTGAACATTTTTATTTCCATTTTTCTGTATTATTGGATTGCATTCTTGGTACATGTATATTTTGTATCAGGCCTCAGTTTGTATAGTCCATACAATGTTCTGGACCCAGTTGTATAATTCTGTACAAAGGGAACTCATAACACATACTCCAAGCTAATATTTGCGTGCCAGAGAAGTCGCCCTTCTTGCAGCAATCTTGTTCTCATTGCAAAAACCAGATCCGGTAGAAGAGATGGCAGGAGTGAAATTAAATAGTTCTTATTCATCTTGTGATTCACCCTGTGATGTAAGATTTTCTTGTCGCCCACCGCCTGCACAAAAACAGCCTCTTCAAAGCAGGAACGGGTGACATTCCCGCAGATTCAGCCTTTTATTGGGCTGTAATTGGGAGTGTTAGTTTTGACTTTATTGCACGTCCCTGGCCAGGAAAGTGTCTTTGTCATCCGTCCACGGGTGTTAGGACGGCAGTCTTAGAGCAGCATGTGAGTGTTAAGTACCTCAGTGTTTCCTGTTTTTCTCAGTCGTTCCTGCAGGACATGCACGGTTCCTTTCCCAGAATGTGACTGCATTGATCAGAGCTACTGCAGCAGAGAGATAAATTAATAATATAGAGACATTACAAGATCATAAATCATAAAATGTATGGCTACAAATGTCACTTAATATGAAGTGATATATTCCTTGACCAGCAGGAACAGCTCATTGTTTTGAATGATGGCAAGCACTGAGGCAACATTTCTTGTATTTTTTCTTTTTTGTTTTTCAAAAAGATCACATCACAGGTCAAAGGTCTGGATGTTTATGGTAGTAATTTTGAGCAAGAAATTAGTTTCTTCTTTTTTTTGTGCTACTGAACATAAAAATGAAGCCTAACATCTATCAGATGCTGGGCTGAGCAAAATGCGTCAAAAACAAGCTAAAGCATGCACATTGCGTACAGGCTACACAATAATTTGCTGGCACTTTATAAAACACAAAGGACAACATGTTGATCCAAATACACCACCCTTTAATTATGTCATACTCGTATAAAAAATGGGAAAACGTGATATGACAAAGGTCACAGTAGACTAAGCCACCATGAAAAGGGTCACTTATGTCACATGACTCGCTTTGTCCACAGCTCTATTATTTATACTAAATAAAACACAGGTTACACAAAACCATTTATTTTCATCTTTTTATTACATTGTATTTTAAAATAGGGAGTGTGATGTGTGTGAGTGAATATAAACAGCTTTGAAAATGGATGATATTTTTTGAAAATGTATGCCAGTTCAATGTATTTTTGACAGGATTGTCTGATTCTACAGCAGATTGCTGCTCTTTCCTTTTTCTCATCAATACTAGTTGGAGCTGCTGCCCTTTTGGTCATCTATCCATATACTCATTGCAGGCTTGCTTGAAGAGACATGGTATTTTATGGAGAGATTTTTGTTTATACTAAGACTCTATCATGAACAACAGCTGATATTCAGTGTACAAAACATACTTTACAATGCTAAAAAATGGTGGCATTGTAGTAAAATATTGTATTTGTATTGTAGCTTTTAAAATAAACATAACAAGGAACAAAATGTGATCTATAAAAGAAATTATCCATAGTCCATATACAGCTCCAACAAACCAAAGAGACAAAGATAGAAAGTGACACTGAATTTGGATCATTCTGTTTCTTCTGCATTGTGAATGTTTCCTTCCGACATTGAACGCTGACAGTCTCCATTTCTCAGGAACATATGCAAGAATGAAGATATATATTCAACTTGGTGCAAGTTCTCATCTCTAACAAACCTATTGTACAAACACATCTAAAAAAGGTCACTTGTGCAGCTGGTGTTGTCAGTGTGCTGACCGCAGTGGGACTGCACACTGCACACTGCCTGGCCCTGCCTGCACATCTGGGCTTGAGGTCACTAATCACCTCACATCTTGTAACTTGAGGATGATGGATGCAGCAGTCTTCAGAGAGCTCTGTGGTTTTTCTGAGAGTTGGAGGCTCTTAAGATAGTGGCCAGGGCGATGCAGCCCTGAAAAATGTGTGAGTGTGTGTGTGTGTGTGTGTGTGTGTGTGTGTGTGTGTGTGTGTGTGTGTGTGTGTGTGTGTGTGTGTGTGTGTGTGTGTGTGTGTGTGTGTGTGTGTGTGTGTGTGCGTGTGTGTGCGTGTGTGTGTGTGTGTGTGTGTGTGTGTTTGCTCCACTATGTATATCTGGTGCTTTGAATGTACTATGTTTGAATAATGATTTAACATAAAGGGCCCTATGTTATGGGATGCTATTTGTCAGTAGTATTTTGGGAATGGGAGAGAGATCATGGTGGAATGTTTTCATTCAACTCCAGTGTCAGCAGAATCAGACCCACTCAATCTCCTTAAGGGTTCAGATCAGATTTGATCCATATACAGTTTCACAGTCATTGAATGCACCACATATTGGATTAGGCAGGAAACGGGATGTGTGGTGCACAAGAAGGTGAGCATAAACGGGCCATGTAAGACAAATGGGTTTGCTTTTATTCATGAAAGGTCACTGCCCTCTGGTCAAGTGGAGGGGCAATGCAAACCTTATGTCTTTATGTGCTCTTCATAGGCTGGTCACACTTCCTAAGGCTCACTACGGCACACTGAAAATCAATAATTCTGTTGGCTGTCGTAAGACTGCTAGAAGATACTTAGAAACAATTCATATCTTGCAACCTTCCAAATATATGGGACATTAAAAAAAAAAAGTCAGGACATCTGAAAAGTGGTTGAAAGTGGTGTCCCAGGAATAACGAGTGTCTGGTCATCTGAGCCTCCCAGGATCTGCTGAGGTCTTCTGTCAGACATGTTGAAATGAAAAGCAACAAAAATGGTAGGCCTTTACTGACTTGTCCCAAAATACAGATATCATTAGATTTTTCCAAATATGACTGTTGAATGATTTTTTTGGAGGTAGGGTTACAGATAGAAGTGAATATATTCTAGCAAGTAAGAAAGCCAGCCTGAAGTGAGGGGTTATATTCATGACAGATCTAGTTTATGGTGTCATAGTCTGGTTGGAAAGTTAAGACTCACTTGTAATATTTTGGTAATGGTAAAAAGTGCAGGTCTGACCCATGTGGTCCATCTGTACATTGTGAACAGTGTTTTAACTGGATGACACACACAGAAGCTCTCTTGCTGACCATTCATTGAACCACATACCTGACATCGTCTAAATCGCAGAACCTCAAATTCCTTTTTGCAACTCACCTTTGCAAAGCCATTATTTCTACATTGATATACTATATGAATGGCTTGGGTGAAGCACTGTGACTAGATGTGTAAACTACTGTTCTGGAACATCTGTACTTCTGTCAGAACTTGCACAGCACACAGCACAGGTTTCACGCCCACAGTGCCGATGGCAATGCCCAAAAAGAATTTACTTAGCAAACACTTTATTCACAGTCTCTGCCAATACACATCACGATCAAGCGCTTTTTGTTCATAAATTCCATTTTTGCAGAATTCAAAGTACCCAAGGCTATACACTGTTGGAAGAAAACATACCACATAAATACCATGATTGTATTTTCTGTAATAAATACCATTATATAATTATTCATCTAAGACTATTAAAATTGTTGACTGCTTAGGACAAATGAAGTTTAAGGGGAAAGTAACATAATTAGTGCATTTTTTTCATGCTGTTCTTAAATGCAGCTTGAAAAAAAAAACGAAGCCATTTTTGTTTTTAAAGTTTCTGCATTTGAACACTTTGTCATCATGACTTCCATCTGAGAAATGTTGATTTGTTATAGCAATTTGTTTTACCCACAATATTATGTTTAATTCTACTCTATAAAGGAATATCTGTAATATGAATTCAACTGGATCAATAATTCAGGTTTGTCCTCAGAATTATTACTGACATTTGTATTTTCAGGTGAACAGCTGTGCTGCTTGGTTTCCAGCGATGACCTGAAGACCATCTAATGTCCTGCCCACTGCAGTGTGGTACTGACAATCTCATATGAACAACAAAACCATTCATCAGGGTGACTCTGCCCCTCTGCCCCTACTGAAGCGGTGCCACAACAGTGTCCCATCATGCTTTGAACCCATCGCACTCTCAGCCAAAGCCCAATGTCACAGGCATCGTCGCTATATCATTCTCAAACCTCCAAAAACCATAAGTGAAACATTCAAGAATCTTTAAAGGCTTCTCTTTAAGAATGCTGTGCGCATGCTGTGATTGTGTAAAGGTGTCGTGGCTGCCGTTCACAGGGTATGTTCCAACACTGCATGTGCAGTTCGTACATATTTCTCATCTATGCCCATGGACTCCTGTCCGGTTCAGGTTGTCTGATTATATTGCTTACCTCCAATACTCCACCCGGGACTTGAAACTCATGACTCTGGTCAAGAGTTCAGTGCCCCGAGTCTGCTACTCCCAAACCAGGCATTCCTTTCAATGTCACACATATACAAGCAGTTGTAACAGTGGGTGGTTCTTAGCTCACTTTCATGTATTGTTCCTCGGAGGCTTGTCCTAAGACATATCATTTACAGCTTATGTCAGGCCAAGGCCATCTGCAGGGGGTAGACAAAATAATGGAAACAAAATGCAAACAATATATGAATATTTATTAACTAATAAGGCACAGGGCCGCCCTTTGCCTTCAGAACAGCTTCGGTCCTTTTTGGAATGCTGTTATACAAGTTTTAAATTGTTTCTAGTGGGATATTGGACCATTTTTCAAGAAAGGGGGGCCTCCAGCTCTTTGGGAGATGAAAGAGTGGAAATCTGCTTTCCACTGTAAGGCCAGGAACGTCTGATAAATGTTCATTGGTGTTTTAGATCTGGTGAAGGCCATTAAAGGTATTTATCTTAGCGCTGATGTTGATGAAAACACTCAAAATGTTTTTGCTGTGTGTGGGGGGTCATTATCGTTTGGGAATGTGTCCCATAGTTTGCTCCTGGTTACATAAATTGGCTTTGTCTTCCTTGGCTGTAATTCTGTGAATAAGCTCTTACACATTATTGTGAGTTGGTGTGAAAGAAAGATGTTGATTGATTACAGGCCCCTACTTGGTAAGTTTCACCCACAGAATAGCCACCTGTAGTGTCCTCCCACTACTTCACTTCTGCCTCTCCTCATCACAGCCCTTTGTGTTTCCTAACTAATGTTCAAATCTCTGCTCGCTTTCTGTTGCCCTCCTGCTGCATTTCGCACAATAACTGCCCGACCATATCTGTGTCCACACCAACTCTGCAGTTTCTATCACAAACACCTGTTGCACTATATATTATATATATCTTATAGTCCAGCAGTGCAAGTTACTGCACTCCATCTTCTCATCTCTCATATTTAGCATCGGCGTAAATCCCTGACCATGTGACTTGAGGCAGAGGCATGTGATGACTGTTTCAATGCGTCACAGTCCTGTACTCTTCAGTTTCACACTTGATCTCAGAAATCGTTACATAAACAGCACTGGCAAGTGACCAAATATACTGTCAAGGATTAATTATACAAAACTTGTCAGTGCATGTCAGTATTATGAAGAGTTTTTAAAGAGAAATTTCAACAATGTGAAAATAAATGCACAGATGAAAATAAAAATAAACAATATCCAAGAAATTATATCCTGGTTCATTACACACCACCTTGTTTTGCATAACATGCAATTTATCATTTTAAAGCATCAAAAAAGGTAACAGATCAAAAAAAAAGATCTCATGTGACAGTTTTTCAAAGATTTGCTTTGAAGAAAATAAAATGACAGCTTAGTGAGCTGTCATGACAATAATCATAACAGAGGCATTTATTATTATTACTTCTAATATTTCTTTGGATTTGTTTCAGGATTTTGTTTTCCACTTACTTGATTCCTGCTTTTGAGAAGAACAGTAAGCAATGAACTCAATCCACAGGTTTAAAAGCTTAATTTGTGGTATGTGATCATTGTGAAAACATGATTAATTGAAATATGACAATTGCTAAAAAAAAGAGGCTTGTGAAAAGTATTGCGAAAAGCAACCATAGTCATAGAATTTTTACAGGCCATTGTCATTTGTGCCAGCATATCTCCTTTACTCCTCTCTCACTGCAAATAAACTGCAGCATTCTTCTAAGACAAAGTTGCAGACATCAAGGTTCTTTTAATCACCTGGCAACGTACACCCTCCCCCATACACAGACACACACACATGCACACACACACACACACCACCTTCCTTACATGTCTCTCCAACCGACTGCTTGTCATCTTGATCCTATCCTGTTTTCCCTGATTTCATATAATCTGTCCTAATCTGCTGTCCTTCATCTTCTCCCTCTTTTATGCCTCCCTCTCCTCTGCTCTGTGGCTCCTCTTGCTCAGAATCCACCCTTGATCATCCCCCCGCCTAAAACAGGCCTGTTGATGCAGCGCAGTGCCTGCGATCACTCAAATGGCAGGATCACTAATCTACGACTGTCCCACGCTGACACATAGCTCACCTATTCACATCCCCTCCTGGCACTTCTGCACCCCTTATACAGCCTGAAACAGGAAGCAGTTTTTCAAAGCCCTGTGTGGAGTATGTATGTAAGTATTGCTCTTCCATGTCCTTTGACCATTTTGTTGAGATCCTCTAAGTCATTATGCATATCATTTCCTAACGATGCCTGTATTTGTGACTTGCTTTTTACCTTTTTACTTCATGTTTTACTATTGAAGTATCACCTGCTATCATGTGTCTATACCTTTGTTCTTGCAACTCTTATGGTCTGATAAATATTTATTTTAACAGATGACTGGTCCTGTAAGTTTCTCTTGATAAGAGCATCTGTCAAATAAATATATGCTCCTGGAGGTACAATAAAAGCCAAAGAGTAAAACGTGGAACAGGAGAGCTTAATAAAGAGTAATAAATGATGTGCATGTGTATTTTACTCTCTTCTTATAATAAATCAGGAAGAAGTGGGGACTACTCTCTCCGGAGCTTTACAAGAGAGAATCAGCTCTCTCCATCTGGACCACAGCACAGAGTGTTGTGTTGTGTTGGCTATACTTAGGGGACCAGACCACACATTAGTCCAATTTCAGTCATAATGTGTTTGGTTTTTTTTCCATTCAACTCGACTCCCTTCACCATCTGCAGCAACAGATTACAGACTGCAGTGAAGGCGAAAAAACAGCAAAGTCTGAAAAATATGTAGGTGGGCCCTCCGGAGGTAACATGACAAATAGAGTACAGGAGACCCCTTTGGTTCTCATTTGCGTAAGCCTTTGAGGTTGACCTAAATGATGACCACAGACTTGATGAAATATCTCCAAGGGTTACATTTACCTATGCGCAGGGTAAAACGACCTGTCCGGCAAAATGATAGGGTGATATTTGTTTCAAGACAGGTGAATGAATGGTTGTCAGGCTAAAGCGTAAAGAGAGACAAAGTGGTTTAATGACTCACATCTATTTGTTATATAATACCTTTGTGGGGAGAGATTCCAGTTAACGACAGGAGTGGTTGTAAGCTCTCTGATGAGGTAATGACTCCTCTATTCTGAGCTCAGGTGAGACTTTAAATCATGAGCGACTCAGAACTCAGAACCAGAGAGAATAGTTTATCTGATTAAAATTAGAAGCTGGGCCTTACTTCCAGAGTAAATTTGATCACCATCCCCTGAATTTCTGCACTGTAACTTTTTTTTTGTGATTAATGTAAACTTTGTGGGCTCAAGGCATACTGCATGGATTTAGAAACTTAGTAAATGTGGTGATTTTAATTTTTTCTTTAACTATTTTACAATACATCCCATTTTCAAACTGCTATGGTTGGAGGTAAATTACAAGATACCTTAGGCTGGGGCATCTATGTCCCATGCACAACTACCACATATTGTCCATAAGCAGGTTTTTGTTGAATCCGGTTCAATGTCAAAATGTGCAAAGAAAAAACACATTAACTATTACACATATGTATTTTTCTTGAAAGATATGGCTTTATAGTGGAGTATTTTATTTGAGCTCAGTATTGTATGATACACTTTTGCATAATTTGTCATGAGATTAAAAAATAAAATCGCATTTGTTTATGGTGGTTTAGTGACAATATTGCTGTTTGAAACTGAATTCTGCATTAAAGGGTGAGACCCTGTGAAAGGGAAGAACTTTCTAGGATGACACTAACAAGTTGGGCTGGTTGCAAAATGTTAAGTTATCTTAGCACCAAGTTCATGTGTGGTTTCCAAGTTGTAAAATCATTGCACCCAAAACCTCAACTCCCAGAACAAATAACTAATCAGAGAGGCTGCAACCATCTGTGGATCAACATGATTTAGCTAAGTCTTTCTACTGTAGTATTGTGGGTGCTCTCTCTCTCTCTCTCTCTCTCTCTCTCTCTCTCTCTCTCTCTCTCTCTCTCTCTCTCTCTCTCTCTCTCTCTCTCTCTCTCTCTCTCTCTCCCCTTATATTTGGACTGTGCCCAGCAATCTTTCATCATTTTTTTTTCAGATTTTATTTGGAAGCTGACACCTAACCTGTCTATGTTTTACTGCATTTGGACATACCACACCATTCATTTGTAATGGTATCCCACTCTAACTCATATGCATGATCTCTCAAAGCTGGTGAAGACAGGAAGCACTTCATTTAGACTGACACAGATGTAAGTCACTGTATGGGAACACTATATGAATTCATTTAGACTAGTTAGCGTGTTATTAAGTACTGATGTGAAACTACACTAATTGCCTTTCCTCGGAGCAGGGTCCATGGTTTGGTGTGTGTGAGACGTCAGAGCCCAGTGAGAGGGGCCTCATTTCCTGCAGCCCTGCCTCGTGCGGGGGGTTGACTTTGGTCTGGAGGAGGGCATTTTTAAACAGTTATCAGCTGTGTATTTAGGTTGCCCACACTCGCAGAGACGGGCAGGCTGTAATAATGCAATTGTATCCAGATGATAAGCCTTCCCCTTGAAAGCCATCAACCACCCACCCCAGTCAATGTGTATTCTGGTGCCAATTTACGAGCTTTACATGTAAACCTGACAGTCCTCCCTGGACCACATCACAGATATTAATCACAGCAGAGAGACTTTAATCTGTGCACCGAGGAGTGGGGCCCGAACCGGGAAAACTTTTAACCATATTTCAGGACTATTGTATAGCATCTCAAACCCACCTCAGGTTAAACACAACTATACAAGTCTGCTCCTTTACAGACTCTTTTTTATGTTTGATTTTTTTTCTTTTCAAGGGGCAGTGATTCATTGTGCTATATGGTTATGATTAAATCTTAAAAAAAAAAAAAATGTTATGCATGCTACGTCCATCCTATGCCAGATCTGTGTAGATATTAATGCACCTCAGGTTTAGACTGGGATCTGGTGGCTACTGTATATGGAGTGGAAAACAGGCATCTTGTAGAGTTCAGAAGTTTAAATGTGAGGAGTATCCATTTAGCTTTTTTCTTTATTGTCTTGGCCATATATTCTTTCTATGGACCTGCTTTTTTGTGGATATAAATCTGACTTAATGGGGACCTGGTCAGCTTTCTGTTTGTGGATCAAAAAAGCTTTCTTTTGTGGATCAAAACCTCGATTGCAAGTGTGTCAACATGCACATCTTATTTACCTGTCATGCATGCCTTGATTTATATGAAATTTGAAGGCAACACATTTTTTTACGGTTATTCATTATGGGATTCCCCTGTTTGTACTCTGCATTCCATATTGTAATTTGTATGCACCGTTGATTTGCATTGGACACCTGCCATTCTGGATTGTGACACATTGCAACGGGATTCTCTGTATCAACATGTTTGACTATTGTATACTGGGGCTGAGCATTCTTATGTTTTTATTGTCTCTTGCAAGAATCTGCACACTGCTGCAGCGATTTATATCCTCGTGGATTCTGTACATTTAGGGGTCGATTCAGACCAGCGCTCAGCGCGACTTAAACACTTTTTTTTACCCACTGCGCGCCTTTTCAGTGTCTGTTCGTGTTCTGACCTCGAACCTTTGCCAGTGCTTTGAAGACTTGCGCGTTTGGAGTGGAGATTCATAGAAACTGGGGCGTTTCTCATTAAAATACCCTCTACGCGGATTCAGCCTTTGACAGAAGCGGGTTTTCAGGGTGCGTATCCTACGCGCATCACAACCCTGTATTAAGTCGTGCACTCCTATCGATAAGACTTTGATATTACGTTATTTTCAGTGTTACCGTATTGCATGAAGTAGGATAACTCTTGAAATCATTTAAATTATTGCTGGTGCAGGCGAAAGTAAAAGTGTTGCCCTTAACATCGCCAACGACTGATTTGTTGAATTTGAAATGCAGGGCTGTGTTTCGGTCTGTGTTCCACAGTACGCACGTCTCAAATAAATATAAACTCATATCGCTTTTGGAATGTTGTGCCTTTTAACTCCATGAACCCACAAATAATAACTCAGAGACCTCAAGACTTACCATA
The DNA here is from genome assembly GCA_022829145.1 of Albula goreensis. NCBI lineage: Eukaryota > Metazoa > Chordata > Actinopteri > Albuliformes > Albulidae > Albula > Albula goreensis. The sequence continues at coordinate 10,189,326 of CM040745.1, read as the reverse complement.
TTCCAATACAGATGTAATCATCAGGTCTATTACAACTAACTCTAGAGCAAATTCATTATACTCCTTAGGTAAATACAATTATAACATATTATATAAAACTATGTATATCGTTCAACGATAAATCATGCTGTATACATGCATGTTAGTTAATTAAACCGTCATTGTTTATTAAACCTCAGTTATTTTATTTACTTCATTCACCTTAAATCTAATTAAGCATTATGGTCACCTAAAATTAGAAGCTGAGATGACACTCAATGTAATCAAGGAAGGTGAAACAAAACAGAAAGGCAACTGGGTACGTTAAGTTGTTCAATTAAAACATTGGCGACTTTGCACCGCTCTGCCCTTTATTATAGGTGAAACTGCGGTCTCCAGCAGAAGGCCTTCGGCAGGATTAACAGTGGCTCGCTGTGTTTTTAACAAATTACAAGAAAGAAAGTTTATTTCGCATGAAAACGTAACTGTGCTCTTTCCGTCTTTGCCATTTTAAAGACTGTCAGGAGATGTGGTGGGTGTTACGCTGCCATTCATGCCTGTTTGCCTAACCTAAGTTCCACACAGCCATGCTCCGATGCGCCAAGCAAAATGACGTTGGTGTGCTCGGCACGACAGAATGCATACACGAAATGGGTACCTTGTTCGACTCGAATTGATACAATTATTATAATCGTTCAGCACGACTTGCTGTTTGTTTTTTGGATGTCAGGATACACTGACTGGACGGACTGAGAAGCTGATTACAGCTAAGTACAAGAAATTCAAAATACGAGCGGGGACTGTGTTCACCTGACATTGGATATCCAGAGTTGCAATTTGTGATAAATCACGTTCTTTACTGCTACTGCAACTTCATAAAAGTGCATATTTAAAAAATTAATTGTATTGCCCATTCGTATTACAACTAGTATGTTGTCTTGACGTCATGTCATTTTCCAGGCTGAATTAGTGGGTGTGTTTCAATACTTTTTCTTTTCTCTGCATTTCCTCCACTCCTCTCCTACTCAGGAAGTATGTGGAAGAAACGAAAATTGGAACACCTAATTCGATTAGCCCTTTATGAATGTCGACTTCGGCTATTGATGAAGTAGTAACCTTGACTGATTCCGAGGATTTCTAAACCAATCAAAATTTTCTATGGGATGGTCTTTTAATCTGACTGGTCGTGAGCACCATGATGTCACCCAGAAATTTGAAAAGACTTCCGCTTCCATATCCTTCATTTGGAAATTTCTTTTCTAACCCTTTTGGAACAGTGGAGGGAGGGAGGACACAGATAAATTTCTGGGGCACGGAGGAAAGGAGGAGACAAGTGGAGAAAACGAGGAGACAAAAGTGAGTATTGGAATGCACCCGATATATCCTTCGTTTGGAGGAGACAAGGAGGCGAGCGAAGGGGCTAAATCTCATCTCCAATGATTTTGGAACTGTGGAGGGAGGACACATAGATCCGTTTCCGGGGCACAGAGAAGGCGAGGTGGTCGTGGTGGAGAGGAGCAGACGAAATTTGAGTATTGGAACGCACCCAGCATTTTTCAAGCTCCTATATGTGTCCTACTTTTCTGCCCTGCGCGGGCAGGGTGTGGCTGCAAAAGCCAGGTCAGAATACGAATAAGTATTTTCGGCGTAACTAAAAACACAGTGCTCCCAAATCCGAATTTCCCCCTTATGTAATAATTCATTAATTCTCATTACTTTAGAGTTTCTGACAGTTTTTGGAGGTACAATTTGGGGGGTTGGGGGGATGGGAGGCGAGGTGTGTGGAGATGCTAAATGACTTAAAGTAACAATTAGTCCTTCCACCCAAAAATACAAAATAAAAGAATAAAAATGTGGAAAAGATCAGAGGGATCTGTTGCATTGTCTTGATAGTGACTGTAGCTTACTTTCCTTGAATGATGCTCAAACCCTCCGTCTTCGCCACATTAAATCTTATATCATTTATACAGTTAACCTGGATCTTATTAAGGGTTACTGTCTTTTGATGTTTCCTGGTAAGGTCATTTTTTCAGTCTATTAATTCATACCAGAGACTGCCTGTTTTCCTTATTTTTATGAGCTTGTCTATGGAGTTCTTTGGATCCTATTACTTGGGGGGGCTTGGGTAATGTTTCTCTCTAGCACTGAGATGTACAGCCCTCTGACATATGGCCAGTGTTGACTTGAGCCTTTACAACCAATCGGTTGTGACTGACTGATAAAGCTACATCATGGGAAAGAGCAGATTTGTTGTGTCTCATACCACACACATTCAAACATCACTTGGTTTATGAGCTACAATCTGCCTGAGTGGATGCTGTTTTCAAGGAGGTAGGATCGCGTTCCCTTGTGTTTGTGCACAAACAGGAACGCTTATCTCCATGAGGTTTGACGATGAAGAGGACCCTCATGTAAGTATTTGAACAAAATCAAAATATGCCACAAATAGTCATGCATTTAGTGGTTTTTTTATACAAAGAAAGCATAAGTTAACATGTCCAACTTCACGCTCATGCAATGTGTTTAATGTTTCATATGTTATGGTAACAGGACTTACCCAGTCAAGACATTTTATGGAATATTAACTTAATAATTTCATCATTTGTTTTGTTTTGTTTTTCTCAGATTTGTTTTCTCAGTGCTCTGCCGTCATATCAACAGAACCCAAACAAAGTATTTTCTGCCATTTTGAAGCAATTAGGCAGGCAAGCCTCCATGAGGTCTTCCTGTTATACCACGTTTAATGGGTTTTTTGGTGTGGGGGTGGGGCCAGCGGAGAGGCCGTTTCCCGTGTGACTGGGGGTTGTGGGCTGATTGGGCAATGGGAGGCTGATGTGGTTCCCCGGGGTTGCGTCACTGCCCGCTGGGCTAACAGGCGATTGGCCTCGAATGTTGAGCCCAGCCATCCGTCGCCAATAAAAACTCCACTGAGGTTTGCAGCAGCTGACTCATAGTCAACCACCACGGCCAGCAGGCTGTGATGCACCTCGCTCACCCTGCCAAGCTATGACCTCTTGTGTTTCAGAGGTGGCTTCTGAAATATCACAGGACTAATGTCACAGACAGTTAACCTGGCACTCACCCACATATTAATGTTCCTCATTATGGCCCTTGGTTCTTATGGAGTACTTCATTGCACTCAGTTCGGTGCGTCATAATGTTTGTACATGTGCGTTTCATCTTTTGCACTGTGCAGCTATCCTTAATATATTTTCACATTAATTTTTTATAGGTGATGTCCCCAAGGGATGAGCTGAGTATCTTAAAGTTTAAAAGCAGCCAGCTCAGTGTCATTCCTCTTAATTTTGCTTCTAGAAAGATTATGTTTACATATGTACTGCTTATCAGACTCACATTTGACTTGCTGTAAATATCACATTTCAGTGAGTAAATTTAAATCCCTGGAAATTATGACTTATTATTTAATACAAAGAGGTCAGGAATATAGATATAGGAAGAAAAGTGTTCAGTGACAGGGTATCTGCAGAATTTAGAAAACATTTAACAGGATGCCTCACCATAGGAGAAACAGACCATGTTGAAGGTCATGTTGGCTGGAATGCATCAGCATTTGCCTTTTGTTTTTTGTAGCTTTGCATTGAATTTGAAGACAAAATCTATGCATGAGTGCCTGGACCTATGAAAATTTAAGCCCACATAAAAAAATGTTTCTATGGCGTAGCGTCACTCTTCTATTATTTCCTTTTTTTTTACAATTATTTCTTTTGTAATATCCTTAAAATGGAGTAGTGGAGGGATAAGAGGATGATCAAAAAGCAGCAAAATGAAAAACTAGATTTGTGAACATATTTACATTCCATTTAATACTCCAGTCTATGCTGCTTCCCGCAAGCAACCTGGAGCATTTGTGTTTTGGGCGACGTTTCCAGGGAATACAGTTCAAGGATCAAAAAACCTTATTTTTATTGGAACACAGCAGAGAATTTCTTTTTTATGTGCAACAGTTAAACATGTTTACATACAGTGGCCAGGAAGCTTATCAAGGTGTTCCTCCAGTTCCCATGACAAACACACCTTTGTCCTGCGAGCTCATTAACAGTCCTTAACTGAAGACAGATCTGTTGATTTAACTGTAAGAGAGACAAACGAAAGCTTAGTAGAGCTTGAAGAGCGCACCATAGAGATAATGCTAAAGACCTTTCCAAGTTTTAATCTGCTTGAGAAAAATGTTTAACATTAAAGTCATGCCATTTCAGAGCATGGATAATCGATGCTGATGTGGGTTTGGCTCTTCGTAAGGCATAGTGCAGTGTGTCATCTTCACCTTTGAACAAAATTCAGTATGCGATCCAGCAGAACTGAAATGGCTTCCAGGTTGAAATGACAACTTGAAGTGTTACAGAGCTGGCTGCATTAAGCTTGGCATGTCCCACTGATGTAAATGAAGACATGAAAGTCATGCTTTTCTGAAATGTGAAGATGGAAAAGGATAGCATTGTCATGTTAACCCAGTCATGTGTTGTTGCCGTAATGGAATTATGAAAGAGTTGCCATTTCAGTGTGTTCCTGAAAAACTCCATTGTACTGTCTGGTGTCCAGGCTCATTTTCTTTAACCATTATGCAAGGGGTAAGCACTTTGCATACTGGGCCCAAAAAGCACATTGTTTTACATGTGCAGTTGATGGTCATAGCTGTGTAACAACAAAGGGTGGTTATACCTATTAGAATTTTAGTGTGTAGCAAACAGGCTTTATTGTATTTCAATGCAAACATTTTCTTCCCCTCACAACTACTGTCCTAACCTGAAACTGATCAATCAGTCATCTACTCTGTTGCTTTCAGCTGGAGGATAATATGTTAAGGCAGTCATATTGTAAATAGTAAATATATGTTAATGTATATCTGTCTTTGATCTTGCAACAGGGTAATAATGTCACATTATTTCGACCCCTGCACCCCTGTGGATATATTTGGTGGCCATATACAAATTATGGACAGATTCATGTTAGGAAATGTATATAGTTGAAAATGATCATATCTGAAAGGGATTTTAATATCTTACATTTCTGTATTTATGTAAGCATTCTTATATATTCGCCGCAATACTTCAGTGGCCATACTGCATATGGTTTAGGTTTGAAGGTATGAAGAGAATATTGATTTTTGTTGATCTATGTCTTAGTCACCAGGGTCACCTTTTTTAAGGAATGTTTCTATAAGATGAAATGACAGGGCCTGACATTGCTGAGGTAGCTTTGCTCAGGTTACATCAGCCATGCACAACCTGGGATTTAAACACTACACCTTCTAGGAACACGGTCACTTTTTACCCAGAATTCCTTCTGGGTCTCACATCAGCGCAAGAACCTCACTTAAAATTCCCGTCCCTGTGTCCTTCTAAACAACATCTGTGTATCAGCATCAATGGTCTGCTGGTTTCCCTCGGGCATGACAATCCAAATTATTTCTGGCTCAGAAGTGACTTTTTAAAAATAACTATGAGTACTGTGGTATCGTGTATCTGCTGCACAACACAGCTCTCTGTAAATTGTGGCTATGACACATGTCGAGTTTCTCGGAGCGGTTCTCGTGGTGCTCCAGCGTGCAGCTGAAGGGAATCAGGGCTGGTCCAGGGCTTGCTCGACTGTAATGTTTCCAGCAGGCGACCCGGAGCATCGGAACGTTTTTCGGGCAACGTTTCCAGGGAATACAGTTCAAGGATCAAAAAACCTCTACACTCCAGCCACCGCCATTGGCCCTTGCTCCAGGGGAAACACCCTTTCTGTGGCTTTCTGCACAAATATTAAAGACCAGTGCTTTCATTTGGACATTTTCTCTCTTTATTTGCGTGCCATGCTGCGGTCGCATAAATAAAAACTGCCATGCACTCATTCATTTGTGTGTTTAATATCTGAGAATGTACTGAAATCCTAAAATACACAAGAAAAGATGCATGTGCTGGGTTTGACATCTGCTGAAATACTTTCAGCTACAGAAAGTGAACTTGCCCTTTTCTGTCGCAGAAAAAAAATGTGCAAACATTCTTGCAGCCCAGTGCTCTGGGTACTGTAGGAACCAAATGCCAGTCTGAGCTCCCAAATGACTGATGCTGTTAGATTTGAACCGTGAGGATCAGGATGATGTCATATCTATTTATTAGCTTGGGGCGACAGTAGCCAGGGAAAGGTATGTGCATCCTATGCATTCTGTTCATACTGTAATGAGGGCAGTGTCAATTCAAAACATATTCATATATTTTTGTTATTTCCAATTGTACTGCATATTGTTGTGTTGTGTTGCAAAGCAGGCATTGAATTTAATACTCAAAGCATTGATGGTACATGAGTATCTTTTTCATAGACATTGCATCACAAAGTGAATGAAACTTACGCAATCTATGATTGGGTGATTTTACTAATTCTATGTGTGCATTCTAGTGAAACTCCTCCTGTTTGGAGGCTTATGCTTTGTTTCAGACTCCAGTCCTGTAGGGCCACAGTGTCTGTTGGTTTTTGGCGTTTTAGCAGTGATTAATTGAAATCATCTATTAGCCAAACAGTGTACAGACTAGGAAGTTATTGTTTAGGTCTGAACTGTCTGCTGAATGAAACAAAATGACAGCAGCCCGCAGGCACTGCAGCCCTCCAGGACGTTTGACAGCTTAGTTGAATAGGTTTATTTAATCTGAATCCAAAGAATATAATCATGCATGCCATCAGCTCACCTGCAGTTGGTTCGTTTTTGCACAGGTACTTTGTGACCATATGGAATAGAGCTCTGTTGAACCTGGTTCAGTTTTGCTCAATGAACAGCCTGAAGCACTCCTCTCTCCCCATGACGGACTGTTAACGTGCGCGTCTTCAAAGCCAGCCCAAACTCCCTGCACTCTGGCTAATTACATGAAAGCACTGCCTGGAACTGTGCTGAGCTATATAAAAATATATTTTTTACCTTGAGGAAGTTTTAAGAGATGTCAGTGTCATCCCAGCATTTTATTTTTGTTGGCACTCACACACTGTAGCTTCTAAAATATTAGCTTGAACGTGTCCCTCTTTTTTTGCATGTTTGGGCACGGAGAGTGAATTGTTTCTGACTGATGTCTGCCTCCAACACCCAATACATTTAAAGGTGATAATTTGAATCCCCTCAGAATATTCTGGAAGGGCCACTTGTAACTGCAATCAACTGCCTGCCAATGCCAATAATACATACGAAAAAATGTACGTATGACAGACATGAATGGTTGCCATAGCCTGACTTTTATGCCTCAGGAGAGTCAGGTGATGGTAACTTCATCTCTATCTGTCGTCAGGTGATGTTTCCTACACCTTACCCTCTGCAAGGTTAGTCCAGAGTGTAAACATGCGTTAGGGAAAAAGAAATGATATCACTGCCCAACACAAAATGATAGAAGGAAGGAAAAAAACACAAGTTCTCCTCCAACCGCGAATGTCAAGATCATTCTCTCCTTAGTGACATCTGGCAAGCAGGTGTGGAGCCAGCTGTGGGTGCCTCCAGGAGTGAGCATGGTGGTGTTCTCCCTCTACAGGCGGCTGAGAGAATTGCAATTATAACAACACTTGAGTGCCACTAGGGTCACTCTGTCATTGCCCACTGGTGGGCCCATGTGACATGTTTCCCAAAGACACTTTGTTCAACATTATAGCCAAGGTCAACAACTTTTATTTTCTCAAAACAATATTATAAAAAGAGTCCAAATAGAAGGGGCCCCTGTCCCTTTATTCTGTCGTAAAAACTCAGAAAAGCTTACTGCTTGGAAACAATCCTGTTGCAGGCACCTCCTAAGGCATCTCGCCTTACTTCTCCAGGTCATAGCAAAGATCATGGCTATTTTATAACTCCAAACATCCAGGGATGTGCTTTACTGATAAACTAATTGTCAGTTACCATTTCTAATGACTCATGAGTCTGCTGGAGGCCCTGGCCAGGAATGTCAGAGAAGCTGTTGGAAGCATTTGCAGCTGACACTAATGTGTGTCCAATCTAAACTCCCCTGCTTATACCACTGTGAACATTTCATGATAGCTGTGTCATCCCTGATCCTCGCGGTGGGTGCATTGGAACAGTGAAAAAGAGAACGCAAGCAAAGGCAATCATCCTGTTGTAAGGAAAAAACAAGAGAAACCTTCAGAAATGTACATGAGTGGATTAGAAAGAGACCTGTGCAACCAAAGTACATTGGTGACACACAGATACATGCATACGGATGTTGTTTAGGGCGCTTTGAATAATATCTGGAAAATTAAATATGGAATATTACAGTGTCTACATTCCGGATCAATGCTAAGGTTCAGGAGTATATGTCACAATCAATCATGTCAAAGAGGATAATGTGTTTAAACTCAATAAAATACTCATACATGAGTAGGAGAAATAATTATAACCTCAACGTCACTAATTTCAGTAGAGTTTTATTGAAATTATAAAGAAGCATAACTTTTGTTTTTCAGGTGATAAATAACATCAGAAGTAGTAGTACATGAGACGTCCAAGTGAATGCATCATCTCATTGACCTGCAGTCCTGCTAAATAACAGGGATAACGGTTAAGTTCTCCGGAGACAAAATATTCTACTGATGATGTGTGAGAGACTGTCAATATGCTGAAGTCACTTTGCCTGCCGGAACCATTACAAAATACATACAGGCTGCCAGTACCATAAACAGGTCTTCACCTTCGTAATCTCAATATTGCATTTTCTCTATTCCATCCCTTGGGAGAGATAAATTATTTATGGATCAGCTGTGAAAAATTTACTGAGGGCCAATAGTCACATTAGCGAAGCAAACAAGTATAAATGATTTTGCTCAGATGCATAGTCCTGCCATTTTTATAGATTAGATCATTGTGGGTGATGACAGAAGTGTGTGGAGGATTTATTTGCTCAAATGAAAATTTATTTCATTCGCTGGAAAAGATCAGTAGTGATTTATGTCTCTACTCCGGTGAGGATATGAAGAAGTGCTCAGTTATTATTTAAAGCTGTTCTTCCGTTCCATCCCATTGACAACAGTCTCACGCTGTTTTAGGGGCTCCAGCTTTTTATTTTATAACGTATCCGTTGCTTTTCCCAAAACATGTGCCAACTTCATAATGCACTGTGTTGTACTAAAGAGGACACTCTGACGCCTTTTTGTTGTGTTAGATTTATGAGTGACATCAGAATGGAAGTCTCAATCACCTGATGTAACACAGCACTCAGAAAGGTACCCATGGAGACTGTGAGTACTGATAGTAGTTGTCATTATTTTGACAGCATGCCTCTCCAAAAACATGTTGCAAATAATGGCTTCTGTTTGAAACGTAGTCCAAATCACAGTTTCTACAGTTGAGTTCTAAAAGGGGAATCAGGAAAAATGACATATATTAGGCAAAAGTTAATGATTCCATTCAGTTCATATGCGTGTGTGTGTGTGTGTGTGTGTGTGTATACACAAGCATAAAGCCACACAGATTTAAACACATTCAAACACTCACACATGCACACACACAGACACACACACACACACACACTCACACACACTTGTCTTATGTTTCCTTAATGTGGACTTTGCCTGTCCTCATACTCCATGAAAAAGCAAAAGCAACACAGCAAATGCAAACATAGACCTTTCATCTCTGTCTCTGAACAATAATTGTAGCTCATTTTCATACCAATATGCCAATAAACAGTGCTGCCAGTGCGCGGCCTGCATTCGTAACATGGTGAGGTGTATTTACATGCTCGGGGCACTCTGCTCTGCACATTCACTCACAGATAATTGCACTAACCATTTCCTTGAGACTATAAATCAGAAAAGGTTTAGTCTAGGGAAAAAGTCCAACATGGATGTCAAGAAACGACAAACAAAAACAAGTCCTGTTTTTCTACAGTCTCGAGTCACAAGGATTTCACCTGATCCACTGGCAAGGCACTGGAAAGAACGTTTCAGAGGTAACAAAAAAGGGAATATCTTTGATTTTACTGTAACGTACTGTTTACACCAAGTTCCTCCAGGAGTATCACCTCAGAAATATTGTTACATTCATTTTCTTGTAAAGTGCTTGTTCTTTGTCAGTCCCTGTTGAAACAAAAGTGAAACATTGAATACCTTGCCTAAACAAACAAATATATTGATATGTTGGCACGACTTCTAGGTACTGGCAGTGGTAGCAATTTTCCATTGCACCCACAGTTATGAACAAAACCATAAAAACACAAATATGGTGATCATCCAGCTCTTTGCCCATAATATTCCCATAATTATGTGTTTGGGGCAGCAAATTATCAGGCACACCCTGTAGAACACACCAATATTCCCTGATACTGCACCACTTCCACATGCAAGCCATACTTTCTGCAGCCATATAGATTGTATTAATGGCATAAAAGCAACAAGTAGCTACAAGATTATCAATTTATGCATAATCAAGTTAATGCATACATAGAGATCCTCAGACACTGCAGAGGAATAATCATCTGAGCCCTCAGATAACAAATGTTACAAACTAATGAATTAATAAGTCAAGATGTTCCTAAAAAAGTGACCTGTTTTTTACTCCAAGCTGCTTGAGCAAGACAAAGGATCGATGTGGTTTGGAACATTCACCAGAAACATCAATGCAGTCAACCCTCTGGACCAGCAATGAATACAAGTGACTTTTTCTCCCTGAAATTCCACCCCTTTCACGTATAATAGTGACTAATTGTTCCAAAATCAATGGGCATTCAGGGAGTAGAATTCGCAGGTACTTATTCTTAAGGCCTTCGTACATGGCTGTTCTCACTCCCCGCAGGTGACTGCATCTCACGCTACATTCATTCTGCAGGGAAATTTATGTGACCCAGAGCGCTGTTCTCAGCCTCCACTCGGCCAGGCCTTTCTGCGCCACCACAGAGGCTGTTAATAATCAGCCTGTTTTAGGGGTCCATCACCGGACTCGCTCCGAGACGGTGGCACTAGCGTCGGCCCCCCATGGCCCTGGAGACAATACTGGCGGACAGAGATGGATGGGGCCACTGGCCTCTCCTGGGGTTTCTTATATTGCACTGGAGTGCACCCCCCACCCCTTTCCTCCCCGCCATTTACTGGTTTATTGGCCTAGAGGCAATCCACTACTGTATTTCACCAACGGTGTAAATCACTGCAACAATGGCCTCACGAGCAGAAGCAGGGCCTGCCCATGAATGCCAAGGATACCTCAGCAGACTTATGGGGTTAAAGCAGGGTTTCATCAGTGCGTTTCTCTGAAAGTCTCCTATAATCTCAATCACATCTTTGGGGTGGTCTTGTGATGTCACAGGTGCATTACAAGGAATTGTTCTGTGTTTTGTTTGCAAGCTGCATTGATTTAGGAGACATTTAGATTACATTTTAATTGAAATTGTATTGTGCAAATGTATAGAATTAAGGTACTTTTGTAGTCATCTGTATTATAGAGTGTACTTACTTTTTCCACTGTGGTGAACTTCATTACTGTGTCTCCACAGACATTATATAAATACAGCATAACACAGTGCCCGTGCACATGTGTTCAGCAAACAGAAGAAAATCTGTCCTGAAAACATCTGGTATAAATACAGGTACACAAATTATAATGATAAGTAAAGGCTGTGAAGTGAAATAAATACACAGAGTATAGAAAGCATTACTATTTAGAAAACATTACCAGTTGTATAAGTAATGTTTAAACATGTCTAAAGTTTAGACAGGCACTCTCAAGTAGTGGAAAGAATTCCTACAACAAAAACAAGTTGGATCTTGACATCAGCTGAGTGCATTGGATCTTATTTTTTTATTTATTAAAAAAACGTCTTGGTGAATGACACTGTCTGGTAAAGTCATGATTTTCCATAAGAGGCTGACATCTAACCTGATATAATTTACATCAACTCATAATTTAAGATAATCTGTACAGAGCCAGAGACTATGGTCATGCCTTGGCAACAAAATGTGTATTTTGTGATACATGTAGATATACCCATAGAAATGGATGGCATGGCGTGAAGACAAACCTTTTTATATTTCAAATGGCTAGAAAAATGTTGTCATTAGTTTTAATGGAATTATTATTATTATTCTTTTTATTATTATTATTATTATTATTGGTTCATTAGTCATAAATGTCTGAAGACTGATTACTGCTTGATGTGGGTAATTAGGTAAAACAACCTAGGAATAATGATTTAGTTTACTTTCTATGAAGATGCATTAAATCAGCAGTTCTCCACTTTTATTTTCTAAGGTTTTTGCTTTTCATTCTCAGGTGTCAGGCCCCATGGACACATAGTGAGTCTTTTACATACTACTCATCAAATGTGTTTCATATGACAATCGCAATGCCTGTTCAAAAAGAGCCATTCTGCTGGATTTTATTTTAGTTTTTACTTTCAGGATTATCCCCTTATATAACCTCTTTCAGAGTGATGCAAGCATCCACCTCCACTGCAGTGCCCTCTTCAGGATGAAACGAGTGCTGAACTGCACAGGAACTTCAGATGACAGTAAGGCTCATCTAATGAGTCACACTTCATTTTCATAGTTGTACACATATGTTATACCCTTGATAGTTATCCCAATGATAGTTTAAATGTCATTTATGTTTTCTTTTCTATGGTACAGCATAGTCCTTATTCATATGTCCTTCTCACCTGACTCACATTATTCTTATTCTTTACCAGTTCATTGTTCATGTACCTTTTCCGCAATATAAATTGCTTAGTTAGGCTTGTGTATGTTTTGATGTATTTGAAAAAATATCAAAAGTAATAACAATAACCACATTGGAGAAATGGTATTGTTTGATTATATTACATACAGCAACATTGTTTACTCTCTTCTATTCTCTTTCTTGTTTACTCTCTTCTATTCTATTCTATTTACATTTTGGAGGATATTGGCAAATAGGAATGTAACCTATGAGAGTAAACACTGAGAAATGGTATTGTGCGTTTATATTACACCCAGTAACATTGCAAATTTCGTTCTATCTCATTCTATTCTTTTCCATCCTATTCTATTATCCATTTGCAGGAAATTGGCAAATAGGAATATTACTCGCCAATTAAAGCTTATTGGAGCTACCACCAGGTGGAGCTAGTTACCTGTCTGTTTATCTGTCAATCAGTCAACAGGTAGACCATTATCGGGGATACTGTAATCTGGAGTGAAATTAGTAATTTTGAGACAAGGAAGGAATTATCTCTATGACAACTTGTAAAGGGTAGTAGAGGTATGCAGCTGACCGAGTGCCATTTTAGTCCAGCATCGTAAGAACATTGCTGCCTGTTGCTTAGGAGCCTGGGGGTAGTTACCAGCAGGGTTTCTCTGGTCCCATGTCCCCTCTGTTCCCTACATAAATTATCTCTGCTTCAAGATATAAAGCCTGTAATTGTTAATGTGTGTTTTGTGTTTGAGCTCAATTCGTTGACAATACCTCGCTTGGTAGTATTTAATTTAACTTGTCACTGCTGACACCAGGCACAATATTCAATTAAAAATGATTTGTAGGTACCTAAGCATTTATTTTTGGTTGAACAAAAGTGAGGCACTTAAGTACCATGGTTAACTGAAAAGGCAAATGTATATAAGATATAAATAGGTTATATAGGAGTATGGGTCTATGCATGTGTGAGCTGGGTTTGGAGGTGGGGAGTATGCTAACTCTAAAATTAGTATATGTATCAGAGTGAGGCATGGGTGTTGGAATTGTTTGTATGTCGTTGGCATTTCTCTTGTTGGCACTGACAACGCTAACAAATGAAAGCTTGTCCACTGGTTTCTCATTCCTGTCCTGAGCATCCATTATTGGTTAATGTACCACCATGTCAGAGAACACTCAAGTTCAGTGCTGGTGAAAATGTTCAGTGAATGACCAGGCAACATTTTTGGGGACTACCATTTGCTTGTTGTCATGCCCAGTGCATTTCTCACATTGAAAATGGCATTGTGATGACTGATAGCAAAATAGCAGTGCAAAACAGCCCCTACTTTGCAAACTGTGCACATCTGTCAATTTAGAGGTACTGCTGCTGCAATAGACATCCATGCAAATCATATGAATCCTTAGTATATAATAAAAAGTCACATATTTTGTTGTGTAAATGTGTAGAGCTAACATATGCATAAAGCACTTCATGAGAAAATGTTCAAGATTTTTTAAAAGGAAAAAAACTGGGGAATAGGGATCATATTTGACATTTGACGTGATTTTTTTTCAGTAACTGTAGAAATAAATTGTTGGAAAAAGCTTTTCTGGAAACTTGTGTGAGAAAAATAAAAAAAAATCCTTAGAACTAGAGTGCAAACATGAAATTTCATCAGGATCAGTGCTGAAGTGAGAGAATATCGAGCTAAGGATGAAGGCTGGTTTACTCTTTACAGTGTGGTGCATGGCCACATACCACAAATGTCAGAAACAATTTTCCACAAAATCCCTTTGTATGTAAAAGCATCAACAGCCAGAAAAAAGGTAGTCCTGAACAATTAATCCTGTGCCATGGTAACAATAATTAGCATCATATCATAAATACTCCTTTCACCACATTTATGATCGTGAATATTGAGTATAGATGATAGAGGTTGTTTTATCTAAGTTGCTTAAGTTTTTCCTTAAGCATACTATAAAGTGGCATGCAATGAGAGAGGGTTGCCCTCTGTGGTCAGGTCCTTCCCAACCATGATGACACTGAGGGCGATTGTGTGTTACGCTTGTGGGCTCCTGGCCATTACTGCCACTGATGCAAAGCGCTGTGTTTGCCATTCCAATGGAGCCACTTTAGACTATAAAGAGATGTACAGATGCAGATAACAGACATAAAGACAGAGAGAGCATGAGTGAAACACATGAAAATATCATCAGCCATTAATTCTAAAGATTTCTGTCTTGTTTGTTTTTGTTACTTCTACTGTACTTGTACTGAATTGGGACCTAACCTGGTGTGTGGGGCATATGACTGTGCTGTGCTCAGCCACCTTAACATCATGCACCACTTGTGGCTCACTTAAAAAAATACACTTTAATCTGAGATAATGAACTCTGTTAAGAAAGGAATGGGAGCTTACAAATTGTTTGATCCCTTGAGTCTGCGTTTTGTAATGCAATCAAACTTTTATAAACGTAAAATATGTTTTCCACTGTGAGTGTCTGTGAATTGAATTGAAATGTGGGCTAATTGAGGATAAATATGCAATAACATTTGCAAACACACTATTAGTGGTTAAATTAGTCTGGTGAAGACACTGTGGACTTCTGAGCAGTGAGAATCCAAGTAATTGAATCTAGTTCAACATTATCTAATACGGACCAGGCAAAGGGCATGACATCTCCGATGTTCCTCTCATAAAACATTCATATTTCCAGTATGTACATAATATTGACAGAATACCTTGCTAGGCTATAATCTGAAAACAGAAGTTTTAAGTCACACTATGAGTGTTGCCAGGGAACACCAGTGTAATGCAGATGGAATCTCTGTCCCTCCACTTTTCCATCCCTACATGTGAAAGCGATTCTCTCTTCTGACCTCTCACTTCTGAATGTGAAACATCAACATTCTCATCCAGTGCAATATGGTCACCTTCTGTTGCCTCTGAAGCAGACCCCAACCCAACCCCATCCCTGCTGTCTACATGACCCCTGTGTTGTTATTGAGAGATATAACTGATGCCCCCCCCACCCCACCCCCCACAGTCTACTCTCACACAAGCATTCCTGCAGTGCTTGGCTGAGAGTGGGGTACATGTTGTACAATCGCTTTCTGAAGAGTAAAAGGGGGAGGGGGGGTTAAGTCTGATATTTATTTTTTTATGCTTTTCCCCCTTTTTGAAAGCCACTTATCACTGGATCCTCTGCTTGTCAGCGCAGGAGAGCACAGACGAGCACATGGTGTCCTCTGAAAGACACTTCTGCTTTTTCACACGGTAGTGTGCAAGCTTTGTTTGCACAGACATCAGATGATGATACTTTTAAGCAGTTTAGTGCGTGCAGACTGCAGGTCCCCACCTCACCAGCAGGGGTCGCTGGTAAGTGCTGAGATACAGACCTCACAGCCAACTTCTTCACCCATGTATTCATGTCCCTGCCCATTAGGGCTGCAAGCCACAGTCAGTACATTCTGGATTCAATACCATAACGTGAGGCCCATCCATACACAGAGACAGTCCCTTGACAGCGCAAGACACCCGGCTGCCTGAAGAGTGATACTTCGCCATAGATCAGACCGGCTGCATGATGAAGGAGCTGGCTGCTGGTTCGATGACCATGTGCAGCAGTGCCAGTGTTCCTTTGTGCATGTTACCTAACAGTAATTGCCTCAGTCAAATATAAGCCTTTATGTATCTATTAAAGTTTATGTAAAGTTTATGAAACCATTAGTTGTGTTGTGTTGGTGTAATTAAAAGGGCATTCATCAGGCAAATTAGTGAAAATACAGGAGATGAATTAGCTTAATGGTGATGACACTTGCAGACGCACTTACTTTGCCTGACATTGCTGTTTGGCTGAATGCACCCACACACATTCAGAGGGAGATGTTTTACGTCTGACAGCTTGGAGCTGGCACTGAGCAGACTCATCCATCGCTTTACTGCCCAGATGGGCTCATATTTCACACATATGATTAGCTCTGAGCGCCCACAAAATGCAGTTTAACAGCCGCCAAATGCCCACAGTGGCTGCTCCCGACTGCTGCCTGTGAACAAACACAGAGAGGTAGACTTTGTGTATGTGAGTTTGTGAGTGTGGCATGAGTGACTGAGTGAATGTTGAGTGAGAGACTTATATGTGTGATGGACAGAGTGCAAGTGTATAAGAGAGGAATGCAAGAATTGGGTAAGGAAGGATATTGTGAGCGAAAGATGAGAAGGGACAGATGTAGAGGTACGAATGGGTGAAGGAAGGAGGAGGAGGATATGGGCAAAGAGAGGAATGAAAGAGTAAGAGATGAGGATAATGATTAAGAGAAAGAGAGAGAGAATGAGATTAGTGAGCGAGGGGAATGAGAGAAACACAGGAGTAAATAAAGAGAAGGGGAGGCAGGAGAGTGAGAACAGCAGGCATGAGGGTGAGAGAGGATTTTAATGCGACCGATCAGTTGAGGGACCCAGGCGAGCTGCAGTCTCTGTCTCCTCCTCCAACTCGCCCCAGGGGACCCACTGTCCCTCACTGTCCCTCACAGGTGAGCCTGGGGAGAACACCAACGCAACCCCTCCCCGCCCGCCCCCACAACGCACACACACACACACACACACACACACACACCCCATCATCAGCCACTTATCGCCTGATCTGTGTTTCTTTGGAATGAGCACTTTGTTTTTTCTATAAATAAATATATTTGGAAATGTTTTGTCACCGTTTATGGGAATGTGTGTGATGGGAAAATGTTTGAACAGACTCCGTGGAAACAGGCGATGTTTGGAGCTGATAGCTTCTCCGTTTAATTGCTGGAAATTGGATTCAGATGTTCCTCTTTGGCTGATCATTTTCGGACAGAGCTCTCATCGTGTCTGACAAAACCACTTTAAGGAGCGACTGATGGGGTTGATAACAGCTCTGAGGAGGAGAGGCAAAATGCCGATTTAGGAATATTTCGAATAGCAAATGAAAAACTGTGTGACCTGTTACTCAATGAGGACATGTAGCGTATCTTAGAAGAATAATATATTCCCTCCTGCATATTTCACAGGCATCATATGCTGGATTATTATCCAAAAGGATAAAACAAGATCATGTTAATGCTTAAATCATTTTCCTAAAGGAAGTGTTGCTTGGCCTGCAGAGAGGAAGGTACAGAATGCCATGACTGTCTCAATAGCATCACTGGTTACTGAGAGTGGCACTATTCGGAAGGGAATGGGGGCAGACACAAACACTTGTAAGGGTTACACTGTATTTAAAATGCTAAGACAGGCCTGTCTGTTCAAAGTAGCTTAGCTGATACAAATTCTCAGAATTACAGCAGAATGTCAGAGTTTCAGACTGACAAGCCTGCTGGGCCAGTTTGCTGAAGCTGAAGGTAGCATGCACCATTACACTTACTATGGGACCTTTTATAATCACTGAGACAAGGGATGATCATTCACCAAAAACACTTTCCATTGTGAAGCAAAATTCAAAATACCACCAATATTAGATAAATTGGCATGTCGCTTTGATCAGCCTTTGAGATACAAAGGGCTTGGGGTGCAATGATAAGCGTAAAATATTGCAATAAATGGTGCATATTTTATCTAAATACACCAGGTTTGCATTTCATCGGTGCCAGTGAAAAAATTCATTTTGTAAAGGTTTAGTGAGTAACCATCACAGAATTGCGGCACATTGACTGAAACATTACTGTTGACACTGACAAACTAATTTAATCCACTTCAGCCAAGTGACGGGTGATGTATTTTGTCATCAAAAACTGGTGGTGCTGCATTTGGCAGTCAATTACAAAATTTTCAAAACTCTTCAGAACAAAACATAATATTCAAATCGATAAGTTGCTAGTAACATATGGTAGCTTCACCCATTCTGGTGCCATGAGACCTCATTCTCCCATCATTCCTTTAGCTGTCTGTCATCTTGGTCCTGCAGAGTGATGCTTTTACATGGGCCAGGTGTTGCCACTGATGAGGTCATTGCTGTCAATTTGGCCTGAATCTTGGCATGGTTTTTCTGATTTCTGGGAAAAGCAGTTCTCAAGGGGCCATCTTAAAATGTACATCTGTATGTGGCTTTTTAGTAGCATAGCTATTATGGTTGGCTAATTTGGCGAGACAATGTTATCCTGGCTGCCCACTGTAAATACTGTATTCCTGGTGATAGCTCAGTGCAGATTTAGCATGCTCTGATGCCCTCTGTTGGAGAAAGAGCAGTAGCAGATCATTACTGTGCCCAGAAAATGGGAGAATGCCAATGAGATAATGAGTATCTGATCAACGCTGAGTGCCAAATAATTAAACAATTTCAAATATTTAAAATGTTAATGTAAAATATCTGTGTTGTTTGGATTAAAAATCATCCACAAGGTCCAGATTTGTCTTGATTAAGCATTGCACTACAGATAATTCATATAATAAAATATTTATTATGACACACTGGGCTTATTATATTTATATTGTAGTTTTTATTTAATCTTTTCTGTATGTGTTTGAGCATACGGTATAAATGATATAATGCATAAAACAGTTAAATATTCTATTAGCTGTGACTAAAATTGATGGCTTTTTTATTGTGCAGTACAATTTTATCATACCCTGTGTCCTTATGTCTTCCTCATGGAATGTTAGTACAAACACTGGTTATAGGGGAGCAGGCCACTGTGAGCCCCATAGTGGGTGGCGTCTCCATGTGTGGTCAGTCACTGCCTTCTTTAAATCAAAATAGTTTTCTCTTTACAGTAAAAGCCTTGGTTTGCTGAGTAACTGATAGCACTAGAGATAAATATATATAAAATATTTTCCCTCCCTGCTTCTCGCTGTCCTCCCCCAGGGTTGCAACATCTGTGGAATATTTACTCCAATCAGATTGAAGAAAACATTCATTTAAGAATATTTTGTAAACCATCTACTGCTCCTGAAGGTGTCCTCACTTAAAGAGCTTTTTTTTAAAAGAAAACAGGCAGGACTTGTCTCTTGCCCTGCTGTAAACCCAGATCTTAGGCGAGATGCAGGGTCTATTTTAATAGCCTGAAATGGTTTTCCTCTGTTTATCTCTACAATAAAGTTTGGCAGCAGGTGGAATCTGGAAAGCGGCACTCTATGCTAGCAATTCCTTCCCAGAAAAAGAGTGGCCTTATTACTTCCAGAGGGATTTACTCTGTGGCTTTTTGTCTTTAATTTGACAAGTCGTTGTGTTTTTGCTCTGGTGGGATCGGATGACATCATTCCCTCAGCATGGAATAGAGCGCTGTTAGCCCTTTTCAACATGTGCTGTTGATTTTGGAAAAGGTGTTCGTCCCGCCCAGAGCCCAGGGAACAAGAGGTCTCTCTCTGAGGCGTGCGGGGGTGGCAGGACCAGGGCGGTGGGGAGGTTGGGGGGGTGAGTGGGCTGGGGAGACACACTGCTAACCGCTAACAGGACCTCCAGAACCACCTGTCGATAAGAACGCACCAGCCTTGACCTACAGCTGGGCGATTAGCCGCAAACACTCCTTTCCTCTCCACAGGCTACTGCTATCTCAGTGCTATTCATCTGTAATCCAAACCAACTTTACTTGTGTGCTCTACATTAAGTAAACACAAAAAAATTATCCCATTGTGTTAGATACACTTTCAGAGAAATTATAAAAATGTAATAATAATGTTTTAATCATTGTTTTTATTTGTCAGAAATCATATCTAACGCAACACAAAATTATTTTATGTTTGCTTAATGTTTCAACATTTCTTAGAATTACTCTGAATCTGACTGTAAAACTGCAGGCACAAAAAGCTCAAACCATGTGGGCCTGGAGAGAAATAATCTCTCCTCTGTGCATATTGTTTCATTTGCGTGCATATGCAGCACTGTAGCCCTTCTTACACTGTTCTGATAAAATAAACCTCAGGATATCAAGTGATTAACACCATATATATTTATACATATTTGCCTTGAAATGAAGTGTGTAGTGTTTTTCTGTCCGGACATCCGAGCGAGATTCCCAAGGCAGGGAGCGGAAAAGGCTTTTATTTTGGGAGGCCCATGAGGAGCATTCCTTCGAAAGCTCGCGCGACGACGAGGGGAGCGGAGGGTAACAAATTTATCTGCAGGGCTTCTCCTTTCATGAGGCGCCCTTTCTTAAAAATAATGAGAGATCTGTCTGTTTATCCTGGCAGTGACGGGGCAATTCAGCAGCGCCCCGTCCTCACACGCAGGGCCAAACGCCTGTGCTGATAGACCGACCCGTCAACACTGAGTGGTGGCGAGCAAACCAGCTGAAACACATGAGCAAGAGTGCCATCTACTGGTGACAAGTCACATTGCCTGCTTTGGTGAATGGACTGGGTAACAGGGAGGTATGCTATACAAGTGCATGAGAACAAGAAGCCTGATCACTCACTGCATCCACATATGAATCAGTGGAGTGCAGAGCTTGACTTTACATTAAGGAGCACACACACGGAGTAATGCATGGTTTACTTAAACAACTCTGTACTCATAGAATAAAGGTCACATGAAGTGGACAGAATGAGTTCATTTTAATGTAAAGGTCTAATCTGGAGTGTAAGGTGACATTTGCTGTGTGTGTGTGTGTGTGTGTGTGTGTGTGTGTGTGTGTGTGTGTGTGTGTGTGTGTGTGTGTGTGTGTGTGTGTGTGTGTGTGTGTGTGTGTGTGTGTGTGTACAATAAAAACATTCTTTTTTAGGTTTCTGCACAGGCCCCAAACTCCAGCCAGGGGCTTAAGGTCCACCATCTATGCAGACCAGTCTCTCTGGCCTATACTCTTATTATCACTCACCATTCATTGCCATGTACTTTACTACTTCCACTGAGTATTCAGTAATCTTAGTGAAGATATTACAATTCCAAATTGGTTTTTATGAGTATGGCTGTGGCATTTTTATGAGTTTATGTACTTAATTCTATCTGACCAAATCCGAAGGCCCCCAATGTTTGCCATCGATCGACAATGCCCATACCAGATTCATCCTGTTTAGCTGTGCTATATGTTTACCAGCTGAAGGGTGAGGCAAGAAAGATTTTCAAATGACAAGAAAACACTTGAAATTATCATCTGAAGAAGTTTCTTTTTCTCATGGACTGTTGTGTACAAATGTACAAATGATTACTTTTTAATGAATTATTATTTGAAGCAATGGCTTTATTTATTCGTCAGGTCCTAATTTGGCAAAGAGTGTTTAAGGCTAAACATTGCACAAGAGTAATACAACATATTTGAGATCTTTCACATGGGTA